>CM069914.1:90113153-90824074 GCA_036172215.1 Camellia granthamiana
CTGAAATAAAAGCAAAAACAAAAACATCTTAAAATACGTCTGTAGAAAGCCCACAAAATTCACTTGTGCTTGCTGGTTGGGCTATGCGGAAAAAATTAATTCCCTTTGCCTTGTCAAAACAGCTTGTCTGATTGAGCCCATCATGAGATTGGTCCACCACTCAGATAAAGCCCAGGACTGATGCCAGCCTGCCAAACATGCTTGTCTCCAAACCATGTTTTTTACAATAAGAGAACAAACTCAGTGAAATTACACACAACTGATAGTTTTATTTCCTTCTGTATTTAATGTCATTTATTTTCACCAATTATGCAACATACTTGAAGAAAATTTGCATGCAACGTTATGCAGTAACTGCTCACTAACAATGCTCCAGCCTTTGTTAGTTAAGATCATATAATAGTTCTTCCTTTGATCCTTTTTTAACAGGTTGCTGCTCTTGGGGCACTTAGCAACATCGTGGTTGATTTTACAACACATAAGTCAGTATTCATACAACATGGAGGAGTGAAACAGCTTGTTGAGCTGTCAAAATCAATGGACTCAGCTATTAGGGTAAACGCAGTGTGGGCTTTGAGGAACTTGCTGTTCTTGACAGACAACCGGTGCAAAGAAGTGATTTTCTTAGAGCTCACGGCAACGACACTAACAAGCCTAATTAATGGTTATTATTGAGTTCATTGTTTGTAACGATCAAAGAAATTATTAGTATAGTGGAAATTACTTTTTAACCTTAACATTACAAATTCTTGATTGCATTTTCATTGCAGACCCTGAGCCTTCTGTCCAAGAACAAGCTTTGGCTCTTGTTCGCAATCTTGTGGATGGATCTATTGAACCCATGCAGTATGTTTTTGTGGAGGATGGCCTTATATTACATGCGGTTGGAAGACAATTGCAGACTGCCTTGAAACCTGAGGTTTTAATTCAGGTTAGAATATATATATATATATATTTAGAAGAGGGGGGGTGGGGGGGTGTGTGTGTGCGCGTGCTAGATTTAGTTACTTGACGTGTCTTGCGGTGCATGGTTGTTAACAACTGCAACAAGTGACATGTCATGGTCCAATTGCTGAAGAAGTTATCAGAAACTTGATAAAGGAACTAGCAAGAACTTACAAATTACAATAGATAATTAGCATGTCTTCTAAAATTACAACTAGCGGATCAAGTCTGTTGGAGGTTTAGCCACTTATCTGCATTTAAATCCCTACCTTTAGCATGAATAGTCTTCATGATTTTTTTAATAGTTTTAGCCTAAAAGCGAAAAAGATACTAAAAAAAATCAAAAAGCCTATAACCTATACCAAAAACTCAAAGATTCCCTTTTCTCTCTACTTTTTGCACATTTTTTCGTAAAAAATAAAAAGTCATTCCAAACATACAAGTTTTTTTTACTTCATATTTTAGTCAAAAAGCCAAAAAGTTACTAAAATGGCATGTTCCCAAACGTGGCTTAAGTTTGAATGGTCTTCAGGACTCACCTTCAATGAAAACTTAAAAAGGAGGTTACAGCGGTATCAGTGGGGGTGGCGGTGGCGGTGGTGAGAGAGAGGGGGGGTGGCAGTAGTTTTTTTTTTTTTTTTGGGGGGGGGGGGGGGGGGGGGGGGGGGTGTACTAATATAGCTTTGCTTTTGACTAATTTATAAATATTAGTTGTAATAAAATTGTCATTTATTGCCTAACTATAATAATCTTTGAAAAAACTCCTTCCTTCCCAAAATGAGTAACATGTTTGAAAAAGTAAAAAATTTAAGAATACAATAATAATGTAAGTCACTTAGCCTTTTTATTTTTAGGGCATTACTCTTGAAAATTGTTCTTAGCAAAGTTGAGAAATAGTAATTGCTTTGTGTTTATGGCATTTGTGATACATGTTTAACATATGATACAGGAAAGTACTTATAGAGAGGGAACAAAAAGATAGGAACATACAAGAATAATTGCTTCAACTTTTCCATTGCGTACGTTCATTTGGAACAACAAAATGGAAAGTGGCAATTTTATTTGGAGTTTATTTTTAGTGGATAAAATAATGAATTTTCATCTAAATGGTTTGGCTGGACTATGCTACATAGCCTCTTCTGAAACTGTAAAATTCCATGGTGGGACTCACAACACTAGTATGGGATATTTCTGGCCCCAGCGAGCAGGTGAGGCAAATGGCAATTCGACTTCATGTAAAGAAATATGAATGTTTAGTTGTGTTGCAGACTGACATGGGAATTAATCGAGTCTAATGCTTAGGTACATGCCAACACCTAGCACACGTAGCTTAGTCCTGTAACATTGGGATATGACCATAACTAGTATAAATCACCTAAAATAATTTCCAAACAAGAGTCTGGCAGTGCTATATCCATAATCATGTGTGAACTATAATTGAATGCAATAAAGATGAGTACAGAAGCAAAAAAAAAATGTTGTACTGTTAGCCTTTATAATTGAAACCTTATTATGATAATTGCTAGAATTTAGAGCACGTTCCATCAAGGTTATTCTGTGTATATTTAATTATGCGATTGTTTTGCTTTTGATAGATCTTGAAACCTTTCTGATATAGGGTATGTACGTGCTCAGTAATGTGGCATCTGGGAATGAATTCCACAAGGAAGCAGTCATGGACCAACTTTTCCCACAAATAGGTGACAACATCCAACCAATTATGATCAGGCTTTTGCAGAGTAATGACAGCAGGTTACGCACAGCTTGTGTCTGGACTGTCGTAAATCTCACCTTTCCAAGTAGTCCCAGTGCACATAGTCGGGTTGCAAAATTACAGAATGCCTGCATAACTTCTCAATTAAAGAATATGGTCAATGATCCTTGCCTCGATGTAAAGGTGGTGATTTTTACTTATCTTATTTCAAACGGTTTTTTACTTCTTCAACTCATTAGCTGAAATTATATGATTCTTTTCAGCTTCGTGTAAGAACAGCACTTGGGCAATGTATGACTTTTGGTGATGGTTGGACATGATTATTATCTTTCGTCATTCATTGAACTTGGAGCCAATACAAAGAGATTTTGATGCTAGTTGGTGCTTGGGCTTTTCCTCAATTTGTAAGACATCAGTAGCGCTTCCACTGGTGGCCTCAACAACACGGTATGCATTAGTCAAGGTTTATTTTATGATTTTTTTTAAGGTCAAATCAATTGGGGCATTTACTTGTGTATCATTATAACGATCAAAATGAGATTTTGTTTTATTGCTCGTTAAAAAATAAATAATATGGTTATATCTTATCCTTCGTTGAACATAATCTACCCGATTTGCTAGGGCTCCCTGCCCTTCTTTGATAATATGACGTTGAAGTGTGCACGAATATTAATATCAACTTTCACAAGCATTTGTCTTGGTGTGGATTTAATTTAATCTTGTAATTTTGTGAATAAATATAGCAATCAATTTTTTTTATCCCATCGCATTTAGATTCCCTCTTGATATAGCCTAGTAAAATAGCAACTTCCCAAACATTGCCATTGTGAATGAAATCTCTGCTTCTACCTTTTTCTTTTGCAGGCGTAACGCATTGCTCTCACTATTTTCCATTCAAAGCAGTGGGGAGCTCGCTCTCGCTTGTCTTGTGAGTACCACCGTCGAGCAAGTTTACATTTAAGAAGCTAATCCCCATGGTGCAACCCGCATCTCATTTCTAAAAATGATTTTGTTTTTTTGTATCATGTTAATCTGTTTTCTTTGTACATCTTTTTGAGGTTACTATGTAGGGTAAATTATGTGATTTGTAAATTTATGTACTAAAATAATTGCAACATTGTCAAGATGTCATCTGATGCAATTTGATCGGTATGGATGGTGGATGATGAGGCTAGTAGCACATTGGCATATATGTGAGATTGATGGCCTTAATCTGATTTCAGTTCTAAGAAAGGATAATATGCTAAGTGGTTCCGTAACTTTTGTTGCATATTCATAATCTGTGCTCTTCAATCCAAACAGGTGATAAAGTTGGTTGAATCAGAAGCCTTTAATTGCAGAGTGGGGGGATTGTTTTGGCGGAGGCGATGGCAGCGAGAGTTGCTGAATGGAAGGAGATGGTGATGTGAATTAACAATTTTGCCCATAGAGATATGCCATGGGCCTCGCATGTGAATTTTTTTAATTGTTATTGATTAGATTAGATTGATACAAAATTCCTAATTTAGGGAAAAAATCAAGTTAGATTGAATTAGGAGGGCTTAAAATAACACCAAAAGCAAAATATAGAGACGATTAGTTTAATTTGCCATATACAGTAAAATCTATATAGTTAATAGGTCACTGTGCCTTTCTCCAATTTTATCACATTCTTTATGTTATGTTGTGTTTGGGCAGAGGATTTGGGGAGAGGTTTGAAAAAATATAAAGAAAAGAGAGGTGAAATGTGAATAAAATATGTTTATATTTTATTTAGTTTTACACATTTTTTTTCCTTTTTCTTATCAAATTTTTCCACCAAACATAGCGTTGGTTTTTCAAGTTAAATTTTAATAGTAAATAATAAGTTTTTTTATTATTTTTTTACTTTTTAATGTTAATTTTACATGGCAAGTATATAGAATCAAAATTGAGAAGACATTTCCTTTGAGAATTAAAAATATAGAGAATTTTTCAATACTTCATTTTTATTTTTTTATAATAAAAAAAAAGTACAAAGTGATTGAGGGAAACTAAGTTAATCTATTTTTATAGAGGCTATTGCAAAGAATAATGTGGTAATGATATTTATATAATTAATAATAATTAAAATTGATATTTTATTTTAAAATGATAAATGTTGTTGCAACATCATTTGTAATACAGACTCTACATAAATTTTTCGTTCGTATGTTGCACTTTGTTTGATTGAATGTAGAAAGAAATTTTTATTTTTTATTTTTTATCCTTTGTTTGGTGATGAGATATAAAATTTAGTGTGTGTATATATATCTCCCAAAAGTACAATTATCACATCTCAAATATGAGTCATCTTTTATTCAATTCAGATCTCATTTGGCAACCTTTAGTTTTAGTCAAAAAGTTATTATACGATGTCATATCACTCTTTTTAATTTTCTATATATTTTTCATAAAAAATCAAAAAATTACTAAAATAATATGTTTCCAAACGTGGTCTCAGTAATAAAAAAATAATCAAATATAATAAAACTGGCCTTATATAAAAAAAACAAGGGGTATTTTTTTTCAGGTCCTTGGTATTATGATTTTTTAGCATAAAGGACACCAAATATTTTCATAATGTCTAAGGTCCATCAACAATATTTTCATAATGTCTAAGGTCCATCAACCTTGATCCAGAGAAATTTCAGTCCAGAGAAAATTCAGTCTAAAGAAAATTGGTCCAGAGAAATTCTGGCCCAGAGAAATTTTAAATTTGTCTGGACCAAATTTCTCTGGAAAGTCTACAGCAATTCTGAATTTCTCAGAATTTCTCTGGCCTAATTCTTCCTACAATTTCTCAGTATTTCTCTAATGCATTGGCTGAGTCTAGAGAAATTTTGAATTTCTCTGGTCCAATTCCCTGTCCTCCTTAGCCTTTCATAGACACTGCTAGAGAAATTTCCTTATCCTTCAGAGAAAGTTGAGTTGATCCAGAGAAATTCTTTGGTCTAGAGAAATTCTCTAGTTTCCAAAACTTCCACATATTATAGGGATAAAACACTGAAATATCTTGTCAATAATTGTCTTAAATCATATGTGATTTTCGTTTTGGGGGAATAAAATGAGCAACTTTGTAAAGAAATTTTAATCAATGAAAAAAAAAAAAAAAAGAATTCAAATGAATCAGAGCACTGAGAGAAGAAATCTGTGGGTTATAAAATGAATTCAATTCTCAAGTTGACATCATCACACCTTTATACATACCAAAGATTCAAAAAACATGATTTCCAAACCAGAGAAAATTCAAAGAGAAAATGTCAAATTTCTCTGGACAACACTTGAGAACTAGTTCAATCCAAATCAGAGAATTTCTCTGGATCAACCCAAAGAAAATTCAGTTCAACCCAGAGAATTTCTCTGATTTCAACCCAGAGAAAAATCAGTTCAGGTGATCGTGATTTACCATTTCTTTCTGATAATAGATCATCTGAATCAGCTTTTCACTGCCACTGCAAACTTGCCCTTTCTTTGGTTCTTCATGTGAGGATTGAGCCTTATCATCCTCACCATCAAGATTAGCCAATAGGGTTTCTGATTGTTTTTCCATAATTTCCAGAGCTCTACGGGTATCAACTGGCTTCCATTCACAATTGACAAGCATGTCAGCCCAATCGGCATCAACTTCATCTGGATCAAACATCTGGCTTCAAGATTAGCCTTACTCGATGGAAACGTCATCTGGATCAACACATCCACCACCAACCTTCATCAAATATGCTACCTCCACGTCAGCTACCACGAACCAGTGGATTACATACATCCCTATTCCTAGCATCTTTAGAAGCTCGTGGATCACCTGATCTTCAAGAACCCAGATCAAACTACAATCAGGTTCGGGACCGACGAGGAAGATCTGGTGGAGATCCAAGGAGTCGAGAAGGGAGACGAGATCGCTGATGATGTGGAGGACGGTGTAGCTGGTGGCGGAAGGAGGAGCATCAGTGTCGCCGTAGCCGCGGAGATCGGGGGCGATTGCTCTGTAGCCGGAAGAGGAGAGAGAGAGCATCTGGTGGCGCCATGAGTACCATAGCTCAGGGAAGCCGTGAAGAAAGAGGTCAAATTTATCTGTGATATGTTCAGGGATCTTAGACATCAAAAAATAATTATGTGGATCTCTTCCATTATGAAAAGTGGGAGAGGGACCCTAGGCCGATTTTCCCAAAAAACAATCTCATATCATAAATATAGATTATATTAATATTATATTTAATAATTAATCCTTATATATAATTTTTGATGAGTTTTAGGTGGGGATCATCATTTTAATTTGATCCACAGGGCATGTTTATATTTTTTCGAATGAGGCGGATTTTATTAAACTCGACACTGATGTGGGGCGGAAGTGGATTATATTTTGATTACCTGCAACGGCGTGAAGCAGGGGCGAGTATCGTCTCATCCGATCCAAATCTGACCCAATATAATTAATAATATATATAAATAAATAATATATATTGTATATATATATAGGAGTGTTTTGGGAACGGAAAAAAAGTTAGGTTGCGTTTGGTAGAGCTTTTGTATTTTGAGTTTGTGAGTTTTGAAATTATGATTTGAGTGTGAAAAATTTGTCTGGTGAAAGAGTTTTTAATTGAGTAAGGAATTTTTGATGTGACATTTGATATTTGATACAAAAATTTACAACTCATATCCAAACATATAATTCGAAATTCTATTAAAGCACATAAAAATTTTTAAAAATTCAGAAAATATATTTTTCCGAATATATAAAAACTAACATATTAATTGCAAAAAAATTTTTTTTTGCACTGTTCCGGTCAACCGGCCGGACGACCGGTTAGGGCAAATTTCAAAAAAAAAAAAAAAAATCGAAAATCGCGCTTTACTAAGAGTTTTCTGCAGAGTTTTGTGTTTGTTATGGAAAACTAATTCCAAAACTCTATCCAAACATGATGTTCTAATGTGGGGGGTAGAATCAGGATTTGAAAATCCTTCCAAACAGAGCCTTAGCTTTTAGTTTTTTTACCTATTTTAGGTCACATCATTTCTCACATTTTTTATCTATAAAAATACAAAATAGACTAAAAAAATTAAAAGTCAATTTTTTTTACTAACTTTTTAAAACACTACAATATATAATTAGATATAAGAAGAAATACTAAAAACGTGTGATTTTGTTTAAATATAAATAAATAATAAGCTTAAAAGCCTTATTGTTTATATATATATATATAGAGAGAGATTATTTAATATATTAAAGATTTAAATAAATTATATATTTTTTTAATTATTTAAAATGTGGTCAGGCATTTGCTGGTATCGGATATCTGCAGGTATCACGGGACATAAATAAGATTAAAATTTGACCCATAATAGAGTTGGGCCAAGAACAGGGCGAGAGATGGCAAAACCCGCCCCAAACTCGCCGGTGGTCATCCTAGGTTTAGGAGAGATGTAACGACACCGTTTCATCATTGTATATTGGTGAGATCTATAAAAGACAAAGCTCGTCTCTCTTCCTTCTTTCTTGCACTACTGTTAGAGAGAGAGAGAGAGAGAGAGAGAGAGAAGAGATCGGTTTGGCACTGGGAATCAACAATGTTCTACAGAGGGTAATATATATATATCTATACACATACATGTCCGTATTTATTGTTTTCAAACATTCTTCTTAGGAAGAATAATAAATCTATGATTACGTATGAGATCCCCAGAAAGCCAAAATTTGATTTATCTGTTGTTTCTTTTTAGTTCTTTGAGGGTTTATGTTTTTCAGATATGTAGGTTGAAACTGAAGTGTTTTGGCATAATCTTTGCATAGGTTACGTAGTTTGTGTGTGTGTTGAGTTTAATGGTTTTTGAGTGGGCCTAGTATTGATGGGTCTGATGCGGTTAAATTTTTAGGGTTTTTTTTTAACCTTTGCATAGGTTGTTTAGTTTTGTGATTGTTGTGTTAAAGGTTTTTGAGTGATGGGTCTGATACGGGTTGGGCACGGTTAAACCTTGAGGGTTTTTTTTTCTGAATTTTTTATTTTAGTTTTTATGGTGAACTGTGAATTATGAATTTAATTGAGATACCCAGAAGCCATTCTTTCGTTTCTTTGCGTTAATTCTTTCCTGTGTTTGATATATTTTTTGATTTGAAGTTGTATGAGAAGAAGGTAAATCAAGATTTTTTTTTTCTTTAATTGGATTTTGGGGGTTTGTATTTATGGTTTGATGTGGGTTTGAAACGGAGTAGATCATTTAAACTCTTACATGAACAACTTTGAGTTCAATTAAGATAGAATCTCTCTCTCTCTCTCTCTCTCTCTCTCTCTCTCTCTGTTCTTTTGTTTTCTTTTCAGTGATGCATGTTCTTTAGATTTGAAAATGTGGTAGGCAGATGAAAATGAAATATTTGAGTCTGAAATAAGTTATTTGTGCTCCCATTCATGGACTACAACTTATGAATTAAGGTGAAATATATTTCTTACTTTCAGAGTTACGCCTTATTCTCAATTACATATTCATGAAAAGATAATTTAAATTAGAATAATGTAGATTTTGGGAGGCAGTACTGACATGTGATTGTATGTGTGTGTTTCTTGTTGGATTTATTGGTATAAAGTAGATATGGAGATGTTGGTGATGGGCGTGAAATGGGTCCGAAACGACAGCGTGTGATTGATCAGAGTTCTTCATTTTATGGGACTTCTCCCGGTTCAAGTTTTATGTACAATCCTCCTCCTTACTCCTATATTGGCCAGCCACCTCCTTTTCCTGTTGTCCGACTGCGTGGACTTCCATTTGATTGCTCAGAAACGGATATTGCAGAGTTCTTCCAAGGTTTTGACATAGTTGATGTTCTTTTCGTCCACAAGAATGGTAAATTCACTGGGGAAGCTTACTGTGTTTTGTCATACCCTCTTCAAGTTGATTTTGCTCTTCAGAGGAGTAGGCAGAACATTGGCAGGAGGTATGTTGAGGTTTTTAGAAGCACAAGGCAGGAATACTACAAGGCCATAGCAAATGAAGTTTCAGATTCTCGTGGTGGTTCACCTCACCGAAGTGCGCGGAGAGCAAAATCGTCTGATGATGCAAAAGAATCTGCTGAACACACAGGGGTATTGCGGTTGAGGGGATTGCCATTCTCAGCTGGCAAGGATGATATTAGTGATTTCTTTAAGGATTATGTGCTTTCAGAAGACTCAATTCATATTGCAGCTAATTCAGAAGGAAGGGCAACTGGGGAAGCTTTTGTGGAATTTGCAAGTGCGGAAGATTCAAAAGCTGCAATGGCAAAGGATAGGATGACACTTGGGAATCGATATATAGAGCTTTTCCCTTCTTCGCATGAGGAGTTGGGTGCAGCAGCTTCAAGGGGCAGGTGACTATTTTTTTTTTTAATTAACTTTGTTTTTTCTTTCTTTTTCTGTTTTGTTCTAGTTATTATCTCTAGTGCTACAATGATGCTTGGATTGTGCTTTAGTAGTTTTATTAAAGTAATATATCTGCAGTTTTAAGAGCTGGTTCTAAAGTATCATATGGTATCCTGAATGTCACGACCTTGCTTATTCTCTAGCACACCGCGCGGCACTTAGTCACTCCCGAGCTTGGCTAGTAGTGCTAAGTCAGCCTAACTCACAACTTGTAGGAAAGAGAAGTAAGAGGAACACGAGAGAGTTTGAGAGAATGCCTCGTATTTAGCTCTTGGGAGAATTTGTACAACTCTTAGATGGATTGGAGCAAATGAGCTCCTCTCCTATTTATAGGCTCCCTAGGAGCATTCTAGAACTCTCAAGAAAATGTTATGTAGAAGCTTCCTGTGGAAGCCTTCCTTACAAATTACAAGAATGTTCTAGAATGCCTTCTAGAACTATCTATACAAACATCTAATTATATGTATAAGTGTATAGTTTCTTGATTTTCCTAGATCTTTCTAGAATTCTCCATAGTTTTCTAAAGTTTGCTAGGGAGTTCTAGATTCTTCCATTACATTATAGAATTATGTACCCTACTCCCATATTTTCTCAAGTCTTCTAGAAGCTACTAGAATATTCTATTAGTCTCCCTTCCTTGAGACTTCCTCTTGGTAGGCAATTTTGTATAGGGAATTTGGCGGGACGTGACATTCTCCCCCACTCATGCTCACGATGTCGCGCCTTCTTCCTCGAAATCGCAGGTTTTCTCCTTGACTTGTGCCTTCTTAGATTTGCCTTGTCCACTTGCCCTATTGATGACTTAACAACTGTGCATGTCGGTGGACAATCTTTTGTAGAGCCAGTCATCTTCTTGGCAATGCCTACTACCTCTTTCTTGTTCGTCCTCGACTTAATATACATAGCTGACAGAAGTTTAAGTTTAGTATTTAGCTTACTCACCATTGGTACGATGCAAGGCCCACCCTCCATAATGCACATAGTGTTGTTGCGAGGTAATAATGCTACGTTGAATTCCCGCAAGAATTCCATCCCTAGCACCACGTCAAGTTATCGAGTGATGCTATCGAAAAATTGACTTTTCCGTGCCACCCTCCAAGGTGCAGCTCAACCCATCGAGCCATGCCATCTACGGGGTTTGCCTTGGTGTTCACCGTCTTCATCAATCCTTGACCCTTGTCAAGTTTAAGACCAAGCCTCTTGGCCTGCCTTGATGAAATTGTGCAACGTGCCTGTGTCTACCATGACTTGGGCTGCCTTCCTGTTGATCTTGGCATCTACGTACATTAACCGTTATCCCATTGGGTCAATGTAGTAGGCTTCGATTCAATGGCACCAAGCAGTTGCAGAGATCCTATCTGCGGAGTCTCTACCTTTTCCCGTTCTTCAATCATAGCATTGAAGGCTTGTCTATTGGGACACTCTCTCGCCCAATGTGGCCCATCACGTAGGAAACACTTAGTCTTGGGTTTGAATGTCTCCTTGTTCTCTCTGACTTTGCCTTTGCCCTCTTTGCCAGTGGGAGGTTTGCTATGCCTTTCCTTGCGTCGGATGCCTTCATCCTCATCCTCCTCACTTTCACTAGAATTTTTTCTAGGGTCACCCTTGGATGTCTTGGCCTTGCCATCTCCACGTTTGTACTCAATAAACGATTCTGCCACTGCAATGGCCGAGGCAAGATCGTACATTCCATGTCGACGCAATTCTTGCTCCGCCCATGGTTGTAGGTTGTCCAAGAAATTGAAGAGTAGTTCTTCATCAGTCATACTCGGGACTTCAAGCATAATAGTAGATAATTCTTTTACATAGTCCCGAATAGACTTTGTGTGTTTAAGATTTTTCATACTCTTCCTTACTTGGTAGGCCACATCCTTGGAATAAAATTGCTTCTTAATTCTCTTTTGAAATAATCCCAAGTTGTTATGGTGCACGTACCTCTCTCAACGTCAGCATGCCTCCTATGCCACCATAGTGTTGCTGTGTCGGTGAGGTAAAGGACTGCGGTCCGTAGATTGGATCTTCTTCAATTACCCCCATCGCTTCGAAATACCTCTCCATGTGCCACAAGTAATTGTCTACCTCCTTGGCATCCCTCTTTCCATCAAAGGGTTTTGGCTTTGGTATCTCTACCTTAGACGTCCCCAGCAAGGTCACAGCTTGCACATTGCCACGTCTTGGTGCACCTCCTCTAAGTGGGCTTCAAACTGTGCGAGCATCTCCAACACCTTGACTTGGAAGGAATCATTGGCCACTTGAGCATCATGTGCCACCAAATTGATGGTGGAAAGCACGCCATCATGGAGTTCCTTGATCTCCCTCTTGAGACCCTCCACCTCCTGTTCAAGGCTTTGCTCCAACACATGAAAATGCTCCCCCGAGTCGCCCATGGCAAGCTCCACCTTGGCAAGCCGTGTTTCCATGGTGGTAACAGCATCTCGTGACTTATCCTTCCTTCCTTTCGTGGGTTCCCTTCCATGGGCTTGCTCAATCATAGTCTCCTCCACACCGGATGACATTGTTGCATTTTCTTCTCTTGTCTCAAACCTGCTCTGATACCACGTGTCACGACCTTGCTTATTCTCTAGCACACCGTGCGGCACTTAGTCACTTCCCGAGCTTGGCTAGTAGTGCTAAGTCAGCCTAACTCACAACTTGTAGGAAAGAGAAGTAAGAGGAACACAAGAGAGTTTGAAAGAATGCCTTGTATTTAGCTCTTGGGAGAATTTGTACAACTCTTAGATGGATTGGAGCAAATGAGCTCCTCTCTTATTTATAGGCTCCCTAGGAGCATTCTAGAACTCTCAAGAAAATGTCATGTAGAAGCTTCCCATGGAAGCCTTCTTTACAAACTACAAGAATTAAATTCTAGAATGCCTTCTAGAACTATCTGTACAAATATCTAATTATATGTACAAATGTATAGTTTCTTGATTTTCCTAGATCTTTCTAGAATTCTCCATGGTCTTCTAAAGTTTGCTAGGGAGTTCTAGATTCTTCCATTACATTGTAGAATTATGTACCCTACTCTCATGTTTTCTCAAGTCTTCCAGGAGCTTCCAGAATTTTCTATTAGCCTCCTTTCCTTGAGACTTCCACTTGGTAGGCAATTATGTCTAAGGAATTTGGCAAGACGTGACATGAAGCCCCTTATTAACATATTGAAGATGTATGAGTTGTGATTACTATATGTGATTAGTATCAAAGATTAAGAATGGGATTTGCTACAGAATATGAATTTTTGGACTATCCATCAACTCAAAATCTTATGTTTGAGGTGCACTCTTAAAGATTTAGTTGGGTCCAAATTTTGGAATTTAGTTAAGTAAAAATGTTGTATATCTAATTTTAAGGGCTCCGCCACCACTATAATTGCTTCCATCTCCAACATTACCTTACCACTGCCAGCATTACTTTGAAAATTTATGGCTCTGTTTGGTAGAGTTTTTGAAGTTTGATTATGCCTTTTAGTTTGAGTGTGTTGTTTGGTTACAGCTTTAGAAAATTTATTCCACATCAACTTTTCAAAACACCTACTTTTCAATATTATATGTCACATCACTCAATTCAAACTCATTTTAAAATTCATAATCAAACAAATTTTTCACACTCAAATCATAATTCCAAAACGCACAAACTCAAAATATAATTATATTCTCAAATCATAATTCTAAAGCTCTACCAAACGCAACCTATGTTCTTTTGCTTGTACAGTGCATTTGTTTCCTCTTTCTCCATCACCATTACTACCACCAAATTTGTCAGCACATTCCTTGTCATGCCATCATTTTTAGCATCTTATTGCTTACATAGCTGAAAGATAACAACTTCAATATAGTTGCACAATTAAATATTGATTGCTCCTAAGAAATTCATAACAGATAAAGAAGGTGGAGGTGGTTCCCTCCTCCAGTGATAAGATGGTGGAGTTCTTTGGCAAATGTCTGGTGAGTCGACTGGGAAAGCATAGAGAAAATTTCATGTTGGATGTCGAAGCTATGAAAAGGTTAGTGGAGGTTGGAGTTTACAATTAGGAGGGGTTTTCGACCTCTTTTCTTTTTGTCAAAGGTGGAGGTTTAGCACATTCAGGGAAAGGAATGGACCTTTGGGGGATCACCATTATTGCTTGATTGGCGGTCTTTGATGGGGGGTTGCTATTGACCACAAATTTTTTTTTGGGTGCAAGCATGTCTTTGTCGATTCATCCTTGGGAAGACAAGGTTTTCCATTCTATTGGTGATCTTTATGGTGGATTTGCTAGGAGCCACTTCAGATGGGCTTGGATCAAGATGGTAGGAGATGGAAGAGGATTCCAGCTGTGGTTAAGGTGGGATGGGGTGGCCTGAGTTACATCATTCCTTTGTGGGCGGAGTTGGATGTAGAGTGGAGTATAGGAGTGCACAAAGAAAGGAGGTGAAGCTGTTTGCATTAAATTTCCACCAGATGGTATAGAGTGGCCGGATTGTTAGGATGTTCCATTGAGTCTTTGCCCTTTTAAGTATTTACATCTATGGTTGGTAGTTGTGGCTGAAAAAATTGGTAAAAACAGAAAAATGGCTTTTTTCTGAAGTTTACAACAGTGAATAGAAGGGATAAGACTTTGGACACTTACCAGTAACAGTGGATGGTTGTGTTCCCTTTGTGTTGTACAATTGAATAATAAAAATGCAGAAGGGTTAAGGCTTATAGAATTTTATGGGTAGGGAAGAGTGATGAAACAAATCTGATTATGGACTTTCAAAGACTAAAAAAGTGCATAAAATTAAAAAAATAATAGAGTAGAAGGAGATTAAATATACTGGGCATCACACCTAGACTTCAGGGCATCACATTTGGGGTTAGAATTACATCATATGACCTTTGAGAAATGAGTATACTTAAATGAATGTTGTTTCTTGGATGAGCTAATCACTGAGTGCCTAACATAGTTTTTGATTATGATAAGGGTTGAGCTTGACTTGATAACTCTGATTTCTATGGAATGTACTTGTGTAATTTGTGTATTTCATGCAAATTAGGAGTGAAACTTTTGATGTAATTTTGGCATTGTAAGGGTGGAGAGACATGAGTTTCCCTCGAGGAATTGACTCTTAGTTGACAAGACCCGTGTCCCCATTGGAAGTAATTTTTGCTGGGCCTTTATATTTTTTTTAAAGGTTTATTAAGGTTCTTATTAGTTGGAACTTCTAGTTATCTTTTTGGAAATTCATTTTTTCCCCCACAAGGGCTCGTTATGTCTATTTCTATGGGATTGCGGGTATTAAATCTTACTTTACATAATATAGACTTCATTTATCAGATTGAACGTTTCGAGTAAGCCAAAATCTTTTGACGAGGGGAAGGACACAGATGAATGGACGGGGGTGTTGCGAATGAGGGGATTGCCATTTTCAGCCAGCAAGGATGACATTCTGGATTTCTTCAAAGATTTCGTGCTGTCGGAAGATGCAATTCACTTGATCTCTAATCCAGAGGGAAGGCCAACTGGTGAAGCATTTGTGGATTTCGCTAGCGCAGAAGCTTCAAAAACAGCTATGGCTAAGGACAGGAAAACGCTTGGGAGTCGTTACATAGAGCTGTTCCCATCATCTGCCGAGGAGTTGAACGAAGCGGTTTCAAGGGGACGGTGACTTTATGTTTTTACCCGTCTACTTTGATATTCTCTGTACTGATGATATTGCATATTATGGATTGTAATGTTTAGCATGATGCTTTTATATTTTACTTGAGCTATGAAGATGTGAATGTTTCTTTTGTTGTCTCAACAGCAAAACAAAGTTGGGAGTATTAATAAGCTCTCTGTATTTTCTTAAGACTATAATATCAATCTTTGTTCATGTTTTAACTTGAGCTATGTATTTGTTTCATGTTTATTTTGTCCCTCTGTTTTTGGTGCCACTACCTCTCTATATGCTAAGCATCTCACACACATTTTTTTGTCAAATCTTATTTATGAATCCCGTTTCCTTTTTGATTAGATTATTTTTCTTGGTCATTTACTGTTTTTGTTTATTGAGATTTATTATTTTTGGGGCCTTTTGAGAGGGAGAGAACCCCATTGCTACAAACCATACCACTGCAAACTACCCCTTGCCGCCAACCGCCCTCTACAAACCCCCTTGCTAATCTCTCTCGTGATCTAGGGCCTCCTCTTTCTATGGTTAATCCTAATCACCATCAGCTAGCCATGTCTATCCCTAACCCTATCACCGTCAGCAAGCCATGTCGGGGAAGGGAGGGTCCACGATGGTGAGGAGAGTGGGGAGGTTACAGGGAGTGATGACGCTGTGGTGGTTGGCTAGGTTAGGGTTTTAAAAGCTGGAAAAGATGAGGGTATTTTGGTAAAATTTAAGATTTAATTGTGTGAATTAAGAAGAAAATATTAAAAAGAATTAATTTTAGTGTGATATGAACTTGAAAAATGTGTAATATGCAAATTAAAACTCTCATAATATTTATCATCCCAGTGTGATTTTTATCAGTTTTCCCTCACTTCTTTTGTACCAAAAAGGAAAAAATAATTGGGAAATCTCAAATAAGTGAGAAAGTGGAAGAATATTTTTATTTTCATGAGGAGCAAGTCTTCTTTGTGTATGATATAATTTTTTTTTAATGCTAGATCTGCACCAAGAAAATTAAATTTATAATGCAATTTCATTATCTTACTATCAACTAATTAATCAAATTAAACCTTTACGCTGTGTTTGGTTGGAGGATTTGAGAAGGGATTTGGAAAGGGAAAGGGAAAAGTTGGGTTAAATGTGAATAAAATATATATACATTTCACCTAATTTCACACACCTTTTCCCTTTCCCTTTCCCTTTCCCTTTCCCTTTCCCTTTCCAAATTCCTCCCCAACTCCCCCAACCAAACACAACATAAATCTTATTAAATGGGATCGATTATTTAATTTTTTTTATTTCACTCGACTTTGTTAAAAGCTATTTTTTTTTTATTGAAATGTAATTACTCAAAATTAATATCTTGTACTCTGACTATATAAAATTTAAAATTAAAAATTAAATAAAAAAAAAAAGCACTGAAAGTTTATCCATTGGATTTGGGGCACACAAAACAAGGTTTATGGTATCTAACAAAAAAACACAGGTAAAAGTATTTCAGTGATTTCAGTGAGTTGCACGTGTGCAGGTATACTACTATACTATACTATACTATACTATTGAAGATTCTCTTGGTTAGAGGTATCCTAAGATATTTTGAAAACAAAATTAATTGCTAAAACAATAACTAACTAATTAATTAAATAAATGGCCTCAATTAGGGCTGACAATAAATCTTAATTTACAAATACTTTTCAATCGAAAATGAATTTGTTCACACATTAAAACGTTAATGAATGTGGATAATACAAACTATCTTGTAGAAATGTGTCTTATTCATAAATGTTTAGGATATCAAATAACAAAACAAAATGAAGAAGAACACAAGATATATTTTGTTAAATTTGAAATATTTCTCATTGAATTTAATATATTTTTTGCTAAAGTCAAAACACCTTTTAAAATTTTATTTATTTTCAATGTACTTTTCACTTTAATATTAAAAAAGCCTAATTTTAGAAATCACCTTAGATAGTTACTTGATTGCTATAAACAACACTTCTCCTTGCTATCTGCAAGTTGTAGGAACAAAAACCAAATTAATGTTCATATTACTTGAGCTTCTTGATGATCCTAGTGAAGTTGGAGATGAAGCTGCTTTTGCTTTGTCTAGTTTAATTTCAGAAAAGGAGGACCTACAAAAGTTAGCATTTGAAGCAAATGTTGTTGATAAACTTTGCAACCACTTGCAGAAAGGTTCATTACAAGCCAAGCGTATTCAAGGAATATTGTTGGCATTGGCTGATTTGTGTTCGCAGTTGGAAAGCTGCAGGTCTAGGTTCCTATCATTGCAGGTCTGTTGTTTTGTGGAATGCGTAAACTTGCCCATGGTATTATTCATTTGCAGTAGTTTTAATTATTACATATTGTTGTTGTTGTTGTTAGTTAGTTAGTTTATGTTTATTATTATTATTATTATTATTATTATTGTTATACTTTTTCTGTTTAAGCTTTATGTGAGTTGATGAAAGTTTTTTCCATAAGATTAAGTGTGGTTTTGGGTGATACTTGTTGTCTCAGGGGGCTTTTGTAGGACGTCATCAAAATGTTGGATGTTACTTTGGTAGCAAATGAAGTAGTGGAGGATTATATTGGTTCTAATAGAAAGGATTTATTTTTAAGGCAGATTCTGAAAAGACAAAAGAAAGGAAGATGTCGAATGGGATTTTTTGGATTTTGTGTTATTTAAAAAAGGTTTTAGAGAGCGGTAGCAAATGGATTAAGGGTGTTTGTCTTCATGTAACTTTTCAGTTGTCAAATGGGAAATTGGGTGATACTTTTAAGGCATCTAGAGGCCTTAGACTGGGTGATTTATCATCCCCTTTTTGTTTACTTCAGTAGTTGATGTGTTAGGCAGGTTAGGAGATTGGGTGGGTTGAGGGTTTTGAGAAAGGTTGGGAAAGGGATTCTATGTTGCATTTACGAATCATAGATGATTCCATTTTTTTTTCTTCTTTCTATTCCGTGAGAAGAGTAATATGGTTAATTTGCTTTATGTTTTGCAGATTTTTGAAGTGGTTTCAAGGTAAGATGAATTTTCGTAAATAGTTCATTCGTTGGTATTAACATTCTACTATGTAGATTAAGTTGGGTGGCAAGTCAGTTGGGGCGTGCCATTGAGTCTTTGCCATTTAGTCCTAGATCAGAAAGTTTTTGGGCCTTAGCGATTGAGGAGATTGGTAAGAGGTTGTAAGGTTGGAAAACGACTATGCTATCTAAAAGGGGTATAGATTTACTCTAGTTCAGTTTGTTTTTGCTAGTGTCCTAGATTACTATCTTTCTTTGTTTAGAATTGTGGTTGGAGTGGTGAATAAAATTGAGAAGTTCACGAGGGATTCTTTTGTGGGAGGGAAGTGGTGAAGGGAGGAAAGATCATTTGGTTACTTGGGAGCTCGTCTTCTTTCCTAGGAATAAAGGGGTGCTAGGGATAAATCAAGAGCTCTATGGAGTTGTGCAATTTGTGCAGTGTTGTGGGTGTTATGGCTTGAAAGGACCTCAAGAATCTTTAAAGATAAATAAGAGGACGTGGTGGGTTTATGGTATAGGGTGTCTTAAATCAGATCGACGATCACTTTTTGAGGATGATTGGATGAATTCTGCGGGGTTGTGTTTGAGATCTTTTGCGTCATATATGCATCAGTTTTGCCTGTTTGTTTTGATCTATGGTCTTAATTACACAACAATTATATAGATGTTGGTAACCAGATTAGATGGAATATGTAAATCTCAAGCATAAGGAGAACATGTTAAAGGCAGATCAAGATGTATTAGGACCCCTAATTGGTGGGAATAAGCTTTTAGTATTTTATTGGAGTTTTGTGTACAGTAAAGATCTTTTTGTCAGTATTTTATGGGGATTCATATTGACTTTCTTGAAAAGTAATATAAGAAGTATTGGAAGCCAAGAAGCATGCTCGTAGTCTAAATCTAACATCAAAGCTACTCAATATGAGTATAAAACTGCAAAAAGCTACAACTGGAGGTGCTAAATGGTTTGACTGCATGGGCGGTTTCTTGTATCCATTAGTGCTAAAGAACTTGGTTAGGAACACATTTTTTTAATATTTAACATTGTTGCTCTTGGATTTCATTCTTCTATCTCTGGACTTTTATATATTTATTTTTTTGCTAACAAGAAAGGTTTTGTTGGGTCCATTTATGCTGTTGCTTACTTCCTATATAAGCAGTATCACTTTCCTTCTTCTTCTTCCTTTTCTTTTCCTTTTCCTTTTCCTTTTCCTATTGTGTATGTCAATATGTCTATCCATACCAAAATATATATATATATATATATAAAATGCATGAACACAAAGTGAAATGCAATCTTTGACTTGAAAATCTCTCCCTCTGTGTGACTATAATAAAATAATGTATTTCAATGCTATGAAATAAATAATCCAATGTAATGATTTAATTGTTTGTAGTTGAAATCTAAAATAATGATACCACCACAATTGAAGGCTTTCAAACTTACAACTCACGTCTTCACAAATATTTATATTTAATTGAACAGTGGCATACTCGTTTATGGGGCTAGTGGTTCAAACTGGGGCTATTAATCTTGAGGTTGTGTTCAATTTTAATGGTAGCCACTTTGTGCAAATAATGCCAATGGTTAGGTCTGTACTTAGTCTACCGCTACTAGACCCCTATCCAATGGGTACTAAATTGTGTGTACTAAATTCAGTGTTCAAAAAATTTCTTTACTTCAAAAAATATATATAATTTGCACACACGCGTGCAAATAGATATATGCTATCCCCTTTCATTTGTTTTCTCAGCCTTCTATTATTGGGTAGAGTTGTCAATTTTCACACATGATTGGGAGAATTGATTAGAACTATCAACCCTCAGTTAACTGAGCTGGCATGGATGATGGGGCAGCTTTCCAAGAGGTACAAACTTGAAGATCTTCTCCTCTTTAATAGGTCACCTGGAATGGGGCATTTTTTTCCTAAATATAGGAGAATGCATTAAGTAGGAGCCACCAGAAATGGTTTGCAAGACATGAATGCCTGATACAGGGATTCTAATTATGTTTTATGTTATTATATTTTCATTGCTATGAAACTTTAACTAAATTGGTCAAAAATATCTAGTTGCCTCTTTAATAGCTCACCTGGAATGGAGCATTTCTTTCCTAAATGTAGGAGAATGCATTAAGTAGGAGCCACAATAAATAGTTTACAACACATAAATGCCTGATTGAGGGATTCTAACTATGTTTTATGTTACTATATTCTCAGTGCTATGAAACTTTCACTAATAAATTGGTCAAAAATTCCATAGCAGAAAGGCAGGTGCTATTTTTTCCAATTAATTAAGCAATTTAATCAAAGCAGTGTAATTTGCAGTTTGAGAATAGTTACTTGCACTAATGATTTGCTTGACATTAAAGTTTGATAATAATTACTTGCATGAATATTCTCAGTGCTGTAGTGTAGCTAGATTAGTTGTAGTTGCCATCTTGTAAATGCAGCAAAGCAAACGTTAATAATAATTAAGTAATTTAATCAAATAAGTTGTGGTTTGTATTTGAAAATTAACTTATGCATGGATTTTTTACTAGCAACTGCTATTTCTGAATATAGGTCTTGAACTTGGTAACTGATGCGCTAACTCATGATAGTGCCGTTGTACGTGCTGCGGCTTGCATTTGTTTAAAAAGTGTCTTTCGATCTGTCAAGGTTTGCAAAGCACCTAAATGATGATATTCTTCATCTGATTTTTACGAACCACTATATTCACTAACAGAATGTCATTCAGAATCTGAGTGCAGGTAATTTTATGAATGAAGTCATTGTCATTCCCATGGTTCAGCTGCTTCATGATTCTTCTACTTCTGTCCAGGTCTGCTTTTTTATCTTTGCTGATGCTAATTTTCCCTAGATAACAATCATTATCATCTCATTGATTGGAATTACTTCAAGGAACTTATTGTTCTTCCTAGTTTTTTTGCCTGTAAAAATTATTTGGCAACCTTCCATTTTTCATGAAATATGGATTAGAAGTTTTATAAGTGAAAGAATGTACTGGTGAACATACCAATTTCTTAAGACATTGACCCCACCTTGATTCCAAAGTGTTTCTATTCTTTAATTTCACCTTGTCTTCATGCTGCAGTAACAAATTTTGGATATTCGATGCCACATGTGATTGTTGCTCCTTGGCACTGTATTGTTCTGAAATAAAAGCAAAAACAAAAACATCTTAAAATACATCTGGTAGAAAGCCCACAAAATTCACTTGTGCATGATGGTTGGGCTATGCGGAAAAAATTAATTCCCGTTGCCTTGTCAAAACAGCTTGTCTGATTGAGCCCATTATGAGATTGGTCCACCACTCAGATAAAGCCCAGGACTGATGCCAGCCTGCCAAACATGCTTGTCTCCAAACCATGTTTTTTACAATAAGAGAACAAACTCAGTGAAATTACACATAACTGATAGTTTTATTTCCTTCTGTATTTAATGTCATTTATTTTCACCAATTATGCGACATACTTGAAGAAAATTTGCATGCAACGTTATGCAGTAACTGTTCACTAACAATGCTCCAGCCTTTGTTAGTTAAGATCATATAATAGTTCTTCCTTTGATCCGTTTTTAACAAGTTGCTGCTCTTGGGGCACTTAGCAACATCGTGGTTGATTTTACAACACATAAGTCCGTATTCATACAACATGGAGGAGTGAAACAGCTTGTTGAGCTGTCAAAATCGATGGACTCAGCTATTAGGGTAAATGCAGTGTGGGCTTTGAGGAACTTGCTGTTCTTGACAGACAACCGGTGTAAAGAAGGGATTTTCTTAGAGCTCACGGCAACGACACTAACAAGCCTAATTAATGGTTGTTTTCGAGTTCATTGTTTGTAATGATCAAAGAAATTATTAGTATAGTGGAAATAACTTTTTAACCTTAACATTACAGATTCTTGATTGCATTTTCATTGCAGACCCTGAGCCTTCTGTCCAAGAACAAGCTTTGGCTCTTGTTCGCAATCTTGTGGATGGATCTATTGAACCCATGCAGTATGTTTTTGTGGAGGATGGCCTTATATTACATGCGGTTGGAAGACAATTGCAGACTGCCTTGAAACCTGAGGTTTTAATTCAGGTTAGAATATATATATATATATGTATTTTTAGAAGAGGGGGGTGGGGGTGTGTGTGTGTGCGCGTGCGCGCTAGATTTAGTTACTTGACGAGTCTTGCGGTGCATGGTTATTAACAACTGAAACAAGTGACATGTCATGGTCCAATTGCTGAAGAAGTTATCAGAAACTTGATAAAGGAACTAGCAAGAACTTACAAATTACAATAGATAATTAGCATGTCTTCTAAAATTACAACTAGCGGATCAAGTCTGTTGGAGGTTTAGCCACTTATCTGTATTTAAATCCCTACTTTTAGCATGAATAGTCTTCATGACATTTTAAAAGTTTTAGCCTAAAAGCCAAAAAGATACTAAAGAAACCAAAAAGCCTATAACCTATATCAAAAAATCAAAGATTCCCTTTTCTCTCTACTTTTTGCACATTTTTTCGTAAAAAATCAAAAAGTCATTCCAAACAGACAAGTTTTTTTTACTTCATATTTTAGTCAAAAAGCCAAAAAGTTACTAAAATGGTCTGTTCCCAAACGTGGCTTAAGTTTGAATGGTCTTCAGGACTCACCTTCTATGAAAACTTAAAAAGGAGGTTACAGCGGTAGCGGTGGGGGTGGGGGTGGCGGTGGCGGTGGCAGTGGCAGTGGTGAGAGAGAGAGAGGGGGTTGGCAGTAGTGGGGGAAGGAGGAAAGAGAGAGACCGGGGGGGGGGGGGGGGGTACGAATATAGCTTTGTTTTGACTAATTTATAAATATTAGTTGTAATAAAATTGTCATTTGTTGCCTAACTATAATAATCTCTGAAAAAACTCTTTCCATCCCAAAATGAGTAACATGTTCGAAAAAGTACAAAATTTAAGAATACAATAATAATGTAAGTCACTTAGCCTTTTTATTTTTAGGGCATTACTCTTGAAAATTGTTCTTAACAAAGTTGAGAAATAGTAATTGCTTTGTGTTTATGGCATTTGTGATACATGTTTAACATATGATACAGGAAAGTACTTATAGAGAGGGAACAAAAAGATGGGAACATACAAGAATAATTGCTTCAACTTTTCCATTGCATTTGGAACAACAAAATGGAAAGTGGCAATTTTATTTGGAGTTTATTTTTAGTGGATAAAATAATGAATTTTCATGTAAATGTTTTGGCTGGGACTATGCTACATAGCCTCTTCTGAAACTGTAAAATTCCATGGTGGGACTCACAACACTAGTATGGGATATTTCCTGGCCCCAGCAAGCAGGTGAGGCGAGTGGCAATTCGACTTCATATAAAGAAATATGAATGTTTAGTTGTGTTGCAGACTGACATGGGAATTAATCGAGTCTAATGCTTCGGTACATGCCAACACCTAGCACACGTAGCTTAGTCCTGTAACATTGGGATATGACCATAACTAGTATAAATCACCTAGAATAATTTCCAAACAAGAGTCTGGCAGTGCTATATCCATAATCATGTGTGAACTATAATTGAATGCAATAAAGATGAGTACAGAAGCAAAAAAAAAATGCTGTACTGTTAGCCTTTATAATTGAAACCTTATTATGATAATTGCTAGAATTTAGAGCACGTTCCATCAAGGTTATTCTGTGTATATTTAATTATGCGATTGTTTTGCTTTCGATAGATCTTGAAACCTTTCTGATATAGGGTATGTACGTGCTCAGTAATGTGGCATCTGGGAATGAATTCCACAAGGAAGCAGTCATGGACCAACTTTTCCCACAAATAGGTGACAACATCCAATCAATTATGATCAAGCTTTTGCAGAGTAATGACAGCAGGTTACGCACAGCTTGTGTCTGGACTGTCGTAAATCTCACCTTTCCAAGTAGTCCCGGTGCACACAGTCGGGTTGCAAAATTACAGAATGCCTGCGTAACTTCTCAATTAAAGAATATGGTCAATGATCCTTGCCTCGATGTAAAGGTGGTGATTTTTACTTGTCATATTTCAAACGGTTTTTTACTTCTTCAACTCATTAGCTGAAATTATATGATTCTTTTCAGCTTCGTGTAAGAACAGCACTTGGGCAATGTATGACTTTTGGTGATGGTTGGACTTGATTATTATCTTTTGTCATTCATTGAACTTGGAGCCAATACAAAGAGATTTTGATGCTAGTTGGTGCTTGGGCTTTTCCTCAATTTGTAAGACATCAGTAGCGCTTCCACTGGTGGCCTCAACAACACGGTATGCATTAGTCAAGGTTTATTTTACGATTTTTTTAAGGTCATATCAATTGGGGCATTTACTTGTGTGTCATTATAACGATCAAAATGAGATTTTGTTTTATTGCTCGTTAAAAAGTAAATAATATGGTTATATCTTATCCTTTGTTGAACATAATCTACCCGATGTGCTAGGGTTCCCTGCCCCTCTTTGATAATATGACGTTGAAGTGTGCACGAATATTAATATCAACTTTCACAAGCATTTGTCTTGGTGTGGATTTAATTTAATCTTGTAATTTTGTGAATAAATATAGCAATCAATTTTTTTTATCCCATCGCATTTAGATTCCCTCTTGAAATAGCCTAGTAAAATAGCCACTTCCCAAACATTGCCATTGTGAATGAAATCTCTGCTTCTACCTTTTTCCTTTGCAGGCGTAATGCGTTGCTCTCACTATTTTCCATTCAAAGCAGTGGGGAGCTTGCTCTCGCTTGTCTTGTGAGTACCACCATCGAGCAAGTTTACATTTAAGCAGCTAATCCCCATGGTGCAACCCGCATCTCATTTCTAAAAATGATTTTGTTTTTTCGTATCATGTTAATCTGTTTTCTTTGTACATCTTTTTGAGGTTACTATGTAGGGTAAATTATGTGATTTGTAAATTTATGTACTAAAATAATTGCAACGTTGTCAAGATGTCATCTGATGCAATTTGATCGGTATGGATGGTGGATGAGGCTAGTAGCACATTGGCATATATGTGAGATTGATGGCCTTAATCTGATTTCAGTTCTAAGAAAGGATAATATGCTGAGTGGTTCTGTAACTTTTGTTGCATATTCATAATCTGTGCTCTTCAATCCAAACAGGTGATAAAGTTGGTTGAATCAGAAGCCTTTAATTGCAGACCTCTAAGAGTAGGGGGATTGTTTTGGCGGTGGTGATGGCAGCGAGAGTTGCTGAATGGAAGGAGATGGTGATTTGAATTAACAATTTTGCCCATAGAGATATGCCATGTGCCTCGCATGTGATTTTTTTTAATTGTTATTGATTAGATTGGAGTAGATTGATACAAAATCCCTAATTTAGGGTTTAAATCAAGTTAGATTGAAATAGTAGGGCTTAAAATAACACCAAAAACAAAATAAAATATAGAGAAGATTAGTTTAATTTGCCATATACAATAACATCTATATAGTTAATAGGTCACTGTGCCTTTTTCCAATTTTATCACATTGTTTATGCTATGCTGTGTTTGGTTACAGGATTTGGGAAGGGGCTTGAAAAAATATAAAAAAAAAGGGAGGTGAAATGTGAATAAAATATATTTATATTTTATTTAGTTTTACACTTTTGTTTCCTTTTTCTTATCAAAATTTTCAATCAAAAATAGCGTTGGTTTTTCAAGTTAAATTTTAATAGTAAATAACAAGTTTTTTTTATTTATTCCTTTTTAATGTTAATTTTACATGGGAAGTATATAAAATCAAAATTGAGAAGACATTTCCTTTGAGAATTAAAAATATAGAGAATTTTTCAATAGTTCATTTTTATTTTTTTATAATAAAAAAAAGTACAAAGTGATTGAGTGAAATTAAGTTAATCTATTTTTATAGAGACTATTGCAAAGAATAATGTGGTAATGATATTTACATAATTAATAATAATTAAAATTGATATTTTATTTTAAAATGATAAATGATGTTGCAACATCATTTGTAATACAAACTCTACATAATGTTTTCGTTCGTATATTGCACTTTGATTGAATATAGAAAGAAATTTTTATTTTTTATTTTTTATCCTTTGTTTGGTGATGAGATATAAAATTTAACAGGTCAAATATGTGTAATATCACATCTCAAATATGAGTCATCTTTTATTCAATTTAGGTCTCGTTTGGCAACCTTTAGTTTTAGTCAAAAAGTTACTATAAATTATCATATTACTCTTTTTACTTTTCTGTGTAATTTTTTATAAAAAATTACTAAAATAATATGTTTCCAAACGTGGTCTCAATAATAAAAAATTAATCAAACATAATAAAACTGGCCTTATATATAAAAAAAAAATCTCATATCATAAATGTAGATTATATTAATATTATATTCCATAACTGTTACATATTTTTCTCACCATTTTATATTTAATAATTAATCCTTATATATAATTTTTGATGAGTTTTAGGTGGGGATGATCATGTTAATTTGATCCGTAAGGTGTGTTCATATTTGTTCGAATGAGGCGGATTTTATTAAACTCGACACTGATGTGAGGCGGAAGTGGATTATATTTTGATTACTTGCAATGGGGTGAAGTAGCGGCGAGTATCGTCTCATCCGATCCAAATCTAACCCAATATAATTAATAATATATAAAAATAAATAATATATATGTATATATATACGGGTGTTTTGGGAAGGGAAAAAAGTTAGTTTTTAGTTTTTTACCTATTTTAGGTCACATCACTTTTCACATTTTTTATCCACAAAAATACAAAATAAACTAAAACAATTTAAAAGTCAGTTTTTTTACTAATTTTTCAAAACACCACAATATATAATTATTATTTTTTGATCAGCACAATATATAATTATATATAAGAAGAAATACTAAAAGCGTGTGATTTTGTTTAAATATAAATAAATAAGAAGTTTAAAAGTCTTATTGTTTATATATATATAAACATAAGCAAAATTATTTAATATATTAAAAATTTAAATAAATTTTAGGGCGAATTACACTAATAGTCCCTATAGTTTGGGGGTCGTGTCACTTTGGTCCCTGACTTTTCAATTGTGACACTAACAGTCCCTATAATTTGGGGCTCGTGTCACTTTGATCCCTGACTTTTCAATTGTGACACATTTGACCCTGAATTTTGAATTTTGTTCCAAATAAGGATAATTAAAAATACCATTACTCAATTTTAAGGATAAAGTCATCAATTTGATAAAATATAAACTAATTTGACAAAAATAAATGTCAAAAAAAATATTTTTGAATTTTTAAGCATTATTTCTACCCACCAAAGACATAATAAGAATTAATTTGGTAAATAAATAAATAAATAAATGCTTAAAAGATTTATTAATTTTGTATAATTTTATCTCTAGTGGGTAGAAATAATGCTTAAAAATTCAAAAATATTTTTTTTGACATTTATTTTTGTTAAATTAGTTTATATTTTATCAAATTAATGACTTTATCCTTAAAATTGAGTAATGGTATCTTCAATTGTTCTTATTTGGAACAAAATTCAAAATTCAGGGTCAAATGTGTCACAATTGAAAAGTCAGGGATCAAAGTGACACGAGCCCCAAACTATAGGGACTGTTAGTGTCACAATTGAAAAGTCAGGGACCAAAGTGACATGACCCCCAAACTATAGGGACTATTAGCGTAATTTACCCTAAATTTTAACTTTTTTCTAATTATTTAAAATGTGGTCAGGCATTTGCTTGGCTGGTAACGGATATCTTGCAATTATCACGGGACATAAATAAGATTAAAAAATTTGACCCATAATAGAGTTGGGACAAGAACAGGGCGAGAGATGGCAAACCCCCAAACTCGCCGGTGGTCATCCTAGGTTTAGGAGAGATGTAACGACACCGTTTCATCATTGTATATTGGTGAGATCTATGAAAGACACAGCTCGTCTCTCTTCCTTCTTTCTTGCACTACTGTTAGAGAGAGAGAGAGAGAGAGAGAGAGAGAGAGACAAGAGATCGGTTTGGCACTGGGAATCAACAATGTTCTACAGAGGGTAATATATATATATATCTATACACATACACGTCTGTATTTATTGTTTTCAAACATTCTTCTTAGGAAGAATAATAAATCTATGATTACGTATGAGATCCCCAGAAAGCCAAAATTTGATTTATCTGTTGTTTCTTTTTAGTTCTTTGAGGGTTTATGTTTTTCAGATATGTAGGTTGAAACTGAAGTGTTTTGGCATAATCTTTGCATAGGTTACGTAGTTTGTGTGTGTGTTGAGTTTAATGGTTTTTGAGTGGGCCTAGTATTGATGGGTCTGATGCGGTTAAATTTTTAGGGTTTTTTTTTAACCTTTGCATAGGTTGTTTAGTTTTGTGATTGTTGTGTTAAAGGTTTTTGAGTGATGGGTCTGATACGGGTTGGGCACGGTTAAACCTTGAGGGTTTTTTTTTTTTGAATTTTTTATTTTAGTTTTTATGGTGAACTGTGAATTATGAATTTAATTGAGATACCCAGAAGCCATTCTTTCATTTCTTTGCGTTAATTCTTTCCTGTGTTTGATATATTTTTTGATTTGAAGTTGTATGAGAAGAAGGTAAATCAAAATTTTTTTTTCTTTAATTGGATTTTGGGGGTTTGTATTTATGGTTTGATGTGGGTTTGAAACGAAGTAGATCATTTAAACTCTTAGATGAACAATTTTGAGTTCAATTAAGATAGAATCTCTCTCTCTCTCTCTCTCTCTCTGTTCTTTTGTTTTCTTTCCAGTGATGCATGTTCTTTAGATTTGAAAATGTGGTAGGCAGATGAAAATGAAATATTTGAGTCTGAAATAAGTTATTTGTGCTCCCATTCATGGACTACAACTTATGAATTAAGGTGAAATACTAAGAAGCCATATTTCTTACTTTCAGAGTTGCGCCTTATTCTCAATTACATATTCAAGAAAAGATAATTTAAATTAGAATAATGTAGATTTTGGGAGGCAGTACTGACACGTGATTGTATGTGTGTGTTTCTTTTTGGATTTATTGGTATAAAGTAGATATGGAGATGTTGGTGATGGCCGTGAAATGGGTCCGAAACGACAGCGTGTGATTGATCAGAGTTCTTCATTTTATGGGACTTCTCCCGGTTCAAGTTTTATGTACAATCCTCCTCCTTACTCCTATATTGGCCAGCCACCTCCTTTTCCTGTTGTCCGACTGCGTGGACTTCCATTTGATTGCTCAGAAACGGATATTGCAGAGTTCTTCCAAGGTTTTGACATAGTTGATGTTCTTTTCGTCCACAAGAATGGTAAATTCACTGGGGAAGCTTACTGTGTTTTGTCATACCCTCTTCAAGTTGATTTTGCTCTTCAGAGGAATAGGCAGAACATTGGCAGGAGGTATGTTGAGGTTTTTAGAAGCACAAGGCAGGAATACTACAAGGCCATAGCAAATGAAGTTTCAGATTCTCGTGGTGGTTCACCTCACCGAAGTGCGCGGAGAGCAAAATCGTCTGATGATGCAAAAGAATCTGCTGAACACACAGGGGTATTGCGGTTGAGGGGATTGCCATTCTCAGCTGGCAAGGATGATATTAGTGATTTCTTTAAGGATTATGTGCTTTCAGAAGACTCAATTCATATTGCAGCTAATTCAGAAGGAAGGGTAACTGGGGAAGCTTTTGTGGAATTTGCAAGTGCGGAAGATTCAAAAGCTGCAATGGCAAAGGATAGGATGACACTTGGGAATCGATATATAGAGCTTTTCCCTTCTTCGCATGAGGAGTTGGATGCAGCAGCTTCAAGGGGCAGGTGACTATTTTTTTTTTTAATTAACTTTGTTTTTTCTTTCTTTTTCTATTTTGTTCTAGTTATTATCTCTAGTGCTACAATGATGCTTGGATTGTGCTTTAGTAGTTTTATTAAAGTAATATATCTGCAGTTTTAAGAGCTGGTTCTAAAGTATCATATGGTATCCTGAATGTCACGACCTTGCTTATTCTCTAGCACACCGTGCGGCACTTAGTCACTCCCGAGCTTGGCTAGTAGTGCTAAGCTCTGTTATCAAAATCTTACGATTCGCGATTCGATTCCTGATTCGATTCGCAATTTTTGCAAAATCGATACGAATCTATTAGTGAATCTATTTTGGAAGTGAATCTCTAGTGAATCGCATGATTCACAATCGATTCACGATTCGATTCACTTTTTACGATTCATGCAATTTTTGAAATTATTGTGTACGACATATTTTCGACTCTTTTTTTCTCCATCTTTTTAGTGAAAATGGCATAATTCAACTTTTAATAGCGTTTAATACCAAAATAACTAACATATATACATGATTTATTGTTATTTTAGTGATCATGGAGTTTTTAATAGGATCTAATTAGATTCAATCAGACTCAACATATTTTTAACCTTTATTCTCATTTTTTTTTTCCTTTTAAAAAATCATTATATATCTTCTAAAGATGTTTAAGATTAAAGTTACACTATGAATTATCTATTACTATTTTATTAAATTGAATATTACATGTGTGAGGTCAGTTATACTTTTTAAAATGTTTTAGGCTTTAAAATAAAAGATTCTAAATAATTCCTTTTTATTATTTGCTCATTGTTACTTAGAAAAATATATATGCTTATTGTCCAAATATCAACATTGTTGTTAATTGTTGTTACTTTGGAAATTGATAGTTTGTCTATTTGGTTACTATCTTTATTAAGAATGACTGATAAGAAATATCTAAAAAAGAAAAAAGGCAAGATGGTGATATTACATCTTTATTAAGAATGGTTGATAAGAAATATCTAAAAAAGAAAAAAGGTAATATGATAATCTTACATAGGAACCTTTGTTAACTTCTTACCTATTAAACTACGCAATTATTATTCAAAATAACATTTTTATTGATTTAAGTCTAAATATTTTATATTCATAAGATATATTTAACATCTAAATGTGTAGATATATGTTTTTAAGTAATTTAGAAAAAGTGATTGAATCTTTACGATTCACGATTCGATTCGATTCACGATTCGGTACAAGACCATTTCGATTCACGATACGCAATTATTATTCAAAATAACATTTTTATTGATTTAAGTCTAAATATTTTATATTCATAAGATATATTTAACATCTAAATGTGTAGATATATGTTTTTAAGTAATTTAGAAAAAGTGATTGAATCTTTACGATTCACGATTCGATTCGATTCACGATTCGGTACAAGACCATTTCGATTCACGATACGAATCCCGATTTGACAACTATGGTGCTAAGTCAGCTTAACTCACAACTTGTAGGAAAGAGAAGTAAGAGGAAGATGAGAGAGTTTGAGAGAATGCCTTGTATTTAGCTCTTGGGAGAATTTGTACAACTCTTAGATGGATTGGAGCAAATGAGCTCCTCTCCTATTTATAGGCTCCCTAGGAGCATTCTAGAACTCTCAAGAAAATGTCATGTAGAAGCTTCTTATGGAAGCCTTCCTTACAAAGTACAAGAATGTTCTAGAATGCCTTCTAGAACTATCTATACAAATATCTAATTATATGTATAAGTGTATAGTTTCTTGATTTTCCTAGATCTTTCTAGAATTCTCCATAGTCTTCTAAAGTTTGCTAGGGAGTTCTAGATTCTTCCATTACATTATAGAATTATGTACCCTACTCTCATATTTTCTCAAGTTTTCTAGAAGCTTCCAGAATATTCTATTAGCCTCCCTTCCTTGAGACTTCCTCTTGGTAGGCAATTTTGTCTAGGGAATTTGGCGGGACGTGACATTCTCCCCCACTCATGCTCACGACGTCGCGCCTTCTTCCTCGAAATCGCAGGTTTTCTCCTTGACTTGTGCCTTCTTAGATTTGCCTTGTCCACTTGCCCTATTGATGACTTAACAACTGTGCATGTCGGTGGACAATCTTCTGTAGAGCCAATCATCTTCTTGGCAATGCCTACTACCTCTTTCTTGTTCGTCCTCGACTTAATATACATAGCTGACAGAAGTTTAAGTTTAGTATTTAGCTTACTTACCATTGGTACCATGCGAGGCCCACCCTCCATAATGCACATAGTGTTGTTGCGAGGTAATAATGCTACGTTGAATTCCCACAAGAATTCCATCCCTAGCACCACGTCAAGTTATCGAGTGATGCTATCGAAAAATTGACTTTTCCGTGCCACCCTCCAAGGTGCAGCTCAACCCATCGAGCCATGCCATCTACGGGCTTTGCCTTGGTGTTCACCGTCTTCATCAATCCTTGACCCTTGTCAAGCTTAAGACCAAGCCTCTTGGCCTGCCTTGATGAAATTGTGCAACGCGCCTGTGTCTACCATGACTTGGGCCGTCTTCCTGTTGATCTTGGCATCTACGTACATTAACCCTTATCCCATTGGGTCAATGTAGTAGGCTTCGATTCAATGGCACCAAGCAGCTGCAGAGATCCTATCTGCGGAGTCTCTACCTTTTCCCGTTCTTCAATCATAGCATTGAGGGCTTGTCTCTTGGGACACTCTCTTGCCCAATGTGGCCCATCACATAGGAAACACTTAGTCTTGGGTTTGATTGTCTCCCTGTTCTCTCTGACTTTGCCTTTGCCCTATTTGCCAGTGGGAGGTTTGCTATGCCTTTCCTTGCGTTGGATGCTTTCATCCTCATCCTCATCCTCCTCACTTCCACTAGAATTTTTTATAGGGTCACCCTTGGATGTCTTGGCCTTGCCATCTCCACGTTTGTACTCAATAAACGATTCTGCCACTGCAATGGCCGAGGCAAGATCTTACATTCCACGTCGACGCAATTCTTGCTCCGCCCATGGTTGTAGGTTGTCCAAGAAATTGAAGAGTAGTTCTTCATCAGTCATACTCGGGACTTCAAGCATAATAGTAGAGAATTCTTTTACATAGTCCCGAATAGACTTTGTGTGTTTAAGATTTTTCATACTCTTCCTTACTCGGTAGGCCACATCCTTGGAATAAAATTGCTTCTTAATTCTCTTTTGAAATAATCCTAAGTTGCTATGGTGCACGTACCTCTCTCAACGTCAGCATGCCTCCTATGCCACCATAGTGTTGCTGTGTCGGTGAGGTAAAGGACTGCGGTCCGTACCTTGGCATCTTCTTCAATTACCGCCATTGCTTCGAAATACCTCTCCATGTGCCACAAGTAGTTGTCTACCTCCTTGGCATCCCTCTTTCCATCAAAGGGTTTTGGCTTTGGTATCTCTACCTTAGACGTCCCCAGCAAGGTCACAGCTTGCACATTGCCACGTCTTGGTGCACCTCCTCTAAGTGGGCTTCAAACTGTGCGAGCATCTCCAACACCTTGACTTGGAAGGAATCATTGGCCACTTGAGCATCATGTGCCACCGAATTGATGGTGGAAAGCACGCCATCATGGAGTTCCTTGATCTCCCTCTTGAGACCCTCCACCTCCTGTTCAAGGCTTTGCTCCAACACATGAAAATGCTCCCCCAAGTCGCCCATGGCAAGCTCCACCTTGGCAAACCGTGTTTCCATGGTGGTAACAGCATCTCGTGACTTATCCTTCCTTCCTTTCGTGGGTTCCCTTCCACGGGCTTGCTCAATCATAGTCTCCTTCACACCGGATGACATTGTTGCATTTTATTCTCTTGTCTCAAACCTGCTCTGATACCACGTGTCACAACCTTGCTTATTCTCTAGCACACCGTGCGGCACTTAGTCACTCCCCGAGCTTGGCTAGTAGTGCTAAGTCAGCCTAACTCACAACTTGTAGGAAAGAGAAGTAAGAGGAACACAAGAGAGTTTGAAAGAATGCCTTGTATTTAGCTCTTGGGAGAATTTGTACGACTCTTAGATGGATTGGAGCAAATGAGCTTCTCTCCTATTTATAGGCTCCCTAGGAGCATTCTAGAACTCTCAAGAAAATGTCATGTAGAAGCTTCCCATGGAAGCCTTCTTTACAAACTACAAGAATGTTCTAGAATGCCTTCTAGAACTATCTATACAAATATCTAATTATATGTACAAATGTATATAGTATGTTTGGTTTGAGTTTGGGAGATGAGTTTTAGAGATAAAAAGTACGAAAAGTTGTTTGGTTTAGTTTTTTTCAAAAGATGTTTTGGAAAATTATTTTGAGAGAGAGTTTTGGAAAAAGTGATTGATTTGATGTGTCTGAGAGATAGATTTATTTGGAAAACTTGTAAACCAAACAAGTTTTGAAAAAAAAAATTGGGAAAATTTGTTTGGTTTGATTACTTTTGAAAACTTATTTGTAGAGAATTTTTCCCAAAAATTTTTGGGAAACACAAACCAAACAAGGCCATAGTTTCTTGATTTTCCTAGATCTTTCTAGAATTCTCCATAGTCTTCTAAAGTTTGCTTGGGAGTTCTAGATTCTTCCATTACATTATAGAATTATGTACCCTACTCCCCTATTTTCTCAAGTCTTCCAGGAGCTTCCAAAATTTTCTATTAGCCTCCTTTCCTTGAGACTTCCTCTTGGTAGGCACTTATGTCTAGGGAATTTGGCGGGACGTGACATAAAGCTCCTTATTAACATATTGAAGATGTATGAGTTGTGATTACTATATGTGATTACTATCAAAGATTAAGAATGGGATTTGCTACAGAATATGAATTTTTGGACTATCCATCAACTCAAAATCTTATGTTTGAGGTGCACTCCTAAAGATTTAGTTGGATCCAAATTTTGAAATTTAGTTAAGTAAAAAGTTGTATATCTAATTTTAAGGGCTCCACCACCACTACAATTGCTTCCATCTCCAACATTACCTTACCACTGCCAGCATTACTTTGAAAATTTATGGCTCTGTTTGGTAGAGTTTTTGAAGTTTAATTCTGCCTTTTAGTTTGAGTGTGTTGTTTGGTTACAGCTTTAGAAAATTAATTCTACATCCACTTTTCAAAACACCTACTTTTCAATATTATATGTCACATCACTCAATTCAAACTCATTTTAAAACTCATAACCAAACAAATTTTTCACACTCAAATCATAATTCCAAAACTCACAAACTCAAAATATAATTATATTCTCAAATCATAATTCTAAAGCTCTACCAAACGCAACCTATGTTCTTTTGCTTGTACAGTGCATTTGTTTCCTCTTTCTCCATCACCATTACCACCACCAAATTTGTCAGCAGATTCCTTGTCCTGCCATCATTTTTAGCATCTTATTGCTATACATAGCTGAAAGATAACAACTTCAATATAGTTGCACAATTAAATATTGATTGCTCCTAAGAAATTCATAACAGATAAAGAAGGTGGAGGTGATTCCCTCCTCCAGTGATAAGATGGTGGAGTTCTTTGGCAAATGTCTGGTGAGTCGACTGGGAAAGCATAGAGAAAATTTCATGTTGGATGTCGAAGCTATGAAAAGGTTAGTGGAGGTTGGAGTTTACAATTAGGAGGGGTTTTCTACCTCTTTTCTTTTTGTCAAATGTGGAGGTTTAGCACATTCAGGGAAAGGAATGGACCTTTGGGGGACAACCATTATTGCTTGATTGGCGGTCTTTGATGGGGGGTTGCTATTGACCACGATTTTTTTTTGCGTGCAAGCCATGTCTTTGTCGATTCATCCTTGGGAAGACAAGGTTTTCCATTCTATTGGTGATCTTTATGGTGGATTTGCTAGGAGCCACTTCAGATGGGCTTGGATCAAGATGGTAGGAGATGGAAGAGGATTCCAGCTGTGGTTAAGGTGGGATGGGGTGGCCTGAGTTACGTCATTCTTTTGTGGGCGGAGTTGGATGTAGAGTGGAGTATAGGAGTGCACAAAGAAAGGAGGTGAAGCTGTTTGCATTAAATTTCCACCAGATGGGATAGAGTGGCCGGATTGTTAGGATGTTCCATTGAGTCTTTGCCCTTTTAATTATTTACATCTATGGTTGGTAGTTGTGGCTGAAAAAATTGGTAAAAAGAGAAAAATGGCTTTTTTCTAAAGTTTACAACAATGAATAGAAGGGAGAAAACTTTGGACACTTACAGTGGATGGTTGTGTTCCCTTTGTGTTGTACAACTGAATAATAAAAATGCAGAAGGGTTAAGGCTTATACAATTTTATGGGTAGGGAAGAGTGATGAAACAAATCTGATTATGGACTTTCAAAGACTAAAAAAGTGCATAAAATTAAAAAAATAATAGAGTAGAAGGAGATTAAATATACTGGGCATCACACCTAGACTTCAGGGCATCACATTTGGGGTTAGAATTACATCATATGACCTTTGAGAAATGAGTATACTTAAATGAATGTTGTTTCTTGGATGAGCTAATCACTGAGTGCCTAACATAGTTTTGGATTATGACAAGGGTTGAGCTTGACTTGATAACTCTGATTTGTATGGAATGTACTTGTGTAATTTGTGTATTTCATGCAAATTAGGAGTGAAACTTTTGATGTAATTTTGGCATTGTAAGGGTGGAGAGACATAAGTTTCCCTCGAGGAATTGACTCTTAGTTGACAAGACCCGTGTCTCCATTGGAAGTAATTTTTGCTGGGCCTTTATATTTTTTTTAAAGGTTCATTAGGGTTCTTATTAGTTGGAACTTCTAGTTATCTTGTTGGAAATTCATTTTTTCCCCCACAAGGGCTCGTTATGTCTATTTCTATGGGATTGCGGGTATTAAATCTTACTTTACATAATATAGACTTCATTTATCAGATTGAACGTTTCCAGTAAGCCAAAATCTTTTGACGAGGGGAAGGACACAGATGAATGGACGGGGGTGTTGCGAATGAGGGGATTGCCATTTTCAGCCAGCAAGGATGACATTCTGGATTTCTTCAAAGATTTTGTGCTGTCGGACGATGCAATTCACTTGATCTCTAATCCAGAGAGAAGGCCAACTGGTGAAGCATTTGTGGATTTCGCTAGCGCAGAAGCTTCAAAAGCAGCTATGGCTAAGGACAGGAAAACGCTTGGGAGTCGTTACATAGAGTTGTTCCCATCATCTGCCGAGGAGTTGAACGAAGCGGTTTCAAGGGGACGGTGACTTTATGTTTTTACCCGTCTACTTTGATATTCTCTGTACTGATGATATTGCATATTATGGATTGTAATGTTTAGCATGATGCTTTTATATTTTACTTGAGCTATGAAGATGTGAATGTTTCTTTTGTTGTCTCAACAACAAAACAAAGTTGGGAATATTAATAAGCTCTCTGTATTTTCTTAAGACTATAATATCAATCTTTGTTCATGTTTTAACTTGAGCTATGTATTTGTCTCATGTTTATTTTGCCCCTCTGTTTTTGGTGCCATTACCTCTCTATATGCTAAGCATCTCACACACATTTTTTTGTCAAGTCTTATTTATGAATCCCTTTTCCTTTTTTATTAGATTATTTTTCTTGGTCATTTACTGTTTTTGTTTATTGAGATTTATTATTTTTGGGGCCTTTTGAGAGGGAGAGAACCCCATTGCTACAAACCATACCACTGCAAACTACCCCTTGCCGCTAACCGCCCTCTACAAACCCCCTTGCTAATCTCTCTCGTGATCTTGGGCCTCCTCTTTCTATGGTTAATCCTAATCACCATCAGCTAGCCATGTCTATCCCTAACCCTAATCACCGTCAGCAAGCCATGTCGGGGAAGGGAGGGTCCACGATGGTGAGGAGAGTGGGGAGGTTACAGGGAGTGATGACGCTGTGGTGGTTGGCTAGGTTAGGGTTTTAAAAGCTGGAAAAGATGAGGGTATTTTGGTAAAATTTAAGATTTAATTGTGTGAATTAAGAAGAAAATATTAAAAAGAATTAATTTTAGTGTGATATGAACTTGAAAATTGTGTAATATGCAAATTAAAACTCTCATAATATTTATCATCTCAGTGTGGTTTTTATCAGTTTTCCCTCACTTCTTTTGTACCGAAAAGGAAAAAATAATTGGGAAATCTGAAATAAGTGAGAAAGTGGAAGAATATTTTTATTTTCATGAGGAGCAAGTCTTCTTTGTGTATGATATAATTTTTTTTTAATGCTAGATCTGCACCAAGAAAATTAAATTTATAATGCAATTTCATTATCTTACTATCAACTAATTAATCAAATTAAACCTTTACGCTGTGTTTGGTTGGAGGATTTGAGGAGGGATTTGGAAAGGGAAAGGGAAAGGGAAAAGTTGGGTGAAATGTGAATAAAATATACATATATTTCATTTAGTTTCACACACCTTTTCCTTTTCCCTTTCCAAATCCCTCCCCAAATCCCCCAACCAAACACAGCATAAATCTTATTAAATGGGATCGATTATTTAATTTTTTTTATTTCACTCGACTTTATTAAAAGCTATTTTTTTTTATTGAAATGTAATTACTCAAAATTAATATCTTGTACTCTAACTATATAAAATTTAAAATTTAAAATTTAAAAAAAAAAGAAAAGAACTGAGTTTATCCATTGGATTTGGGGCACACAAAACAAGGTTTATGGTATCTAACAAAAAAAACAGGAAAAAGTATTTCAGTGATTTCAGTGAGTTGCACGTGTGCAGGTATACTACTATACTATACTATACTATTGAAGATTCTCTTGGTTAGAGGAATCCTAAGATATTTTGAAAACAAAATTAATTGCTAAAACAATAACTAACTAATTAATTAAATAAATGGTCTCAATTAGGGCTGACAATAAATCTTAATTTGCAAATACTTTTCAATCAAAAATGAATTTGTTCACACATTAAAACGTTAATGAATGTGAATATTACATACTATCTTGTAGAAATGTGTCTTATTCATAAATGTTTAGGATACCAAATAACAAAACAAAATGAAGAAGAACACAAGATATATTTTGTTAAATTCGAAATATTTCTCATTGAATTTAATATATTTTTTGCTAAAGTCAAAACACCTTTTAAATTTTTATTTATTTTCTATATACTTTTCACTTTAATATTAAAAAGGCCTAATTTTAGAAATCACCTTAGATAGTTACTTGATTGCTATAAACAACACTTCTCCTTGCTATCTGCAAGTTGTAGGAACAAAAACCAAATTAATGTTCATATTACTTGAGCTTCTCGATGATCCTAGTGAAGTTGGAGATGAAGCTGCTTTTGCTTTGTCTAGTTTAATTTCAGAAAAGGAGGACCTACAAAAGTTAGCATTTGAAGCAAATGTTGTTGATAAACTTTGCAACCACTTGCAGAAAGGTTCATTACAAGCCAAGCGTATTCAAGGAATATTGTTGGCATTGGCTGATTTGTGTTCGCAGTTGGAAAGCTGCAGGTCTAGGTTCCTATCATTGCAGGTCTGTTGTTTTATGGAATGCGTAAACTTGCCCATGGTGTAATTCATTTGCAGTAGTTTTAATTATTACATATTGTTGTTGTTGTTAGTTAGTTAGTCAGTTTATGTTTATTATTATTATTATTATTATTATACTTTTTTTGGTTAAGCTTTATGTGAGTTGATGAAAGTTTTTTCCATAAGATTAAGTGTGGTTTTGGGTGATACTTGTCGTCTCAGGGGGCTTTTGTAGGACGTCATCAAAATGTTGGATGTTACTTTGGTAGCAAATGAAGTAGTGGAGGATTATATTGGTTCTAATAGAAAGGATTTATTTTTAAGGCAGATTCTGAAAAGACAAAAGAAAGGACCATGTCGAATGGGATTTTTTGGATTTTGTGTTATTTAAAAAAGGTTTTAGAGAGCGGTAGCAAATGGATTAAGGGTGTTTGTCTTCATGTAACTTTTCAGTTGTCAAATGGGAAATTGGGTGATACTTTTAAGGCATCTAGAGGCCTTAGACTGGGTGATTTATCATCCCCTTTTTGTTTACTTCAGTAGTTGACGTGTTAGGCAGGTTAGGAGATTGGGTGGGTTGAGGGTTTTGAGAAAGGTTGGGAAAGGGATTCTATGTTGCATTTACGAATCATAGATGATTCCATTTTTTTCTTCTTCTTTCTATTCAGTGAGAAGAGTAATATGGTTAATTTGCTTTATGTTTTGCAGATTTTTGGAGTGGTTTCAAGGTAAGATGAATTTTCGTAAATAGTTCATTCGTTGGTATTAACATTCTACTATGTAGATTAAGTTGGGTGGCAAGTCAGTTGGGGCGTGCCATTGAGTCTTTGCCATTTAGTCCTAAATCAGAAAGTTTTTGGGCCTTAGCGATTGAGGAGATTGGTAAGAGGTTGTAAGGTTGGAAAACAACTATGCTATCTAAAGGGGGTATAGATTTACTCTAGTTCAGTTTGATTTAGCTAGTGTCCTAGATTACTATCTTTCTTTGTTTAGAATTCTGGTTGGAGTGGCGAATAAAATTGAGAAGTTCACGAGGGATTCTTTTGTGGGAGGGAAGTGGTGAAGGGAGGAAAGATCATTTGGTTACTTGGGAGCTCGTCTTCTTTCCTAGGAATAAAGGGGTGCTGGGGATAAATCAAGAGCTCTATGGAGTTGTGCAATTTGTGCAGTGTTGTGGGTGTTATGGCTTGAAAGGACCTCAAGAATCTTTAAAGATAAATAAGCGGACATGGTGGGTTTATGGTATAGGGTGTGTTAAATCAGATCGACGATCACTTTTTGAGGATGATTGGATGAATTCTGCGGGGTTGTGTTTGAGATCTTTTGCGTCATATATGCATCAGTTATGCCTGTTTGTTTTGATCTATGGTCTTAATTACACAACAATTATATAGATGTTGGTAACCAGATTAGATGGAATATGTAAATCTCAAGCACAAGGAGAACATGTTAAAGGCAGATCAAGATGTATTAGGACCCCTAATTGGTGGGAATAAGCTTTTAGTATTTTATTGGAGTTTTGTGTACAGTAAAGATTTTTTTGTCAGTATTTTATGGGGATTCATATTGACTTTCTTGAAAAGTAATATAAGAAGTATTGGAAGCCAAGAAGCATGCTCGTAGTCTAAATCTAACATCAAAGCTACTCAATATGAGTATAAAACTGCGAAAAGCTACAACTAGAGGTGCTAAATGGTGTGACCGCATGGGCGGTTTCTTGTATCCATTAGTGCTAGAGAACTTGGTTAGGAACACATTTTTAATATTTAACATTGTTGCTCTTGGATTTCATTCTTCTATCTCTGGACTTTTGTATATTTATTTTTTTGCTAACAAAAAAGGTTTTGTTGGGTCCATTTATGCTGTTGCTTACTTCCTATATAAGTAGTATCACTTTCCTTCTTCTTCTTCTTCTTCTTTTTCTTTTCCTTTTCCTATTGTGTATGTCAATATGTCTATCCATACCAAAAAATATATATATATAAAAAAAAAAATGCACGAACACAAAGTGAAATGCAATCTTTGACTTGAAAATCTCTCCCTCTCTGTGATTATAATAAAATAATGTATTTCAATGCTATGAAATAAATAATCCAATGTAATGATTTAATTGTTTGTAGTTGAAATCTAAAATAATGATACTACCACAATTAAAGGCTTTCAAACTTACAACTCACGTCTTCACAAATATTTATATTTAATTGAACAGTGGCATACTCGTTTATGGGGCTAGTGGTTCAAACTGGGGCTATTAATCTTGAGGTTGTGTTCAATTTTAATGGTAGCCACTTTGTGCAAATAATGCCAATGGTTAGGTCTGTACTTAGTCTACCGCTATTAGACCCCTATCCAATGGGTACTAAATTGGGTGTACCCCGTTTGGGGACTTACCTTTTTAGCCAATTAGCCAAAAAGTTACTAAATTAGCCAAAAAGCCAACAACCCATACCAAAAAGTCAAAGATTCTCTTTTCTCTCTACTTTTTGCACATCTTTTCGTAATTAGCCAAAAAGTCATCCCAAACATACAAGTTTTTTTTAGCTACCTTTTTAGCCAAATAGCCAAAAAGTTACTAAATTAGCCTGTTCCCAAACGAGGCCGAAAAAAATTTCTTTACTTCAAAAAATATATATAATTTGCAATCCCCTTTCATTTGTTTTCTCAGCCTCTTCTATTATTGGGTTGAGTTGTCAATTTTCACACATGATTGGGAGAATTGATTAGAACTATCAACCCTCAGTTAACTGAGCTGGCATGGATGATGGGGCAGCTTTCCAAGAGGTACAAACTTGAAGATCTTCTCCTCTTTAATAGGTCACCTGGAATGGGGCATTTTTTCCCTAAATATAGGAGAATGCATTAAGTCGGAGCCACCAGAAATGGTTTGCAAGACATGAATGCCTGATACAGGGATTCTAATTATGTTTTATGTTATTATATTTTCATTGCTATGAAACTTTAACTAAATTGGTCAAAAATATCTAGTTGCCTCTTTAATAGCTCACCTGGAATGGAGCATTTCTTTCCTAAATGTAGGAGAATGCATTAAGTAGGAGCCACCATAAATAGTTTACAACACATAAATGCCTGATTGAGGGATTCTAACTATGTTTTATGTTATTATATTCTCAGTGCTATGAAACTTTAACTAATAAATTGGTCAAAAATTCCATAGCAGAAAGGCAGGTGCTATTTTTTCCAATTAATTAAGCAATTTAATCAAAGTAGTGTAATTTGCAGTTTTAGAATAGTTACTTGCTCTAATGATTTGCTTGACATTAAAGTTTGATAATAATTACTTGCATGAATATTCTCAGTGCTGTAGTGTAGCTAGATTAGTTGTAGTTGCCATCTTGTAAATGCAGCAAAGCAAACGCTAATGATAATTAAGTAATTTAATCAAATAAGTTGTGGTTTGTATTTGAAAATTAACTTATGCATGAATTTTTTACTAGCAACTGCTATTTCTGAATATAGGTCTTGAACTTGGTAACTGATGCGCTAACTCATGATAGTGCTGTTGTACGTGCTGCGGCTTGCATTTGTTTAAAAAGTGTCTCTTGATCTGTCAAGGTTTGCAAAGCACCTAAATGATGATATTCTTCATCTGATTTTTACAAACCACTATATTCACTAACAGAATGTCATTCAGAATCTGAGTGCAGGTAATTTTATGAATGAAGTCATTGTCATTCCCATGGTTCAGCTACTTCATGATTCTTCTACTTCTGTCCAGGTCTGCTTTTTTATCTTTGCTGATGCTAATTTTCCCTAGATAACAATCATTATCATCTCATTGATTGGAATTACTTCAAGGAACTTATTGTTCTTCCTAGTTTTTTTGCCTGTAAAAATTATTTGGCAACCTTCCATTTTTCATGAAATATGGATTAGAAGTTTTATAAGTGAAAGAATGTACTGGTGAACACGACAATTTCTTAAGACATGGACCCCACCTTGATTCCAAAGTGTATCTATTCTTTAATTTCACCTTGTCTCCATGCTGCAGTAACAAATTTTGGATATTCGATGCCACATGTGATTGTTGCTCCTTGGCACTGTATTGTTCTTGGCACCGTATTGTTCTGAAATAAAAGCAAAAACAAAAACATCTTAAAATACATCTGGTAGAAAGCCCACAAAATTCACTTGTGCGTGTTGGTTGGGCTATGCGGAAAAAATTAATTCCCTTTGCCTAGTCAAAACAGCTTGTCTGATTGAGCCCATCATGAGGTTGGTCCACCACTCAGATAAAGCCCAGGACTGATGCCAGCCTGCCAAACATGCTTGTCTCCAAACCATGTTTTTTACAATAAGAGAACAAACTCAGTGAAATTACACATAACTGATAGTTTTATTTCCTTCTGTATTTAATGTCATTTATTTTCACCAATTATGCGACATACTTGAAGAAAATTTGCATGCAACGTTATGTAGTAACTGTTCACTAACAATGCTCCAGCCTTTGTTAGTTAAGATCATATTTCTTCCTTTGATCCTTTTTTAACAGGTTGCTGCTCTTGGGGCACTTAGCAACATCGTGGTTGATTTTACAACACATAAGTCAGTATTCATACAACATGGAGGAGTGAAACAGCTTGTTGAGCTGTCAAAATCGATGGACTCAGCTATTAGGGTAAATGCAGTGTGGGCTTTGAGGAACTTGCTGTTCTTGACAGACAACCGGTGTAAAGAAGGGATTTTCTTGGAGCTCACGGCAACGCCACTAACAAGCCTAATTAATGGTTATTTTCGAGTTCATTGTTTGTAATGATCAAAGAAATTATTAGTATAGTGGAAATTACTTTTTAACCTTAACATTACAGATTCTTGATTGCATTTTCATTGCAGACCCTGAGCCTTCTTTCCAAGAACAAGCTTTGGCTCTTGTTCGCAATCTTGTGGATGGATCTATTGAACCCATGCAGTATGTTTTTGTGGAGGATGGCCTTATATTACATGCGGTTGGAAGACAATTGCGGACTGCCTTGAAACCTGAGGTTTTAATTCAGGTTAGAGTATATATATATATATGTGTGTGTATTTTTAGAAGAGGGGGGTGGGGGTGTGTGTGTGCGCGCGCGCTAGATTTAGTTACTTGACGAGTCTTGCGGTGCATGGTTATTAACAACTGAAACAAGTGACATGTCATGGTCCAATTGCTAAAGAAGTTATCAGAAACTTGATAAAGGAACTAGCAAGAACTTACAAATTACAATAGATAATTAGCATGTCTTCTAAAATTACAACTAGCAGATAAAGTCTGTTGGAGGTTTAGCCACTTATCTGCATTTAAATCCCTACTTTTAGCATGAATAGTCTTCATGACTTTTTTAATAGTTTTAGCCTAAAAGCCAAAAAGATACTAAAGAAACCAAAAATCCTATAACCTATATCAAAAAATCAAAGATTCCCTTTTCTCTCTACTTTTTGTACATCTTTTCGTAAAAAATCAAAAAGTCATTCCAAACATACAAGTTTTTTTATTTCATATTTTAGTCAAAAAGCCAAAAAGTTACTAAAATGGCCTGTTCCCAAACGTGGCTTAAGTTTGAATGGTCTTCAGGACTCATCTTCTATGAAAACTTAAAAAGGAGGTTACAGCGGTAGCGGTGGCGGTGGCGGTGGCGGTGGCGGTGGCAGTGGCGGTGGTGAGAGAGAGAGAGGGGGTTGGCAGTAGTGGGGGAAGGAGGAAAGAGAGGGGCGGGGCGGCCGCGGGGGGGGGGGGGGGGGGGAGGGGGTTGTACTAATATAGCTTTGCTTTTGACTAAGTTATAAATATTAGTTGTAATAAAATTGTCATTTGTTGCCTAACTATAATAATCTCTGAAAAAACTCCTTCCATCCCAAAATGAGTAACATGTTTGAAAAAGTACAAAATTTAAGAATACAATAATAATGTAAGTCACTTAGCCTTTTTATTTTTAGGGCATTACTCTTGAAAATTGTTCTTAACAAAGTTGAGAAATAGTAATTGCTTTGTGTTTATGGCATTTGTGATACATACATGTTTAACATATGATACAGGACAGTACTTATAGAGAGGGAACAAAAAGATGGGAACATACAAGAATAATTGCTTCAACCTTTCCATTGCATACATTCATTTGGAACAAAATGGAAAGTGGCAATTTTATTTGGAGTTTATTTTTGGTGGATAAAATAATGAATTTTCATGTAAATGTTTTGGCTGGGACTATGCTACATAGCCTCTTCTGAAACTGTAAAATTCCATGGTGGGACTCACAACACTAGTATGGGATACTTCCTGGCCCCAGCAAGCAGGTGAGGCGAGTGGCAATTCGACTTCATATAAAGAAATATGAATGTTTAGTTGTGCTGCAGACTGACATGGGAATTAATCGAGTCTAATGCTTCGGTACATGCCAACACCTAGCACATGTAGCTTAGTCCTGTAACATTGGGATATGACCATAACTAGTATAAATCACCTAGAATAATTTCCAAACAAGAGTCTGGCAGTGCTATATCCGTAATCATGTGTGAACTATAATTGAATGCAATAAAGATGAGTACAGAAGCAAAAAAAAAATGTTGTACTGTTAGCCTTTATAATTGAAACCTTATTATGATAATTGCTGGAATTTAGAGCATGTTCCATCAAGGTTATTCTGTGTATATTTAATTATGCTATTGTTTTGCTTTTGATAGATCTTGAAACCTTTCTGATATGGGTATGTACGTGCTCAGTAATGTGGCATCTGGGAATGAATTCCACAAGGAAGCAGTCATGGACCAACTTTTCCCACAAATAGGTGACAACATCCAATCAATTATGATCAAGCTTTTGCAGAGTAATGACAGCAGGTTACGCACAGCTTGTGTCTGGACTGTCGTAAATCTCACCTTTCCAAGTAGTCCCGGTGCACACAGTCGGGTTGCAAAATTACAGAATGCCTGCATAACTTCTCAATTAAAGAATATGGTCAATGATCCTTGCCTCGATGTAAAGGTGGTGATTTTTACTTATCATATTTCAAACAGTTTTTTACTTCTTCAACTCATTAGCTGAAATTATATGATTCTTTTCAGCTTCGTGGAAGAACAGCACTTGGGCAATGTATGACTTTTGGTGATGGTTGGACTTGATTATTATCTTTTGTCATTCATTGAACTTGGAGCCAATACAAAGAGATTTTGATGCTAGTTGGTGCTTGGGCTTTTCCTCAATTTGTAAGACATCAGTAGCGCTTCCACTGGTGGCCTCAACAACACGGTATGCATTAGTCAAGGTTTATTTTATGATTTTTTTAAGGTCATATCAATTGGGGCATTTACTTGTGTGTCATTATAACGATCAAAATGAGATTTTGTTTTATTGCTCGTTAAAAAATAAATAATATGGTTATATCTTATCCTTTGTTGAACATAATCTACCCGATGTGCTAGGGCTCCCTGCCCCTCTTTGATAATATGACGTTGAAGTGTGCACGAATATTAATATCAACTTTCACAAGCATTTGTCTTGGTGTGGATTTAATTTAATCTTGTAATTTTGTGAATAAATATAGCAATCAATTTTTTTTATCCCATCGCATTTAGATTCCCTCTTGAAATAGCCTAGTAAAATAGCCACTTCCCAAACATTGCCATTGTGAATGAAATCTCTGCTTCTACCTTTTTCTTTTGCAGGCGTAATGCGTTGCTCTCACTATTTTCCATACGAAGCAGTGGGGAGCTTGCTCTCGCTTGTCTTGTGAGTACCACCATCGAGCAAGTTTACATTTAAGAAGCTAATCCCCATGGTGCAACCCGCATCTCATTTCTAAAAATGATTTTGTTTTTTCGTATCATGTTAATCTGTTTTCGTTGTACATCTTTTTGAGGTTACTATGTAGGGTAAATTATGTGATTTGTAAATTTATGTACTAAAATAATTGCAACGTTGTCAAGATGTCATCTGATGCAATTTGATCGGTATGGATGGTGGATGAGGCTAGTAGCACATTGGCATATATGTGAGATTGATGGCCTTAATCTGATTTCAGTTCTAAGAAAGGATAATATGCTAAGTGGTTCTGTAACTTTTGTTGCATATTCATAATCTGTGCTCTTCAATCCAAACAGGTGATAAAGTTGGTTGAATCAGAAGCCTTCAATTGCAGACCTCTAAGAGTGGGGGGATTGTTTTGGCGGTGGCGATGGCAGCGAGAGTTGCTGAATGGAAGGAGATGGTGATTTGAATTAACAATTTTGCCCATAGAGATATGCCATGTGCCTCGCATGTGATTTTTTTTAATTGTTATTGATTAGATTAGAGTAGATTGATACAAAATCCCTAATTTAGGGTTTAAATCAAGTTAGATTGAAATAGTAGGGCTTAAAATAACACCAAAAACAAAATAAAATATAGAGACGATTAGTTTAATTTGCCATATACAATAACATCTATATAGTTAATTTAGGGTTTAAATAACATCTATATAGTTAATTTAGGGTTTATCATATCACTCTTTTTACTTTTCTGTATATTTTTTTTTATAAAAAATTACTAAAATAATATGTTTCCAAACGTGGTCTCAATAATAAAAAATTAATCAAACATAGTAAAAATGGCCTTATATAAAAAAAACAATCCCATATCATAAATATAGATTATATTAATGAGAGAAAGATTTATGATCTAGATTGGGCCATAGTAATATCGGACAAATTGTGGGCCGAACACGTTTGGGCTGTGGTATCCTGGGCCTACCCAGAAGTGATTTTTGCTTGGTAATGGCAAAGGGCGTGTAGAACCGAGCTACTTGACCTTGTTGGCACGTAGGCCGGTCAAGTGAAGCTTCGGTCAAGTGGTGGTTCCACGGTTCATGCGTTGCTCGGTTGGAAGGCATGCATCCATAGCTCGGCATGAAGGTTTGTGCCTGGAGCTCGGCAGGAAGGCCTTTGGTTGACCGATATGATCAATCTCAAGCTCGGCTTTGCTGGAATGCAGCCGAGCACGGCTAGAAAGTAGCCCGGTTGTAGGAGCACTTGGGCATGAAATGCAGCATGGCCGTTGACAGCCAAGATGCTACAGCCCGGCTGCCGACCTCCCAGTAGAGTGGGCTGGCAGACGAGTTAGGTGATGTTCAGCAAGATTTGTGCTGACAGATGGGATAGCAGTACCACGTGTCGAGAGATCACTAGGAGTAGATTTGGGGCGCAGAAGGTATATAAGCATGTCTGCGTAGGAATGGCAACGGGGCGGGACGGGGCCGGGGATCACCCTCCCCGTCCCCGATCCCCGATGATAGAAACTCTCCCCGTCCCCGGTCCCGACCCCGACGGGGAACCTATCAGAGTCTCCGTCCCCGCTCCCGACAGGGATCGGGTTTCCCCGACCCCGAAAGTTCCCCGGACCAAAAAAAAAAAAATCAAAACAGCAACAAGTTTGCAGATCTGAGAGACATCATCGAAAAAAAAAATCTAAAAATCCAAACATTTAGCGAAAAGTAATAATCTGTTCAACCAAAAAAATCCAAACATCATCCTAGTTCACAACACACACACACAGAGATCTGTTCAACCAAAAAAAAAATAATAATAATCTGTATATGGAATGAATCAACAACAACATCATCAATAATAAATCATCAACACCAACAACATCATTTTCGTCAACAACATAATCAATGGCAACATCAAAAAAAAAAAAATAGAGTCATACGGTGGCGGAGGGAGGATCTGCTCTCAGATCTGAGTAGTGGAGGGAGTATCTGTTCAGATCTGCTCAGATTTGTTCACGGAGAGAGGCGACGGTTCCGCGGTGGCTTGGAGGAGGAGGAAGCGACAGAGGAGGAGGCGGTGAGGCGCGACGGAGGAGGCAACTCAAAGGACGCCATCGCCGACAGAGGAGGCGCTGCGCTGAGCAGGAGCGACGAGATGAATCAGTGAGTGAAAGACGAGAGAGAGAGACTGTGATGACTAAGTGAGAGAGAGAGAGAAGTAAAGTGAGATAAGGCAAGGCAAGGCAAGGCAATCAGTATAAAATATAAATCATATAATATTATATTATAAAGATAGTGGTGCTGCTGTGTTGACCAAACCAAACCCCAAAAACATATATATATATATAATATCAATCGGGGCTGATCGGGGCGGGGATGGGGGTCGGGGCCGGGGAGAAAATTTACATCACCGTCCCCGGCCCGAATGTCATCGGGGATTTATTTTTTAATACCATCCCCGGCCCGTCGGGGGTATTTTTCGGGAAAAAACAATACTTATCGGAGATGGGGGGTCGGGTCCCCGTCGGGCCGGTTTCAAATTGCCATCCCTATGTCTGCGCCCCCCATGCTGAGACAGATGAACATTTGGTAAGAGAAATACTTACACTCAACTCTCTCCTCTCTCTCTCTCTCTCTATCCCAAGGTGTGTGCTAACTTGATCGTCAGAGGGTTTTTTCGGCCACACACCCCCGGGTAGCTCACCGCCGTTGTGCTCACAGGTGATCGGACAGAAACGGAGCTTGGAAGAAAGGAGTACGGGCTTACCAGAATATTTGCTCCCCGTACAATTGGCGCCGTCTGTGGGAACTTTACAGACAAAACCTTGTCTTCCAGACTCATCCGATCTCCGTCCATGGCGAACAACGACGAGATTCCGTTGTTCGCCATCGACGGAGTTACCCCAGAGTCAGGCAGACGGAGAGAAGGACATCCCGCCATCCCTCCGATGGCGGACCTGGAGACATTCCCAGGAGAACATTTGGGAGACGCGCGAGATAAGCGCGGTAGATGCTATGGTCATTCTCGGAGTCCAGACGGTCATCAGCCGCCAGACATCTGGAGTACAAGTTAAGGGACCAGGACGCCGTCATCCGGCGCATGGTGGCGGAGATGGAGGAGCTGAAGCGGCATGTCAAAGGGAAGGGTGTAGCTGGGATGGGAGACCACAATGAGCGCACCCAACCCCATCGTTCATGCAGTCAGGGCCAGCAGCGTACTCCGTCCATCTCAGTCACCAGAAGTTACAAGGTTAGAGAGTCAGACGAGCACGTAGAGAAGTCCAGCGCACAAGACAGCACCTATCAACCCTCACGTCCGGCGACGACGTCGAGGTACTCTTATTCCGCTCAGTCAGAGGACTTGCGGGTAGTCTTGAAGGAACGGGCTCGCCGGCGGGAGGCCCAGCGGGTACTGGCGTTTCAGTGGCTATCTTATGTGGTTCACACCAGCGAAGAGGTCGGAATGCCTCCACCGCGCCCAGCCGCGCCTCTCCACGTAGATGCGAACTTGGCAAGGCTGAGCGCCACTCCTTTCTCCATGGATATAGAGACAGCGCCGCTTCCGGCGGGCTTCCACCAGCCAAAGTTTCACGCTTTACGATGGCAAAACCGATCCGTACATGCATGTAAGTCACTTCCGACAGGTCATGGCCGGACATAGGCGGAATAACGCTCTTATGTGCTTAATTTTCCCGTCGAGTTTGGGCGAACTGGGCTTGAAATGGTTCGAGAGGCTGTCGGAGGGGAGCATCGAAAGGTGGCAGTAGTTGGCCAAAGCCTTTGTGACGCGCTTCAAAACCAACACCAAAACACCGAAGGAAGTTGACCACCTACTAAGGATCAAGATGGAACCGAGCGACACATTGAAGGCATACAACTCCAGATATTGGGAGACCTTCAATGAGATCTTAGATTATCCAGTCAACCTTGCAATCACACAATACAAGCATGGTCTCCCGGTCGGACATAGACTGCGAGACTCGCTTACCATGCACCAGCCGACGTCCATGGGACAGTTAATGCAGCGCATCAATGAGCACATCCGAGTAGAGGATGATGTGTCAACATCTACCGTGAAGGCAACTCCGGTAGCAACAGACAAGAGGTCGGCTGGCAAAGTGCATGCTGTCGGACAAGAGTCCAGCCGTTTAAGTGACCGCGCTGAGGAATCGGACCATGGCTCAAATCGCAAAAACCGGGGTAGGGGTCGTCGAAATGACCGGGATGACTACCTTCGGGATGATGTAGCCGATGCAAACAGAAGGTTGAAGGCCAGGACAGGCATCACCACGATCTTTAAGATTCCAATCTATCGCATACTTAGTGAAATCTGTGACGAGGAGTATGTCCGGTTTCCTGCTAAGTTGGGCGACGGACAGAAGGGCTTCAATCTGCGGTACCGTTGCACGTTTCACCGGGAGCACGGCCACCGGACAGAGGACTGTTTGCCTTTGAGACAACACTTGGAAGAGCTCGTTGCAGCCGGGCATTTGGACCTTTACATTGACGGGGGCGTGAAGGCAAATCAAGATCTGGTTGATCCGCGGGGACCGGATGACCGCAATGCGCCTCCACAAGGAGTTATTAATGTCATCCACGGCATAGTGGAGCTGGCGCGCGTATGCGAGCTCTGTGGCATGATTAAGAAGGCAGAACACACGAGGGAAGTTTTGTCGGTCCAGCCCGCAATCAAAAGGGGCAAGACCGAAGAGAAAGATGTGATCAGTTTCTCTACCAGGGATTTGGAACGTATTCAGACGCCACACAACGATGCCTTAGTGGTTACACTCCGCGTCAAAGAATTTGATGTCAAACGGATCTTGATCGATCAGGGAAGCTCGGTCGAGATCATGTATTACGACGCATTCAAACAGCTCAAGCTACGTGATACAGACTTGGCTCCGGCAACTTCGCCACTGGTTGGTTTCAACTCACAACCGGAGTGGCCTTTGGGAAAGATTATCCTGCCGGTCAAAGCGGGATCCGTGGTCAAGCAAGTGGAGTTCTGGGCCTTGCAGGTGCCATTTACTTATAATTTGATCATTAGAAGAGGATGGCTTCACGCTATGCAAGCCGTAGCGTCGACCTATCATCAGGTGATGAGATTCCCCTCGGCTATGGGGGCAATCAAGGAGATTTGGGGCGATCAGGTCATGTCCAAGCAATGTTTCGTGGCAGTAAACGGGAGCCGAGCTGCCAAGGGCTTCGTTCAGATGATTGAGGGACCGGAAGACCGGGGAGTCCTAGATGATGTGGGCACAAGGGCCGAGAATAAAGCCGTTGAGGAATTGGTGGAAGTGCGAATTAATACAGAGAATCCAGACAAGTTCTTCTTGCTCGGCACAAGCCTTACCTCCCAAGAAAGGACCCAGATGGTTGAGTTTTTGATGGCCAACATCGAAGTCTTCGCATGGTCGCCTTACGACATGCCCGGCCTCGATCCGAGTTTTATTTGCCATCATCTCAATGTCTTCCCCGGAGCCAAGCCGGTCATTCAGCGAACAAGGAGATCGGCGCTGCATCACGCCGAGGTAGTTGCGGAGGAAGTGAAGAACTTGCTTAAGGCACGAGCAATTCAGGAAGTGTACTAACCTCGGTGGATTTCAAACACCGTCATGGTGCCCAAGAAGAATAGGAAGTGGCGAGTTTGTGTCGACTATAAGATCATCAACCGAGCATGCCCGAAAGACAGCTTCCCTTTGCCCAGAATTGACCAGCTCGTGGACTTGACGGCTGGACATAGCAGGCTCAGTTTCTTGGATGCTTACCGCGGCTACCATCAGATTGCCATGCATGGGCTCGACCGAGAGATCACCTCCTTCATGACTCCAAGGGGACTCTTCTGCTACCGAGTCATGCCTTTTGGTTTGAAGAACGCCGGGGCAACTTTCCAGAGGATGGTGACCAAGATGTTTGCTCCTCTGCTGGGCCGGACGATGGAGGCTTACATTGATGATATGGTGGTTAAAAGCCGGCATCAAGAAGACCACTTGTCCGACTTAGCCGAGATGTTCGCCATTCTCAAAAAGCACAAGTTACGCCTGAATGCGTCTAAGTGTGCCTTTGGCGTGGGATCCGGAAAATTCTTAGGCTTCCTAGTCACGAACCGAGGTATCGAAGCAGACCCCACACAGATCAGAGCCGTACAAGAATTGAAGCAGCCCAGCTCGGCTAAAGACGTGCAGCATCTGGCCGGAATGGCCACCGCGCTTAATCGATTTATAAGCCGATCATCGGATCGCTGCCACCCCTTCTTTCAAGTATTAAAATCAAAATTCTCTTGGGATGAAGAGTGTGACCGGGCTTTGGCCGAGCTCAAGGAGTATCTGTCTTCGGCGCCACTGCTGGTAACACCGAAGCCCGGTGAGGAACTCTACCTTTACCTGGCCGTTTCACAGCATGCAGTCAGTGCGGTGCTTGTCTGGGCTGAAGGAATCAACCACCTCCCTATCTTCTACGTCAGCAAAACCTTGCTATCGGCAGAGTCGAGATACTTGCCGCTGGAAAAACTCGCGTTGGTATTAATGATGGCTTCCAGAAAGTTGGCGCACTATTTCCATGCCCATACCATCATCGTTTTAACCGAGTTCCCCCTCAAGGCTTTGTTCGAACGGGCGGACTTCTCCGGTCGAATTCTCAAGTGGGCGGTCGAATTGGGACAATTTGATGTGAAGTTCCAGCCGCGCACTGCCATAAAAGCCCAGATTCTGGCTGACTTTGTTGCTGAATTCTCACCTGGAACTCATCCGGTATGCCCGATCGATATTGCCGCGGCAGATGAAGAGGTGAATGCAAGCCCGACCGAAATACAACAGCTTGGCGGTGTTGGTGACGCGGAGTTTGCGCGCCCCACCGAAGCACCTTTAGTCAGTACGATACCACAGCACGACGATGTGACGACGGAGTTGGGTATCACCGACCAACCTGCTCTGTCCGGTACCGTATCACCGAGGGGGGCGGAAGTGGAATCGCTCATCACAGAACCTGTGGCCGGCATAATACCGCAACTTGGCGATTCGCTTATAGACTTAGGTATTGTGGATCAACTTGCTGAGTCCGGTGCCAAATCGCCAAGGGGGGCTGAAGTGGAACCGCTCAGCACGGAACTTAGAGCCGAACAGCCGTGCATTCGTGGTCCCATCAACCTTCAAGCCTCTCAAGACCCCTCAGACTGTTGGAAGCTCTTCATTGGGGAGATGTGGAAACTTTTTGTTGATGGAGCATCGAACCGTCACGGTGCTGGGCTGGGTATAGTCCTGATTTCGCCAGACGGACTGACTATTGAACATTCTATCACCCTTGGCTTCCCAGCATCCAACAATGAAGCCGGATATGAGGCGCTTTTGGCCGGGCTCAAGAGTGCGCTTCAGATGCAAGCATCCAAGTTAATGGTTGACAGTGATTCCCAGCTTGTGGTTAACCAAGTTTCTGGGGTTTACGAGGCAAAGGATGAAAGAATGATAAAGTACCAAGCACTGGTCAGGGACCACATCAAGCGATTTCAGGCGATCAGGGTCCCACAGATTGGCCGAGAAGAAAACGGCCGAGCAGATGAGTTGGCTGGCCTTGCTTCTATGGTCGACAACACATCTCCCAACCCGCTTTTGATTGAATTTCTTCCGAGGCCCAGTATTGAGGAAACCGGGCAGACATAAGTATTCTGCGCCGAGCTAGGTCCTTCTTGGATGGACCCTATCATCCTCTTTCTGAGAGAACGGATCCTTCCAGCCGACAAGAAGGAAGCACATAAAGTGTGGGTGAAATCAGAGCGGTTTTGGCTCTCTCCATCAGGCGCTTTATACAAGAAGTCTTTCACCGGTCCTTACCTGAAGTGTGTGCATCCGAGCAGTGTGGAAGCCTTCCTGTACGAAATTCACGAAGGCATCTGTGGCAGTCATATAGGGGGCAGGTCCTTGGCCTATCGAGCTATTTCACAAGGCTACTGGTGGCCGTGCATGCAAGCCGACGCCCAGAAGTATGTTCGTAAGTGTGAGAAGTGCCAGAAGTTTGCCCACTAGATCCACCAGCCGGCCAGGGAACTCTTTCCCCTCACCAGCCCTTGGCCCTTTGCGATGTGGGGGCTGGATATAGTGGGGCCGCTCCCAACAGCACCAGGCAACCGGAAGTTCTTCATCGCGGCCACAGACTACTTCACCAAATGGGTTGAAGCTGAGCCTTTGGCAACAATCAAGGAGAAAGACGTGAAGCGGTTTGTCTGGCAGAGTGTGGTAATGCGGTTTGGCGTCCCAAAAATTCTGATATCTGACAATAGCACCCAGTTTGACGGTCGCCTATTCAGGGGGTTTTGTGAAGATTTAAAGATTGAATTCTACAACTCTACTCCAGCTTACCCACAGTCCAACGGTCAAGCCGAGGCATCAAACAAGACCATTCTTGATGGGTTAAAGAAGAGGCTCGAGAAAGCCAAGGGAAAGTGGGCCGAGGAACTTCCCAGCGTCCTTTGGGCATACCGAACAACCCCGCGGCGATCTACCGGGGAAACTCCATTTGCTTTGGCGTATGGCATGGAGGCGGTCATACCTTTGGAAGTTGGCATGCCCACCCTCAGAAGTGAAAGTTTTGATCCCGAGCTAAACGCCGAAGCCATTGCCCTTGAACTGGATCTAGTGGAAGAGCGTCGGGAAAAGGCTCTCATCCATGTGGCCGCCTACCAACAAGAACTCTCAAGGAAATACAACAAAACGGTGCACCCCAGACCGTTCAAAGTAGGTGACTGGGTCTTGAGGAAAGTCATGGGCAACACCCTGGTGCCAGGTGAAGGCAAACTAGTGGAAAATTGGGAAGGACCCTACAAGATAACCGGTCTGGCAAGCAAGGGGGCATACCACTTGGAGGACTTGAATGGTAGAGGAATACCCCGGCCATGGAATGCGGCCAACCTCAAACTGTATTATTTCTAGCTTTTACTCTCTTTTTGTGCAAAGGAATTTTTTGCCTTACACTTCAGGATGTAACATTCTTTTGGTCAATATATAGAAGTGTCTCTTCTTTGCTTTAGCATTCAGATTGTTGTTTTTTACTTTGAAGTTAAAACCGAGATGTTTATTCCGGTTGAAAGAGTTGATGCTTTGTTCAACTTAGGTATTCTCAACCGAGATGTTTATTCCGATTGAAAGAGTTGATGTTTTGTTCAACTTAGGTATTCTCAACCGAGATGTTTATTCCGGTTGAAAGAGTTGATGTTTTGTTCAACTTAGGGATTCTCAACCGAGATGTTTATCCCAGTTGAACGACTTGATGTTTTGCTCAACTCTGGGTGTACTACCGAGATGATCTATTCCGGTTGACTATGCTTATTATTTATTCAAATCGAGGTGTGTTGTTCCGGTTGAGACAGTTGATTTGTTCAATTATATGCTTGTAACCGAGATGTCTTTGCCGGTTAAATAAGTTAAGCAAGATGGTTAGTGTTGCTGAAGTATTTTGTCTGGTTGAAGTTACTCAGCTTTAAGACCGTGTAAACACTTCATGAAAATTGAGTTTTTTCATTTGGAAAATAAGTACAGGAGGTGAGGCAGACAGCCCGGTTACATGTGCAAAGCAAAAAGCAAGAAAAAGAAACCTAAGCTAAGGGGGAAAGGTTGGTGAATTCGTCATCAGCTGCCTCCAGGTTGACCGTTGCTGTTTGCTCCTGGACACCGGTCTCCGTTTCTCCGGGCTGCTCCTGGCTACTTTCTTTCTCGGCATTTGCCTCGGTTTCTCTGGCGAGTTCTTCCTCGGCCTCAGTCTGCAATGCGCTAAAGACGTCGTTGGCATATGGCACGAGGTATACCGGCAGGAAGACAGTTGGCGGAGAGGTAAATACGTCGGTCTCGGGATCTTGGCCGAGCTGAGCACAGGCAAACCTCCAACTGGCTTTAAAGTAGATGTCTTGGGTGGCAAAGACTTGCTTTTTGTAGCTGTCTTCAGCCTCCTTAAAGCCGGCGTTATTGGCATCCTCAAGTTCTTTCTCCCTTGACTTCTTCAATGCGTCCAGCTCGGCCTGGAGCTCGTCTCTCTTTTTCTCGGCGTCGCCAAGCTGGCCGAGCAACTTGTTGTTGTCAGCATTAGCGACTTGAAGTGAAGACTTTGCTCGGCCAAGCTCGGTATGAAGGCTTTGCACTTGGCTGGCAGTGTCATTCGCCTTCTGCCGCAGTCGATGGATTCGCTCCATGACCAAGTGTTGCTTCTGGATGGCCTGCAAGAAAGTTTGATCAGAGAGGAAACCGTGCAAACACTTGGTAAAAATTTAAGTGAAAGATTGAGACTTACCCTGGCCATGGACTTAACTGACGACTTGACCAACCGGGTGTCAGGAACGTGGTCGCTGCCGACCACGTCGCGACCACGTCGCTCGATAGGAGAAGGGCTTTGGAAAGGTCGTAGGCGAGCAGGTGCTCTTTGTCGCCCTTGATGGAAGCGGTTGCCGGGATGTCCTTACCCCGGTGCTTAAGCTGCGGATGCCATGCCGGTGTTGGGTCGACGGTGATGGCAGGCTGTTCGGTAGTCAGCTCCTCAACAAGCTCGGCAGAGGGATCTGCGTGAGGCCTTTTCCCAGCCCGGCGAGTTTCTTGGCTTGCTTGACCAGCGGCTGGAGATGCCAACGCCACCACGGCACCGCTTGATTGACCGGTAGCTGGAGAGCGGCTGATGACGCTCGGTATCTCGGCGGAAGTTGCTGTGAGGAGGTGTAGACACCCCATTTTTGACCGACCTTAAGACTCAGACGTCACTGATTGAGCGCTTGGTGATGTTGCATGTCGCGCTCGTCCAGGAGTTTCAGAGTCTCGGCTGCGAGCCTTGCCTCCGGACTTCCGGACTCTTTCTGCACTTTGCCTCGGTTTGCGAACCAGGCTCGGTTTTCTCTGTTTCTATTCCCAAAGGGAAGGAGAGGTCTAGTAGATCATCTCTCAGTGGCCGTAGGCTACGTTTCGTGGTCGCGGGCCATTTTTCCCATTTCAGAGCCCGGTTCTCGGTTTTTGGAGCCGTCAGGCCGTGTGCCTTGGTTCGGAACCGCTTAACCGCCTCTGTTTGCTCCGGTTTTTGGCACATATCTTATTTACTCCCTTTTGAGGGACACTATGGTCAGAGAGACCAACTTCGTGGTCGAACACCACTCCCGGTGCCTAGAAGGATGGGAGGCCAGTAATTGTTCTATCAACCAACTTTATTCCTTCATCGCCCTCCGTCGCCCGTTTTTTCTCATTTCAAAGCCAATGTTGAACACCCTTGGGCCATTTTCTTGCATCCTAAACCCCATATCTGTGATGTACACACTTGGGAGGCCACCAATATCATATGGTCGGCTAGTAATTGTGATTGACCCTTCTGAACCCCTCCTAAAAGTAGCCTTTTCTCTCTCCTGGTTCACTGTTGCCAATTTTTGACCACAGGGTTGTGTTGAGAACACCTGGGAGGCCACCAATTTGTGGTGGTCGGCTAGTAATTACACTTGACCTTTCTGACCCCTGGCCGGCCGGCCATGGGGAGAGTCGACCGGCCACCTGCAGTTCAAATACCTGGCCGGCTTGATTCCTTACAGCTGGTACATCGCAAATATACACTTTTTTTCCCCCCAGATTTTGTATCCGGGGGGCCAACTTTTGGGGGGAAACTTAAATTGTTTTGCCCCCCTTTTTTCCCCCTCTTTCTCCCCCTCTTTTGTCTATATAAACCAGCCTCCAGCTCTGGTTTAGGGGTTGAGAAAATTTGCTTTGGAGCCTTGCATACATACACCTTCTTCTCCCTCTCTTCAACCCTCAAAACATCCAAGTTCTACACCCTTTTCTACACCACCACCTAGCACCACACCACCACCTCCATTCCAGCAGCTTGGAGGGCCTTCTCAGAGCTTAGGAGGCAACATTTCTTGGTCTAAAGGCAGCTAAAGAATTGGTCTACAAGGGTGAGTCACTTTTCCCTTATTTTGAGCTCATTTTTGCATCATTTCTTAGCCCTTCTTGCTTGTATATTTGAGCTCCGGCCATAACTGAAAATAGAATTTTTTTGAGCTCTATTTCATCTTTCATTAAGGGCCTCTCACTGTTTGAGGCCTTCTTGTTGCACTTGCTTCATTACCTCTCTTTTATGCCATTTCCTTGCATATTATTTTTGGCCTATGTATAATCTGTTTTGAGGTATGTTGTAAACTATAAATAGGCTTATTTTGAGCCCTTCTTCAACATTGTTGAAGGGCTCATCACTGATTGGAGCTTCCATGTGTCACTTGCTTTGATATCTCTCTTTTGACCTCATTTTTGCATGATTTATTAGCCCCTTGTGCTTCTGTTTTTGGACTTTGGTCCGAACTGAAAAGGGTCTTATTTTGACCCCCTCTTCATGTTTCATTAAGGGTCTTTTACTGTTTGAAGCATCTTTATTATACTTTGTGTTTAAACCACCTTTTTAGGCCTCATTTTGCATAATATTTTGAGCATACTTGTACACTGTTTTGGGTCTGATCATAAACTGTAAAAGGTCATATTTTGGGCCCCTCTTCAACATTGTTGAAGGGCCCTTATCTGATTGGGGCCGGCAGCCATCACTTCCTTCTTTGTCCCCCTTTTGGCCCATTTCTTGCATGAGAGTTTAGCTATACTTGTGTTTGTTTTTGTGGTTTGTTGTAAAATGTAAAATATCATATTTTGGGCCTCTCTTCAACATTGTTGAAGGGCCCTCATCTATTTGAGGCTAGCAGCCTTCACTTCCTTCATTATCTCGCTTTCGGGGCCATTTCTGCATGCTAGCTTAGCCCCCTTTGTGTTCACTGTTTGGCCTTGCTTAAAACTGTAAATATGCTGGTTTTGGGACTGCCTTGAATCTGTCTTCATGTTTCATATTCAAATAATGCACGCATTGTATAGCTGTAAGCCATTCCATGTACCTAGTTTCGCATTTCGGGACCATTTCATGCATCGGGTGCCATTTTACTATGTTTCGGGGCTGTTTTGCATCATATTTCGGTACTGAAATTTGCATGCTAGTATGCCATATTCCATGCCTTGCCATGTCTTGTTAGAGTGGCATTTCGTGCCTTAGGGTCGGTCATCGGTTTGCGTGCACGCGTGCACGCATTTCGAGTGTCTCAGTTTTCATCTTATGGCCTCCTATATGAGTGTGGCTGAGGTCCACTTGTGTTGGTGTAAGTCCATATTGCATTGTGTATGCCATTTCGTTTCATAGCATTATGTATGCTAGGATGTATGTTAGTGCATTGTGTATGCCATGTTACCTCGAGCATCGTGTATGCCATTTCATAACATTGTGCATGTTAGGGTGTATCTTAGTTGCATTCATGCATGTCATGCATATTGCATTGCGTTCGGGATAGGAGTTAGCCCGAGCACGGGAAACGAGGTGAGTTTCGTACTCCGAGTGACGGAACGTGTCTCAATTCCCAGTCACCGACACTCCGGATTATCCATGATGGAGTTAGGTCTTGTTATGTCCTCATATGCATTCATTTCATATTGAGTTGTGCAATTCGACTCCTCGGCCATCATGCATCGAGATACGTGATTGGTGGCACGAGAATCGAGGCATGCATACATTTGTGAAAATACATTGCCATGCCCCTTTCCTACTTTTTGTTGCAGCAAATCAAGAATCAGCAACCTTTCGAAGCTTGGCACGCATTTCAAGAACAAGTGCAAACAGAGGCTAATTGGGGCATCACAGTGGATTTCTGCGCAAAGGCAACCCGAGCATGCATCATTCATCATCCGGAGCAGAATCAAGGCAGTCCCTGGCTTGCATGCAAGTTTATTGTTTTCTTAGTTAATTTGGTAATTAACTAGGATTTTTGTACATATTCGGACTGTATTATTTGGACTGTAATATTTATTTGGGACTGTATTATTCTTTCGGACCCTCTGCGCAAGGGCATAATTGTAATAAGTGTGCGTGTGTGTGATGTATGTCTCCCAACCCCACGTCTTTCTTCCTTTTTATTTACCAGCTTATGATGGTTAGATTAGGGCATGTTTCAATTAGCATACAGTATGATAGCATGTTTGCATTCATTCATCTGTTTTGCATGCACCGGGCTCGGCGCACCATACTAACTGCATTGTATTTCAATTCCAAGTTGAACACGTGTTAGCTATAGCATCATTATATGCCATGTTTAGAATAGCCGAGCCTGCTATAGTTGCATTTTTGCATGCGTTGCATTAGGCATTTCTGTATACTTAGGATCATGCATGGATTTCTAATGAGCTTCTGTTTTGGCTTGGAGTACTCGGTGAGTTTTATACTTTAGCATCCTTGCATGTGTGTGAGTGACTGCCATGATAGCATGCTTACCATGAGGCTATGTGCTTATGTGATATAACTGCCTGAATGCCTGTGGGTGAAGGTTGGGTTATTTGAATTGGAACAATGCATTGATTGTTTGTTTTAAGCCCACTAGATAGTGGCAAAATCATGTTTTCTAAGCCCACCCGAGGGTGGCAAACCCACGTCTTAGCCTACCTGCGGGTAGCACCATCAAACCATTTTCAAATCAACAAACATGAAATGTTTTTGTTCCAATTCAGGCGATCCAGTCTATACTTGTATGCTGTGCGCATCACATAGTAAATCTAGGTTAATAACCGGAATAAGAACACACAATGTTTTCAAAACTAGATATCATGGTTAGTAGAGGCCGATCTTTGATCAGGCGAGCAGGGGTGCTCACGAAGTGACCTTCCCCAATCGTACCCAAGTTCCCGAGCCGAGGCAACTTTGGTGATGACGGACACGTGGCCTTTGGCACCGAGTTAGGGTTTCCTAAATTCCCCCATTAAAAAATATTTAGGTGGCGACTCTGTATCTGGCAAAGCAGTCCATGTTTGGCACTTCTTTCAAAAATCTGTTTTCTCAAAACGATTTGCCGGATTTGGACTCTTTGGTTCAAGATTTAGAACCGTGACACAAAGCGAGTCCGAGCTGTAGCAAGGTCCCCCGCGGGCTTGTTACAGTTTCTGGCAACTCCGCTGGGGAGTTAGAGAACTTGACTCGAACTCATGATATCTGGTTTTGACTACACTTGTGTGTTTCTTTGCATTGCATTTGCATTGGTGCGCCTAGGACATCGTGTTTGCCATCTGCCATTCCCGAACGATTTGCCGGAGGCTTGTCTTGTCAAGGCATGACCATAAGGCTGATCGGCTATGGGCTCTGACAGTATGGGAGCACAAACCCCGGTTTTACAGGGGCATCCTTTTCGACCATTCAACCTAGTGCATATTCGGATCCATAGTGACCATTCCAAACTAGGACAGGTTGCTTACCCGTTTATAGGTTGTTTGAAACCGCTGCGTGCGTAGTGAAACCCTAGCTCCTAACAAAATAGGACAGGGAAACCCTACCCCAACATAGGGGTGTTTTGGTTCTCACTTATCTGCTATGTGCTTTAGAGTGCATCTCTACAGGAATGCATGTATCAGTTTATGAGTTTTGGGCATCAGGCCTGCGGGCATCAGTCAGTTATTTGAGAATCAGTTATCTGCGGGTATCAGGGATTTAGTTTTCGGGGACAGTGATTCAGGGATAATGATCAGTGTTTGAGGACAGTACATTTTCAGCTTATCGACCGTGTGTTGTTATGCCCAGCCGTGTGTTGTGTATCTACTTTAAGTTGTTATGATGTCCGTTTATCTGGTTATTTATTTCTTTTTCGCTTTATTTATCTTTTTGCTAGGGCAGTTTTTAGCACTATTGCTTCCGAACCAGCAGATTTTCCCCAAGCACTTTGGACAAGAGGTCGTCGGCTCAATCGATCTGAGGATCTGGTTGACGGACATCCAGTGTTCCATTCTCTACCCCCAGTTGTTAGGAGAAAGCCAAGAAAGCGCAGTGTGTCCGAGCAGAGGCCATCAGGGCAGTGGTCTACTATAGCAGTGAACAGTCAGGTTGAGGTTTCAGTTTCCACCATAGAAATACACATGCCGATCAGTCAGCAAGACCAACAGAATATGGCCGGAATAGAGGAAATGGTGTGCCAAATGCAGGAGAGCATGAGGCAAATGCAGGAGGACGCTGTCCGCCAAGCGGAGTTCTCTGAACAACTGGCCACAGTCATGGCCCAACAGGCCAAGCTCATTACTAGGCTGTAACAGCAGAATGCAGCGTTAGCCTCACATTCAGTTCCTCCTCCACCAGGGGTCCCGCTACCCGAGCAGGCGCCAGCTGCCCAAAATACCCTGCCAAATCCCCAAAACACCCTGCCAAATATTCAGGAGGACACAGGCCTTCCAACGGGGCCAACTCCGCCCCCACTTCTGCCTCAACTGTCCAAGACTCAAACACCCGCCAACCACCCGGACTCTCCCTTTGAGTTCGAAATAGACCATACAGCACTAAAACTGAGCAAGCTCGAGAAGCTATTCAAGAAGTCCCAGGGGGTGAAGGCTATTCTGGATATCGAGGACGGATATACCGATGTGGCCGTGACATTGCCAGACAGATTCAAAATGCCCCAGATCGATCGCTTCGATGGGTCTGGGGACCCCATGGTCCACCTCCGGCTATTTTCAGATATACTGCGGCCAATGGGCCTAACCAGACCACAGAAACTCTCGCTATTCGGCCGGACCCTGTCGGGTGTGGCCGCCATCTGGTATGCGAAGCTGGAGGATGAGGTCAAGAGAAGTTGGGATGAAATGGCCGAGGCCTTTGTTGCGCAATACTCGTACAATACCCAGATCGAGATTACAACTCGTGATCTCGAAACAACGAGGCAGGAGCCCAAGGAGACTTTCTCGGATTTTGTGACCCGATGGAGGGCGAAGGCATCAATGATGACTTTGAGGCCTACAGATAAGGACCAGATCAGGATGATTGTGCGCAATCTCCAACCGAAACTGATGCAGAAGATGATTGTACTCCCCTTCCCCACCTTCTCAGATCTACACGAGATGGGGGTACAAATCGAGGACGCAATGAAACAGGGGCTGATTGACCAGGACAGGGAGCAACCCCGGAGAACCTTTAATCGCAACAACAATGCAGGCCGAGTGGCGCTGCAATTGCAAGAACTTCGGAGGTAAGCATGGTCGCCACCATTCCCCCTTCCCTTCCAAGGCCCACAGCAGCCACACCCTTCTCCGGTGCATCCGGAAGCAATACACAGACCACTAAATACCAACCCAGGGGCCAAAGAACCTTCACCCCACTATACATGCCTTTGTCCAAGGCTCTCGGGGTCTTAATCAGGAAGAAGCATTTGCAACCCCTAGAGCCGAGGCCATTACCAAATCCGCTCCCTCCCTCTTATGACCCGGCCAAGTACTGCGCGTATCACCAACAGCACGGTCACGACACCGACCGTTGTTTTAGATTGCGTCACGAGATCCAAGATCTTATTGACAAGCAGGTGATTGCGCCTCCCGACAAACCTAATGTCACAACCAACCCACTCCCTACACACAACCAAGCTCCACCTCCCAACAGAATCAACTTTATCCAAACTGGGGTCGCATCTTATGATCCTAGTATCTATATCACCCCGTCCCACCTACCTAAGCCGGAGGTGCTCCTCCCTGATTGCACCGACTCCTTGTGCATGATGAGCATCTCCACAAACCAACCTGAGCCAATGGTGGCGGCTGTTGAAGAAAACACAGAGGAGAGTGCAGAGGAGAATGGAACTGTGAAGTTAGGGTTTGAACAGCCTAGGAATTTTGTTGGGGAAGCCTACGATCCAAGTGAGTACATCCTGTTAGTGGGCCAGTCTGAGCCAAGTGTGGGATTGCCAGAGAGGACAGAACTGTGTGTGATTCAGGGAGACAGATTTTAACAGGGAACGGATGATCTGACGGCTGTGGAGGAAGATTTTGCCAACCTACAGTTTTTCAATGACCAAGAATCAGGGGACGCAGCAGTCAACTGGTTTGAATATGAGGAATCGGCAGAGGCCACCGGGTGGCTGGATGATCAATCGGATGTCGTAGAGTCTCAACCAGAACGGGGCCCTGCAGGGGCGAAGGTACTAGTTGTGGCCGGAAGGGCTGAGAGTCAGAATACATTGGCGGAGAGCGCCGGTACAAAGAATTTCGCTTGGGACTTAAGCAGTGTGGATGCAGGGAAAGTGGAACAACAAACTGCAGTGATACAGTCAGAACAAGAGAAGTTTTGGGATTCCGAGAGAATCAGAAAGGCAAAAGCCCATGAAGGGGTTGAAAGTGCTGTGGGCACGAAGACAGGAGATGCTGTGAGCATATGGGCTGAAGGTGCTGAGGGTACAGTCATGCCAGAGCCAGACAAATGCCTTTTGGATGCCAATGGAATGTGGTGGGAAGACGAGGATTTATGTCTTGCCCACACAGACAATGATTGGGGAAGGAATCAACCAGATGACACCTGGTATCTTGATGAGGTTGACCACATGACCAGAAGCGGGCGGTACTTCAAGCCCCCGTACCTAGACCAGCCCGAGGCATCAGGGAAAGACAAGGAAGCTGAGAAACAGAAGGAGAAACAAATTGAAGAAGAAGCTGTGCTAAAACAGTTAAAGAAAATACAAGCAGACATCTCCATCTGGGGACTGCTTATGGCTTCGCGAGTGCACAGGCAGGCTGTCCTATCTGCTATGGACAAGGCCAAACTCTCTATAGATACTACACCAAAGCAGCTGGTTGGACTGGTCTTTCCGGGAGGAGGTTCCCCGACGTTATCTTTTTCAGATAAAGAACTGCCGCCTGAGGGCGTAGATCATAACAAGCCCCTTTATATCTCCGTGGAGTGTAGGGACAAGTGGATTCCAGTGGTTCTTGTCGACACGGGATCTGCCATTAATGTGTGCCTGTCAAGAACGGCATATGCAATTGGGTTGAAACCCGCGGACTTCGTGCCGATTACTCAAGTGATCAGAGCCTACGATAATACCAGCAGGGAAGTGATGGGGACTGTCAAGATTCAAACCCAGGTTGGTCCAGGACAACACAACATTGAATTTTATGTCTTGGACGTTCCCGCAACCTTCAATCTACTCTTGGGACGGCCGTGGTTGCACCAAGTGAAGGCAGTTTCTTCCACTTTACACCAGATGTTGAAGTACCCTCACGGGAAGGGGGTGGCTATTGTCTTCGGAAATTCATCCATCCATTCGCCGCCGGAAGTGTCTACACCCGTCTTGGAAATCGAGCATGGCACGGAGGATGTGTTCTTATCAGGGTTCACTTTAGCTGAGCCCCGGGTAGTGCAGAATATTATGGCTGTGAATGAAGGTGTGTACGTCAGTGCTCAATCCGTTTACCTCATGAACAAGCTACAACACATCCCCGGGATGGGATTAGGAAGGAGCGGCAGGAAAGGCGTCGCAGCATTGGCCGAAGTACCACACAACCCGCATACCTTTGGACTGGGTTATCTGCCCACCAAAGAGGACTGGGTGAGGAAGGGAAAAGAAATGGCCGGCAGAGCCAGAGCAAAGCAGGCTGGGAAGCCTTTTGAATTAATGCATAGGCCCATTCAGGGTACCCTGAACGGACGCTTCGTCCGGGAGGGGGAAGACTTTCCGTTTTGCGGCTTCCCAGAGCCGTGGTTGAACGCGGAGAAGAAGCGCGTGCCAGGTTTCGAGATCTTCTTCGACCTGCAACTATCCGGGGATGACGTTGCCACAGAGCAGACAGACCCATCAGCTGAGGGTGAGCAGTGTAAGGCAGTGGACTCCGAGGGCGCTGAAATTGAAATGGGGGTGGCACTGGTATGTTTACTCTCAGATCCTTCGATCGACCAAAAGTGCTTGGGGGATAACTTCTTGGTTTCCATGATTGGAGATGAAACGGCTGCGGGCCTACCAGCAACTATTTTGGACGCATCTATCGCACCCTCTCTCACTTGGCAATACGAGGAGGGATTTTTGTCCAGCAGCACCGGGTCAGGTAGTGAGCCGGAATCTGATTCCACCGAGTCTTGTGAGTCGGAATCAGATTCCAGCTCGACTGAGTCTGAGTCTGGTACTCCTGGGGATGATAACCCGGATGCCACAGTCCTGTCTAGGTCGTCTTTTTCCTTTTCATTTGAGTCTGTTGTAAATGAATCGGACGATTTGGATGTGCCTAATGAGAATCAAGTAACTGTGGTTTCTGAGTACTTTTCTGTGCCTTTAATTTATTGCATTAATTCGGACTTTCAAAATTTTGAAAACAACGAGGACGAAGTTCCTCCGGTTTTGCAACGATTAATTGAGCAGGAGCAGGAGAGATTTGTTAAACCCCTAGTGGACGAAATCACTACCATGAACATTGGTACTAAGGAGGACCCGCGGCTGGTCCAGATCGGGTCCATGTTGTCTTCGGAGGAACGTGAGCGCTTAGTCGATTTATTAAAAGATTTCAAAGATGTTTTCGCGTGGTCCTACGAAGACATGCCTAGAATCGATCCTGAGATTGTACAGTATCGGATCCCCTTGGACCCCGAGGCCCGACCTGTCAAGCAGAAACTCAGGAGGATCCGCCCGGACTGGGTTCTCAAGATTAAGGAAGAGGTCACCAAGCAAATCGACGTAGGCTTCCTGCTGGTATCCGAATACCCGACTTGGTTGGCCGACATTGTTCCAGTGCCGAAGAAGGATGGCAGGATCCGGGTATGCGTGGACTTCAGGGATTTGAACAGAGCTAGTCCGAATGACGACTTTCCCTTACCGCACATCGATGAGTTGGTGGATTTCACAGCAGGGCACGCATTGCTTTCATTTATGGATGGCTTCTCGGGCTACAACCAGATAGTAATGGCACCAGAAGACAGGGAAAAGACTGCATTCACCACCCCGTGGGGGACATACTGCTATAGAGTGATGCCATTTGGGCTGAAGAATGCTGGGGCTACTTATCAACGGGCCGCGACCACAATATTACATGATATGATCCACAAGGAGGTTGAGGTGTACGTGGACGACATGATTGTCAAGTCCAAAAAGAGAGAAGGCCACTACACCGCCTTACGAAAGTTCTTTCAAAGGATCAGGGAATTCCGGTTGCGGCTAAACCCTCAGAAGTGTACATTCGGTGTTACAGCGGGAAAAATGCTGGAGTTTCTGATTACACAAAGGGGCATCGAGGTCGACCCTTCCAGGCCATCCTAGAAATGCCCCCACCAAGGATTGAAAAGGAGGTGCGAGGCTTTTTGGGTAAAGTGCAATTCATAAGACGGTTTATCTCAAAATTAACCTTGACTTGTGAACCACTTTTTGGTCTTCTGAAGAAAGGCAAGAAATTTCAATGGGACGGCCGATGTCAAGCTGCGTTTGAACAGATCAAAAAATATCTACAGAACCCACCCATGTTGTCACCCCCAGAGCCGGGGAAACCGTTGATATTGTACCTCTCAGTGACTGAGACCACAATGGGCTGCATGCTTGCACAAGAATCTGAAGGCAGAGTGGAAAAAGCCATCTACTATCTGAGCAAGAAGATGCTAGAGTATGAGACTTGCTATACACCGCTGGAGAAGGCTTGCTTAGCTTTGGTATGGGCTGCCAAGAAGCTGCGGCACTACCTGTTAGCTCACTCCGTAATGTTGGTTTCACGCCTCGATCCCATCAAATATCTTTTCGAGAAACCAGCACTTACGGGTAGGCTAGCTCGTTGGTTGCTGTTGCTCTCCGAATTTGATCTAAAGTATATGACACGCAAGTCAGTGAAAGGAAGAGCAGTAACAGAGTTCCTTGCCGACCATCCAGTAGAAGGGGGTGAAGCAGTTGAATACTGGTTCCCAGATGAGGCCATTTTGCATATCGACGACGAAACTTGGACGATGTACTTTGACGGAGCGTCAAATCAGTACGGGTATGGGATAGGAGTGTTACTGATAGCACCCGACAATTCCCGTATCCCTCTAGCCTTCAAACTCCGATTCAAAGTCTCGAACAATGAAGCAGAATACGAGGCGTGCATTGCCGGTCTAGAAGCAACCCTAGAACTAGGGGCAAGACGGTTGGACGTCATTGGGGACTCGAACCTTGTTGTGTCTCAAGCAAAAGGAGACTGGAAAGTAAAAGAGGAAAAGATGATGATGTATCACCAGACCTTGGATTTGTTAATTCTTCGGTTTGAGAAGCTGAGTTTTACTCATCTACTAAGAGAGAACAACAGGTTCGCAGATTCTTTAGCAACTCTAACTTCCATGATAGACATCCCGTGAGGAGTCCGGATGCGTCCAGTCATCATTGACCAGAAATTTGCACCAGCCTATGAGTCGATTGCTGCTATAGATGAGGTTCAGGACGAAAACCCCTGGTACTACGACATTTGGAATTTCTTAGAGAAGGAAACGTATCCACCGGGGGTAAATGCCAAGGATAAAAGGGCAATAAGAAGATTGGTCGTTCAGTTCATCATCTGTGGGGATAAGCTGTACAGAAGAGGTCATCTGGGAATGCATAAACTGTGTGTTGATGCCGAAGAGTCGAAGCGCCTAATGGAAGCCATCCATGGAGGAGAATGTGGAGCACATATGAATGGGGTAATGCTGGCACGAAAGATCCTCAGACAGGGGTACTACTGGTCCACCATAGAGGAGGATTGTATCGGCTTTGTTCAGCGATGCCACAAATGTCAGATCCATGCAAATCGCATGAACTTCCCGCCGACGAAGCTGTACAATATGACTTCGCCATGGCCATTTTCAGTCTGGGGAATTGATGTGATCGGGGCTGTCACGCCAAAGGGGTCGAATGGGCACGAGTTCATCCTGGTCGCGATAGATTATTTTACAAAGTGGGTTGAGGCCCAATCTTATGCGGTGTTGAAGGCTTCGCACGTTGCAAAGTTTATCAGAAACAACATCATCTGTCGTTACGGGGTCCCAAACGAGATAATTTCAGATAACGGTTCCCACTTCAAGAAGGAAGTGATAGACTTGTTGAAAAAATACAACGTGGCTTTTCATAAGTCATCTACCTATCGGCCGCAAACCAATGGAGCGGTTGAGGCCGCCAACAAGAATATCAAGCACATATTGCAGAAGATGGTGGAAACTTACCGGGATTGGCCAGATAAGCTGCCGTTTACTCTGTGGGGCTACCAGACTTCAATCAGAACTTCTACTGGGGCGACTCCGTATTCATTGGTTTATGGGATGGAGGCCGTTCTACCTATTGAGATTGAGGTTCCGTCTTTGCGAGTATTGGCTGAGTGTCAAATAGCCGAGGCAAATTGGCAGCAGAGCAGATTTGAGGAACTCATGCTCTTTGATGAAAGAAGACTGAAAGCACTGTACCATGTCCAAGGTTATCAACGCAGAATCGCCCGGGCTTTCAACAAGAAGGTTAAGTCCAGGAATTTAAAGGAAGGAGATTTGGTGCTCAAGGACAACCGAGCTCCCATCCACGACCCAAGGGGCAAGTTCAGACCCAATTGGACTGGTCCCTACATCATCAAGTCAATTTGGTCAGGTGGAGCTGTGGTTCTGATGGATCTAGATGGCTTGGAGTTCTCACAACCGATCAACATGGACAAGTTGAAGAAATACTACCCTTGAGAGGCTCGCTAGGCCGAAAACCCGAAAGGGCGACCTAGGCAAAACTCAGAGCACAAAAAATTTGAAAATATAAAAACTGAGCTCGCAAGGTTGAAAACCTGCAAAGGGCGGCCTTGGCAAAAGTTAGAGCGTAAAAGGAGAATGAAAATACCCGAGCGAACCTAAGCCTGAACTGCGTAAGGCTTGATTCCCAACTTTGGGATACGTAGGCAACTTCATCCTGAAGTTCAGCCATAAACTTTTCCCCGATCAACTTCGTCCATTTGATCACCTCAATCATCTTTGTCCATCAGCATTCATCGTGATCTCCGGTGCAGTGCTATTCAGACTAGGGGCAACTTTCCGTTGTCAGGAAGTGCTGTGGTACCGTTCAGACTAGGGGCAACTTTCCAGTTGCTAGGATCCGAGGTTGTGCGTCTCAGTGACAGATCTCAGGCGTGTCCAGTTCTGATCCATATCGAAAATAGTTTTGAAAAGTTTTAGTAAAAGTTGACTTTGCTCAAATTAATCTTTTTACAACTAAGACCATTTTTGGACCAAAGCGGAAAATTTTCAGTACCACAACCTTCAATTTCATTGATTTCAAAACAGAGTTCTCCTGCTCTTGCATACAATTGAAGTTGCTTTTTATTACATTCATAATGAAAACTTGAAAGTACTAATAAAGCAATAAATCTAGGGCATAGTCAAGTCAGGTGTCCCTGCGCCCCCTCCCGGAGCTAGTCGAAGCCTCTGATACCAAGCTGGGCCCAGTCTGCGCCTCCTCATTGAGCCAATCCCAGCACTCGTCAGACAAAGTACAACTGAAAGTCGGAGCGGGGGCCAGGAGCTCTCTAATTCTCCAAGCTGCGGCCTGTCGAACCAGCTGTGCGCCTCGAACCGGGAATGTAGCCGGGTACTCTATCCCCTCTGGTGGACAAGTCTGATCATGGCCAAACTGGCGCTGGAATCGGAACGGAAAGTAGAACACACAGTGAGTCAAGCCAATCAATCGAATCCCGATCTGCCGGGACATACTGTAGCTCATTGCTGGGAGATTGAGGCAAGGACAGCGCCAAGTAATGCGATCTGCCGACAAATTGCACATCCAGTCGAACCACCATCCCTCATTAAGGGCATCGACTAGGCGTTGTCGAAAGAAGTAGCCACGGGCTGAGTAAGCTGGGCAAGAGTCCACAACCTGTAATTTATCCATCAACCAGACATGGGGAGGGACGAAAAATGAGAGATTAAAGAATAGAGAGATGTACGATGAGAGAAAAAGTAAAAGAAGGGTTTTGTGAGAAAAACCGAGCCTGAGGGTCGAGTGACGTGAGCAAATACATATGAGATCGGGTGGGAAACATTACCTGCAGTAGTAGTGGACTCCCCGCGAATCTGGTCGTCTCCCGGCGGTGGAAAGCATCCAAGCCCATCAGCGTCTCGGCCAGCGTCATGGCAATACAGCTCTTTCCTTCTTTCAAGCCTTGAGCAACTTCAATCAGGCGAACGCTGGATCCTCCAAAGCCTGAGGCAAACAGAAAATGAGATAGTATGCACAAACAGAGGGCATGTCGCCGGAAACCTTGCCAATGATGGTCACCGCGGTCACCAGCATCGGAGAACCGATAAATCAGGCTCGGGACATCCAACATTCCGCCACAAACCAAGGACCGAGCATCGTGCATAGTAAGTCCACACATTCGCCCTAAGGTTTGGGCATGGCCAAAATTAAGTTAGGGCAAGATTTCCTCGCCGCGCTCGGACTCCATCAAAACTTGAAAATCTTCGAAAGTTGGACATACCTCTTGCCCGCCGAAACTAAAGACGTGCATCACCGGGTTCCAAAACCTCGCCGTGGCATGGAGGAAAGGAAGATGCAGCGGAGTCCGGCTCAACGTGAATAGTGCATTCAAGCCGAAACCGCGGAAGTTCAACTTTTCCGAGCCATCTAGAGAAGAAATTCAAGATTTGAGATTTTCTACGAGAAATGCCTCCATTTTTTTGTGCAAAGCAGTGATGAAATGGATGAGTCCCGAAGTTGGGGCTTTTAAAAAGGAGAGAGCACTATTCAGGGGACACGTATCAAAAATTTGACGGTTGCTGAGATAAGTGGCCGGCCGGCTGGCCACCTTTTCTGGCAAGCCGGCCATTTCCTTTTTCAAAAACTAGCAGGCCAGCCATTTCCTTTTCGAAAACTGGCCGGCCGGCTCCCAAAGGTGGCCGGCCATGCTCCAGTTTGTGTTTTTGGTCCTGTTTTACCCTCCGGAGGAAAGTTCAAGGCATTTCCATGCGTCAGGTACGTCGAAGGCTTTAATTTCCCTCCGTTTCGGATGCGTTCCGTTGCCCAAATCGTCCGAGGTACACTAGGTTTTGTCAAGTTTTGCTTATCGAGTTGTTGTCTTGCTCATCCAGTTGTCGTTTTGTTTATCGAGTTGTAAGTTTTGTCGAGCTGTCGTATTTCGTGTTTTGAGTTGTTACTTTTCGTTTAAACAATTTTTGTTGAGTCTTGTTTATCGATTTGTCGACTTTGTTATATTTTGCTTATCGAGTTGTAAACTTGCTAAGATTCTGTTATTTCTTAGTGAGTTAAGTTGTTTAAATTTGTTGCGTCGGTTCATTACCTGACCCGGTGAATACACGGTGCACATTTCCATTCAATCCCATTTTTGTGCAAAATGATGCGATATGATGCTGAGGGCATAAAAACACTACACTTTTTCAAAAGCTGTTTCATCCCATCATGCTTCATTTTACAAACAAAGGTACAAGTTTTACCGAAAATAAAACTGCCTAATAATGTGCAATGTGCTACAAACTACTAGTAAAAAGGAAAATAAAGAAGGGAAACAGCAGCGTCAATGCCCTCAAGAGCAAGAATAAGAGGCCCTCCTCATCCTCTTCTGCGAAGCAAACTCTGCACCACCACCACCATCCGAGTCGGAGCTGTCACCCTTGGGATCCCTCTCAGCCTCGCCTCCACTCCCGGAACCAAGACTGGAGCCCTCGTCTCTGTCAGCAGATGTCTCCGACTCGCGATCTGCAACCTCCTCCTCCTCATCCTCACCGGGGCTCCTCCTCTATGATGTGTGCCCTGCGTCTGTGAGACGATCCCCCTCTTCGGGCTCCTCGAAAAGGCCTGGATGGCCCAGCTCCCCGAAAAGGCCTGGATGGCCCAGCTCCTCGAAAGGGCCCAGATGGCCCAGTCCCTCGAAAAGGCCCAGATGGTCCACCTCCCCGAGAAGGCCCAGGTGGTCCGGCCTGCGGCGGAGCATATACAGGAGGCATCTGAAAAAACAAAGAGTTCATATCAGATGCAGATACAAGAAAATTACATGAAGTGAGTACATGTAAATACAGTATGTAAGTGAGGTGTGTGCCGGATGTGCTCTACACAAATAGCCTGTCAATACAGTAGAATGTTCAAGATCAGCAAGTCATCGAAATATGATAAATGCAAGAAAACTGAACAGTACCTGGATACCCATAATGGCCAGTTGTGCCTCTCTCCGCAGAATCATGCCCTCGAATGCGGCCATCATCCCGAGCATCTCATCCACGTACTCGACAGGAGGCTGTAGATACAAATGCAAAACTATCAGTAAAGGAATGAATGCCCAGGTATCCGACTGATAAATCAAAGCTGTAAAGTATACCGGTGGTGAATCAGGATCTCTGACATATCTGTGATCAGGAAGGGGAAGCTCTATCGGAACGGGATAGAGAGTCCCGAATCGCCACCCCGTCAACTCGGTTGGCATGTCTGGCCATCCAGGATGATGGAGAGTCGGAGGAATCGGGGGAACAACTCCACCCCCACCCCTAGACATACCAGCCCTGCTGGAGGAAGGGATATCTGTAGTCCGAGCCTGGCTCGAAGATGGCATGCTAGCAGGCCTCATCGCCGGAGTGCGCACTCCCGTCAAAGGAGGCATCAGATATATATGACGGTAAGTGGCGTAATCTCCCTCCTTAAGATATAGTAAAGCGTCACTACCCAACATGGCACTAATAACATCTTGGGAAGAGAGCCTATCAGCGATCCGCATCTCAATGGGAGGTGGTGAGGGAGGGTCCTGAGAAGTGTAGCCCCATACCTGACGCAGGAAGCGTTCCCCCCAAAACCAGGCCCTACCAACAGGCCCCTCGAACAGGATCCGGTACCGAGAGACACCCTAAGCCCCAGCAAACTGAAATCAGAGACCCTCACCTAAAGGCGCCCAGGGCTACCATGTGATCTGCGGATAACCAATGCACAAACCAATCAAAAATCGGGAATGTACAAGACAAATCAAAGAGTGGAAAAAGAAAGAATTGAGGGTTCTGAAATACCTCCGTCGACCGCACCGTGTCAAAGTACTGCCGAAGATAAAGGAGAGACTCTCGAGGCCTAGGCCGATGCTGACCCTCGAATACAAGTGAATACGGGGTCACGAGGGGCCCCTCCACCACAAACTCTGGGGCTAATGTCGGGAAATACACGTAGACCCATAACTGTGGAAGATAGTGCAGAATGTAAATGCAAAGTGCTGAGGGCAGAATACAGATCATAAAGTGCGCCGTGTGTGCAATGTACAAGTAAGGAGGAGCAGAAATATAAATCAAGAGGGCAGAAAGTACCTCCCAGGCTCTCCAATAGCCGCCAAGTAAGTCCCCCCGTCCGCGGGAGGTCGCGCTCATGTAGCAGTAAAGGGTAGCCAAGCCAGCGCCACCCCAGTCATACCGCCTGACCTGTGATAGGTCCACTAAGGTACTCAACAGGTACAACCCAACAGTGTTCCCCCTATCGGTAAACAAAGTAGTCCCGAAGAGGAACATTAGAAAACCACGGGCATACTGCGCTGCCTTCTCAGGAGTCCTGGGCTCCATCTCCACCCTCCGGAAATGGGAAGAGAACCAGGTGTATCGGACTCTCCCCGAAGACCTATCGACAGAAGGGCGAGCCCCCAACAAATATATCCAAGCGGTCTCCCATTCGCCCATGTCCCCGTCGTAAGGGATGGGCCAACCTCCCATGTCAAGGCCAGTCAGTACAGCAAAGTCAAGCGGGGTCATAGTCAAATCCCCCATGGCAGAGAAATGGAAAGAGTTGGTGGTATCCCACCATCTCTCCACCAAGGCGGCCATCAACGTCCTCCTTGCTGGACAACGAGATAGCCCAGTGCAGAAGGGCCCAAACCCCGTCAAGTCAACTAAATCCGGAACAGCCTCCGGGAGCTCAGCATACCAATCTCTCGCTGCGGTAGAGCCATACCCCCGCACGGTGCGAGAACCAACCTGCATTCAGAATGAATACATGTTTCAGCATAAAATGAATGAGCTGCGTGCAAATGAAATGAATGGGCCGTGAGTTCAGAAAATCAGTGTTTGGGCTGCGTGTTCAACTTTCAATCAGTGTGTGCTGCGTGTTCACCTTCAATTCGAGCTGTGTGTTCAGAAAATCGGTGTTTGGACTGCGTGTTCAACTTTCAATCAGTGTGTGCTACGTGTTCACCTTCAATTCGAGCTGTGTGTTTAGAAAATCGGTGTTTGGGCTGCGTGTTCAACTTTCAATCAGTGTGTGCTGCGTGTTCACCTTCAATTTGGACTGTGGGTTCAGAAAATCAGTGTTTGGGCTGCGTGTTCAACTTTCAATCAGTGTGTGCTGCGTGTTCACCTTCAATTTGGACTGTGGGTTCAGAAAATCAGTGTTTGGACTGTGTGTTCAACTTTCAATCAGTGTGTGCTGCGTGTTCACTTTCAATTTGGACTGTGAGTTCAGAAAATCAGTGTTTGGGCTGTGTGTTCAACTTTCAATCAGTGTGTGCTGCGTGTTCACCTTCAATTTGGACTGTGGGTTTAGAAAATCAGTGTTTGGGCTGCGTGTTCAACTTTCAATCAATGTGTGCTGCGTGTTCACCTTCAATTTGGACTGTGAGTTCAGAAAATCAGTGTTTGGGCTGCGTGTTCAACTTTCAGTCAGTGTGTGCCGTGTGTTCACCTCAACAACGAGCTGTGTGTTTGACATCAATGTTTTGGGCTGCGTGTTCAACTCTCAATCAATGTGTGCCGTGTGTTCACCTCAACAACGAACTGTGTGTTCGACATCAAAGAATGGGCTATGTGTTCATTTTAGAATTCAAATATTGGGCCGCGTGTTCAAATCTCAACCAGTGTGTGCCGTGTGTCCATAATCAATTTATGGGCCGAGTGTTCAAAAATTCAAGTGATTAAACCATGTGTTCAGAATGCAAACAGGATACTGTGTCACAAACTAAACATTCTAAACAAGCTATGTACTCAAAATGAGCAGACAAACGTGGCAAAGGCACGGAGTGCATGAAAAGTGCGGAATAGGTTGCAGAAAAGAAAAAAATGAAGTAAATACCTCTCGTGCCTCATTGGAGAGGTGACACTCCGGCTCCCGCAGAAGCAAATCCCCGGATGCTCGCTCGTCAAAACTGGTGAAGTGATAGAAAACGGCCCGCGGCAGAATGTGTGCTGGTGGGTCGTACCTCTCGGGTATAAAGGGTCGAATCCTCGGAGGCAGAGCCATGATATCAGGATTACCTCCAGCATCTGCAGGACCTCCACCGTGAGGAAAATGACCGGCCATATCAGAAAATCTGCAAAAGGGGCAAAAAATAAGCAAAAATGAGCAAAAATTGGAAAAAGTCAACAAAAGTCAACTCCCGGGAAATGAAAAAGTCAACAAAAGTCAACTCCCGAGAAAATCTCCCAAATGTTGAGACAAACTCACCTCAAGTGCCGAAAATGAGAAAAGAAGCACCGAAATCAAAATTTAATCGGTTCAAAGTGCTTAAAACCGAATGTTTTTGCGAAAATAACTTGCGTGGGGCGTTGGAAAACGCGTATGGAGCGCAGATCTGAGGGAGAAAATGGTTTGGGAAGCTAGAGGAGAAGATTTCGGAGCTGAGGTTATGAGCTCAAAGTGTTTGGGTGAATGAATTTAAAGAAAAGAGGGTGAAAAGACCAAAATGCCCGCGGATTTGGGTATGTGGCCGGCCGGCCACCTTTTCAGGCTGGCCGGCCATCTCCTTTTCAAAAGCTAGCCGATGGACTCCAATGGGAAAGAAAACTGGCCGGTGGTGATCCCTGGGTGGGTCCCAAGCTCTCTGCAAATTTTGGGAAGAATTGAAGTCCCCGGGACCTGAAAAATTACAAAAGAAGTGCACTTTCTGTCGCGAAATCGCTCCGCCGGAACTTCAGCTTCAACTTCTGATGCGTGTCTCATCATTACTCATCGAAAGTGAGATGTATCCCTTTTGAACATGTTGTGACCTCTCCGGGAGGTGAACCGGAGGCCGCGGTCGAGTCGCCCTCGCCGAAACACGCATTTCTCTGCTCGTTGTTTCGTGACAAACATGCATTCTAGTTCGCGCTTATTCTGCATTGTTGTGCACATAACTTGCATTCTCATGCACATATCTGCATTGTTATGCATGTCTCCTTGACATCACCATGCCTCTGTGCTTAAGCTTGCGTTGTCGCGCACACTTCTTTCTCGCATTGTGGTGCACCCATTCGAAGGCATCGCGTTTGTCTGCATGCGATATCACATTAAACATATGTTGTTGGATAGGTTGTGCTTGTTGAGCTTCTTTCTTTTGCAGGCACGATATTATATGTACGGTTCATTTGAAGCTGGTGCGACCAGACGAATCACGCAGGTATCGTATCTTCTCCATGTGAGACGCGACGAGAATTGAATAATTCTCCGCATTCTTGACTGCATGAAATGTAGTTCTTGATTTGCATTCTTGCTTAAAACTGTTGCATCTATTTGCGAATACTTGCCTCATTATAGCTTGCTTCATTTGCATGATCATTAAGTTACATCTGGCCTTGTGCATATCGCTTTGCATTTTCCCCCCTGCCTGCGGGCACGCCTACGGGCACATCTCTGTTTATCTTGTATGATTGTCTAAGTCTTCGGCCTTGTCAAAAATGGGTCGTTTTTGGGCTTTGACATTCACTCCCATCACTTTTTGACTTCCGAGTTCTGTCAAAGAGGGGCAACTGTAGACACCCCATTTTTGACCGACCTTAAGACTCAGACGTCACTGATTGAGCGCTTGGTGATGTTGCATGTCGCGCTCGTCCAGGAGTTTCAGAGTCTCGGCTGCGAGCCTTGCCTCCGGACTTCCGGGCTCTTTCTGCACTTTGCCTCGGTTTGCGAACCAGGCTCGATTTTCTCTGTTTCTATTCCCAAATGGAGGGAGAGGTCTAGTAGATTATCTCTCAGTGGCCGTAGGCTACGTTTCGTGGTCGCGGGCCATTTTTCCCATTTCGGAGCCTAGTTCCCGGTTTTCGGAGCCGTCAGGCCGTGTGCCTTGGTTCGGAATCGCTTAACCGCCTCCGTTTGCTCCGGCTTTTGGCACATATCTTATTTACTCCCTTTTGAGGGACACTGTGGTCAGAGAGACCAACTTCGTGGTCGAACACCACTCCCGGTGCCTAACAGCCTGTTTTCGGGGCCCCAGACTGCGCGTTTCGACCCTCGAACCTTCATTTTGCATCGGTTTTGGTTCATTTTTGGTAGGGACCTCTGTTTCACTATTAGAAAGGTCATAGAAGGATGGGAGGCCAGTAATTGTTCTATCAGCCAACTTTATTCCTTCATCGCCCTCCGTCGCCCGTTTTTTCTCATTTCAAAGCCAATGTTGACCACCCTTGGGCCATTTTCTTGCATCCTAAACCCCATATTTGTGATGTACACACTTGGGAGGCCACCAATATCATATGGTCGGCTAGTAATTGTGATTGACCCTTCTGAACCCCTCCTAAAAGTAGCCTTTTCTCTCTCCTGGTTCACTGTTGCCAATTTTTGACCACAGGGTTGTGTTGAGAACACCTGGGAGGCCACCAATTTGTGGTGGTCGGCTAGTAATTACACTTGACCTTTCTGACCCCTGGCCGGCTGGCCATGGGGAGAGCCGGCCGGCCACCTGCAGTTCAAATACCTGGCCGGCTTGATTCCTTACAGCTGGTACATCACAAATATACACTTTTTTTCCCCCCAGATTTTGTATCCGGGGGGCCAACTTTTGGGGGGAAACTTAAATTGTTTTCCCCCCCTTTTTTCCCCCTCTTTCTCCCCCTCTTTTGTCTATATAAACCAACCTCCAGCTCTGGTTTAGGGGTTGAGAAAATTTGCTTTGGAGCCTTGCATACATACACCTTCTTCTCCCTCTCTTCAACCCTCAAAACATCCAAGTTCTACACCCTTTTCTACACCACCACCTAGCACCACACCACCACCTCCATTCCAGCAGCTTGGAGGGCCTTCTCAGAGCTTAGGAGGCAACATTTCTTGGTCTAAAGGCAGCTAAAGAATTGGTCTACAAGGGTGAGTCACTTTTCCCTTATTTTGAGCTCATTTTTGCATCATTTCTCAGCCCTTCTTGCTTGTATATTTGAGCTCCGGCCATAACTGAAAATAGAATTTTTTTGAGTTCTATTTCATCTTTCATTAAGGGCCTCTCACTGTTTGAGGCCTTCTTGTTGCACTTGCTTCATTACCTCTCTTTTATGCCATTTCCTTGCATATTATTTTTGGCCTATGTATAATCTGTTTTGAGGTATGTTGTAAACTGTAAATAGGCTTATGTTGAGCCCTTCTTCAACATTGTTGAAGGGTTCATCACTTATTGGAGCTTCCATGTGTCACTTGCTTTGATATCTCTCTTTTGGCCTCATTTTTGCATGATTTATTAGCCCCTTGTGCTTCTGTTTTTGGACTTTGGTCCAAACTGAAAAGGGTCTTATTTTGACCCCCTCTTCATGTTTCATTAAGGTTCTTTTACTGTTTGAAGCATCTTTATTATACTTTGTGTTTAAACCACCTTTTTAGGCCTCATTTTGCATAATATTTTGAGCATACTTGTACACTGTTTTGGGTCTGATCATAAACTGTAAAAGGTCATATTTTGGGCCCCTCTTCAACATTGTTGAAGGGCCCTTATCTGATTGGGGCCGGCAGCCATCACTTCCTTCTTTGTCCCCCTTTTGGCCCATTTCTTGCATGAGAGTTTAGCTATACTTGTGTTTGTTTTTGTGGTTTGTTGTAAATTGTAAAATATCATATTTTGGGCCCCTCTTCAACATTGTTGAAGGGCCCTCATCTATTTGAGGCTAGCAGCCTTCACTTGCTTCATTATCTCGCTTTCGGGGCCATTTCTGCATGCTAGCTTAGCCCCCTTTGTGTTCACTGTTTGGCCTTGCTTAAAACTGTAAATATGCTGGTTTTGGGACTGCCTTGAATCTGTATTCATGTTTCATATTCAAATAATGCACGCATTGTATAGCTGTAAGCCATTCCATGTACCTAGTTTCGCATTTCGGGACCATTTCATGCATCGGGTGCCATTTTACTATGTTTCGGGGCTGTTTTGCATCATATTTCGGTACTGAAATTTGCATGCTAGTATGCCATATTCCATGCCTTGCCATGTCTTGTTAGAGTGGCATTTCGTGCCTTAGGGTCGGTCATCGGTTTGCGTGCACGCATGCACACATTTCGAGTGTCTCAGTTTTCATCTTATGGCCTCCTATATGAGTGTGGCTGAGGTCCACTTGTGTTGGTGTAAGTCCATATTGCATTGTGTATGCCATTTCGTTTCATAGCATTATGTATGCTAGGATGTATATTAGTGCATTGTTGTATGCCATGTTACCTCGAGCATCGTGTATGCCATTTCATAACATTGTGCATGTTAGGGTGTATCTTAGTTGCATTCATGCATGTCATGCATATTGCATTGCGTTCGGGATAGGCGTTAGCCCGAGCACGGGAAACGAGGTGCGTTTCGTACTCCGAGTGACGGAACGTGTCTCAATTCCCAGTCACCGACACTCCGGATTATCCATGATGGAGTTAGGTCTTGTTGTGTTCTCATATGCATTCATTTCATATTGAGTTGTGCAATTCGACTCCTCGGCCATCATGCATCGAGATGCGTGATTGGTGGCACGAGGATCGAAGCATGCATACATTTGTGAAAATACATTGCCATGCCCCTTTCCTGCTCTCTGTTGCAGCAAATCAAGAATCAGCAACCTTCCGAAGCTTGGCACGCATTTCAAGAACAAGTGCAAACAGAGGCTAATTGGGGCATCACAGTGGATTTCTGCGCAAAGGCAACCCGAGCATGCATCATTCATCATCCGGAGCAGAATCAAGGCAGTCCCTGGCTTGCATGCAAGTTTATTGTTTTCTTAGTTAATTTGGTAATTAACTAGGATTTTTGTACATATTCGGACTGTATTATTTGGACTGTAATATTTATTTGGGACTGTATTATTCTTTCGGACCCTCTGCGCGAGGGCATAATTGTAATAAGTGTGCGTGTGTGTGATGTATGTCTCCCAACCCCACGTCTTTCTTCCTTTTTATTTACCAGCTTATGATGGTTAGATTAGGGCATGTTTCAATTAGCATACAGTATAATAGCATGTTTGCATTCATTCATCTGTTTTGCATGCACCGGGCTCGGCGCACCATACTAACTGCATTGTATTTCAATTCCAAGTTGAACACGTGTTAGCTATAGCATCATCATATGCCATGTTTAGAATAGTCGAGCCTGCTATAGTTGCATTTTTGCATGCGTTGCATTAGGCATTTCTGTATACTTAGGATCATGCATGGATTTCTAATGAGCTTCTGTTTTGGCTTGGAGTACTCGGTGAGTTTTATACTTTAGCATCCTTGCATGTGTGTGAGTGACTGCCATGATAGCATGCTTACCATGAGGCTATGTGCTTATGTGATATAACTGCCTGAATGCCTGTGGGTGAAGGTTGGGTTATTTGAATTGGAACAATGCATTGATTGTTTGTTTTAAGCCCACTAGATAGTGGCAAAATCATGTTTTCTAAGCCCACCCGAGGGTGGCAAACCCACGTCTTAGCCTACCTGCGGGTAGCACCATCAAACCATTTTCAAATCAACAAACATGAAATGTTTTTGTTCCAATTCAGGCGATCCAGTCTATACTTGTATGCTGTGCGCATCACATAGTAAATCTAGGCTAATAACCGGAATAAGAACACACAATGTTTTCAAAACTAGATATCATGGTTAGTAGAGGCCGATTTTTGATCGGGCGAGCGGGGGTGCTCACGAAGTGACCTTCCCCAATCGTACCCAAGTTCCCGAGCCGAGGCAACTTTGGTGATGACGGACACGTGGCCTTTGGCACCGAGTCAGGGTTTCCTAAATTCCCCCATTAAAAAATATTTAGGTAGCGACTCTGTATCTGGCAAAGCAGTCCATGTTTGGCACTTCTTTCAAAAATCTGTTTTCTCAAAACGATTTGCCGGATTTGGACTCTTTGGTTCAAGATTTAGAACCGTGACACAAAGCGAGTCCGAGCTGTAGCGAGGTCCCCGCTGGGGAGTTAGAGAACTTGACTCGAACTCATGATATCTGGTTTTGACTACACTTGTGTGTTTCTTTGCATTGCATTTGCATTGGTGCGCCTAGGACATCGTGTTTGCCATCTGCCATTCCCGAACGATTTGCCGGAGGCTTGTCTTGTCAAGGCATGACCATAAGGCTGATCGGCTATGGGCTCTGACAGTATGGGAGCACAAACCCCGGTTTTACCGGGGCACCCTTTTCGACCATTCGACCTAGTGCATATTCGGATCCATAGTGACTATTCCAAACTAGGACAGGTTGCTTACCCGTTTATAGGTTGTTTGAAACCGCTGCGTGCGTAGTGAAACCCTAGCTCCTGACAAAATAGGACAGGAAAACCCTACCCCAACATAGGGGTGTTTTGGCTCTCACTTATCTGCTATGTGCTTTAGAGTGCGTCTCTACAGGAATGCATGTATCAGTTTATGAGTTTTGGGCATCAGGCCTGCGGGCATCAGTCAGTTATTTGAGAATCAGTTATCTGCGGGTATCAGGGATTCAGTTTTCAGGGACAGTGATTCAGGGATAATGATCAGTGTTTGAGGACAGTACATTTTCAGCTTATCGACCGTGTGTTGTTATGCCCAGCCGTGTGTTGTGTATCTACTTTAAGTTGTTATGCTGTCCGTTTATCTGGTTATTTATTTCCTTTTCGCTTTATTTATCTTTTTGCTAGGGCAGTTTTTAGCACTATTGCTTCCGAACCAGCAGATATTCCCCAAGCACTTTGGATAAGAGGTCGTCGGCTCAATCGATCTGAGGATCTGGTTGACGGACATCCAGTGTTCCATTCTCTACCCCCAGTTGTTAGGAGAAAGCCAAGAAAGCGCAGTGTGTCCGAGCAGAGGCCATCAGGGCAGTGGTCTACCATAGCAGTGAACAGTCAGGTTGAGGTTTCGGTTTCCGCCATAGAAATACACATACCGATCAGTCAACAAGACCAACAGAATATGGTTGAAATAGAGGAAATGGTGCGCCAAATGCAGGAGAGCATGAGGCAAATGCAGGAGGACGCTGTCCGCCAAGCGGAGTTCTCTAAACAACAGGCCACAATCATGGCCCAACAGGCCGAGCTCATTACTAGGCTGCAACAGCAGAATGCAGCGTCAGCCTCACATTCAGTTCCTCCTCCACCAGGGGTCCCGCTACCCGAGCAGGCGCCAGCTGCCCAAAATACCCTGCCAAATCCCCAAAACACCCTGCCAAATATTCAGGAGGACACAGGCCTTCCAACGGGGCCAACTCCGCCCCCACTTCCGCCTCAACTGTCCAAGACTCATACACCCGCCAACCACCCGGACTCTCCCTTTGAGTTCGAAATAGACCATACAGCACTAAAACTGAGCAAGCTCGAGAAGCTATTCAAGAAGTCCCAGGGGGTGAAGGCTATTCCGGATATCGAGGACGGATATACCGATGTGGCCGTGACATTGCCAGACAGATTCAAAATGCCCCAGATCGATCGCTTCGATGGGTCTGGGGACCCCATGGTCCACCTCCGGCTATTTTCAGATATACTGCGGCCAATGGGCCTAACTAGACCACAGAAACTCTCGCTATTCGGCCGGACCCTGTCGGGTGTGGCCGCCATCTGGTATGCGAAGCTGGAGGATGAGGTCAAGAGAAGTTGGGATGAAATGGCCGAGGCCTTTGTTGCGCAATACTCGTACAATACCCAGATCGAGATTACAACTCGTGATCTCGAAACAACGAGGCAGGAGCCCAAGGAGACTTTCTCGGATTTTGTGACCCGATGGAGGGCGAAGGCATCAATGATGACTTTGAGGCCTACAGATAAGGACCAGATCAGGATGATTATGCGCAATCTCCAACCGAAACTGATGCAGAAGATGATTGTACTCCCCTTCCCCACCTTCTCAGATCTACACGAGATGGGGGTACAAATCGAGGACGCAATGAAACAGGGGCTGATTGACCAGGACAGAGAGCAACCCCGGAAAACCTTTAATCGCAACAACAATGCAGGCCCGAGTGGCGCTGCAACTGCAAGAACTTTGGAGGTAAGCATGGTCGCCACCATTCCCCCTCCCCTTCCAAGGCCCACAGCAGCCACACCCTTCTCCGGTGCATCCGGAAGCAATACACAGACCACTAAATACCAACCCAGGGGCCAAAGAACCTTCACCCCACTATACATGCCTTTGTCCAAGGCTCTCGGGGTCTTAATCAGGAAGAAGCATTTGCAACCCCTAGAGCCGAGGCCATTACCAAATCCGCTCCCTCCCTCTCATGACCCGGCCAAGTACTGCGCGTATCACCAACAGCACGGTCACGACACCGACCGTTGTTTTAGATTGCGTCACGAGATCCAAGATCTTATTGACAAGCAGGTGATTGCGCCTCCCGACAAACCTAATGTCACAACCAACCCACTCCCTATACACAACCAAGCTCCACCTCCCAACAGAATCAACTTTATCCAAACTGGGGTTGCATCTTATGATCCTAGTATCTATATCACCCCGTCCCACCTACCTAAGCCGGAGGTGCTCCTCCCTGATTGCACCGACTCCTTGTGCATGATGAGCATCTCCACAAACCAACCTGAGCCAATGGTGGCGGCTGTTGAAGAAAACACAGAGGAGAGTGCAGAGGAGAATGGAACTGTGAAGTTAGGGTTTGAACAGCCTAGGAATTTTGTTGGGGAAGCCTACGATCCAAGTGAGTACATCCTGTCAGTGGGCCAGTCTGAGCCAAGTGTGGGATTGCCAGAGAGGGCAGAACTGTGTGTGATTCAGGGAGACAGATTTTAACAGGGAACGGATGATCTGACGGCTGTGGAGGAAGATTTTGCCAACCTACAGTTTTTTAATGACCAAGAATCAGGGGACGCAGCAGTCAACTGGTTTGAATATGAGGAATCGGCAGAGGCCACCGGGTGGCTGGATGATCAATCGGATGTCGTAGAGTCTCAACCAGAACGGGGCCCTGCAGGGGCGAAGGTACTAGTTGTGGCCGGAAGGGCCGAGAGTCAGAATACATTACCGGAGAGCGCCGGTACAAAGAATTTCGCTCGGGACTTAAGCAGTGTGGATGCAGGGAAAGTAGAACAACAAACTGCAGTGATACAGTCAAAACAAGAGAAGTTTTGGGATTCCGAGAGAATCAGAAAGGCAAAAGCCCATGTAGGGGTTGAAAGTGCTGTGGGCACGAAGACAGGAGATGCTGTGAGCATATGGGCTGAAGGTGCTGAGGGTACAGTCATGCCAGAGCCAGAAAAATGCCTTTTGGATGCCAATGGAATGTGGTGGGAAGACGAGGATTTATGTCTTGCCCACACAGACAATGATTGGGGAAGGAATCAACCAAATGACACCTGGTATCTCGATGAGGTTGACCACATGACCAGAAGCGGGCGGTACTTCAAGCCCCCGTACCTAGACCAGCCCGAGGCATCAGGGAAAGACAAGGAAGCTGAGAAACAGAAGGAGAAACAAATTGAAGAAGAAGCTGTGCTAAAACAGTTAAAGAAAATACAAGGATACATCTCTATCTGGGGACTGCTTATAGCTTCACGAGTGCACAGGCAGGCTGTCCTATCTGCTATGGACAAGGCCAAACTCTCTATAGATACTACACCAGAGCAGCTGGTTGGACTGGTCTTTCCGGGAGGAGGTTCCCTGACGTTATCTTTTTCAGATAAAGAACTGCCGCCTGAGGGCGTAGATCATAACAAGCCCCTTTACATCTCCGTGAAGTGTAGGGACAAGTGGATTCCAGTGGTTCTTGTCGACACGGGATCTGCCATTAATGTGTGCCTGTCAAGAACGGCATATGCAATTGGGTTGAAACCCGCGGACTTCGTGCCGACTACTCAAGTGATCAGAGCCTACGATAATACCAGCAGGGAAGTGATGGGGACTGTCAAGATTCAAACCCAGGTTGGTCCAGGACAACACAACATTGAATTTCATGTCTTGGACGTTCCCGCAACCTTCAATCTACTCTTGGGACGACCGTGGTTGCACCAAGTGAAGGCAGTCTCTTCCACTTTACACCAGATGTTGAAGTACCCTCACGGGAAGGGGGTGGCTATTGTCTTCGGAAATTCATCCATCCATCCGCCGCCGGAAGTGTCTACACCCGTCTTGGAAATCGAGCATGGCACGGAGGATGTGTTCTTATCAGGGTTCACTTTAGCAGAGGCCCGGGTAGTGCAGAATATTATGGCTGTGAATGAAGGTGTGTACGTCAGTGCTCAATCCGTCTGCCTCATGAACAAGCTACAACACATCCCCGGGATGGGATTAGGAAGGAGCGGCAGGAAAGGCGTCGCAGCATTGGCCGAAGTACCACACAACCCGCATACCTTTGGACTGGGTTATCTGCCCACCAAAGAGGACTGGGTGAGGAAGGGAAAAGAAATGGCCGGCAGAGCCAGAGCAAAGCAGGCTGGGAAGCCTTTTGAATTAATGCATAGGCCCATTCAGGGTACCCTAAACGGACGCTTCGTCTGGGAGGGGGAAGACTTTCCGTTTTGCGGCTTCCCAGAGCCGTGGCTGAACGCGGAGAAGAAGCGCGTGCCAGGTTTCGAGATCTTCTTCGACCTGCAACTATCCAGGGATGACGTTGCCACAGAGCAGACAGACCCATCAGCTGAGGATGAGCAGTGTAAGGCAGTGGACTCCGAGGGCGCTGAAATTGAAATGGGGGTGGCACTGGTATGTCTACTCTCAGATCCTTCGATCGACCAAAAGTGCTTGGGGGATAACTTCTCGGTTTCCATGATTGGAGATGAAACGGCTGCGGGCCTACTAGCAACTATTTTGGACGCATCTATCGCACCCTCTCTCACTTGGCAATACGAGGAGGGATTTTTGTCCAGCAGCACCGGGTCAGGTAGTGAGCCGGAATCTGATTCCACCGAGTCTTGTGAGTCGGAATCAGATTCCAGCTCGACTGAGTCTGAGTCTGGTACGCCTGGGGATGATAACCCGGATGCCACAGTCCTGTCTAGGTCGTCTTTTTCCTTTTCATTTGAGTCTGTTGTAAACGAATCGGACGATTTGGATGTGCCTAATGAGAATCAAGTAACTGTGGTTTCTGAGTACTTTTCTGTGCCTTTAATTTATTGCATTAATTCGGACTTTCAAAATTTTGAAAACAACGAGGACGAAGTTCCTCCGGTTTTGCAACGATTAATTGAGCAGGAGTAGGAGAGATTTGTTAAACCCCTAGTGGACGAAATCACTACCGTGAACATTGGTACTGAGGAGGACCCGCGGCTGGTCCAGATTGGGTCCACGTTGTCTTCAGAGGAACGCGAGCGCTTAGTCGCTTTATTAAAAGATTTCAAAGATGTTTTCGCGTGGTCCTACGAAGACATGCCTAGAATCGATCCTGAGATTGTATAGCATCGGATCCCCCTTGACCCCGAGGCCCGACCTGTCAAGCAGAAACTCAGGAGGATCCGCCCGGACTGGGCTCTCAAGATTAAGGAAGAGGTCACCAAGCAAATCGACGCAGGCTTCCTGCTGGTATCCGAATACCCGACTTGGTTGGCCGACATTGTTCCGGTGCCGAAGAAGGATGGCAGGATCCGGGTGTGCGTGGACTTCAGGGATTTGAACAGAGCTAGTCCGAAGGACGACTTTCCCTTACCGCACATCGATGAGTTGGTGGATTTCACAGCAGGGCACGCATTGCTTTCATTTATGGATGGCTTCTCGGGCTACAACCAGATAGCAATGGCACCAGAAGACAGGGAAAAGACTGCATTCACCACCCCATGGGGGACATACTGCTATAGAGTGATGCCATTTGGGTTGAAGAATGCTAGGGCTACTTATTAACGGGCCGCGACCACAATATTACATGATATGATCCACAAGGAGGTTGAGGTGTACGTGGACGACATGATTGTCAAGTCCAAAAAGAGAGAAGGCCACTACACCGCCTTACGAAAGTTCTTTCAAAGGATCAGGGAATTCCGGTTGCGGCTAAACCCTCAGAAGTGTACATTCGGTGTTACAGCGGGAAAAATGCTGGGGTTTCTGATTACACAAAGGGGCATCAAGGTCGACCCTTCCAAAATCAAGGCCATCCTAGAAATGCCCCCACCAAGGACTGAAAAGGAGGTGCGAGGCTTTTTGGATAAAGTGCAATTCATAAGACGGTTTATCTCAAAATTAACCTTGACTTGTGAACCACTTTTTGGTCTTCTGAAGAAAGGCAAGAAATTTCAATGGGACGGCCGATGTCAAGCTGCGTTTGAACAGATCAAAAAATATCTACAGAACCCACCCATGTTGTCACCCCCAGAGCCGGGGAAACCGTTGATATTGTACCTCTCAGTGACTGAGACCACAATGGGCTGCATGCTTGCACAAGAATCTGAAGGCAGAGTGGAAAAAGCCATCTACTATCTGAGCAAGAAGATGCTAGAGTATGAGACTCGCTATACACCGCTGGAGAAGGCTTGCTTAGCTTTTGGTATGGGCTACCAGGAAGCTGCGGCACTACCTGTTAGCTCACTCCGTAATGTTGGTTTCACGCCTCGATCCCATCAAATATCTTTTCGAGAAACCAGCACTTACGGGTAGGCTAGCTCGTTGGTTGCTGTTGCTCTCCGAATTTGATCTAAAGTATATGACACGCAAGTCAGTGAAAGGAAGAGCAGTAGCAGAGTTCCTTGCCGACCATCCAGTAGAAGGGGGTGAAGCAGTTGAATACTGGTTCCCAGATGAGGCCATTTTGCATATCGACGACGAAACTTGGACGATGTACTTTGACGGAGCGTCAAATCAGTACGGGTATGGGATAGGAGTGTTACTGATAGCACCCGACAATTCCCGTATCCCTCTAGCCTTCAAACTCCGATTCAAAGTCTCGAACAATGAAGCAGAATACGAGGCGTGCATTGCCGGTCTAGAAGCAGCCCTAGAACTAGGGGCAAGACGGTTGGACGTCATTGGGGACTCAAACCTTGTTGTGTCTCAAGCAAAAGGAGACTGGAAAGTAAAAGAGGAAAAGATAATGATGTATCACCAGACCTTGGATTTGTTAATTCTTCGGTTTGAGAAGCTGAGTTTTACTCATCTACTAAGAGAGAACAACAGGTTCGCAGATTCTTTAGCAACTCTATCTTCCATGATAGACATCCCGTGTGGAGTCCGGATGCGTCCAGTCATCATTGACCAGAAATTTGCACCAGCCTATGAGTCGATTGCTGCTATAGATGAGGTTCAGGACGAAAACCCCTGGTACTACGACATTTGGAATTTCTTAGAGAAGGAAACATATCCGCCAGGGGTAAATGCCAAGGATAAAAGGGCAATAAGAAGATTGGCCATTCAGTTCATCATCTGTGGGGATAAGCTGTACAGAAGAGGTCATCTGGGAATGCATAAACTGTGTGTTGATGCCGAAGAGTCGAAGCGCCTAATGGAAGCCATCCATGGAGGAGAATGTGGAGCACATATGAATGGGGTAATGCTGGCACGAAAGATCCTCAAACAGGGGTACTACTGGTCCACCATGGAGGAGGATTGTATCGGCTTTGTTCGGCGATGCCACAAATGTCAGATCCATGCAAATCGCATGAACTTCCCGCCGACGAAGCTGTATAATATGACTTCGCCATGGCCATTTTCAGTCTGGGGAATTGATGTGATCGGGGCTGTCACGCCAAAGGGGTCGAATGGGCACGAGTTCATCCTGGTCGCGATAGATTATTTTACAAAGTGGGTTGAGGCCCAATCTTACGCGGTGTTGAAGGCTTCGCACGTTGCAAAGTTTATCAGAAACAACATCATCTGTCGTTACGAGGTCCCAAACGAGATAATTTCAGATAACGGTTCCCACTTCAAGAAGGAAGTGATAGACTTGTTGGAAAAATACGATGTGGCTTTTCATAAGTCATCTACCTATCGGCCGCAAACCAATGGAGCGGTTGAGGCTGCCAACAAGAATATCAAGCACATATTGCAGAAGATGGTGGAAACCTACCGGGATTGGCCAGATAAGCTGCCGTTTGCTCTGTGGGGCTACCGGACTTCAATCAGAACTTCTACTGGAGCGACTCCGTATTCATTGGTTTATGGGATGGAGGCCGTTCTACCTATTGAGATTGAGGTTCCGTCTTTGCGAGTATTGGCTGAGTGTCAAATAGCCGAGGCAAATTGGCAGCAGAGCAGATTTGAGGAACTCATGCTCTTTGATGAAAGAAGACTGAAAGTACTGTACCATGTCCAAGGTTATCAACGCAGAATTGCCCGGGCTTTCAACAAGAAGGTTAAGTCTAGGAATTTAAAAGAAGGAGATTTGGTGCTCAAGGTCAACCGAGCTCCCATCCACGACCCAAGGGGCAAGTTCAGACCCAATTGGACTGGTCCCTACATCATCAAGTCAATTTGGTCAGGTGGAGCTGTGGTTCTGATGGATCTAGATGGCTTGGAGTTTTCACAACCGATCAACATGGACAAGTTGAAGAAATACTACCCTTGAGAGGCTCGCTAGGCCGAAAACCCGAAAGGGCGACCTAGGCAAAACTCAGAGCACAAAAAATTTGAAAATATAAAAACTGAGCTCGCAAGGTTGAAAACCTGCAAAGGGCGGCCTTGGCAAAAGTTAGAGCGTAAAAGGAGAATGAAAATACCCGAGCGAACCTAAGCCTGAACTACGTGAGGCTTGATTCCCATCTTTGGGATACGTAGGCAACTTCATCCTGAAGTTCAGCCATAAACTTTTCCCCGATCAACTTCGTCCATTTGATCACCTCAATCATCTTTGTCCATCAGCATTCATCGTGATCTCCGGTGCAGTGCTATTCAGACTAGGGGCAACTTTCCGTTGTCAGGAAGTGCTGTGGTACCGTTCAGACTAGGGGCAACTTTCCAGTTGCTAGGATCCGAGGTTGTGCGTCTCAGTGACAGATCTCAGGCGTGTCCAGTTCTGATCCATATCGAAAATAGTTTTGAAAAGTTTTAGTAAAAGTTGACTTTGCTCAAATTAATCTTTTTACAACTAAGACCATTTTTGGACCAAAGCGGAAAATTTTCAGTACCACAACCTTCAATTTCATTGATTTCAAAACAGAGTTCTCCTGCTCTTGCATACAATTGAAGTTGCTTTTTATTACACTCGTAATGAAAACTTGAAAGTACTAATAAAGCAATAAATCTAGGGCATAGTCAAGTCAGGTGTCCCTGCGCCCCCTCCCGGAGCTAGTCGAAGCCTCTGATGCCAAGTTGGGCCCAGTCTGCGCCTCCTCATTGAGCCAATCCCAGCACTCGTCAGACAAAGTACAACTGAAAGTGGGAGCGGGGGCCAAGAGCTCTCTAATTCTCTACGCTGCGGCCTGTCGAACCAGCTGTGCGCCTCGGACCGGGAATGTAGCCGGGTACTCTATCCCCTCTGGTGGACAAGTCTGATCATGGCCAAACTGGCGCTGGAATCGGAACGGAAAGTAGAACACACAGTGAGTCAAGCCAATCAATCGAATCCTGATCTGCCGGGACATACTGTAGCTCATTGCTGGGAGATTGAGCCAAGGACAGGGCCAAGCAATGCGATCTGTCGACAAATTGCACATCCAGTCGAACCACCATCCCTCATTAAGGGCATCGACTAGGCGTTGTCAAAAGAAGTAGCCACGGGCTGAGTAAGCTGGGCAAGAGTCCACAACCTGCAATTTATCCATCAACCATACCTGGGGAGGGACGAAAAATGAGAGATTAAATAATAGAGAGATGTACGATGAGAGAAAAAGTAAGAGAAGGGTTTTGTGAGAAAAACCGAGCCTAAGGGTCGAGTGACGTGAGCAAATACATATGAGATCGGGTGGGAAACATTACCTGCAGTAGTAGTGGACTCCCCGCGAATCTGGTCGTCTCCCGGCGGTGGAAAGCATCCAAGCCCATTAGCGTCACGGCCAGCGTCATGGCAATACAGCTCTTTCCTTCTTTCAAGCCTTGAGCAACTTCAATCAGGCGAACGCTGGATCCTCCAAAGCCTGAGGCAAACAAAAAATGAGATAGTATGCACAAACAGAGGGCATGTCGCCGGAAACCTTGCCAATGATGGTCACCGCGGTCACCAGTATCGGAGAACCGATAAATCAGGCTCGGGACATCCAACATTCCGCCACAAACCAAGGACCGAGCATCGTGCATAGTAAGTCCACACATCCGCCCTAAGGTTTGGGCATGGCCAAAATTAAGTTGGGGCAAGATTTCCTCACCGCGCTTGGACTCCATCAAAACTTGAAAATCTTCGAAAGTTGGACATACCTCTTGCCCGCCGAAACTAAAGACGTGCGTCACCGGGTTCCAAAACCTCGCCGCGGCATGGAGGAAAGGAAGATGCAGCGGAGTCCGGCTCAACGTGAATAGTGCATTCAAGCCGAAACCGCGGAAGTTCAACTTTTCCGAGCCATCTAGAGAAGAAATCCAGGATTTGAGATTTTCTACGAGAAATGCCTCCATTTTTTTGTGCAAAGCAGTGATGAAATGGATGAGTCCCGAAGTTGGGGCTTTTAAAGAGGAGAGAGCACTATTCAGGGGACACGTGTCAAAAATTTGACGGTTGCTGAGATAAGTGGCCGGCCGGCCACCTTTTCTGGCAAGCAGGCCATTTCCTTTTTCAAAAACTAGTAGGCCGGCCATTTCCTTTTCAAAAACTGGCTGGCCGGCTCCCAAAGGTGGCCGGCCATGCTCCAGTTTGTGTTTTTGGTCCTGTTTTACCCTCCGGAGGAAAGTTCAAGGCATTTCCATGCATCAGGTACGTCGAAGGCTTCAATTTCCCTCCGTTTCGGATGCGTTCCGTTGCCCAAATCGTCCGAGGTACACTAGGTTTTGTCAAGTTTTGCTTATCGAGTTGTTGTCTTGCTCATCCAGTTGTCGTTTTGTTTATCGAGTTGTAAGTTTTGTCGAGCTGTCGTATTTCGTGTTTTGAGTTGTTACTTTTCGTTTAAACAATTTTTGTTGAGTCTTGTTTATCGAGTTGTCGACTTTATTATATTTTGCTTATCGAGTTGTAAAGTTGCTAAGATTCTGTTATTTCTTAGTGAGTTAAGTTGTTTAAATTTGTTGCGTCGGTTCATTACCTGACCCGGTGAATACACAGTGCACATTTCCATTCAATCCCATTTTTGTGCAAAATGATGCGATATGATGCTGAGGGCATAAAAACACTACACTTTTTCAAAAGCTGTTTCATCCCATCATGCTTCCTTTTACAAACAAAGGTACAAGTTTTACAGAAAATAAAACTGCCTAATAATGTGCAATGTGCTACAAACTACTAGTAAAAAGGAAAATAAAGTAGGGAAACAACAGCGTCAATGCCCTCAAGAGCAGGAATAAGAGGCCCTCCTCATCCTCTTCTGCGAAGCAAACTCTGCACCACCACCGCCATCCGAGTCGGAGCTGTCACCCTTGGGATCCCTCTCAGCCTCGCCTCCACTCCCGGAACCAAGACCGGAGCCCTTGTCTCTGTCAGCAGATGTCTCCGACTCACGATCTGCAACCTCCTCCTCCTCATCCTCACCGGGCTCCTCCTCTATGATGTGTGCCCTGCGTCTGTGAGACGATCCCCCTCTTCGGGCTCCTCGAAAAGGCCTGGATGGCCCAGCTCCCCGAAAAGGCCTGGATGGCCCAGCTCCTCGAAAGGGCCCACATGGCCCAGTCCCTCGAAAAGGCCCAGATGGTCCACCTCCCCGAGAAGGCCCAGGTGGTCCGGCCTGCGGCAGAGCATATACAGGAGGCATCTGAAAAAACAAAGAGTTCATATCAGATGCAGATACAAGAAAATCACATGAAGTGAGTACATGTAAATACAGTATGTAAGTGAGGTGTGTGCCGGATGTGCTCTACACAAATAGCCTGTCAATACAGTAGAATGTTCAAGATCAGCAAGTCATCGGAATATGATAAATGCAAGAAAACTGAACAGTACCTAGATACCCATAATGGCCAGCTGTGCCTCTCTCCGCAGAATCATGCCCTCGAATGCGGCCATCATCCTGAGCATCTCATCCACGTACTCGACAGGAGGCTGTAGATACAAATGCAAAACTATCAGTAAAGGAATGAATGCCCAGGTATCCGACTGATAAATCAAAGCTGTAAAGTATATCGGTGGTGAATCAGGATCTCTGACATATCTGTGATCAGGAAGGGGAGGCTCTATCGGAACTGGATAGAGAGTCCCGAATCGCCACCCCGTCAACTCGATTGGCATGTCTGGCCATCCAGGATGATGGAGAGTCGGAGGAACCGAGGGAACAACTCCACCCCCACCCCTAGACATACCAGCCCTGCTGGAGGAAGGGATATCTGTAGTCCGAGCCTGGCTCGAAGATGGCATGCCAGCAGGCCTCATCGCTGGAGTGCGCACTCCCGTCAAAGGAGGCATCAGATATATATGACGGTAAGTGGCGTAATCTCCCTCCTCAAGATATAGTAAAGCATCACTACCCAGCATGGCACTAATAACATCTTGGGAAGAGAGCCTATCAGCGATCTGCATCTCAATGGGAGGTGGTGAGGGAGGGTCCTGAGAAGTGTAGCCCCATACCTGACGCATGAAGCGTTCTCCCAAAAACTAGGCCCTACGAACAGGCCCCTCGAACAGGATCCGATACCGGGAGACACCCCAAGCCCAGGCAAACTGAAATCGGAGACCTTCACCTAAAGGCGCCCAGGGCTACCATGTGATCTGCGGATAACCAATGCACAAACCAATCAAAAATCGGGAATGTACAAGACAAATCAAAGAGTGAAAAAAGAAAGAATTGAGGGTTCTGAAATACCTCTGTCGACCGCACCGTGTCAAAGTACTGCCGAAGATAAAGGAGAGACTCTCGAGGCCTAGGCCGATGCTGACCCTCGAATACAAGTAAATACGGGGTCACGAGGGGCCCCTCCACCACAAACTCTGGGGCTAATGTCGGGAAATACACGTAGACCCATAACTGTGGAAGATAGTGCAGAATGTAAATGCAAAGTGCTGAGGGCAGAATACAGATCATAAAGTGCGCCGTGTGTGCAATGTACAAGTAAGGAGGAGCAGAAATATAAATCAAGAGAGCAGAAAGTACCTCCCAGGCTCTCCAATAGCCGCCAAGTAAGTCCCCCCGTCCGCGGGAGGTCGCGCTCATGTAGCAGTAAAGGGTAGCCAAGCCAGCGCCACCCCAGTCATACCGCCAGACCTGTGATAGGTCCACTAAGGCACTCAACAGATACAGCCCAACAGTGTTCCCCCTATCGGTAAACAAAGTAGTCCTGAAGAGGAACATCAGAAAACCACGGGCATACTGCGCTGCCTCCTCAGGAGTCCTGGGCTCCATCTCCACCCTCCGGAAATGGGAAGAGAACCAGGTGTATCGGACTCTCCCCGAAGACCTATCGACAGGAGGGCGAGCCCCCAACAAATATATCCAAGCGGCCTCCCATTCGCCCATGTCCTCGTCGTAAGGGATGGGCCAACCTCCCATGTCAAGGCCAGTCAGTGCAGCAAAGTCAAGCGGGGTCATAGTCAAATCCCCTGTGGCAGAGAAATGGAAAGAGTTGGTGGTGTCCCACCATCTCTCCACCAAGGCGGCCATCAACGTCCTCCTGGCTGGACCAGTGCAGAAGGGCCCAAACCCCGTCAAGTCAACTAAATCCCGAATTCAACTATTAGGCCGTGTGTTCAAATCTGAACCAGTGTGTGCCGTGTGTCCACAATCAATTTATGGGCCGAGTGTTCAGAAATTCAAGTGATTAAATCGTGTGTTCAGAATGCAAACAGGATACTGTGTCACAGACTAAACATTCTAAACAAGCTATGTACTCAAAATGAGCAGACAAACGTGGCAAAGGCACGGAGTGCATGAAAAGGGCGGAATAGGTTGCAGAAAAGAAAAAAATGAAGTAAATACCTCTCGTGCCTCATGGGAGAGGTGACACTCCGGCTCCCATAGAAGCAGATCCCCGGATGCTCGCTCGTCAAAACTGGTGAAGTGATAGAAAACGGCCCGCGGCAGAATGTGTGCTGGTGGGTCGTACCTCTCGGGTATAAAGGGTCGAATCCTCGGAGGCAGAGCCATGATATCAGGATCACCTCCAGCATCCGCAGGACCTCCATCGTGAGGAAAATGACCGGCCATATCAGAAAATCTGCAAAAGGGGCAAAAAATAAGCAAAAATGAGCAAAAATTGGAAAAAGTCAACAAAAGTCAACTCCCGGGAAATGAAAAAGTCAACAAAAGTCAACTCCCGAGAAAATCTCCCAAATGTTGAGACAAACTCACCTCAAGTGGCGAAAATGAGAAAAGAAGCACCGAAATCAAAATTTAATCGGTTCAAAGTGCTTAAAACCGAATGTTTTCACGAAAACAACTTGCGTGGGGCGTTGGAAAACGCGTATGGAGCGCAGATTTGAGGGAGAAAATGGTTTGGGAAGCTAGAGGAGAAGATTTCGGAGCTGAGGTTATGAGCTCAAAGTGTTTGGGTGAATGAATTTAAAGAAAAGAGGGTGAAAAGACCAAAATGCCCGCGGATTTGGGTATGTGGCCGGCCGGCCACCTTTTCAGGCTGGCCGGCCATCTCCTTTTCAAAAGCTAGCCGATGGCCTCCAATGGGAAAGAAAACTGGCTGGTGGTGATCCCTGGGTGGGTCCCAAGCTCTCTGCAAATTTTGGGAAGAATTGAAGTCCCCGGGACTTGAAAAATTACAAAATAAGTGCACTTTCTGTCGCGAAATTGCTCCGCCGGAACTTCAGCTTCAACTTCCGATGCGTGTCTCATCATTACTCATCGAAAGTGAGATGTATCCCTTTTGAACATGTTGTGACCTCTCCGGGAGGTGAACCGGAGGCCGCGGTCGAGTCGCCCTCGCCGAAACGCGCATTTCTCTGCTCGTTGTTTCGTGACAAACATGCATTCTAGTTCGCGCTTATTCTGCATTGTTGTGCACATAACTTGCATTCTCATGCACATATCTGCATTGTTATGCACGTCTCCTTGACATCACCATGCCTCTGTGCTTAAGCTTGCGTTGTCGCGCACACTTCTTTCTCGCATTGTGGTGCACCCATTCGAAGGCATCGCGTTTGTCTGCATGCGATATCACGTTAAACATATGTTGTTGGATAGGTTGTGCTTGTTGAGCTTCTTTCTTTTGCAGGCACAATATTGTATGTACGGTTCATTTGAAGCTGGTGCGACCAGACGAATCACGCAGGTATCGTATCTTCTCCGTGTGAGACGCGACGAGAATTGAATAATTCTCCGCATTCTTGACTGCATGAAATGTAGTTCTTGCTTTGCATTCTTGCTTAAAACTGTTGCATCTATTTGCGAATACTTGCCTCATTACAGCTTGCTGCATTTGCATGATCATTAAGTTACATCTGGCCTTGTGCATATCGCTTTGCATTTTCCCCCTGCTTGCGGGCACGCCTGCGGGCACATCTCTGTTTATCTTGTATGATTGTCTAAGTCTTCAGCCTTGTCAAAAATGGGTCATCTCTGGGCTTTGACATTCACTCCCGTCACTTTTTGACTTCCGAGTTCTGTCAAAGAGGGGCAACTGTAGACACCCCATTTTTGACCGACCTTAAGACTCAGACGTCACTGATTGAGCGCTTGGTGATGTTGCATGTCGCGCGCGTCCAGGAGTTTCAGAGTCTCGGCTGCGAGCCTTGCCTCCGGACTTCCGGGCTCTTTCTGCACTTTGCCTCGGTTTGCGAACCAGGCTCGATTTTCTCTGTTTCTATTCCCAAAGGGAGGGAGAGGTCTAGTAGATCATCTCCCAGTGGCCGTAGGCTACGTTTCGTGGTCGCGGGCCATTTTTCCCATTTTGGAGCCCGGTTCCCGGTTTTCGGAGCCGTCAGGCCGTGTGCCTTGGTTCGGAACCGCTTAACCGCCTCTGTTTGCTCCGATTTTTGGCACATATCTTATTTACTCCCTTTTGAGGGACACTGTGGTCAGAGAGACCAACTTCGTGGTCGAACACCACTCCCGGTGCCTAACAGCCTGTTTTCGGGGCCCTAGACTGCGCGTTTCGACCCTCGAACCTTCATTTTGCATCGGTTTTGGTTCATTTTTTGTAGGGACCTCTGTTTCACTATTAGAAAGGTCATAGAAGGATGGGAGGCCAGTAATTGTTCTATCAGCCAACTTTATTCCTTCATCGCCCTCCGTCGCCCGCTTTTTCTCACTTCAAAGCCAATGTTGACCACCCTTGGGCCATTTTCTTGCATCCTAAACCCCATATCTGTGATGTACACACTTGGGAGGCCACCAATATCATATGGTCGGCTAGTAATTGTGATTGACCCTTTTGAACCCCTCCTAAAAGTAGCCTTTTCTCTCTCCTGGTTCACTGTTGCCAATTTTTGACCACAGGGTTGTGTTGAGAACACCTGGGAGGCCACCAATTTGTGGTGGTCGGCTAGTAATTACACTTGACCTTTCTGACCCCTGGCCGGCCGGCCACCTGCAGTTCAAATACCTGGCCGGCTTGATTCCTTACAGCTGGTACATCACAAATATACACTTTTTTTCCCCCCAGATTTTGTATCCGGGGGGCCAACTTTTGGGGGGAAACTTAAATTGTTTTCCCCCCCTTGTTTCCCCCTCTTTCTCCCCCTCTTTTGTCTATATAAACCAGCCTCCAGCTCTGGTTTAGGGGTTGAGAAAATTTGCTTTGGAGCCTTGCATACATACACCTTCTTCTCCCTCTCTTCAACCCTCAAAACATCCAAGTTCTACACCCTTTTCTACACCACCACCTCCATTCCAGCAGCTTGGAGGGCCTTCTCAGAGCTTAGGAGGCAACATTTCTTGGTCTAAAGGTAACTAAAGAATTGGTCTACAAGGGTGAGTCACTTTTCCCTTATTTTGAGCTCATTTTTGCATCATTTCTTAGCCCTTCTTTCTTGTATATTTGAGCTCCGGCCATAACTGAAAATAGCATTTTTTTGAGCTCTATTTCATCTTTCATTAAGGGCCTCTCACTGTTTGAGGCCTTCTTGTTGCACTTGCTTCATTACCTCTCTTTTATGCCATTTCCTTGCATATTATTTTTGGCCTATGTATAATCTGTTTTGAGGTATGTTGTAAACTTTAAATAGGCTTATTTTGAGCCCTTCTTCAACATTGTTGAAGGGCTCATCACTGATTGGAGCTTCCATGTGTCACTTGCTTTGATATCTCTCTTTTGGCCTCATTTTTGCATGATTTATTAGCCCATTGTGCTTCTATTTTTGGACTTTGGTCCGAACTGAAAAGGGTCTTATTTTGACCCCCTATTCATGTTTCATTAAGGGTCTTTTACTGTTTGAAACATCTTTATTATACTTTGTGTTTAAACCACCTTTTTAGGCCTCATTTTGCATAATATTTTGAGCATACTTGTACACTGTTTTGGGTCTGATCATAAACTATAAAAGGTCATATTTTGGGCCCCTCTTCAACATTGTTGAAGGGCCCTTATCTGATTGGGGCCGGCAGCCATCACTTCCTTCTTTGTCCCCCTTTTGGCCCATTTCTTGCATGAGAGTTTAGCTATACTTGTGTTTGTTTTTGTGATTTGTTGTAAACTGTAAAATATCATATTTTGGGCCCCTCTTCAACATTGTTGAAGGGCCCTCATCTGTTTGAGGCTAGCAGCCTTCACTTGCTTCATTATCTCGCTTTCGGGGCCATTTCTGCATACTAGCTTAGCCCCCTTTGTGTTCACTGTTTGGCCTTGCTTAAAACTGTAAATATGCTGGTTTTGGGACTTCCTTGAATCTGTCTTCATGTTTCATATTCAAATAATGCACACATTGTATAGCTGTAAGCCATTCCATGTACCTAGTTTCGCATTTCGGGACCATTTCATGCATCGGGTGCCATTTTACTATGTTTCGGGGCTGTTTTGCATCATATTTCAGTACTGAAATTTGCATGCTAGTATGCCATATTCCATGCCTTGCCATGTCTTGTTAGAGTGGCATTTCGTGCCTTAGGGTCGGTCCTTGGTTTGCGTGCACGCGTGCATGCATTTCGAGTGTCTCAGTTTTCATCTTATGGCCTCCTATATGAGTGTGTCTGAGGTCCACTTGTGTTGGTGTAAGTCCATATTGCATTGTGTATGCCATTTCGTTTCATAGCATTATGTATGCTAGGATGTATGTTAGTGCATTGTGTATGCCATGTTACCTCGAGCATCGTGTATGCCATTTCATAACATTGTGCATGTTAGGGTGTATCTTAGTTGCATTCATGCATGTCATGCATATTGCATTGCGTTCGGGATAGGAGTTAGCCCGAGCACGGGAAACGAGGTGCGTTTCGTACTCCGAGTGACGGAACGTGTCCCATCTCTTGTTCCTCGGTTAACCGGATTAGTGGCACGTCCAGCAGTGTTGGGTCTGGAGGAGGTGATGGGGCACGGAGGAAGTCAGTTACTTTGCTCCGGCGTGGAGCTAAATATCTGTAAGTTGGAGTGTAGCCAAGCAGCTCGTTACAATCCCGGTGGCGGTAGCGGAGCACGGTCCGGATGGCTTCTACGTTGGGAAATTGGTAGTTGGCTTGGAAGGCTTGGATTGCTGCAAAGGAAACAAGAAAAATGGTTAAGTACAGAATGTTAAAGGCAAATGACCGAGAAAGTTAGCACGGCTTACATGTGGAACCGAAGTTCTTGCTAATGAACCAGCCCGGTACGTCGGCTGTTTCATAATTGCCAGACACCCAGAAGAAGTCGTCATCATGTAAGTCCTTGTCTGGGGTGCTGGTCACAATTTTCTCTTTACCCGGTCGGATTTTTAGGTAATAGGCAAGGCCGTCGCCCGTGTGCCCAAGGGTGTACTGACGGAGTATCTCGGCTAAACCTAAGTTGGTTCCTAGCCGGTTGTTCAACTCGTGGACCCCGTTGATTATTCGGTAAGTGTTGGTTGAAACTTGGGTGGGAGCTAGCCCGGTACGGCGCAAGAATTCGGTCATCAGTGGGTTGACCGGGAAGCGGAGTCCTGCTTCAATTATGGACAGCACGGTGCAGGGGCACTGGTCTATTCTGTCCCAAGGGGTTATCTCAATCTCGGCAAGCTCTAAGTGAACATCGGCCGGGATGCCGTACTCCTCACGGAATGCGGCCAGGGCAACCGGAGTATCGACAAAGAAGCAGAATTTCACCATGTGTGGCCGGCTAAGTTAGCTCGGCTGAGGAGGTTTGGCACAGACTGGTGGTTAATGGCTGCTCGGTCTTTGAGAGCCTCAGTAATGGTCTGTGGTCCCCTTGGACTCTGCAGGAAAAGGATGGCAGTGTAAGAGGGAGCGCGGTCGCGCAAAGCGAGCTTGACTTTAGCTCGGTCATGAAGAGTGCCAAACCACCTCGGTCGTAAAGGCTAACCAAGGAGCTCGGTCGCCCAAGCGGACCAGATGTTAGCCCGGTCGAGCGGCCAAGTCCTTTGGCTATCCCGGTTTCTTCTAAGGTTAGGACAAACTAGTTATTTGCTCGGTCTGAGTGATTTTTTGGATTAAAGGAGGACCTGGAGCCCGGTCCGTCCCAGATCTTCAGTGTTCATCAGGGAAAATGAAGAACAGCAAAGAGAGTGAAGGGTTAGGGACGGTTTTGGGTGTCTATGTCCTAAAACTTATGGATTATGTGCCCTAAAGCGTGGAACAACAAATGAAATAGCAAGAGCTCAAAAGACATACCAGAGTAGAGGCAGATGCAGTTCCTTCAAGCACAAACACAGAGGAAGGACGAGAACGGAGGCTTGGCGAGGACACTGCAACTTCGAAATGCTTAGAATGGGAGAGAGTCAGTAAGAATGAAAGGAAGAGAGGGAGGGCATGTTTATAGAGGTAATGAGGCCACCCAAATTCGAATTTGAGGGAACGGCTGGGTTGGCTGCTCGAGGGCCAATAGAAGCTTGGCACGTGTCCCCATTTATGGCAGCATCAGAGTTGAAGAGACAGGAAGGTCAGACGAGGCGTCAACTGGGCAAGTTTTGAAGACAGGCATGTCAACTAACCCAGTCACCCTATTACAAACCGAGGACCGAGGAAGTGTTAACCCGTCGGAACAGGTAATCTCGGTCACGCTAGCGCGGACGAGATTAAGGGGCAATTGAGAGGGAGATTTATGATCTAGATTGGGCCATAGTAATACCGGACAAATTGTGGGCCGAACACGTTTGGGCCGTGGTATCCTGGGCCTACCCAGAAGTGATTTTTGCTTGGTAATGGCAAAGGGCGTGTGGAACCGAGCTACTTGACCTTGTTGGCACGTAGGCCGGTCAAGTGAAGCTTCGGTCAAGTGGTGCTTCCACGGTTCATGCGTTGCTCGATTGGAAGGCACGCATCTATAGCTCGGCATGAAGGTTCGTGCCTGGAGCTCGGCAGGAAGGCCTTTGGTTGACCGATATGATCAATCTCAAGCTCGGCTTCGCAGGAATGCAGCCGAGCACGGCTGGAAAGTAGCCTGGTTGTAGGAGCACTTGGGCATGAAACGCAGCATGGCCATTGACAGCCGAGATGCTACAGCCCAGCTGCCGAGCTCCCAGTAGAGTGGACTGGCAGTCGAGTTAGGTGATGTTTAGCAAGATTTGTGCTGACAGATGGGATAGCAGTACCACGTGTCGAGAGATCACTGGGAGTATATTTGGGGCACAGAAGGTATATAAGCATGTCTGCGCCCCCCATACTGAGACAGATGAACATTTGGTAAGAGAAATACTTACACTCAACTCTCTCCTCTCTCTCTCTCTCTATCCCAAGGTGTGTGCTAACTTGATCGTCGGAAGGTTTTTCCGGCCACACACTGCCGGGTAGCTCACCGCCGTTATGCTCGCAGGTGATCGGACAGAAACAGAGCTTGGAAGAAAGAAGTACGGGCTTGCCAGAATATTTGCTCCCCGTACAATTAATATTATATTCCATAACTGTTACATATTTTTCTCACCATTTTATATTTAATAATTAATCCTTATATATAATTTTTGATGAGTTTTAGGTGGGGATGATCATTTTAATTTGATCCACAGGGCGTGTTCATATTTGTTCGAATGAGGCGGATTTTATTAAACTCGACACTAATGTGGGGCGGAAGTGGATTATATTTTGATTACCTGCAACGGGGTGAAGCAGGGCGAGTATCGTCTCATCCGATCCAAATCTAATCCAATATAATTAATAATATATAAAAATAAATAATATATATATAGGGGTGTTTTGGGAAGGGAAAAAAAGTTAAAGGGGTGGTTTGGAATGATCTAAATAAGTTTACTTTTGACTTTTTATGAAATATGGGTTGGATGTGAGTTGGGTTTGAAGTGATGTGTTAGATAGGTGATGTGACTTAAATAAGATAATGTGACTTAAATAAGATAGTGACTTTTTGACTTTTTTAGGTTATGACAAACAACGCCTTAGTTTTTTACCTATTTTAGGTCACATCACTTCTCATATTTTTTATCCACAAAAATACAAAATAAACTAAAAAAATTAAAAATTCAATTTTTTTACTAACTTTTTAAAACACCACAATATATAATTAGATATAAGAAAGAATACTAAAAGAGTGTGATTTTGTTTAAATATAAATAAATAATAAACTTAACAGTGCAAGTATTATTAAAGATTTAGTATAAGAGAAATTATTAAAAACATAAGAGAAATTATTTAGTATATTAAAGATTTAAATAAATTTTAACTTTTTTTTAATTATTTAAAATGTGGTCAAGCATTTGCTGGTGTCGGATATCTTGCAAGTATCACGGGACATAAATAAGATTAAAAAATTTGACCCATAGTAGAGTTGGGACAAGAACAGGGCGAGAGATGGCAAACCCACTCCAAACTCGCCGATGGTCATCCTAGGTTTAGGAGAGATGTAACGACACTGTTTCATCATTGTATATTGGTGAGATCTATAAAAGACAAAGCTCGTCTCTTTTCCTTCTTCTTGCACTACTGTTATAGAGAGAGAGAGAGAGAGAAGAGATCGGTTTGACACTGGGAATCAACAATGTTCTACAGAGGGTAATATATATATATATATCTATATATATCTATACACATACATGTCTGTATTTATTGTTTTCAAACATTCTTCTTAGGAAGAATAATAAATCTATGATTACGTATGAGATCCCCAGAAAGCCAAAATTTGATTTATCTATTGTTTCTTTTTAGTTCTTTGAGGGTTTATGTTTTTCAGATATGTAGGTTGAAACTGAAGTGTTTTGGCATAATCTTTGAATAGGTTACGTAGCTTGTGTGTGTGTGTTGAGTTTAATGATTTTTGAGTAGGCCTAGTATTGATGGGTCTGATATGGGTTGGGCGCAGTTAAATTTTTAGGGTTTTTTTTAACCTTTGCATAGGTTGTTTAGTTTTGTGATTGTTGTGTTAAAGGTTTTTGAGTGATGGGTCTGATACGGGTTGGGCACGGTTAAACCTTGAGGGTTTTTTTTTTGAATTTTTTATTTTAGTTTTTATAGTAAATTGTGAATTATGAATTTAATTGAGATACCCAGAAACCATTCTTTCGTTTCTTTGCGTTAATTATTTCCTGTGTTTGATATATTTTTTGATTTGAAGTTGTATAACAAGAAGATAAATCAAGATTTTTTTTTCTTTAATTGGATTTTGGGGGTTTGTATTTATGGTTTGATGTGGGTTTGAAACGAAGTAGATCATTTAAACTCTTACATGAACAATTTTGAGTTCAATTAAGATATAATCTATCTCTCTCTCTCTCTCTCTCTCTCTCTCTGTTCTTTTGTTTTCTTTCCAGTGATGCATGTTCTTTAGATTTGAAAATGTGCTAGGCAGATGAAAATGAAATATTTAAGTCTGAAATAAGTTATTTGTGCTCCCATTCATGGACTACAACTTATGAATTAAGGTGAAATACTAAGAAGCCATATTTCTTACTAAGAAGCCATATCGATTCCCAACTCATGGACTACAACTTATGAATTAAGGTGAGATTCTTTTCGTCCACAAAAATGGTAAATTCACTGGGGAAGCTTATTGTGTTTTGTCATACCCTCTTCAAGTTGATTTTGCTCTTCAGAGGAATAGGCAGAACATTGGCAGGAGGTATGTTGAGGTTTTTAGAAGTACACGGCAGGAATACTACAAGGCCATAGCAAATGAAGTTTCAGATTCTCGTGGTGGTTCACCTCACCGAAGTGCGCGGAGAGCAAAATCGTCTGATGATGCAAAAGAATCTGCTAAACACACAGGGGTATTACAGTTGAGGGGATTGCCATTCTCAGCTGGCAAGGATGATATTAGTGATTTCTTTAAGGATTATGTGCTTTCAGAAGACTCAATTCATATTGCAGCTAATTCAGAAGGAAGGGCAACTGGGGAAGCTTTTATGGAATTTGCAAGTGCGGAAGATTCAAAAGCTGCAATAGCAAAGGATAGGATGCCACTTGGGAATCGATATATAGAGCTTTTCCCTTCTTCGCATGAGGAGTTAGATGCAGCAGCTTCAAGGGGTAGGTGACTATTTTTTTTTTAATTAACTTTGTTTTTTCTTTCTTTTTCTGTTTTGTTCTAGTTATGGATGCAGCAGCTTCAAGGGGCAGGTGACTATTTTTTTTTTTTAATTAACTTTGTTTTTTCTTTCTTTTTCTGTTTTGTTCTAGTTATTATCTCTAGTGCTACAATGATGCTTGGATTGTGCTTTAGTAGTTTTATTAAAGTAATATATCTGCAGTTTTAAGAGCTAGTTCTAAAGTATCATATAGTATCCTGAACGTCACGGCCTTGCTTATTCTCTAGCACACCGTGCGGCACTTAGTCACTCCCGAGCTTCGCTAGTAGTGCTAAGTCAGCCTAACTCACAACTTGTAGGAAAGAGAAGTAAGAGGAACACGAAAGAGTTTAAGAGAATGCCTTGTATTTAGCTCTTGGGAGAATTTGTACAACTCTTAGATGGATTGGAGCAAATGAGCTTCTCTCCTATTTATAGGCTCCCTAGGAGCATTCTAGAACTCTCAAGAAAATCTCATGTAGAAGCTTCCTATGGAAGCCTTCTTTACAAATTACAAGAATGTTCTAGAATGCCTTCTAGAACTATCTATACAAATATCTAATTATATGTATAAGTGTGTAGTTTCTTGATTTTCTTAGATCTTTCTAGAATTCTCCATAGTCTTCTAAAGTTTGCTAGGGACTTCTAGATTCTTCCATTACATTATAGAATTATGTACTCTACTCCCATATTTTCTCAAGTCTTCTAGAAGCTTCCAGAATATTCTATTAGCCCCGCTTCCGTGAGACTTCCTCTTAGTAGGCAATTTTGTCTAGGGAATTTAGCGGGACGTGACATTCTCCCCCACTCATGCTCATGACGTCGCGCCTTCTTCCTCGAAATCGCAGGTTTTCTCCTTGACTTGTGCCTTCTTAGATTTGCCTTGTCCACTTGCCCTATTGATGACTTAACATATGTGCATGTCGGTGGACAATCTTCTGTAGAGCCAATCATCTTCTTGGCAATGCCTACTACCTCTTTCTTGTTCGTTCTCTACTTAATATACATAGCTGACAGAAGTTTAAGTTTAGTATTTAGCTTACTTACCATTGGAACCATGCAAGATCACCCTCCATAATGCACATAATGTTGTTGCGAGGTAATAATGCTACGTTGAATTCCCGCAAGAATTCCATCTCTAGCACCACGTCAAGTTATCGAGTGATGCTATCGAAAAATTGACTTTTCTGTGCCACCCTTCAAGGTACAGCTCAACCCTTCGAGCCACACCATCTACGGGCTTTGCCTTGGTGTTCACCGTCTTCATCAATCCTTGACCCTTGTCAAGTTTAAGACCAAGCCTCTTGGCCTGCCTTGATAAAGTTGTGCAACGCGCCTGTGTCTACCATGACTTGGGCCGCCTTCCTATTGATGATGGCATCTACGTACATTAAACCCTTATCCCATTGGGTCAATGTAGTAGGCTTCAATTCAATAGCACCAAGCAGCTGCAGAGATCCTATCTGCGGAGTCTCTACATTTTTCCATTCTTTAATCATAGCATTGAGGGCTTGTCTCTTGGGACACTCTCTTGCCCAATGTGGCCCATCACATAGGAAACACTTAGTCTTGGGTTTGAATGTCTCCCTGTTCTCTCTGACTTTGCCTTTGCCCTCTTTGCCAGTGGGAGGTTTGCTATGCCTTTCCTTGCGTCGGATGCCTTCATCCTCATCCTCTTCACTTTCACTAGAATTTTTTCTAGGGTCACCTTGGATGTCTTGGCCTTGTCATCTCCACGTTTGTACTCAATAAACGATTCTGCCACTGCAATGGCCGAGACAAGATCTTACACTCCACGTCGACGCAATTCTTGTTCCGCCCATGGTTGTAGGTTGTCCAAGAAATTGAAGAGTAGTTCTTCATCAATCATACTCGGGACTTCAAGCATAATAGTAGAGAATTCTTTTACATAGTCCCGAATAGACTTTGTGTGTTTAAGATTTTTCATGCTCTTCCTTACTTGGTAGGCCACATCCTCGGAATAAAATTACTTCTTAATTCTCTTTTGAAATAATCCCAAGTTGCTATGGTGCACGTACCTCTCTCAATGTCAGCATGCCCCCTATGCCACCATAGTGTTGCTTTGTCGGTGAGGTAAAGGACTGCGGTCCGTACCTTGGCATCTTTTTCAATTACACCCATCGCTTTGAAATACCTCTCCATGTGCCACAAGTAGTTGTCTACCTCCTTGGCATCCCTCTTTCCATCAAAGGGTTTTGGCTTTGGTATCTCTACCTTAGACGTCCCTATCAAGGTCACAGCTTGCACATTGCCACATCTTGGTGCACCTCCTCTAAGTGCGCTTCAAACTGTGCGAGCATCTCCAACACCTAGACTTGGAAGGAATCATTGGCCACTTGAGCATCATGTGCCACCGAATTGATGGTGGAAAGCACGCCATCATGGAGTTCCTTGATCTCCCTCTTGAGACCCTCCATCTCCTGTTCAAGGCTTTGCTCCAATACATGAAAATACTCCCCCGAGTCGCCCATGGCAAGCTCCACCTTGGCAAGCCATGTTTCCATGGTGGTAACAACATCTCGTGACTTATCCTTCCTTCCTTTCGTGGGTTCCCTTCCACGGGCTTGCTCAATCATAGTCTCCTCCACACCGAATGACATTGTTGCCTTTTCTTCTCTTGTCTCAAACCTGCTCTGATACCACGTGTTACAACCTTGCTTATTCTCTAGCAAACCGTGCGGCACTTAGTCACTCCCCAAGCTTGGCTAGTAGTGCTAAGTCAGCCTAACTCACAACTTGTAGGAAAAAGAAGTAAGAGGAACACAAGAGAGTTTGAGAGAATGCCTTGTATTTAGCTCTTGGAAGAATTTGTACGACTCTTAGATGGATTGAAGCAAATAAGCTCATCTCCTATTTATAGGCTCCCTAGGAGTATTCTTGAACTCTCAAGAAAATTTCATGCAGAAGCTTCCCATGGAAGCCTTCTTTACAAACTACAAGAATGTTCTAGAATGCCTTCTAGAACTATCTATACAAATATCTAATTATATGTACAAATGTATAGTATCTTGATTTTCCTAGATCGTTCTAGAATTCTCCATAGTCTTCTAAAGTTTGGTTGGGAGTTCTAGATTCTTCCATTACATTATAGTATTATGTACCCTACTCCCCTATTTTCTCAAGTCTTCTAGGAGCTTCCAAAATTTTCTATTAGCCTCCTTTCCTTGAGACTTCCTCTTGGTAGGCAATTATGTCTAGGGAATTTGGCGGGACGTGACATGAAGCCCCTTATTAACATATTGAAGATGTATGAGTTGTGATTACTATATGTGATTACTATCAAAGATTAAGAATGGGATTTGCTACAGAATATGAATTTTTGGACTATCCATCAACTCAAAATCTTATGTTTGAGGGGCACTCCTAAAGATTTAGTTGGGTCCAAATTTTGAAATTTAGTTAAGTAAAAAGTTGTATATCTTATTTTAAGGGCTCCGCCACCACTACAATTGCTTTCATCTCCAATATTACCTTACCACTGCCAGCATTACTTTGAAAATTTATGGCTCTGTTTGGTAGAGTTTTTGAAGTTTAATTTGCCTTTTAGTTTAAGTGTGTTGTTTGGTTACAGCTTTAGAAAATTAATTCCACATCCACTTTTCAAAACACCTACTTTTCAATATTATATGTCACATCATTCAATTCAAACTCATTTTAAAACTCATAACCAAACAAATTTTCCACACTCAAATCATAATTCCAAAACTTACAAACTCAAAATATAATTCTATTATCAAATCATAATTCTAAAGCTCTACCAAACGCAATCTATGTTCTCTTGCTTGTACAGTGCATTTGTTTCCTCCTTCTCCGTCACCATTACAACCACCAAATTTGTCAGCACATTCCTTGTCATGCCATCATTTTTAGCATCTTATTGCTATACATAGCTGAAAGATAACAACTTCAATATAGTTGCACATTTAAATATTGATTGCTCCTAAGAAATTCATAACAGATAAAGAAGGTGGAGGTGGTTCCCTCCTTCGGTGATAAGATTGTGGAGTTCTTTGGCAAATGTCTGGTGAGTTGACTGGGAAAGCATAGAGAAAATTTCATGTTGCATGTCAAAGCTATGAAAAGGTTAGTGGAGGTTGGAGTTTACAATTAGGAGGGGTTTTCTACCTCTTTTCTTTTTGTCAAATGTGGAGGTTTAGCACATTTAGGGAAAGGAATGGACCTTTGGGGGACGACCATTATTGCTTGATTGGCGGTCTTTGATGGGGGGTTGCTATTGACAATGAATTTTTTTTTGGGTGCAAGCCATGTCTTTGTCGATTCATCCTTGGGAAGATGGTGGATTTGCTAGGAGCCACTTCAGATGGGCTCGGATCAAGATGGTAGGAGATGGAAGAGGATTCCAGCTGTGGTTAAGGTAGGATGGGGTGGCCTGAGTTACGTCATTCCTTTGTGGGCGGAGTTGGATGTAGAGTGGAGTATAGGAGTGCACAAAGAAAGGAGGTGAAGCTGTTTGCATTAAATTTCCACCAGATGGGATAGAGTGGCCGGATTGTTAGGATGTTCCATTGAGTCTTTGCCCTTTTAAGTATTTACATCTATGGTTGGTAGTTGTGGCTGAAAAAATTGGTAAAAATAGAAAAATGGCTTTTTTCTGAAGTTTACAGCAGTAAATAGAAGGGATAAAACTTTGGACACTTACCAGTAACAGTGGATGGTTGTGTTCCCTTGGTGTTGTACAATTGAAAAATAAAAATGCAGAAGGGTTAAGGCTTATAGAATTTTATGGATAGGGAAAAGTGATGAAACAAATCTGATTGTGGACTTTCAAAGACTAAAAAAGTGCAGAAAATTAAAAAAATAATAGAGTAGAAGGAGATTAAATATACTGGGCATCACACCTAGACTTCAGGGCATCACATTTGGGGTTAGAATTACGTCATATGACTTTTGAGAAATGAGTATACTTAAATGAATGTTGTTTCTTGGATGAGCTAATCACTGAGTGCCTAACATAGTTTTGGATTATGATAAGGGTTGAGCTTGACTTGATAACTCTAATTTGTATGGAATGTACTCTTGTAATATGTGTATTTCATGCAAATTAGGAGTGAAACTTTTGATGTAATTTTGGCATTGTAAGGGTGGAGAGACATAAGTTTCCCTCGAGGAATTGACTCTTAGTTGACAAGACCCATGTCTCCATTGGAAGTAATTTTTGTTGGGCCTTTATATATTTTTTAAAGGTTCATTAGGGTTCTTATTGGTTAGAACTTCTAGTTATCTTGTTGGAAATTCATTTTTTCCCCCACAAGGGCTCGTTATGTCTATTTATATGGGATTGCGGGTATTAAATCTTACTTTACATAATATAGACTTCATTTATCAGATTGAACGTTTCGAGTAAGCCAAAATCTTTTGACGAGGGGAAGGACACAGATGAATGGACGGGGGTGTTGCGAATGAGGGGATTGCCATTTTCAGCCAGCAAGGATGACATTCTAGATTTCTTCAAAGATTTCATGCTGTCGAAAGATGCAATTCACTTGATCTCTAATCCAGAGGGAAGGCCAACTGGTGAAGCATTTGTGGATTTCGCTAGCGCAGAAGCTTCAAAAGCAGCTATGGCTAAGGACAGGAAAACGCTTGGGAGTCGTTACATAGAGTTGTTCCCATCATCTGCCGAGGAGTTGAATGAAGCGGTTTCAAGGGGACGGTGACTTTATGTTTTTACCCGTCTACTTTGATATTCTCTGTACTGATGATATTGCATATTATGAATTGTAATGTTTAGCATGATGCTTTTATATTTTACTTGAGCTATGAAGATGTGAATGTTTCTTTTGTTGTCTCAACAACAAAACAAAGTTGGGAATATTAATAAGCTCTCTGTATTTTCTTAAGACTATAATATCAATCTTTGTTCATGTTTTAACTTGAGCTATGTATTTGTCTCATGTTTATTTTGTCCCTCTGCTTTTTGGTGCCCACTACCTCTCTATATGCTAAGCGTCTCACACACATTTTTTTGTCAAATCTTATTTATGAATCCCTTTTCCTTTTTTATTAGATTATTTTTCTTAGTCATTTATTGTTTTTGTTTATTGAGATTTATTATTTTTGGGGCCTTTTGAGAGGGAGAGAACCCCATTGCTACAAATCATACCACTGCAAACTGCCCCTTGTCGCTAACCGCCCTCTACAAACCCCCTTGCTAATCTCTCTCGTGATCTTGGGCCTCCTCTTTCTATGGTTAATCCTAATCACCATCAGCTAGCCATATCTATCCCTAACCCTAATCACCGTCAGCAAGCCATGTCGAGGAAGGGAGGGTCCACGATGGTGAGGAGAGTGGGGAGGTTACAGGGAGTGATGACGCTGTGGTGGTTGGCTAGGTTAGGGTTTTAAAAGCTGGAAAAGATGAGGGTATTTTGGTAAAATTTAAGATTTAATTGTGTGAATTAAGAAGAAAATATTAAAAAGAATTAATTTGTGTGATATGAACTTGAAAATTGTGTAATATGCAAATTAAAATTCTCATAATATTTATCATCTCAGTGTCATTTTTATCAATTTTTCCTCACTTCTTTTGTACCAAAGAGGAAAAAATAATTGGGAAATCTCAAATAAGTGAGAAAGTGGAAGAATATTTTTATTTTCATGAGGAGCAAGTCTTCTTTGTGTATGATATAATTTTTTTTTAATGCTAGATCTGCACCAAGAAAATTAAATTTATAATGCAATTTCATTATCTTACTATCAACTAATTAATCAAATTAAACCTTAAATCTTATTAAATGGAATCGATTATTTAAATTTTTTTATTTCACTCGATTTTATTAAAAGCTATTTGATTGGTCTTATTGAAATGCAATTAGTCAAAATTAATATATTGGCCTCTAACTATATAAAATTCAAAAAAAAAAAAAAAAAAAAAAAAAAAAAAAAAAAAAAAAAAAAACTCTTATCCATTGGATTTGGGGCACACAAAACAAGGTTTATGGTATCTAACAAAAAAAACAGGTAAAAGTATTTCAGTGATTTCAGTGAGTTGCACGTGTGCAGGTATACTACTATACTATACTATACTATTGAAGATTCTCTTAGTTGGAGGTATCCTAAGTAGATATTTTGAAAACAAAATTAATTGCTAAAACAATAACTAACTAATTAATTAAATAAATGGCCTCAATTAGGGCTGACAATAAATCTTAATTTGCAAATACTTTTCAATCGAAAATGAATTTGTTCATACATTAAAATGTTAATGAATGTGAATAATACATACTAGCTCATAGAAATGTGTCTTATTCATAAATGTTTAGGATACCAAACAACAAAACAAAATGAAGAAGAACACAAAATATATTTTGTTAAATTCGAAATATTTCTCATTGAATTTAATATATTTTTTGCTAAAGTCAAAACACCTTTTAAATTTTTATTTATTTTCAATATACTTTTCACTTTAATATTAAAAAAACTTAATTTTAGAAATCACCTTAGATAGTTACTAGGTTGTATGATTACTCAGCAATGTAAATAGTAAATCATCGAAACACATGAACAAATATTTTAATTCATATTCCAGACACTAGGTAGGATTCGGCTAAATTCAAAAAATTCATCCTATCAATCTTTGTCGGTGTACGAAATGACTGATCAATCTTAATTGTTTAGGATGTGAGTTGATTTTTTAATTTTTTTAATTTAAAATTAAAAAGCAATCTCATTTAGATAGATTTTTTAATATTTTTTATGTTTGTGAAAAAAAAAAACATGATTATACATAATACGTAACATTTTATTCTATTTTTATCTTATAAGATTATTTTAAGCTAAAATAATATATAGTAAACAATACCTTGTTACATTTATCTTGTATTATTTTGCACAAACCTCAATAAAGGTCCACCTAATTTACCCAAAAACATAAAACAGTGCACAAATTTGAATTCACTCTGTTTATGACCGCATAATTTAAGGTTCTAAACCGACCCCAGCGGGCAGCGGGCAGATTGCCCGAATCATTACCTGTCGATATAAACCTAAAGAATCACAAAGGTCTCTCTGACCTCTCCTCTTCCGTCTATCTCTCTCTAGGGTTTGAACAGGCTTTTTTACACCCAATAGTAAAGTGGGGTTTGATTCTAGTAGGTTAACTTAGCTTTGATCCCTTGGTTTTTAGTGAGAAAATTGATATTGTTGTGTGTTTGTTGTTTTTGAACTCTAGGGCTTTGGTGGGTTTGTTAGATTTTGCTGTCTATTTATCTTAATCTTGAAAAGCTTTAGTTTTTGTTGGGTTCTGTATGTAATTTAGCAGAAACTATGTATGATCTCACACAGGTGTCCATAGATTTGTGTGTTTCGATCTCTTCTTGAGAAATTTGAGTTGGGTTTTCAGGATTGCACAGTGAAATCTTTAGGGTTTATTTAATTATTTTAGCAGAAGTATATATGTAGTACTTGTTCTGATTGAAAAAGGGTTGTTTCCAAAGAGGTTGTTGTTGTCACTTGGCTTTTATCACTTTTCTCAGTCAATTTTAGTTTGTGTTTTAGTGTTCCTTTTGATAAATTCAGTAAAGGTTATTCAGTTGAGTTTCTGATCTTTAAGTTTTAGAAATAGTATTGAGAGACGAATAGGAATCAATAATATCGACTGATATTTAAAACCTGAGCATTTTAAGTTCCCTTGAGCTAAATTTTAGCATAAAGTTCTATCATTCTCTCTCCAATGGCTCCATCTGGTAGAAGATCAACAAGAAGAATAACAAGAAAACCTAGAAGAAGCCAGTACAAGAAGCGGCTTGACCGGTCCCAAAATGAAGAAGCTTCTGTGGATTTGGCTGCTAAGTCCTCCTCCACCACCACCACCACCGATGGTGGTGTTGATGTCACCACCAGTGGCTGCTCCACTCCTAAAGGCCAGCGATTTCAGATACCGGAGATTTCAACATGTCCTCCGGCACCAAAGAAGCAAAGAGTTCTTTCAAATTGTTCATTGAGAAGAACCCCCATAGCCTTCTTTGCTCCTCCAGATTTAGAGCTCTTCTTTTTCTTTGCTTTGCGGGATGTTCCGGTGTGATCACTTGTCTTAGGATATGATCATCTTTATTAATTGCTTCTTTTCTTTTCTTTCTTTCTTTTTTATAAAAGTTTTTCAATTTGATCACAGAGACATAGAGTTTGAGAATTTGTGGTTGTGAGTGATAAAAATCAACGCTCAATTAGTATACATTAATGTTTGGTTGTGTGTGATATTAGAAGCAATTGTTAGCTTTGTTTTCATGTGAATAGCTTTGGTTGAGTGTAGGTTATACCAATGAGCCAAATATAGCTTTTAGTTTTTTGTTTTATTAATTTTCAATGTATTTATGACTTGTGGAGTGTTGTGAGGTTGTTTTTGTGTGTGATTTTATAGCTTACTACTTGTTGTTTGTTAAGTCAACTTGAGAAAGTAGAGAATATGACTTCTTTTTGTGTGTAAACAAGTGCATCTTCAAGACCCAAAAAGAAAACAAGTGTTCTTCTCTTCTCTACCTCTGATAGTCGAATATATATGATTGTGTACTTGTTTGAAGTTTTATACTCAAATATGTTTCATCTTGGACACCACTATTGGCTCAGATCTTCTGTTTTTCTGTTCTTTTTATGCCACAATCCTTGAGATATCAAATGTTTTTTTCTACATAAGATTAAAACTTACCAATGGGCCACTTTTTTTGATGTGGGTATCTCCAAAATCCCACTGATCAAGATAGGGAAGTACTACTGATTGTCCAAATAAATTAAGTGAACTCTTTTGATGATTGCAATTGTAAAAAGACCCATGAGGTCCCCCACACCAACACCGATGTGAAGCAATGTCATGTTCACAGAGATGCTTTAGTCTATAAGAGGCTTCCACACAAAAATATTCAATTCTACTTTTGGAATTGGAGTTAGAAGACAACATTTTAGGGTCAAGTGGGTTTCAATCTGCAATCTCAGAGTAATTATTCATAGCAATGTTGCCACACACTGCATCCACAATGATGTATGGAGGATGTATTGTGTGGCAATTGTACTGAATAATTTTTCCTGTTGCATAATTGTAGTGATCAAAAGTGAAAACTAGAAGGCATCTTTTGATTGAGTGGAAACTATTAAACAATTAAGTATTTTGTAGTGTTATATATATATATCAATTATTTGTAATCAATCATCCATTTTAAATAAAATGGTACTTTTTTTTTGAACCGGAAATAAAATGGTACTTCAAAATATTTGTTTTTTTCTTTTTCTTTTACATTTTGGAAGAGGTAAATCCGAATGCATAGAACTCAAAATATTTTATTTTGACTATAAATATAAATTAGGATTTAAAACTCTTATTTATATATATGTCACTTATTATGAGTTTACTTGTTTTTATCGCTTTAACTATTTTTAAGATTAAAAATATGTCATATATATTAAAAATAATAAAAATCTGAGGGGGCAATAATCTTCCTGTTTCGAAAGGTGTTGTTTTTAATGTGATGAGGTGGATGATAGTGTCAGATTGGGTTGAGGGGGTTGGTGTCGTTGTGTCTAGGTGTGTCCGAGTTGAGCCCAGCACAACTATGGAATCCTATGAAAAGGCTCGTGCGGGTTGTAATCATTTGTCACATTTAGAGAATCTCAAGACAATTTTCTTTTATTTTTGATTAATTTTTGACAATCCAATCTCAGGTTTTGACATTGTTACTGTAACTCAAAATAGAGTAAATTTATGGAATTGGATGATTTCAAGTTGACTTTTGGCTTGATGAATTTATTTTTGAGTCGGTTTTAGTGATCTGAATTATTTATTTTTTAGAACTTATTAAGTAAAATATTCATGTAAAAAATTAAGATGATCAGACATCGATAGTTATATGTTTGAATTATATTTTCGAGTCACCCCTTGGGGCCACTGGAGGTTTGCCCGGTCGTTAACTTCAGGGCCCTCAGGATTAGTCCTGGCTTCCCTTAAAATCAGCGGGTTGGGGATACCTGAGTTATCAAAAAAAAAAAAAAAAAAATGTTTGAATTATATTTGATTTAAAGAATAGACGATAATTATAACTTCAAGTAGCTATTCATTTTTTATAATATAAATATGATTCAAACATATAACTACCGATATCCGATCATCTTAATTTTTTTGCATAAATATCCTTACTCAACTAGCACTAAAATGTGAATGGTTTGAATTGTCGAGATTTGTTCCAAAATAGACCTATTAAATCTAAACGCTCTCGCAAACATAAATGATCAGTTTGAGATAATCCAAATATTAAGGGGTGATTTGGGATGATCTAAATAAGTGTACTTTTTGACTTTTTATGAAATATGGGTTGCGTATGAGTTAGGTTTGAAGTGATGTGGTAGAGAGGTGATATGATTTAAATAAGATGATGTGACTTAAAGAGGATAATGACTTTTTAACTTCTTTAATTTTTTTAAGTTATGACAAATAAAGCCTAAATAAACCTATTTATCTGGAAAAATGATCCTCCAAAGTTACTCAAATTGTGATTGTAGTGGTAGGATAGAGATTGAAGTGGTGGTGTGTGAGTATGGATTAAATAAATTTAATAATTTTGAGTAGGGTTTGAACAACATTTAACATTTTTTTAACTTGAAAATTAGAAAGATCAAAGGAAACAAAACTGTGTCTCCACACGTGGGAGATTGGAGAGAGAGAGAGAGAGAGGAATTCTTGGAATGAGGATTGATTAGTGTTGTGTTTAATTAATTAATTAATTATAATAAAGAAGCTGCATATGGATTGATGTCCTTTTACTAGAGTTTGAGAGAGTTACTTTTTTAATTCCAATGATGCTATTAATTAATAACTTATCCAAAGCAGAGACTTTTTTACTTTGATTTTATTACTAAAATTTTTACTATCTGTTTACCAACCAACATTGCCATAACTTTTCTAGAATCCGAGGTTGCCTCTCAAAGGAGAGAGAGAGAGAGAGAGAGAGAGAGAGAGAGAGAGAGAGAGGGGGGGTATAAATGCACTTCCTTATCTTTTGGGTCACACGACCACCTACATTAGTGGCGGTGCTGTGAAGTGGTGGGGTAAAATTGAAAAATATTTTGTCAAAATAAATAGTTTATTTAAAAGTTTTAAATGATTATATATACTAACTAATTGTTTGGTTAAACAATTGGTAACTAAATCCGTATTATTTGCTGGAAAAATATTTTTGATAAAATTAATTTAATATTAATAAATAATAAAATAAAACATAAGAAATTTTTTATAAAAATTTTGTAACACAGATTTGTGACCGAGGTCAGTGTTTGAATACTGTGTTTTTAAGATAAAATTTTGCCTTCGCCCTCGTCTCTGGTGTTTGCGATTAATGGACGTCCTACCTTCATGATACAATGATCACCCCACATAGAAATTGCACAACTTTCTATGTGTACAGTGAACCAATTTATGCCATGCACTCTCTCTTATATACTCAACTAGACATAATGTATGAATCCTAAAACAATTCTTAACTCATTTATGATTGCCATGAAATAGTATTTGTGACTTGTAGAATGTTCATGTCTCTTGGATTCACACCATTTCTTATAAAGAGATACCATGAAGGGTTATACCTTTTCATTCAAATGGAGTCCAATTCCATTCACTTCTAAAATTTTCTAACAATCCCCCACATGAATGAAATTGACGACACAATGCAAATGAAATGTAGACATTAACAAAGAGAGTACAAAATGAAAATATCCTGCATCAGGACAGGTAGTTTTTGGTTTTGAACCTTCCTTAGTGAAAGACTATTGAACTTACTAGCTAATCAATGGATGTGATACCTTGAATTGTTTAACCATTTGTGTAAGCCAAGACAATATAATTCACACAAAATATCTCCGAACACATCTTGATTCTTTCGGTTGTGCTCGTTTGGCCTTGGGCAATTCCTAGTTTTCGTGAGTGCTTTAGAGAATTCTAACGTGTACAAGCCCACAAAGGCCATGAATCACTATAAACAACCTAAGCCCATCACTTGGAGCCCAATACATAACCCAGCTGGTGAGGTCCAGGACAGCTGGAATCCAACATGGCATAAAGAGCCAATGGCATTCAGACACACGGCAGCTGAAGGATGAGCCACATCAGCAGACAAAGATCTGCAAAGTTATTGCCACTACACATCACCATTAATGCAGCCCATCACAGCATTTATTACGACAACACCTCCCCGTCGGAACAGGACCCCCTTACCCTGAACAAGGTAAGCTACAGCATAGACTTTCGGCGATGAGAGCAGGTCGGAAGGGACAGCGAAATGATTACCAAAGAATATAAGCAAACGTTGAAGACAAGAAGAAGGTTAAGCTTTCTATCTCTAAACTCTCCTTACATCCTACTTCTCCTTCTAACTTGCTCGTCGGAGGGTTCGCTGGGGGACTACCCCATTCCCTATTGGACTTGTTTGCAGGTAACCCGGTGGGCTTGGTCAATTGGACGTGGATATCGAAGAGCTTGGACAAGTCCGACCCATTCACTTAGACGAACTGTATCATCAGTTGGCGCCGTCTGTGGAAAAGTATTTGCTCCACGCGCCAGTTGTGCTCACTGTCGCCGGAGACCCAATCCCAACAACCTTCTCCTCCTACCCATCAAAGTATATGGTCACGACTAGATCCATGGCTTCTCATAATAATGCTGCCGATCATCAGGCCGACCTGCGAGAAATCTTCACCACCCTACGCAAGTACCAAATGAAGCTCAACCTAGAGAAGTGCGCCTTCGGCGTAGGATAGCTGGAATCACTATAAACAACCCAAACCCATCACTTGGAGCCCAATACATAACCCAGCTGATGAGGTCCAGGACAGTTGGAATCCAACATGGCATAAAGAGCCAATGGCATTCAGACACACGGCAGTTGAAGGACAAGCCACATCAGCAGACAAAGATCTGCAAAGTTATTGCCACTGCACATCACCATTAATGCAGCCCATCACAACATTTATTACGACAACACCTTCCCGTCGGAACAGGACCCCTTTACCCTGAACAAGGTAAGCTACAGCATAGACTTTCGGCGAGGAGGGCAGGTTGGAAGGGACAGCGAAATGATTACCAAAGGATATAAGCAAACGTTGAAGACAAGAAGAAGGTTAAGCTTTTTATCTCTAAACTCTCCTTACATCCTACTTCTCCTTCTAACTTGCTCGTTGGAGGGTTCGCTGGGGGACTATCCCGTTTCCCATTGGACTTGTTTGCAGGTAACCCAGTGGGCTTGGTCAATTGGACGTGGATATCGAAGAGCTTGGACAAGTCCGACCCATTCACTTGGACGAACTGTATCATCAGTTGGCGCCGTCTGTGGGAAAGTATTTGCTCCATGCGCCAGTTGTGCTCACTGTCGCCGGAGACCCAATCCCAACAACCTTCTCCTCCTACCCATCAAAGTGTATGGTCACGACTAGATCCATGGCTTCTCATAATAATGCTGCTGATCATCAAGCCAACCCCCCCATCCAAACAACCCACCGCAGTATTTCATTGAGCTTACCAACAGCATTAACCGCATGACCGAACAAAACCAGGCCCTGATAAATGCCTTACTCCAAAGAAACTTCCCGATGCCTCCGCCACCACCTCCAGATATCCCACCCAACCGAGAAAGAGCCCCGAGCCATACTGTTCCGCAACCCTATCCACCCAACTTGGAAGGTTTGCAACCTCCTCCTCCCCACATAAATCTACCACCTCCACCCCCACGCCCGTCGGTCGTGGTACCAGCCCCTGAAGGAGAAGCCAGCAGTGTCCAGCCCCCATTGACTGACCATGGTGACAACATTCCCCTCTGGGATGCTGAACTCCGAGTAATGAAGCTCCAACTCCAAGGGGTCATGCAGAACATTCAGCATAAACCCTCCACAACGGCGAACTCACCATTTGTTGCCTCAATCCGGGACAAACCTCTATCCGCCAAGTTCAAGATGCCCACCATTGACTCTTTTGACGGTACGACAGACCCAGTCGACCATCTGGAGACCTACCGAACCCTCATGATCCTCCATGCCTTCCCTGACGAGATCATGTGTCGGGCCTTCCCTGTGACATTGAAAGGGTCAGCTCGACTGTGGTTCAGTCAGTTACCCACAGACTCTATCTCCACTTTCCAGTACCTCAACGACTCATTCCTTAGCCATTTCATTAGAGCCCAGCGCCAACGCCGCCCGGTAACCCAACTCCTCAACATCCGTCAGACCAAAGGGGAGTCACTGCGTAGTTTCGTGACCCGCTTCAACACCGAAGCCCTGCAAGTAGCGGAAAACGACGACAAGGTCATCCTCACGGCTTTCATGGCTGGGCTACGATCGCCCGATTTCCTCTTCTCCCTCTCAAAAAATCCCCTGACCGTCATGGCAGCCCTACTCTCCAAAGCCCAGAAATATATGAATGCTGAAGATTCACTAGCCGCTCGGCAGGATCCAATAGCTAAAAACCCGACCCCCAGGGAAAAGAGAAAAGACTCAGAACCCAGAAACACCCAGTATAATAACCAAACACCCCACTATACAGACCGACTCCCCCGCGCTGACCGGTCGGCACCAGCCCGACCGCCCGGTCGATTCGAGCGGTACACCCCCCTTAATTCTCTCATGGAACAAGTCCTCAACCAGATCCAACGGGACTACCCCCTCAAATGGCCCCTACCCTCACGGACCCTTTCCAATCGGAAAGACCAGTCCAAATATTGTCGTTTCCACCAGGACCATGACCATAACACTGATGACTGTGTCAACCTCAAGGATCAAGTCGAGGCCTTAATACGTCAGGGACGTCTCAGCCGCTTCACGGACACCCGCCCACAGTAGAGGCAAAGAACCGAGCCCCTCAGAAACGGCCGCCGGCGCACCCCACCCCGGCAGCTCGCTCTAACTAACCAAGGCCATGATCGCCCTCCACAACAGCCTCAGCCGCCAGGTAATCCCCCTCCGCCAGTTGGCGAAATCCGAGTCATTTCAGGTGGCCTTGCTTGTGGAGGGCCGTCCTGCTTGGCTTAGAGGGCAGATCTCAGAAAGATAAGGCAAGGCTCAGACAGAGCCGTTACCACGGTGGACCGACCCTCCAAACAACCCAAGCAGTGGACAGAGCCCATCACCTTCACGGACGTCGACTGTATAGGCATCCGTTATCCTCACAATGACCCCCTGGTCATTTCGACCCTCCTCTCCAACTATAAGGTCAGACAGGTTCTGATCGACAATGGCAGTTCTTCAGACATCATATTCCTCAACTGTTTCCGCCAGCTCAAGATTGGGGAGGAAAGTCTGTTGCCCCTCCAAACCCCTTGGTCGGTTTCACTGGCGACCGAGTGACCTCCATCGGCTCAATCGATATCCCCATCACCATCGGTGAATACCCACGGCAGACTACGAAGTTGCTCACTTTTCTTGTGGTCGACTGTCCCTTTGCCTACAATATTATCCTTGGGCGCACCGCCCTCAACGCTTTCCAAGCTATCACTTCAACCTACCACCTCGCCATAAAGTTCCCTACCGACCTGGGCGTCGGGACAGTAAGTGGGGAGCAGACCGTAGCTAGGGAATGTTATGTCGCCTCACTCAAGGAAGTCAAGTTGAAGGAGACCATGATCATTGAAGGACTTGACGTACGAGATGAGGACGAGCTGGTCAGAGGGGAACCGGTGGAGGAGCTCGTCGAAGTTCCCATCGATCCCACCAACCCAATGAAAACGGCCAAGATTGGGAGCCAACTATCCCCCCAAGCTAAGGCCGACCTTACTGCCCTTCTGACCGAGCACAATGATGTATTTGCGTGGACTCACTCAGACATGCCCGACATTGACCCCTCTTTCATAACTCACTGCCTCAGCATTGAGCCCCATTTCCGACCTTACCGCCAGAAACAGCGTATTTTTCATCCAGAGCGCAATACTCTCATAGCCGCAGAGGTTGACAAGCTCCTTGAGGCCCAATTCATCAAAAACGTGGACTACCCCAAATGGTTGTCAAATGTGGTCCTAGTCCGCAAGAACAATGGCAAATGGCGACTCCGTGTCGATTACTTTGACCTGAACTGAGCTTGCCTCAAAGACAGCTATCCTCTTCCCCGCATAGATCTGCTGGTCGACGCCACGGCCGGTCATCAAATGCTCAGCTTCATGGATACTTTCTCTAGTTACAACCAAATCCTGATGCACCCGTCTGATCGGGAACATACATCCTTTATTACTGACCGAGGTACCTACCACTACCGAGTGATGCCATTCGGATTGAAGAACACTGGGGCCACCTACTAACGGTTGGTTAATGCCGTTTTCCATCACCAAATAGGTCAGAATATGGAGGTATATGTCAACGACATGCTGGTCAAGAGCAAACTCTCCGCCGATCATCTGACCGACCTGCGAGAAACCTTCGCCACCCTACGCAAGTACCAAACGAAGCTCAACCTAGAGAAGTGCGCCTTCGGCGTAGGATCTGGGAAGTTTTGGGGTTTTATGGTCAGTCAGCGGGGCATTGAAGCTAACCCTGAAAAGATCAAGGCCTTGATCGAGATGCAATCACCGAGAACGGTTAAGGAGGTCCAAAAACTCACTGGCCGAGTTGCAGCCCTCAACCGCTTCATTTCCCGCGCAACGGATAAGTGCCTACCATTCTTCAAAGTTCTTCGACTGAATCCGAAGAGGCTTTTCAACAGTTGAAGCAGTGCATGGCTAATCCCCCCTCCTTTCACAAGCACTCACGGGCGAGCCCCTCTTCCTCTACCTAGCCGTATCAAGCACCGCTGTCAGTGCAGCTCTTATCAGGGAAGACGGCTCTGTCCAACGGCCGGTCTACTACATCAGTCGGGCCCTCAGGGGAGCGGAGCAGAACTACCCACTGTTAGAAAAATTATCCTTGGCTTTGGTCACCGCCTCCAAACGACTCCGTCCTTACTTCCAAGCCCACTCCATAGTGGTCCTCACCGACCAACCCTTGAAGAAGGTCATGCAGCAACCAGAACTTTCTGGCAGACTCATGCAATGGTCAGTGGAACTCAGCCAGTTTGACATCTCTTATCGGCCTCGAACAGTAATTAAGGGGCAAGCTATCGCCGATTTCATCCTGGAATTCACAAATCCTACCCCAACCACTGCTTCGACACCCCCACCAGCTCCCACCGAACCAGAAGACCCTTATCTTGGACTCTCAACGTCGACGGATCATCCCGCAGGGAAGGTAGTGGGGCTGGCCTCATCCTCACTGCCCCTGAGTGTGGTTATTTCAAATGCGCTCTACTTTTCTTGTTTGAGGCCAGTAACAATGAGGCCGAATATGAGGCATTGATCGCGGGTCTTCGCCTAGCCAGGGATATTGGTGTCAGCCACATCCGAGTGTTCAACGACTCTCAACTCATCATCGAGCAGATCACAGGAGAATTCGATGCCAAGGAGGACACAATGCGGGCTTACAGGGATATTGCACTTCCCCTTGTTCGCCTTTTCAATTCCTTCCACATCAAGCACATTCCTCGGGTAGAAAACTCTAAGACGGATGAGATGGCTCAGTTAGCTTCCACAGACCAGTCCGACCTCAGCCGTGGTGTCCGCCTAGAATACCTATCCCACCCCGCCATTTGTCCCAACCGGCACGAAATACAAATCCTCCAATATGAGCCCATCCCTTGGGCATCAGACATCTTTCTATTTCTGACAACAGGGGAACTCCCAGACGACCAACAGCAAGCCGCCAAAGTTAGGGCCCGGTCGTCCAATTACATCATCGTCAGTGGTATTTTGTACAAACGCGGTTTCTCACGCCCCTATCTGCGGTGCCTCAATCCGACTCAAGCAACTTATGTGATGCAAGAAATTCATGAGGGTATCTGCGGCAATCACTCAGGCGGCAGATCCCTGGCCCACAAGATACTTCGCATTGGATATTTCTGGCCTACTCTCAACCAAGATGTGGCTAACTTCGTGCTCAAATGTGATAAGTGTCAGCGTTTTGCTAATATCCCCCATGCCCCTCCCACTGAATTGATCACACTTTGCAGCCTCTACCCGTTCGCCAAATGGGGGATCGACCTAGTTGGCCCTTTACCCACCGGCCGAGGTCAGACCAAATTTGTCATTGTTGCCATTGATTATTTTACTAAGTGGGTAGAGGCAGAACCCCTTGCCACCATTACCGAACGGAACACAACCAAGTTCATCTGGCAGTCAATCGTTTGCAGATTTGGCATTCCTCAGGCCATTGTCTCCGACAACGGTAAACAATTCGACAACGCCAAGTACAGGAAATTCTGTGCAGACCTCCAAATTCAACCATGTTTTTCTTCCCCCGGTCATCCCCAAGCCAATGGCCAAGTTGAGGTCACCAACCGTTCTCTTCTGAAGATCATCAAAACCAAGCTAGAAGCTGCTAAGGGGCTTTGGGCTGAGGAACTACCAAATGTACTCTGGGCTTACCGAACTACAGCTCGGACTCCCACTGGGGAAACTCCTTTCCGCCTAACATACGGCACTGAGGCGCTTATTTCGGTAGAAGTCGGTCTGCCTACCCCTAGAGTTTTACATCCGGATCCAGCACTAACGGAAGAGCTCCGTCGGGCAGACCTGGACCTAATTGAGGAACTCAGAGAAACCACTGCTGTCAGACTGGCCTCATACCAACAGAAAATGAGAACACACTACAACCGCAAAGTCTGACCAAGGGAGTTCGCTGTAGGGGACCTTGTCTTGAGAGAAGCAACCCTTGCCACCAAAAATCCAGCTAAGGGTAAACTGGCAGCCAAATGGGAGGGACCTTACGTTGTGAAAGCCCGACCACGTCCGGGCACTTACCGACTTCAGGACATGGAAAGTCGAGATCTCCCCCATCCCTGGAACGCCGAACACCTGAAGCACTACTTTCAATAAGTCCCTACTGTTGTATTGCTCAGTTGCTGTATTTTCTTTTTGTTACATAATGTAAAACTTGGATCGGCTGGATCACACTGCCCATGACAACAATTCTATACTGTAGCTAGCTGTGTGTTGTCTCAATAACATTCTTATTTGCAACACTTATTACAAGCCTCAGCCAGACCGAGCACCAAAAGCCTCAGCCGGACTGAGCACTTCAAGAACCTCAGCCAGACTGAGCACTAAGAGCCTTAGCCAGACTGAGCACTAAAAGCCTCAGTCAGACTGAGCACTAAAAGCCTCAGCCAGACTGAGCATTAAAAGCCTCAGCCAGACTGAGCACTAAAAGCCTCAGCCAGACTGAGCACTACAAGAGCCTCAGCCAGACTGAGCACTAAAAGCCTCAGCCAGACTGAGCACTAAAAGCCTCAACCAGACTAAGCACTACAAGAGCCTTAACCAGACTGAGCACTAAAAGCCTCAGCCAGACGGGGCACTACAAGAGCTTCAGCCAGACTGAGCACTAAAAGTCTCAGCCAGACTGAGCACTAAAAAAAAAAAAAAAAACCTCAACCAAACCGAGCACCAGAAGCCTCGGCCAGACCGAGCACTGAGAGCCTCTGCCAAACCGAGCATGAAGCACCCAGCTTGCCTAACAAGTCTTAGCCAGATCGAGCACCACAGTTTCATGGTCAGACTCAGGTTATTTTCTTCTCAATCAAACTCTCACAAGTTAGCCCTCTCCTCCTCACAAACCAAGCCTTACTCCATAAACCACTAAACCTACTTGAGCAGTGTGGCAAACGCCAACTTGTAATTTTACTACACTTTAAATTTCACTCTGCCTTGTGGAGTTCCTAACTTTACTCTGCATTGAGATTTTATTACAAGTCCAATTTCACTCTGCCTTGACGAGTTCCTAACTTCACTCTGCATTGAGTTTTTATTACAAGTCCAATATCACTCTGCATTAAGGAGTCCTTAACTTTACTCTGCACTCAGCTTTTATTACAATTTCAATCCCACTCTGTCTTGAAGAATTTCTAAATTCAGTTGTTATCACAAGTTTATCACAAGTGTTTATCACAAGTTTTCATCCATTTCAGACGCACAAGCAAAAACAGTCAAATGCAAAACACGACTGAAATTTTATTTATTCATAACTTTGTACATAAGCTCATTACAGCAATTCAAAAAAGAAAAAGAAAAAGAAAAAGAAAACAAATAAAACAAAACAAAAACAATGTCTGTGTAAAGTCTTCCTCTTTTTCTCTAGTTACTCCTCCTCACTGGAGATGAGGTCTTCCTCTTCAATACCCTCATCCAGGGGGGTTTGGGCCACATCGTTCTCTCCAATTGTTACACTACTGAGGTCTAAGTTTGGGAACAGTTCTTCAGCTCTACGTTTAAACATCTTCCAGCCACTGTCCCAGAACTCATTTCGTGTTTGTAGAAGTCTGACTGCTGGAAACTCTCAATAACTTCTGCTTCAGTTCTGCCTCCAGCGGTCATCCTCGATGGGCCCGCCCCCCCCGACTCTTGCCTAGCCAAGCTGCTGGCGACCGCAGCATCGACTGCCATTTGAAATTCAGCAGACCTTTTGAACTACTCCACTGCTACGACGCACAGATCGGGGTAAGCTGCCCTTTCAGAGGCTGCCTTCACCCTCTCTTCGTCCAGCTCCTTCTGCAGGGTCGCCCTTTCAGACGCAGCTTTGGCCCTCTGCTCCTCCAACTCCTTCTCCAGGCTCTCCTTCTCCGCCGTCGCCTTGGCTCTCTCCGCTTCCAACTCCTTCTCAAGGCTCCTCCTCTCCTCCACTGCCTTAGCCCGCTCGCTCGCCAGCTCTTTCTGCAGATCGCTCATCTTCACATCTGCCTTATCTTTCTGCCTGACCAGCTGTTCATTGCTACTCATCGCCTCTTCATGACGCTCGACCGCTACTACGCAGGCTTTCTGGGCCTCCTCCAATCTCTTCTGCTCACCAGCCAGTTCGAACTCGAGCGACACAACCTGGCGGCGTGTGTTCTCCAGCTCTACCTTAACCGCTTGCAGATCAGTGTGGGCACTCTCCCAACTTGCACTCTCCTTCTTCAACTTTACAAGCTGTGCCTTGGCCTCATCAGCCTTGAGTTTGGCAGCCCCCACCTTCCTCAGCAGAGCCCCTGCTAAGGTGGTTACCTCCATTTGAGCGGAGCATAACCCCCTCAGCAGTTCAGCCTCGTTGAATCTGGATGCCGAGCGTAAGGCTGCCTCTTCTACAATCCCCACCAGGCGGTCTGCCCCTGCCTTGGCTGGGCCTTCTTCTCCCTCCAGCCGTCCTGCCACCACACGAGCGTGGTAGATTGCTGTGGTCAGACTAACTCCGCCTCCCTGGGGTGCAGGGCCCCCCTGGGGCTGTTCTTCCCTCCTTGGCCCAAGGCCAGTTGCCCCATCTTCTGCTTGCACTTCAAGGGCGGCCCTCGTGACCCCTGCGGCGATCGTCGCCACTATTGGAACCACCTCCATGCCCTCTGAGGCGATGTCCACCACTTCTGGGGCAATCACTTTACCTGGGGCCCCCTCCACTTCCTCTCCCTCCGCCTCCTTGGCCATACTGGCCTCTTCTACCCTTGCTTCCCTCTTCCTCTTCTGGGCAGGCCCTTCTTCACTCCGCTTCACCCTCTTCTTCTTCTTCACCACGCCCAACGCCTCCATCTCCTTCAAAGACCTCTCCTTCACAGGGTCTATTGGGGGCGATCGTGGCACAAATTCACTTAAGTCTTTCTCTCCCAAGGGTTTGGGGCGAGGTCGAATCCTCTCCCTTGCAATCGGTTTTGGTGGTCGGTCGACCTGGGCCTCTTTGAATTTTTGGGCTTTCGCAAGGATGGTCTGATCCTCCGCCTCCTGAGCCCTTCTCCTCGCCTCCAACTCCGCTCGGTCGAGGTCCCACCACTCGGCTTTGGACCCAACCCTGCCTCAAACAATACAGAAGGCTGAACCAGCTCGTCCCATTTGGCCCCTTCTTTCTCCCTCCACTCCTTCACCCTCTTCACCCTCTCCTCTGCTGCTGCCCCCAGCTTTGGCTCCATCGACTTGGTGGGCACCTTCCAAATGGTGCGCACCCCAACTCCTCCACTGGCAAACACGTAGAACCACCATGGTCTCCACTCCTTGATCGACGACGGCAGCCCCGCCACCAGCCCTTTCCTTGCTGTTGCCTGCAGAGTGACCTACGTCTCTTGCTGCCCTGAGGCCTTGTAGCATGCGAAGAATTCCTCGACTATCATGGCCGCCCCTTCGTTCGTCTTCGGCCAGGCACTTGCACAAGACAGCAAGATCTTCCATGCATTGGGCATTAGTTGGCCCGGCGCCACTTCCAAACGATTTAGGACATCTACTACCACTTGTGGCAGGGGCAACCTCAGTCCTCCTTTCAATGCCTCCTCATAAAGGGCAAACTACCCTGGCTTGGCATCGGATGGCCTCTCCGTCGACATTGGCAATGACAACTCTACTTCGGCAGGCACTTGGTATTTTTCGTGAATAGCCTCCAAATTCGCCGCAGTAACCGTTGATTTATCTGCCTTTGTATGCCAGTGATCAGGTTCCGCCTGGTTGATAGGCTTTGGAGCTGCTATCATGGTGGAACCATGGGATTGTACAATCGACTCCCCCGCCCTCTCCATCCTGTATTGCTGCGCTAACTCCACAGCATCATCATCGCCAAGTGAATCTACCCTGACATTCGCAGTTTCTTCCTGGGCCATTTCTATGGTGTGTCTGCGAATCGCTTCGGAGGCAGGTGCAAGGAAATTGAAAAAGTGTTGCAGAGGCGTATCGTGAGCAACAAAGGAATTCACACTTGGAATATTTTGATTTTCGTAAACAAGTAGGTGAATCGAATAATGCCAAAAGCCCATGGTTTACCCGTATTCCAAGGATCCCAATTAATTTTCGCCAGCTTGAAAACTTTTCAAATCATCCGCCAAAACTGTCATTTTAACACCCATAGTGACCTAACGTTTCATTTCTGATCCAACGCCTAATCTTCCCCCATCACGGGGTATTGCCACGTGTACGACCACGATCCACTGTCTCCTGCCCTTACCCTGTCTTTTCCATTTCAAATCACCACGTGACATACCGCCTCTTGAGCCCTACGCCCCTCCACCTCACCCTTCGCAGCCGGTCCTCCTCTAACGGCCCTCCCGCCCAGCCAACCTTCGCGGTCAGCCCTCTTTGCGGTCGCCCGCTTCACGGTCGGCCCTACCGCTCAGCCAACCCCCACGGTCGCCCGCTCCACGGTCGGCCCTCCCGCCCGGCCAACCCTCATGGTCGCCCCTCCTCGTAATTGACCTTCCCACTCGGCCAACATTCGTGGTCGACCCTCCTCGCGGTCGGCCCTTCCACTCGGTCACCTTGAAGGGACGGACCACCTCCCGATCGGTTCACCCGCTCGGTCACTCCCGCCGACTGACCTCCATACTACCACTCCCTAACACCCTCACCTTCTTCATTACTATTCCCTTCGCTGGACTAAAGCTGCACTCGGGAATGGGGGACTACTGACGTATATAAGCCCACAAAGGCCATGAATCACTATAAACAACCCAAGTCCATCACTTGGAGCCCAATACATAACCCAGCTGGTGAGGTCTAGGACAGCTGGAATCCAACATGGCATAAAGAGCCAATGGCATTCAGACACACGGCAGCTGAAGGACGAGCCACATCAGCAGACAAAGATCTGTAAAGTTATTGCCACTGCACATCACCATTAATGCAGCCCATCATAGCATTTATTACGACAACACCTTCCCGTCGGAACAGGACCCCCTTACCCTGAACAAGGTAAGCTACATCATAAACTTTCGGCGAGGAGGGCAAGTCGGAAGGGACAGCGAAATGATTACCAAAGGATATAAGCAAACGTTGAAGACAAGAAGAAGGTTAAGCTTTCTATCTCTAAACTCTCCTTACATCCTACTTCTCCTTCTAATTTGCTCGTCGAAGGGTTCGCTGGGGGACTACCCCATTCCCCATTGGACTTGTTTGCAGGTAACCCAGTGGGCTTGGTCAATTGGACGTGGATATCGAAGAGCTTGGACAAGTCCGACCCATTCACTTGGACGAACTGTATCATCAAATTCAATCTTATTAATTCTCATAGAAGTGACCCATTCACACTCATATAGATGATTCTTATTTCGAGTCTCTTAAAAAAAATCCTCTTGAAAGATACCCATCTAGGTTTTCCAAGATATAAGTAATCATTAAAAGCATAACTTACCCAAAGTCCCCTGCATACAACACTTGTTACAGATATCACTCTCATCATAAGAATGGATAAGAGATAGACTCCTTTAGTGATTTCTAGTGAGTCATCCATAATTCGGTTGTCCTTTTGAACCTAAATCTTGGGATCTCCAGTCAATTACTTGAAATTAATAGGCTTTAATCACATTCCCCTCGATGAACTCTCTCTCATCTGCTCTTTGGTCAATCTTTTTGTTTAGCGGCCGCTATTTTTCCGTTTGACCTTCTCAATTATATATCATTGAGTAGTTAGTGAATCCACTATATTATCTTTAAACAATATTCACAACTAAGAGCAAATGTCCTATGATATTAAGTCTTTGATTATATCGAGACTTACAATTATTCTATGTCACTCTCATTATTGAATTCAAATTATAGACATGGAGATGTTCCTTAGAAGTTTAATGAAGCCATTTTACTTCTACTATTTTGTCCTAATCAAAGAAATAAGATTCTTTGCGGACCTACTATCAGGAACCGTTACTTCCTTCCAAGCACCCCCACATTTAAGTATTTAAAAAAAAAAATTAATTTCCTATTAATACACCCCCACAATTCTGATATAAATCATAATATAACATCTATCACTTGTTGACTATGGCATGCTTAAGTAATAAAATTCTAAATCAAATTTATGAAATAGAAACCTAGAACAATTATGATTACATAAATCATATTCTCATAAAGATTTTGCTCAAAAACCAAACAATTCAAAATCTCATTTGATTGTATAAATTCTTACAAAGCAATCAAGAAAAATATTTATACCTCCAAATTAAGATTTAAGCTCTTAATTTTAAGTACTTTTTGTTCAAGTTTTTGTGACTAACTTGTTATAAATCATGATTAGTGATTATACAGTTCGTCCTGGTGAATGGGCTAGACCGATCCAAGCTCCTCAAGCCCACTGGATAACCTGCAAACAAGTTCAACGGGGAACAGGGTAGTCCCTCGGCGAACCCTCCGGTGTGTGAATTAGAAGAGGTGGTAGACAATGTAGCGAGAGAGAGAGAGAGAGAGAGAGAGATAGAAAACTTAACCTTCTTCTTGTCTTCAAGCTTTGCTTATATCCTTTGATAATCATTTCGCTGTCTCTGCCGTTCTGACCTGCCCGCCGAAAGCTTATGCCGTGGTTCGTCTCGTTCAGGGTGAGGGGGTGCCATTCCGGCTGAGAGGTGTTGTCGCAATAAATGCTGTGATGGGCTGCATTAATCGTGATGTGCTGTGGCAATAACTTTGCAGATCTTTGTCTGCTGATGTGGCCCGTTCTGCACCTGCCACGTGTCCCAGCATCATTGACCTTCCCTGCTCAGTTGGCCTCCAGCTGTGCTGGGTCTTACTAACCGAGCTGTGCAATGGGGTCTAAATGGTGGGCCTGGGTTTACTCACGGTGGGCTGTGGTCCTTGTGGGCCTATCCGTGTCAGTAGTCCCCCATTCCCGAGTGCAGCTTTAGTCCAACAAAGGGAATAATAATAAGGAAGATGAGTCCGACCGGTGGGGGGAGACCGACCGTGAGGGCGGCCGAGCGGGAGATGCCGATCGTGAGGACGGCCGAGCGGGAGAGGTCGACCGTGAGGGCGGCCGAGCGGGAAAGGCCGAGCGTGAGGGCGGCCGAGCGGGAGAGGCCGAGCGTGAGGGCGGCCGAGCGGGGGAGACCGAGCGCGAGGGCGGCCGAGCGGGAGATGCCGATCGTGAGGACGGCCGAGCGGGAGAGGTCGACCGTGAGGGCGGCCGAGCAGGAGAGGCCGAGCGTGAGGGCGGCCGAGCGGGGGAGACCGAGCGTGAGGACGGCCGAGCGGGAGAGGCCGACCGTGAGGGTGACCGAGTGGGTGAGGCCGACCGAGCGGGAGAGGCCGTCCGTGAGGGTGACCGAGCGGGAAGACCGATCGTAAGGATGACCGAGCGGGTGGGGCCGACCGTGAGGGCGGCCGAGCGGGAGAGGCCGACCGGGAGGGCGGCCGACCGTGAGGCCGATCACAAGGCGGGCCGACCGCGTGGGTGGCCGAGTGAAAGGGCACGGGGCTCAAGAGGCGGCGCGTCACGTGATGATTTGAAGTGGAAAAGACAAGGTAAGGGCAGAAGTCAGTGCATCGAGGCCATACACGTGGCAGAATTTCGAGGGAGGAGAAAGGTCAAGCGTTAGATCAGAAGTGAAACGTCAGGGCATTATTATGGGCATTGAGGAGGCAGTTTTGGCGGATGATTTGAAAAGTTTTCAAACTGGCGAAAATTAATTTGGATCCTTGGAATACGGGTAAACCGTGGGCTTTTGGTATTATTCGATTTACTTACCTGTTTTCAAGAACCCAAAACATTCCAAGTATTACACCATTTGTTGCGCGCGATACACCATTGGAGCATTTCTTCGACTTCTTAGTGCCTGCCTCAGAAGCGATCCGCAGACACACTTTAGAAATGGCGCAAGAAGAAAACGTGAATGTGAGGGTGGATCCACTGGGAGACAATGATGCAAAGGAATTAGCTGCACAGTACAGAACGGAGAGGGTGGGGGAACCAGCGATACGTTTCCATGGCTCCACCATGATTGCAGCGCCGAAGCCTATCAGTCAGGCGGAGCCAGATCATTGGCACACGAAGCCAGACAAGTCGACGATGACTGAGGCAGAGTTGGAGGCCATCCGGGAGAAATACCAGATTCCAGTGGAAGTGGAGTTGTTGCTGCCAACGTCAACGGAAAGGCCATCGGATGCCAGGCCAGGGGAGTTTTCCCTGTACGAGGAGGCGCTGAAGGGTGGACTGAGGTTGCCATTGCCTCAAATAGTAGTGGACGTGCTGAACCACCTGGAGGTAACACCGGGCCAGCTGATGCCTAATGCTTGGAAGATTTTGCTGGCCTGTGCAAGCGCCTGGCCAAAGGCGAATAAAGGGGAGTCGATGACGGTGGAGGAATTCTTCGCCTGCTACAAGGCCTCAGGGCAGCAAGAGACATGGGTCACTGTAGACATCCCATTTTTGACCGACTTTAAGACGCAGACGTCACCGATTGAGCGCTCGGTGATGTTGCATATTGTGCTCGTTCAGAAGTCTCAGAGTCGCGGCCGTGCGCCCTGCCTCCGGACTTCCGAACTCTCTTCTGTGCCTTGCCTCGGTTTGCGAACCAGACTCGGTTTTCTCTATTTTCTTTCCTGAGGGGAGGGAGTGGTCCTGTAGACTATCTCTCAGTGGCCGTGGGCTACATTTCGTGGCCGTAGGCCATTTTGCCCATTTCGGAGCCCAGTTCCCGGTTTTCGGAGCCGTCAGGCCGTGCACCTCGGTTCGGGACCGCCCAACCATCTCCGATTTCTCCGGTTTTTGGCGTGCATCTCATTTACTCCCTTTCAAGGGACACTGGGGTCTCAGATACCCACTTCGTGGCCGAACACCTCTTTCGGTGCTCACAGCCTATTTTCGGGGCCCCGAACTGCGTGATTTGGGCCCCGAGCATTCATTTTGCATCGGTTTTTGTTCAATTTTGGCAGGTACCTCTGTTTTATCATAACGAGGGACACTGGGGTCTCAGATACCTACTTCGTGGCCAAACACCCCTTTCGGTGCTCACAGCCTATTTTCGGGGCCCCGAACTGCGTGATTTGGGCCCCGAGCATTCATTTTGCATCGGTTTTTGTTCAAATTTGGCAGGTACCTCTGTTTTAGCACCAGGAAGATCACTGGAGGGTGGGAGGCCAGCAATTGTCTCAAATAACCAGTTATGCTCCTCCGGCGCCCGTTTTTCTCACTTCCGGGCTAATGTTGAACACCCTAGGGCCATTTTCTTCAAACCAAAACCACATATCTGTGATGAGGAGACCTGGGAGGACCCTAAAAGTTCATGGCCGGCCAGTAATTCTTGTTTTCATTTTTGAGCCTCTCCTAAAAGTGTAGTGTTGTTTCTCCTGGTTCAGAGTTGCCAAATTCTAACCATAGGGTCTTGTTGCACTCACATGGGAGGACACCAACCTTTGGTGGCCGGCCATTAATTGTTGTTGGCCTTTTTGAACCCTGGTCGGCCGGCCATGGGAAGTGGCTGGCCGACCATGAGGGTGGTCGGCCGGCCATCTTCAAGAAAAGTGGGAGGCCGGCCTGCTTTCTACTTTTGGGCACTTTACAGCTGTATAGCTGTTTCTCAAAATATCTCAGCCTCCGGGGGGATATTTTGGGAGGGAAAGTTTGGGTGCATTTCCCTCCCCTTTTACACCCCTTTTGGGTCCTTTTAAGGGGCTGGCCATCTTCTTGTCCAAGGTTAGCAAAATTCCTCTCAAGAGCTCACATCCATTTGCTTCCATCTCCCTCTCCAAAAACCTCCAAAAAGCTTCAAGTTTCAAGTCCATTCCTTCATCAACACCAAGCCTCACTATCACCACTTCCATTCCAGCAGAAAAGGAAGCTTTTTCAGAGGCTAAGAAGCAACAAATTCAAGCCAAGAAGCATCCAAAGGCTTGTCTTCAAGGGTAAGTCTCTATTTCCCTTTTTCTAGCTTATTTTTGCACCATTTCTTTACCCTATTTTCTTGTGGTTTTGGGCTCTGAACCCTACTGAGTTTAGGCCTATTTTGAGCCCCTCTTCAACATTGAAAAAGGGCTCAACCTTGTTTGGCACCTCTATGATGCTCTTCCTTCAATATCATCTTTTATGCCAATATCTTGCATGCTTTGTTTAGCTTTTGAATGATCCATTTTCGAGCATGTAATAAACTGTGAGTGGGCCTATTTTGAGCCCCTCTTCAACATTGAAGAAGGACTCAACCATGTTTGGCCTCTCTATCATGCACTTGCTTTGTAATTCCTCATATTTACCGTAAAATTGCATGGTTTATTTGGTCTACTTGAAGTCTGTTTTGGAGCATTCCATAAACTGTGATTAGGCTTATTTTGAGCCCCTCTACAACATTGTAGAAGGGCTCAACCTTGTTTGGTGCTTCCATGTATGACCTCTCTTTATAGCCCCTATTTGGTTCATTATCTTGCATGATTTTTTAGGCCTATCTTGCCTCTGTTCTCGGCCATCATCAGGTCTAGAAAGAGTCTTATTTTGATCTTATTAACATGTTTCATGAAGGGTTTTAGGATTTTTTGTGAATGCTTGGTATACCTCTCTTTATAGCCCTCTTTTGGCCCATATTTTGCATGCTATATTGAGCATATCTACATACTGTTTTGGGGAATGTCATCTACTGTAAATGTGCATATTTTTGGTCCCTCTTTAATGTTTTAGAACTGTGTTTTTCAGTTTGAGCATTGTGTATACCACTTGCTTCATTATTCCCATCTTTTCCCCCATTTTTGCATGCTATTTTTGCCATACTTGTGGTTGTTGTTTGGCCCTGCTTTGTACTGGAAAAATGCTAGTTTAGGGGCTGCCTAGCATCTGTCTTTGCACTTCATATCCATATTGTGCATATTTGGCATGGCTGTAGGCCATTTCGGGTGCTTAGCATAGCATTTCGGGCAACGGGTGTAATTTTGTTATAATTCGGGGGCTGTTTTGCATTTATTTGATTGCTGAAATTTGCATTTTCCCTATGCCATATGCCTTGTCTCATTCGCATATCATTTTGCATGCCATTTCGCATTTCTCGGTTTGCGTGCCCACGGGCACGCATTTCGAGGCACTTCTTTTTTTATCCGACGGCATCCTATGTGAGTGCGGCTGAGGCTCTCTCATGTTGGTATAAGCCCATCATTGCATTTCGCATGTCATTTCGCATTCCTCGGTTTGCGTGCCCACGGGCACGCATTTCGAGACATCTCTTTTTATTCGACGGCATCCTATGTGAGTGTGGCTGAGGCCCTCTCATGTTGGTATAAGCCCATCATTGCATTTCGCATGTTATTTCGTGTTTCTCGATTCGCGTGCCCATGTGCACGCATTTCGAGACACTTTATTTTTAGCTTCCGGCATCCTATGTGAGTGTGGCTGAGGCTCTCTCATGTTGGTATAAGCCCATCATTGCATTTTGCATGTCATTCCGTGTTCCTCGATTTGTGTGCCCACAGACACGCATTTCGAGACATCTCTTTTCATCCTGCTGGCATCCTACGTGAGTGCGGCTGAGGCCCTCTCATGTTGGTGTAAGCCCTCATTGCATTTCGTATGTCATTTCATGCCTTCGGGCCATTTCCTCGGTTTGCGTGTCCACGGGCACGCATTTCGAGACATCTCATTTTAGTCTCATTGTACATCATATTTCATGCCATTTCATGCCTTAGGGCCATCGCCTCGGTTTGCGTGCCCGTGTGCACGTATTTTGAGGCACTTCATTTTCATCCATCGGCCTCTTATGTGAGTGTGGCTGAGGCTCTCTCATGTCGGTATAAGCCCATCATTGCATTTGCATGCCATTTCATGCCTTAGGATCATCGTCTCGGTTTGCGTGCCCGCGTGCACGCATTTCGAGGCATCTCATTTTCATAGCATTGTGTATGTTAGGATTGTATCTTAGTTATATTTCATGCATGTCATGCATATTGCATCGTGTTCGGGATAGGAGTTAGCCCGGGCACGGGAAACGAGGTACGTTCTGTACTCCGAGTGACAGAACGGATCTCAATTCCCAAGTCACCGACACTTCGGATTATCCATGATGGAGTTAGGTTTTTGTTGTAGCATTCACATGCATTCATCATATACTGAGTTGTGCAATCCGATTCCTCGGCCATCATGCATCGATATGCGTGATTGGTGGCACGAGGATCGAGGCATGCATATATTTGTGAAATACATTGCTATGTCCCTTTCCTGCTCTCTGTTGCAGCAAAATGAAGAACCAGCAACTTTTCGGAGTCTGGCACGCATTTCGAGAAATAGTGCAAACAGAGGCTAATTGGGGCATCCCAGTGGATTTCCGCACCAAAGCAGCCCGGCATACATCATTCATCAACAGCAAGGCAGCCCCTGGCTTGCATGCCAGTTTACAGCTTTCCTAGTTTAATTTGTATTATTATTAGAAATCTGTATTATTTTGGACTGTAATATTCTTTTATTCGGACTGTATATTTATTCGGACCCTCTACGCGAGGGCATAATTGTAATAAGTGTGGGTGAGTGTGATGTATGTCTTCCAATCCCACGTCTTTCTCCCTTTTATTTACCTGCTTACAATGGTTAGATATAGGGCATATTTCAAATTAGCATACAGTATGACAGCATGTTTGCATCATTCATCTGTTTTGCACGCACCGGGCTCGACGCATCATACAAACTGCATTTGTATTTCAATTCCAAGTTGAATACATGATAGCTGTAGCATTCCATATGCCATGTTTAGAATAGCCGAGCCTGCTATAGTTGTATTTTGCATGTGTTGCATTAGGCATTTCAGTATACTTAGGATCATGCATGATTTCTAATGTAGTTTCTGTTTTGGCTGGGAGTACTCGGTGAGTTTTTATGCTTTAGCATCCTTGCATGTGTGTGAGTGACTGCCAAGAAAAGCATGCTTACCATGAGGCTAATTGCTTATGTGATATAACTGCCTGAATGCCTGTGGGTGAAGGTTGGGTTATCTGGAGTGGAACAATTCATCAAATGTTTGTTTTAAGCCCACTAGATAGTGGCAAAATCATATTTTCTAAGCCCACCTGAGGGTGGCAAATCCGCGTCTTAGCCTACCTACGGGTAGCACCATCAAACCATTTTCAAACAAACAAACATGAAATGTTTTGTTCCAATTCAGACGACTCAGTCTATACTTGTATGCTGCGCGCATTACATAGCAACCTAGGCTAATAACCGGAATAAGAACACACAATGTTTTCAAAAATAGATATCATGATTAGTAGAGGCCGGTCTTTGACCGGGCGAGCGGGGGTGCTCACGAAGTGACCTTCCCCAATCGTACCCAAGTTCCCGAGCCGAGGCAACTTTGGTGATGACGGACACGTGGCCTTTGGCACCGAGTCAGGGTTTCCTAAATTTCCCCATAAAAAATATTTAGGTGGCGACTCTGTATCTGGCAAAGCAGTCCATGTTTGGCACTTCTTTCAAAAAATCTGTTTTTCTCAAAAACGATTTGCCGGATTTGGACTCTTTGGTTCAAGATTAAGAACCGTGACATTTGAGTCCTTCGAACTGTAGTGACCCAATATCGAACCAGAACGGGGGGGGAGTCGCTCCATTTTCCCCGGGATGCGTTCGGGGACGTCTACGGTTTCTGGCGACTCTGCTGGGGACTTAGAGAACTTGACTCGAACTCGTGATATCTGGTTTTGACTACACTTGTGTGTTTCTTTGCATTGCATTTGCATTGGTGCGCCTAGGACACCGTGTTTGCCATCTGCTATTCCTGAGCGGTTTGCCGGAGGCTTGTCTTGTCAAGGCATGTCCGTAAGGCTGACCGGTTACGGGCTCTGCCAGTATGGGAACACAAACCCCGGTTTTACCGGGGCACCCTTTTTGACCATTCGACCTAGTGCATATTCGGATCCATAGTGACCATTCCAAACTAGGACAGGTTGCTTACCTGTTTATAGGTTGTTTGAAACCGCTGCGTGCATAGTGAAACCCTAGTTCCTGACAAAATAGGACAGGGAAACCCTACCCCAAAATATGGGTGTTTTTGGCTCTCTCTTATCTGTTATGTGCTTGTTAGAGTACGTCTCTACAGGGAATGCATGTATCAGTGTTTGAGTTTGAGCATCAGGCCTGCGGGCATCAGTTTTGAGTTGATATATCAGGCCTGCGGGCATCATGTCAGTTATTTGAGAATCAGTTGTCTGCGGATATCAGATTCAATTTTGGGGGAACAGTGATTCAGGGGTATTGACCAGTGTTTGAGGACAGTTCATTTTTCAGCTTATCAACCGTGTGTTGTGTGCCCGACTGTGTGTTGTGCATTTAATTTAAGCCGTTATGCTGCCTGTTTTTCTGGTTATTTATTTCTTGTTTTGCTTTATTTATCTTTTTGCTAAGACAGTCTGTAGCACGATTGCTTCCGAACCATTAGATATTCCCCAAGCACTTTGGACACGAGGTCGCCGACTCAATCGATCCGAGGATTTGGTTGACGGACATCCAGTGTTCCACTCGCTACCCCCAGTTAGTAGAAGAAGGCCGAGGAGGCGCAGTGTGTCAGAACAGAGATTACCGGGACGGCAGTCTATTTTAGTAGCAAACAGTCGGACTGAGGTTTCTGTTTCCGCTATAGAGATACATTTACCGATTATTCAGATGGAGCCACAGAATACATCAGGGATGGAGGCGATGATGCGCCAAATGCATGAGAGTATGAAAAAGATGCAAGAGGATGCTACCCGCCAAGCGGAGTTCTCCAAGCAACAGGCCGCGGTCATGGCCCAGCAGTCTGAACTCATCACCCGGCTCCAACAGCAAGCCGGAGCATCTGCTTCGCATCAGGCCCCTCCTCCACCCGGGGCCCCATTACCTGAACAGACACTTGCTGGTCAGAATACCCAAAATACCCAAAATACCCAGAATACACAGAATACACTTCCAAATCCCCAAAACACTCTGCCAAACCTCCAGAACACTCAAGAGGACACGAGTCTTCCAACGGGGCTGGCTCCGCCCCCGCTTCCACCTCAGCTGTCCAAAACTCTTACAGCCAACCACCCGGACTCTCCCTTCGAGTTCGAGGTAGACCAGACAGCTCTAAAACTGAGCAAACTGGAGAAGCTTTTTAAGAAGTCCAAGGGGGTGAAGGCCATCCCGGACATCGAAGATGGGTACACCGACGTGGCCGTGACCTTGCCCGACAGATTCAAGATGCCACAGATTGATCGTTTTGATGGGTCCGGAGACCCCATGGTCCATCTCCGGCTATTCTCAGACATCCTGCGGCCAATGGGCCTAACCCGACCACAAAAGCTTTCCCTGTTTGGCTGAACTTTGTCGGGTGTGGCAGCCATTTGGTATGCGAAGTTAGAAGACGACGTCAAGAGAAACTGGGATGAGATGGCTGAGGCCTTTGTCGCGCAGTATTCCTACAACACACAGATCGAGATTACAACTCGTGATCTCGAGACAACGAGGCAAGAGGCTAAGGAAACTTTCTCTGATTTTGTAACACGGTGGAGGGCAAAGGCATCGATGATGACCTTGAGGCCTACAGACAAAGATCAAATTCGGATGATTGTGCGCAATCTCCAACCAAAACTCATGCAGAGAATGATTGTACTTCCCTTCCCTACCTTCTCAGACATACACGAGATGGGGGTACAGATCGAGGATGCGATGAAGCAGGGTTTGATCGATCAGGACCGAGAGCAACCCCGGAGGACCTTCAACCGCAATATTAACGCAGGCCCGAGTGGCACTGCAAACACAAGGACTTCAGAGGTCGGTAAGGTCACCACCAATCCCCCTCCCCAGCCAAGGCCCATGGCAGCCACCCCCTTTTCCAGTACATCCGGGAGCAGTACCCAAGCCCCGAGATTCCAGCCCAGAGGCCAAAGAACCTTTACTCCACTATACATGCCTTTGTCCAAGGTTCTGGGGGTCTTGATTAGAAAGGGACATCTAAAACCCCTGGAGCCGAGGCCACCACCAAATCCACTCCCCCCCTCTCACAACCCAGCCAAATACTGTGCCTACCACCAGCAGCATGGTCATGATACCGGCCATTGTTTCAGGCTGCGTCACGAGGTTCAGGACCTCATCGACAAAAATATTATTCTACCTCCAGATAGACCTAACGTCACAACCAACCCACTCCCTACCCATAACCAAGATCCACCACCCAAAAGAGTCAACCTCATCCAAACTGGGGTCGTATTTTACGATCCTAGTATCTATATTACTCCCTCTCACCTACCCAAGCCGGAGGTGCTCCTCCCTGATTGCACCGACTCATTGTGCATGATGAGCATCTCCACAAACCAACCCAAACCGGTGGTGGCGGCTATTGAAGAAAACGTAGAGAAGAGTACAGAGGAGGATAGAGATGTGAAGGTAGGGTCTGAGCAGTCTGAGGATTTTGCTGGAAGAGCCTATGATCCAAGCGAATTCATTTTATCAGTGGGCCGGTCTGAACTGAGTGGGGGGTTGCCAGAAAAAGCTGAGCTGTGCATGATTCAAGGGGACAGACTTGAGCAAGGGGCAGATGATCTAGCAATAGTGGAGGAGGACTTCGCCAACCTCCAGTTCTTCAACGACCAAGAATCAGGAGATGCAACAATCAACTGGTTTGACTATGAGGAGTCGGCGGAGGCCACCGGGTGGTTAGATGATCAGCCTGATATTGTGGAGTTTCAACCAGAGCAGAGCCCAGCAGGGGCGAGGGTATCAACTGTGGCCGGAAGGGCCGAGAGTCAGAATAAATTGCCGGAGAGCGCCGGTACAAAGAATTCCGCTCGGGACTTAAGCATTGTGGATGCAGAGAAAACCGAACAACAAACTGCGGTGACGAAGTCAGAACAGGAGAAGTTTTGGGATTCCGAGCGAATCAGAAAGGCAAAAACCCATGAAGGGGCTGAGAGTGCTGCGGGCACAAGAACAGAGAATGCTGTGAGCATATGGGCTGAAGGTGCTGAGAGTACAATTATGCCAGAACCAGACAGATGCCTTTTGGATGCTAGCGGGATGTGGTGGGAAGACGATGACTTATGTCTTGCCCACACAGACGAAGATTGGGCAGGTGATCAACCAGACAGTACCTGGTACCTCGAGGAGGTTGACCACATGACAAGAAGCGGGCGGTACTTCAAGCCCCCGCACCTAGACCAACCCGAGGCGTCAGGGAAAGACAAGGAGGCTGAAAAACAGAGAGAGAAACAAATTGAAGAAGAAGCCGTGCTGAGGCAATTAAAGAAGATACAAGCAGACATCTCCATCTGGGGACTGCTTATGGCTTCACGGGTACACAGACAGGCTGTCTTATCTGCCATGGACAAGGCCAAACTCTCCATCGAAACTACACCAGAGCAGCTGGTCGGGCTGGTTTTTCCGGGAGGGGGTTCCCCGGCTTTAACCTTTTCAGACAAGGAACTGCCGCCTGAGGGTGTGAATCATAACAGACCTCTCTACATCTCTGTAGAATGTAGAGATAAATGGATTCCGGTGGTACTTGTTGATACCGGGTCTGCTATCAACGTCTGTCCGGCCAGAACAGCATATGCAATCGGGTTGAAGCCCGTGGACTTCACACCGACCACGCAAGCAATCAAAGCCTACGACAATACGAGCAGGGATGTCCTAGGGACAGTAAAAATCCAAACCAAGATTGGGCCTGGACAACACGAGATAGATTTTCATGTCTTGGAGGTTCCTGCATCCTTTAACATGCTTTTGGGGCGACCTTGGTTGCATCAGGTGAAAGTCGTCTCGTCTACTCTGCATCAAATGGTAAAATACCCCTGTGGAAAGGGAGTAGCAATTGTGTTTGGGAATTCATCGATCCATCCACCCCCGGAGGTGTCTACACCAGTCTTAGAGATAGAGCATGGTATGGAGGACGTGTTCATCTCAGGGTTCACGTTGGCTGAGGCCCGGGTAGTACAGAATATCATGGCTGTGAATGAAGGTATGTACGTCAGTGCTCAATCCGTCTACCTCATGAACAAGCTACAACACATCCCTGGGATGGGATTAGGAAGGAGCGGCAGGAAAGGAGTCGCAGCCTTGGCCGAAGTGCCACATAACCCGCATACCTTTGGATTGGGTTATCTGCCCACCAAAGAGGACTGGGTGAGAAAGGGTAAGGAAATGGCCGGCAGAGTCAGAGCAAAGCAGGCTGGGAAGCCTTTTGAGTTAATGCATAGGCCCATTCTGGGTACCCTGAACAGACGCTTCGTCCGGGAGGGGGAAGACTTTCCATTTTGCGGCTTCCCAGAGCCGTGGATAAACGCGGAGAAGAAGCGCGTTCCCGGTTTTGAGATCTTTTTCGACCTGCAACTACCTGGGGAAGATGTTGCCGCAGAGCAGACGGACCCACCAACTGAGGTTGAGCAGAACAGAGCAGTGGATCCCGAGGACATTGAATTGGGAATGGGGGTAGCACTGGCATGTCTCCTCTCTGATCCTCCGATCGACCAAGAGTGCTTGGGGGATAACTCCATGGTTTCCATGATTGGAGATGAAACAGCCGTGGGCCAACCAGCAGCAATCTTGGACGCATCTATCGCACCCTCTCTCACTTGGCAGTACGAGGAGGGATTTTTGTCCAGCAGCACCGGGTCAGGTAGTGAGCCAGAATCTGATTCCACCGAGTCCTGTGAGTCGGAATCAGGTTCCAGCTCGACTGAGTCTGAGTCTGGTACTCCTGGGGATGTTAACCTGGATGCCACAGTCCTGTCTAGGTCGTCTTTTTCCTTTTCATTTGAGTCTGTTGTAACCGATGAATTGGATGATCTGGCTGTGCCTAATGAGAATGAACTATCTGTGGTTTCCGAGTACTTCTCTGTGCCCTTAATTTATTGCATTAATTCAGACTTTCAAAACTTTGATGAAAATGAAGAGGACGAAGTTCCTCCAGTTTTACAACGCTTAATTGAGCAGGAGCAGGAGAGGTTTGTTAAACCATTAATGGATGAAATCATTACCGTGAACATTGGTACTGAGGAGGACCCGCGGCTGGTCCAGATCGGGTCCACGTTGTCTTCGGAGGAACGCGAGCGCTTAGTCGCTTTATTAAAAGATTTCAAAGATGTTTTCGCGTGGTCCTACGAAGACATGCCTGGAATCGATCCTGAGATTGTACAGCATCGGATCCCCCTTGACCCCGAGGCCCGACCTGTCAAGCAGAAACTCAGAAGGATCCGCCCGGACTGGGCTCTTAAGATTAAGGAAGAGGTCACCAAGCAAATCGACGCAGGCTTCCTGCTGGTATCTGAGTATCCGACTTGGTTGGCCAACATTGTTCCGGTGCCAAAGAAAGATGGCAGGATCCGGGTGTGTGTGGACTTCAGGGATCTGAACAAAGCTAGTCCGAAGGACGACTTTCCCTTACCACACATCGATGAGTTGGTAGATTTCACGGCAGGGCATGCATTGCTCTCATTCATGGATGGCTTCTCAGGATACAACCAGATAGTGATGGCACCAGAAGACAGGGAAAAGACTGCATTCACCACCCCGTGGGGGACGTACTGCTATAGACTTATGTCGTTTGGGTTGAAGAACGCTGGAGCTACTTATCAACGGGCCGCGACCACAATATTACATGATATGATCCACAAGGAGGTTGAGGTGTATGTGGACGACATGATTGTCAAGTCCAAAGATAGAGAGGGCCACTACACCGCCTTGCAAAAGTTCTTTCAGAAGATCAAGGAATTCCGTTTGCGGCTGAACCCACAGAAATGTACATTTGGTGTTACAGCGGGAAAAATGCTGGGGTTTCTGATTACACAAAGGGGCATCGAGGTCGACCCTTCCAAAATCAAGGCCATCCTAGAAATGCCCCCACCAAGGACTGAAAAGGAGGTGCGCGGCTTTCTGGGTAAAGTGCAATTCATAAGACGGTTTATCTCAAAATTAACCTTGACTTGTGAACCACTTTTTGGTCTCCTGAAGAAAGGCAAGAAATTCCAATGGGACGGCCGATGTCAAGCTGCATTTGAACAGATTAAAGAGTATCTACAGAACCCGCCCGTGTTGTCACCGCCAGAGCCGGGGAAACCGTTGATTTTGTATCTGTCAGTGACTGAAACCACAATGGGTTGTATGCTTGCGCAGGAATCCGAAGACAGGGTGGAGAGAGCCATTTACTACTTGAGCAAGAAGATGCTAGAGTATGAGACTCGCTATACACCGCTGGAGAAGGCTTGCTTAGCTCTGGTATGGGCTACCAGGAAGCTGCGGCACTACCTGTTAGCTCACTCCGTAATGTTGGTTTCGCGACTTGATCCCATTAAATATCTTTTCAAGAAACCAGCACTTACGGGTAGGCTAGCTCGTTGGTTGCTGTTGCTATCCGAATTTGATCTCAAGTATGTCACACGCAAGTCAGTTAAAGGAAGAGCAGTAGCAGAGTTCCTTGCCGACCACCCGGTTGAGGGGGATGAAGCAATTGAGTATCTGTTCCCAGATGAAGCAATTTTGCAGATCGACGACGAAATTTGGACGATGTACTTTGACGGAGCGTCAAATCAACATGGGTATGGGATAGGAGTGTTGCTGATAGCACCCGACAATTCCCGTATCCCTCTAGCCTTCAAACTCCGATTCAAAGTCTCGAACAATGAAGATGAATATGAAGCGTGCATCGCTGGCCTAGAAGCAGCCTTGGAACTAGGGGCAAGACGGCTGGACGTCATTGGGGACTCGAACCTTGTTGTGTCTCAAGCTAAAGGAGACTGGAAAGTAAAAGAAGAAAATATGATGATGTATCACCAGACCCTGGATTTGCTCCTTCCTCGGTTTGAGAAGCTAAGTTTCACTCATCTACTAAGAGAGAACAACAGGTTCGCAGATTCTTTAGCAACTCTGTCATCTATGATAGACATCCCGTGTGGAGTCCGGATGCGTCCAGTTATCATTGATCAGAAATTTGCACCTGCCTATGAGTCGATTGCAGCCATAGATGAAGTTCAGGACGAAAACCCCTGGTACTACGACATTTGGAACTTTCTGGAGAAGGAAACATACCCGCCAGGGGTAAATGCCAAGGACAAAAGGGCAATAAGAAGATTGGCCGTTCAGTTCATCATCTGTGGGGATAAGCTGTACAGAAGAGGTCATCTGGGAATGCATAAACTGTGTGTGTATGCAGAAGAGTCAAAGCGCCTGATGAAAGCCATCCATGGAGGAGAATGTGAAGCACATATGAATGGGGTGATGTTGGCACGAAAGATTCTCAGACAAGGTTACTACTGGTCCACCATGGAGGAGGATTGTATTGGTTTTGTTCGGCGATGCCATAAATGTCAGATCCATGCAAATCGCATGAACATCCCGCCATCAAAGTTGTACATCATGACTTCGCCGTGGCCGTTTTCTGTCTAGGGAATTGATGTAATTGGAGCTGTTACGCCAAAGGGGTCGAATGGGCATGAGTTCATCTTGGTAGCGATAGATTATTTCACAAAGTGGGTCGAGGCCCAATCTTATGCGGTGTTGAAGGCTTCTCACGTCGCAAAATTTATCAGAAACAACATCATCTGTCGCTACGGAGTCCCAAATGAGATAATTTCAGACAATGGTTCCCACTTCAAGAAGGAAGTGATAGACTTGTTGGAGAAATACAACGTGGCTTTTCATAAGTCGTCTACTTACCGGCCGCAAACCAACGGAGCAGTTGAGGCCGCCAACAAGAACATCAAGCGCATACTACAGAAGATGGTGGAAACCTATCGGGACTGGCCAGATAAGCTGCCTTTCGCTCTGTGGGGCTACAGGACGTCAATCAGAACTTCTACTGGGGCGACTCCGTACTCATTGGTCTATGGGATGGAGGCCGTTCTGCCTATTGAGATTGAGGTCCCGTCATTACGAGTATTGGCTGAGTGCCAGATAGCCGAAGCAGATTGGCAGCAAAACAGATTTGAAGAACTCATGCTTTTTGATGAAAGAAGACTGAAAGCACTGTACCATGTCCAAGGTTATCAACGCAGAATCGCCCGGGCTTTTAACAAGAAGGTTAAGTCCAGGAATTTGAAAGAAGGAGATTTGGTACTCAAAGACAACCGAGCTCCCATCCATGACCCAAGGGGCAAGTTCAGACCTAATTGGACTGGTCCTTACATTATCAAGTCAATCTAGTCAGGTGGAGCTGTGGTTCTGATGGATTTAGATGGCTTAGAGTTTTCCCAACCGATCAACATGGACAAGTTGAAGAAATACTACCCCTGAGAGGCTCGCTAGGCCGAAAACCCGCAAAGGGCGACCTAGGCAAAATTCAGAGCACAGAAAATTTGAAATTATAAAAACTGAGCTCGCAAGGCTGAAAACCCGCAAAGGGCGGTCTTGGCAAAAGTTAGAGTGCAAAAGGAGAGTAAAAATACCCGAGCGAACCTAAGCCTGAACTACGTAAGGCTTGATTCCCATCTTTGGGATACGTAGGCAGCCTCATCCTGAAGTTCAGCCACAATCTTTTCCCCGATCAACTTTGTCCATTTTGATCATGTCAGTCATCTCTGTTCATCAGCATTTATTGTGATCTCCGGTACAGTGCTAATCAGACTAGGGGCAACTTTCTGTTGCTACACAGTGCCGCGGTATTATCCAGACTAGGGGCAACTTTCCGTTGCTATGCATTGCCGAGGCACTTTTCAAACTAGAGGCAACTTTCCAGTTGCTAGGATCCGGGGTTGTGCATCTCAGTGACAGATCTCAGGTGTGTCCAATTCTGATCCATACCGAAAATAGTTTTGAAAAGTTTTAATAAAAGTTGACTTTGTTCAAATTAATCTTTTCGCAACTAAGACCATTTTTGGACCAAAGCGGAAAATTTTCAGTACCACAACCTTCAATTTCATTGACTTCAAAACAGAGTTCTCCTGCTCTTGCATACAATTGAAGTTGCTTTTTATTACATTCATGATGAAAACTTGAAAGTACTAATAAAGCAATAAATCTGGGGCATAGTCAAGTCAGGTGTCCCTGCGCCCCCTCCCAGAGCTAGTCGAAGCTTCTGACGCCAAGCTAGGCCCAGTCTGTGTCTCCTCATCGAGCCAATCCCAGCACTCGTCAGACAGAGTACAATTGAAAGTGGGAGCAGGGGCCAGGAGCTCTCTAATTCTCCACGCTGCGGCCTGCCGAGCCAGATGTGCACCTCGGACCGGGAAAGCAACTGGATACCCAATCCCCTCCGGAGGGCAAGTCTGATCATGGCCGAATTGGCGCAGAATACGGAATGGGAAATAGAATACACAGTGAGTCAAGCCAATCAACCGGATCCCGGTATCCTGGAACATGCTATAACTCATCGCCGGGAGGTTAAGCCAAGGACAGCGCCAAGCAATGCGTTCGGCTGACAGGTTGCACATCCATTCAAACCACCAGCTCTTATCAGGAGCATTGACTAGGCGTTGCCGAAAGAAGTAGCCACGGGCTGAGTAAGCAGGGCAAGAGTCCACAACTTGCAATTTATCCATCAACCATATCTGGGGAGGGATGAAAAATGAGAGAATAAAGAATACAGAGATGTGCGATGAGAGAAAAGTAAGATGAGGGTTTTGTGAGAAAAAACGAGCCTGAGGGCTGAGTGATGTGAGCAAACACATATGTGAGCTTGGGTGGGAAACATTACCTGCAGCAGTAGTGGACTCCCCGTAAACCTGGTTGTCTCTTGGCGGTAGAAGGCATCCAAACCTAGCAGTGTCTCGGCCAATGTCATGGCGATACAGCTTTTTCTCTCCCTCAAGCCTTGAGCGACTTCAATCAAACAGATGCTAGCCCCTCCGGAGCCCGAGACAAACAGAAAATGAGATAGCATGCACAAACAGAGGGCATGTTGCCGGAAACCTTGCCAATGATGGTTGCTGCGGTCACCGGCATCAGAGAATCGGTAAATCAGGCTCGGGATATCCAACATGCCATTACCAATCAGAGATCGAGCATCATGCGCATTGAGACCGCACATCCGCCCTAAAGCCTGGGCATGGCCAAAACGAGACTGAGGCAAGATCTCTTCTGAGCGTTCAGACTCCATCAAAGCTTGAAAATCTTCGAAAGTAGGACATACCTCTTGCCCGCCAAAGCTAAAGACGTGCGTCACCGGGCTCCAAAACTTCGCCGCGGCACAAAGGAAAGGAAGATGTAGCGGGGTCTGGCCCAGTGTGAATAGTGCATTCAAGCCGAAACCTCGGAAGTTCAACTTCTCCGAGCCATCTAAGGAAGAAATCCAAGATGTGAGATTTTCTGCGAGAAATGCCTCCATTTTTGTGAGAAACGGTGATGAAATGAATAAGTTCCAAGGCGGGGGCTTTTATAGGGGGGTAAAACACTATTCAAAGGACACGTGTCAACATTCTAGGGGTTGCGGGAGAAGTGGCCGGCCGGCCATCTATTCTAGTAGGCCGGCCACCCTCTAGTCTCCTGCTGCAAAATGTTTTCTGCCATGCATTGGTCCTGTTTTGCCCTCCGGAAGGAAGTTTGAGGCATTTCTCGGCATCGGGAACGTCGAAGGCCTCCATTTCTATCAGTTTCGGATACATTCCATCATCCAGATTGTCCGTCCGAAGTACGCGTTGTTGTTTTTTTTGCTTATCGAGTTGTTGTTTTGTTTATCGAGTTGTAAGTTTGTCGAGCTGTCGCGTTTTGTACTTTGAGTTATTGCCTTTTGTTCACCTTTGGTTACACAATTTTGTTGAGTCTTGTTTATTGAGTCGTTAACATTGTAGTGCTTTGCTTATCGAGTTGTAAACTTGCTAAGATTCTGTTATTTCTTAGTAAGTCGAGTTGTTTAACTTGTTGCGTCGGTTCATTACCTGACCCGGTAAATACATGAGGCACATTTTCATTCAATTCCATTTTGTGCATAATGCGGTGCGATGCGATGCTAAGAATTTCAAATACAAGCACATTTTCAAAAGCTGTTTCATTCCATCATGTTTTACAACAAATAAAGGTACAAGTTTTACAGAAAATAAAACTGCCTAACAATATGCAAAGTGCTACAAACTACTAGCAAAAAGTAAAATAAAGCAGGAAATGGCATCAATATCCTCGGGAGCGGGAATGAGGAGACCCCCTCATCCTCTTCTGCGGGATAACTTCTGCACCATCATCATCATCCGGATCAGAGCTGTCATCATCCGGATCCCCCTCAGGCTCGCCTCCACTCCCGGAACCAAGACCGGAGCCTCCTTCCCCAGGAGATGTCTCTGACTCACGGTCTGCGACCTCCTCCTCCTCATCCTCAATAATGGGTGCCCTGCGTCTGCGAGACGAACCTGCTCCTCGAGCTCCTCAAAAAGGCCTAGATGGCCCAGCTCCTCGAAAAGGCCTAGATGGCCCAGTACCTCGAACAGGTCCAGCACCTCGACCTCTCTGAAAAGGCCCTGGTGGCCCGGCCCGCGGCGGAGCATATACGGGAGGCATCTGAAAATGGAGAGTTCAAATACATCAGTTCAAATATGAAAAGCAGATGCAAGTACAGTATACGAGTGGGGTGTGTGTCAGATGTGCTCTATACAGCCTATCAATACAGCAGAACGTTCAAAACCAGTATGTCATCAGGAGTATGCTGAATACGGGAAAGATGGACAATACCTGCACGCCCATAATGGCCAGCTGTCCCTCCCTCCGTAGGATCATGCCCTCGAATGTGGCTAGCATCCCAAGTAGCTCATCCGTGTACTCAACTGGAGGCTGCAAATACAAATGCAAAACTATCAGTAAAGGGATGAACGTCCAAATATCTAACTGATGAATCAAAGCTGAAAAACATACCGGGGGTGAATCAGGATCTCTGACATATCTGTGGTCAGGAAGAGGAGGCTCTAGCGGGACCTGGTAAGGAGTCCCGAACCGCCAACTCGTCAACTCGGTCGGCATGTCTGGCCACCCAGGATGATAAAGAGACGGAGGGATCGGAGGAATCGAACTACCTCTCCCCCTAGATGCACCAGCCCTGCTAGAGGAGGGGATATCCGTAGCACGGGCATGACTCGAAGATGGTACATCAGTAGACCTCCGTGACGGAGCCCGCACTCCCGTCAAAGGGGGCATCAGATATATATGGCGATAGGTGGCGTAGTCCCCATCCACGAGATGTAATAAAGCATCAGTGCCCTGCATATCTCTAATGACCTCCTGAGTAGATAGTCTATCAGCAGTCCGCATAGTGACTGGAGGTACAGCAGGAGGGTCCTGGGAATCATATCCCCACACCTGGCGCAGGAAGCGTTCCCCCAGGAACCATGCCCTGCCAACTGGTCCCTCGAGCAAGTACCTGTACTGGGAATTACTTGACCCTCCAGGGTACTGATTTGGGAGATCATCGCCGAAGACTGCCCAGGGCTGCCAAGTAACCTGCGGATAACCAGCGTACAAATCAATCAGAAATCAAGAATATACAAAGCAAGTCAAAGATGAAAATGAAAGGGACTGAGAGTTCTGAAATACCTCTGTCGTCCTCACAGTATCAAAATACTGGCGCAGGTAGAAGAGAGTCTCTCGAGGTCTCGATAGGTGCTCGCCCTCAAACATCAATGAAAACGGAGTCATAAGAGGCCCTGCCACCTCCATCTCCGAAGCTAATGTGGGAAAATATGCGTACACCCATAGCTGAGAAAAGCAGTGCAGAATGTGAATACAAAGTGCTAAAGGCAGAATATAGAATGCAAAGTGCGCCGTGTGTGCAGTGAACAAGTAATGAGGGGCAAAAATGTAAATCAAGAGGACAGAATGTACCTCCCAGGCTCTCCAGTAGCCGCCGAGTAAGTCCCCCCGCCCGCGAGAGACTGCGCTCATGTAGCAATAAAGGGTAGCAAGGCTAGCGCCGCCCCAATCATACTGACTGACCTGTGATAGGTCTACTAGGGCACTCAAGAGATACAGCCCCACAGTGTTCCCCCTATCAGCAAACAGGGTGGTGCCAAAGAGGAACATGAGGAAACCGCGGGTGTACTGCTCAACCTCCTCGAGAGACTCAGGCTCCATCTTTGGCCTTCGGAAGCAGGAAGAGAACCAAGTATACCGGACTCTCCCGGAAGCTCTGTCCACAGGCGGGTGGGCCCCCAATAGATGCATCCAAGCAGCCTCCCACTCACCCATATCCTCGTCATAGGGAATAGGCCCACCGCCTATGTCTAGGCCGGTGAGTACAGCAAAGTCTAGTGGGGTCATGGTCATATCCCCGGTGGCAGAAAAATGGAAAGAATTGGTGGTGTCCCACCATCTCTCCGCCAGAGCAGCAAACAATGTCCTACTGATATGACAGTGCGATAACCCCCTACAAAATGCTCCGAACCCTGCTGAGTCAACCAAATCCCGGACAACCTCCGGAAACTCAGCATACCACTCCCTCGCAGCAAGGGAGCCATATCCTCGTACAGTGCGAGAGCCAACCTGCATTCAGAATGAATACATGTGTTCAGTACACAATAAAATGAGCTGTGTGCAAATGAAGTGAAAATGAGCTGTGTGCAAATGAAGTGAAAATGAGCTATGTGCAAATGAAATGAAGTACCCGTGATCAAATTTCAGAAAATCAGAGTCAGGACTGCGGTTTCTGTTCTCTATTTCAGTGGGCTGTGTGTTCACCTTCAAATCTGGGCTGCGTGTTCAGAAAATCAGAGTCGGGGCTGCGGTTTCTGTTCTCTATTTATGTGGGCTGCGTGTTCACTTCTATCTGGGCTGCGTGTTCAGTAATTTGTTATTTGGGCTGCGTGTTCAAATTTCAGAAAATCAGAGTCGGGGCTGCGGTTTCTGTTCTCTATTTATGTGGGCTGCGTGTTCATTTCTATCTGGGCTGCGTGTTCAGTAAATTTGTTATTTGGGCTGCGTGTTCAAATTTCAGAAAATCAGAGTCAGGGCTGCGGTTTCTGTTCTCTACCTATGTGGGCTGCGTGTTCACTTCTATCTGGGCTGCGTGTTCAGTAATTTGTTATTTGGGCTGCGTGTTCAAATTTCAGAAAATCAGAGTCGGGGCTGCGGTTTCTGTTCTCTATTTATGTGAGCTGCGTGTTCACTTCTATCTGGGCTGTGTGTTCAGTAATTTGTTATTTGGGCTGCGTGTTCAAATTTCAGAAAATCAGAGTCAGGGCTGCGGTTTCTGTTCTCTATTTCAGTGGGCTGTGTGTTCACCTTCAAATCTGGGCTGCGTGTTCAGTAAATCAGAGTCGGGGCTGCGGTTTCTGTTCTCTATTTATGTGGGCTGCGTGTTCACTTCTATCTGGGCTGCGTGTTCAGTAAATTTGTTATTTGGGCTGCGTGTTCAAATTTCAGAAAATCAGAGTCAGGGCTGCGGTTTCTGTTCTCTACCTATGTGGGCTGCGTGTTCACTATTTATCTGGGCTGCGTGTTCAGTAATTTGTTATTTGGGCTGCGTGTTCAAATTTCAGACAATCAGAGTCAGGGCTGCGGTTTCTGTTCTCTACCTATGTGGGCTGCGTGTTCACTATCTATATGGGCTGCGTGTTCAGTAAATTTGTTATTTGGGCTGCGTGTCCAAATTTCAGGAAATCAGTGGGCTGCGTGTTCACTCCAATTCGGGCTGTGTGTTCTACTCTTAATCAGTGGGCTGTGTGTTCACCTCAAATCAGTGGGCTGTGTGTTCAGTAAATCAGAGTTTAGGGCTGTGTGTTCTACTCTCAAACAGTGGGCTGTGTGTTCACTTCAAGTCTGGGCTGTGTGTTCAGTAAATCTGAGTTAGGGCTGCGTGTTCTACTCTTAATCAGTGTGGGCTGCGTGTTCGCCTCAAATCTGGGCTGTGTGTTCGGAAAATCGGAGTTTGAGACTGTGTGTTCTACTCTTAGCCAGTATGTGTTGTGTGCTCATTTTCAACTTCGGGCTGTATGTTCGGCGAATCAATGTTTGAGCCGTGTGTTCAATTGCTAACTAATGTGTACCGTACGTTCACAATCAGTCAATGGGCTGTGTGTTCATGAAATTCAAGTGCTTAAGTCACATGTTCAGGATGCAAGCAACGTGCTATGTCGTAAGCTAAAACTGTGTATACAAGCATGGCAAAGGCACCAAATGCACAAAAAGTGCAGGAAATAAAGTAAAATACCTCTCGTGCATCGTGAGAGAGGTGCTGCTCCGGCTCTCGCAGAAGAAGATCCCCGGGTACCCAATCGTTGAACTCGGTGAAATGACGGAAAACCGCCCGCGGAAGCCTATGTACCGGTGAGGCGTATCGATCGGGAACAAAATGACGGACCCTCGGGGGCAATGTCATGATGTCAAAATCATCTCCGGCACCCGAAAAACCTCCACCGTGAGGAAAATGACCCGCCATTTTGAGAAATCTACGAAATGAGCGAAAATGAGCCAAAATTGGAAAAAGTCAACAAAAGTCAACTCCCGGGAAAATCTTCCAAATATTGAGACAAACTTACCTCAAGTGGTGAAAATGAGAAGAGAAGCCCCGAAATCAAAATTTAATCGGTCCAAAGTGCTTGAAACTGAATGTTTTCGCAAAGACAACTTGCGTGGAAGGCCGAAGGGCGCGTATAAAATGCAGATCTGAAGAGGAAAATGGCTTAGGGAGCAAGGGGAGGAAGTTTTGCAGCCGTGGGTGTGATTTCGGATTGAATGGAGGTGTGTATATATAGAAATAACCAAAAAGACCAAAATGCCCCTGCTTTTGATAGGTGGCCGGCCGGCCACCTTTTCTAGCTGGCCGGCCATCTGCTTTTTTTGCCCCTGGCTGGGGGCCTCCCCAAGGGCAACCACCTGGCCGGTGGTGGTCCCCACACCCCCCTCTAGCTCTCTGCAAATTTTGAGGAAGATCGGAGTTCCCGGGACCTGAAAAAGTTCGGAAAAAGTGCACTTTCTGGCGCCGAATTGCTCCGCCGGAACTTCAACTGCAATTTCTGACACGTGTCTCATCATTACTCATCAAAATCAGAGTGTATCCTTTTTAACATGTTGTAACCTCTCCGGGAGGTGAATCAGAGGCCGCGGTCAAGTTGCCTTCGCCAAAATGCGCGTTTCCCAGCTCGTTGTTGCGCAACAAACTAGCACCTTGATTTGTGCTCGTTTTGCATTGTCATGCATGTAACTTGCATTCTCATGAATATTTTGCATTGTCATGCATGATTTCTTGGTGTACAATACTTCTATGCTTGAGCATGCGTTGTCACGCGTTATCTTTTCTTGCATTGCAATGCATTCACTCGCCGACACTGGTGTGTCAAACTTTTGGAATCACAGGAATCGCATTGAATATATGTTGTTAGCATATTGTTCTTGTTGAATTTCTTTCTTTTGCAGGCACGATATTGTATGTACAGTTCATTTGAGGCTGGTGCGACCAGACGAATCGCGCAGGTATCGTATCTTCTCCATGTGAGACGTGACAAGAATTGAATGATTCTCCGCATTCCTAACTGCATGAAATGTAGTTGTTGCTTTGCATTCTTGCTTAAAACTGTTGCATCTATTTGTCAATACTTGCTTCATTACAGCTTGTTGCACTTGCATGATCATCTGGCTCTGTGCATATCATTTGCATTTTGCCCCCTTTTGCCTGCGGGCACGCCTGCGGGCACATATATATCTGTTCATCTTTTATGATGGTCTAAGTCTTCGGCCTTGTCAAAAATGGGTCGTCTCTGGGCTTTGACATTCACTCCCGTCATTCTTATGACTTTCGAGTTCTGTCAAAGAGGGGCAACTGTAGACACCCCATTTTTGACCGACCTTAAGACTCAGACGTCACCGATTGAGCGCTCGGTGATGTTGCATATTGTGCTCGTTCAGAAGTCTCAGAGTCGCGGCCGTGCGCCCTGCCTCCGGACTTCCGAACTCTCTTCTGTGCCTTGCCTCGGTTTGCGAACCAGACTCGGTTTTCTCTGTTTTCTTTCCTGAGGGGAGGGAGTGGTCCTGTAGACTATCTCTCAGTGGCCGTGGGCTACATTTCGTGGCCGTAGGCCATTTTGCCCATTTCGGAGCCCAGTTCCCGGTTTTCGGAGCCGTCAGGCCGTGCGCCTCGGTTCGGGACCGCCCAACCATCTCCGATTTCTCCGGTTTTTGGCGTGCATCTCATTTACTCCCTTTCAAGGGACACTGGGGTCTCAGATACCCACTTCGTGGCCGAACACCTCTTTCGGTGCTCACAGCCTATTTTCGGGGCCCCGAACTGCGTGATTTGGGCCCCGAGCATTCATTTTGCATCGGTTTTTGTTCAATTTTGGCAGGTACCTCTGTTTTATCATAAGGAGGGACACTGGGGTCTTAGATACCCACTTCGTGGCTGAACACCTCTTTCGGTGCTCACAGCCTATTTTCGGGGCCCCGAACTGCGTGATTTGGGCCCCGAGCATTCATTTTGCATCGGTTTTTGTTCAAATTTGGCAGGTACCTCTGTTTTAGCACCAGGAAGATCACTGGAGGGTGGGAGGCCAGCAATTGTCTCAAATAACCAGTTATGCTCCTCCGGCGCCCGTTTTTCTCACTTCCGGGCTAATGTTGAACACCCTAGGGCCATTTTCTTCAAACCAAAACCACATATCTGTGATGAGGAGACCTGGGAGGACCCTAAAAGTTCATGGCCGGCCAGTAATTCTTGTTTTCATTTTTGAGCCTCTCCTAAAAGTGTAGTGTTGTTTCTCCTGGTTCAGAGTTGCCAAATTCCAACCATAGGGTCTTGTTGCACTCACATGGGAGGACACCAACCTTTGGTGGCCGGCCATTAATTGTTGTTGGCCTTTTTGAACCCTGGCCGGCCGGCCATGGGGAGTGGCTGGCCGACCATGAGGGTGGCCGGCCGGCCATCTTCAAGAAAAGTGGGAGGCCGGCCTACTTTCTACTTTTGGGCACTTTACAGCTGTATAGCTGTTTCTCAAAATATCTCAGCCTCCGGGGGGATATTTTGGGAGGGAAAGTTTGGGTGCATTTCCCTCCCCTTTTACACCCCTTTTGGGCCCTTTTAAGGGGCTGGCCATCTTCTTGTCCAAGGTTAGCAAAATTCCTCTCAAGAGCTCACATCCATTTGCTTCCATCTCCCTCTCCAAAAACCTCCAAAAAGCTTCAAGTTTCAAGTCCATTCCTTCATCAACACCAAGCCTCACTATCACCACTTCCATTCCAGCAGCAAAGGAAGCTTTTTCAGAGGCTAAGAAGCAACAAATTCAAGCCAAGAAGCATCCAAAGGCTTGTCTTCAAGGGTAAGTCTCTATTTCCCTTTTTCTAGCTTATTTTTGCACCATTTCTTTACCCTATTTTCTTGTGGTTTTGGGCTCCGACCCCTACTAATTTTAGGCATATTTTGAGCCCCTCTTCAACATTGAAGAAGGGCTCAACCTTGTTTGGCACCTCTATGATGCTCTTCCTTCAATATCATCTTTTATGCCAATATCTTGCATGCTTTGTTTAGCTTTTGATTGATCCATTTTCGAGCATGTAATAAACTGTGAGTGGGCCTATTTTGAGCCCCTATTCAACATTGAAGAAGGACTCAACCATGTTTGGCCTCTCTATCATGCACTTGCTTTGTAATTCCTCATATTTACCGTAAAATTGCATGGTTTATTTGGTCTACTTGAAGTCTGTTTTGGAGCGTGCCATAAACTGTGATTAGGCTTATTTTGAGCCCCTCTACAACATTGTAGAAGGGCTCAACCTTGTTTGGTGCTTCCATGTATGACCTCTCTTTATAGCCCCTATTTGATTCATTATCTTGCATGATTTTTTAGGCCTATCTTGCCTCTGTTCTTGGCCATCATCAGGTCTAGAAAGAGTCTTATTTTGATCTTATTAACATGTTTCATGAAGGGTTTTAGGATTTTTTGTGAATGCTTGGTATACCTCTCTTTATAGCCCTCTTTTGGCCCATATTTTGCATGCTATATTGAGCATATCTACATATTGTTTTGGGGAATGTCATCTACTGTAAATGTGCATATTTTTTGTCCCTCTTTAATGTTTTAGAACTGTGTTTTTCAGTTTGACCATTGTGTATACTACTTGCTTCATTATTCCCCTCTTTTCCCCCATTTTTGCATGCTATTTTTGCCATACTTGTGGTTGTTGTTTGGCCCTGCTTTGTACTGTAAAAATGCTAGTTTAGGGGCTGCCTAGCATCTGTCTTTGCACTTCATATCCATATTGTGCATATTTGGCATGACTGTAGGCCATTTCGGGTGCTTAGCATAGCATTTCGGGCAACGGGTGTAATTTTGTTATAATTCGGGGGCTGTTTTGCATTTATTTGATTGCTGAAATTTGCATTTTCCCTATGCCATATGCCTTGTCTCATTCGCATATCATTTTGCATGCCATTTCGCATTTCTCGGTTTGCGTGCCCACGGGCACGCATTTCGAGGCACTTCTTTTTTTATCCGCCGGCATCCTATGTGAGTGCGGCTGAGGCCCTCTCATGTTGGTATAAGCCCATCATTGCATTCCGCATGTCATTTCGCATTCCTCGGTTTGCGTGCCCACGGGCACGCATTTCGAGACATCTCTTTTTATCCGACGGCATCCTATGTAAGTGTGGCTGAGGCCCTCTCATGTTGGTATAAGCCCATCATTGCATTTCGCATGTCATTTCGCATTCCTCGGTTTGCGTGCCCACGGGCACGCATTTCGAGACATCTCTTTTTATCCGACGGCATCCTATGTGAGTGTGGCTGAGGCCCTCTCATGTTGGTATAAGCCCATCATTGCATTTCGCATGTTATTTTGTGTTTCTCGATTCGCGTGCCCGTGTGCACGCATTTCAAAGCACTTTATTTTTAGCTTCCGGCATCCTATGTGAGTGTGGCTGAGGCTCTCTCATGTTGGTATAAGCCCATCATTGCATTTTGCATGTCATTCCGTGTTCCTCGGTTTGCGTGTCCACAGACATGCATTTCGAGACATCTCTTTTCATCCTGCTGGCATCCTACGTGAGTGCGGCTGAGGCCCTCTCATGTTGGTGTAAGCCCTCATTGCATTTCGTATGTCATTTCATGCCTTCGGGCCATTTCCTCGGTTTGCGTGTCCACGGGCACGCATTTCGAGACATCTCATTTTAGTCTCATTGTACATCATATTTCATGCCTTAGGGCCATCGCCTCGGTTTGCATGCCCGTGTGCACGCATTTCAAGGCACTTCATTTTCATCCATCGGCCTCTTATGTGAGTGTGGCTGAGGCTCTCTCATGTCGGTATAAGCCCATCATTGCATTTGCATGCCATTTCATGCCTTAGGATCATCACCTCGGTTTGCGTGCCCGCGTGCACGCGTTTCGAGGCATCTCATTTTCATAGCATTGTGTATGTTAGGATTGTATCTTAGTTACATTTCATGCATGTTATGCATATTGCATCGTGTTCGGGATAGGAGTTAGCCCGGGCACGGGAAACGAGGTACGTTCCGTACTTCGAGTGACGGAACGGATCTCAATTCCCAAGTCACCGACACTTCGGATTATCCATGATGGAGTTAGGTTTTTGTTGTAGCATTCACATGCATTCATCCTATACTGAGTTGTGCAATCCGATTCCTCGGCCATCATGCATCGATATGCGTGATTGGTGGCACGAGGATCGAGGCATGCATATATTTGTGAAATACATTGCTATGCCCCTTTCCTGCTCTCTGTTGTAGCAAAATGAAGAATCAGCAACTTTTCAGAGTCTGGCACGCATTTTGAGAAACAGTGCAAACAGAGGCTAATTGGGGCATCCCAGTGGATTTCCGCACTAAAGCAGCCCGGCATACATCATTCATCAACAGCAAGGCAGCCCCTGGCTTGCATGCCAGTTTACAGCTTTCCTAGTTTAATTTGTATTATTATTAGAAATCTGTATTATTTTGGACTGTAATATTCTTTTATTCGGACTGTATATTTATTCGGACCCTCTGCGCGAGGGCATAATTGTAATAAGTGTGGGTGAGTGTGATGTATGTCTTCCAACCCCACGTCTTTCTCCCTTTTATTTACCTGCTTACAATGGTTAGATATAGGGCATATTTCAAATTAGCATACAGTATGACAGCATGTTTGCATCATTCATCTGTTTTGCACGCACCGGGCTCGGCGCATCATACAAACTGCATTTGTATTTCAATTCCAAGTTGAATACATGATAGCTGTAGCATTCCATATGCCATGTTTAGAATAGCCGAGCCTGCTATAGTTGCATTTTGCATGTGTTGCATTAGGCATTTCAGTATACTTAGGATCATGCATGATTTCTAATGTAGTTTCTGTTTTGGCTGGGAGTACTCGGTGAGTTTTTATGCTTTAGCATCCTTGCATGTGTGTGAGTGACTGCCAAGAAAAGCATGCTTACCATGAGGCTAATTGCTTATGTGATATAACTGCCTGAATGCCTGTGGGTGAAGGTTGGGTTATCTGGAGTGGAACAATTCATCAAATGTTTGTTTTAAGCCCACTAGATAGTGGCAAAATCATATTTTCTAAGCCCACCTGAGGGTGGCAAATCCGCGTCTTAGCCTACCTGCGGCTAGCACCATCAAACCATTTTCAAACAAACAAACATGAAATGTTTTGTTCCAATTCAGACGACTCAGTCTATACTTGTATGCTGCGCGCATCACATAGCAACCTAGGCTAATAACCGGAATAAGAACACACAATATTTTCAAAAATAGATAGCATGATTAGTAGAGGCCGGTCTTTGACCGGGCGAGCGGGGGTGCTCACGAAGTGACCTTCCCCAATCGTACCCAAGTTCCCGAGCCGAGGCAACTTTGGTGATGACGGACACGTGGCCTTTGGCACCGAGTCAGGGTTTCCTAAATTTCCCCATAAAAAATATTTAGGTGGCGACTCTGTATCTGGCAAAGCAGTCCATGTTTGGCACTTCTTTCAAAAAATCTGTTTTTCTCAAAAACGATTTGCCGGATTTGGACTCTTTGGTTCAAGATTAAGAACCGTGACATTTGAGTCCTTCGAACTGTAGTGACCCAATATCGAACCAGAACGGGGGGGGAGTCGCTCCCTTTTCCCCGGGATGCGTTCGGGGACATCTACAATCATGCTGCAGGCAACTGTGGGGAAGAGGTTGGTGGCTGGGCTGCCCACATCGATAAAGGGGTGGCGAGCACGGTGGTTCTACGCGTCTGCCAACGGGGGGCCTGGGGTGCGCACCGTCTGGAAGGTGCCGATCAGGACGGTGGAGGCAAGACTGGGGGCTGCGGCAGAGGAGAGGGTGAAGAGGGTGAAGGAGTGGAGGGAGAGGGAGAAGGCCAAGTGGGACGAGCTGGTTCAACCGTCCGCACTATTTGAGGCCGGGCTGGGTCCACAGCCGATCGGTGGGGACCTCAGCCGAGCTGAATTAGAAGCCAGAAGAGAGGCACATGAGGCAGAAGATCAAGCCATCCTTGCCAAGGCCACTAAATTTAAGAAGGCGCAAGATGACCGACCGGTGCAGCCGATTGCGAAGGAGAGGATCCGACCACGCCCAAAGCCATTGGGAGGGAAGGACTTAAGCACTTTTGAGCCACGAAAGCCCCCTGTGGATCCAGTGAAGGAGAAAGTCAGGAAGGAGGGGGAGGCTCTGAAGAGGAAGAAGAAGAAGAAGAGAAGTGCCCCAGAAGAGGCCGCAGAGGAGTCTGGGTTCAAGAAAATGAAGGAGACCCCAGTTGTGGTGGAGACCCCAGAAGTGGTAAGGGTTATCCCAACGGACCCGAGCGGGGGGCAACAGATGCAAAGGGGGCCTGCATCCCAGGAAGGAGGAGTTAGCCTGAAAACGGCTATTTACCATGCGCGCGCGGTGGCTGGACGGTTGGAGGGAGAAGAAGGCCCAGCCAGGGCAGGGGCTGAACGTCTGGTGAAGATCGTGGAGGAGTCAGGCCTGCGCTTAGCGTCTGTATTTAACGAGGCAGACCTCTTCAGGGGGTTGTGCTCTGCACAGATGGAAGTGACGACCTTGGCAGGGGCCCTCTTTAGGAAGGCAGGGGCTGCTAAAATCAAAGCGGAGGATGCCAAGGCGCAGCTTGCAACGTTGAAGGAAGAGAAAGCAAGTTGGGAGGAAGCCTGTGCTGAGCTGCAAGGAGTCAAGTTGGAATTGGAGGACATGCGCCGCAAGGTGGTGTCGCTCGAGTTCCAGCTGGCTAACGAGCAGAAAAAGTTGGAAGAGTCCCAAAATGCCTGTGCCATTGCTAACGAGAGGCATGAAGAGGCCATGAGCAGCAACGAGGAGTTGGTGAAGCTGAAGGATGAAGCAGATACCAAGGTTGAGGCTCTGCAAAAGGAGTTGGAGAGAGAACTCACCAAAGCAGAGGAGGAGAAGGGGAGGCTGATGAGGGAGTTGAAAGCAGAGATGGAGAAAGCGACGACGGAGAAGGAGAGCCTGAAGAAAAAGGTGGAGGAGGAGAGGGGTAGGGCAGCTACTGTGGTTGAGGCTCTGCGTGGAGAGCTGGAAGCGGAAAAGGCCAAAGTGTCCTCTGAGAAGGCGATCCTACAAAAAGAGCTGGACGAGGAAAAGGCGAAAGCAGCCTCTGAAAAGGCAGCCTACCCCGATCTGTACGTTGCAGCAGTTGAACAATTCAAGGGATCGCCTGAATTTCAGATGGCCATTGATGCCGCAGTGGCCAGCAGTTTTGCAAGGGAGGAGTCTGGGGGGGCTGGCCCATCAAGGACGACTGCTGAGGGAAGACCTGAGTCTGAAGTCATAGAGAGCTTCCAGCGGTCGGACTTTTATAAGCATGAAATGGCAGAGTACTGGGACAGCGGGTGGAAAATGTTCAAACGCAAGGCTGAAGAGCTGTTCCCAGAGCTCGACTTTAGCAGTGTGGCGATTGAAGAGGATGATGTGGCCCAAACCCCCTGGATGAGGGTGTGGAAGAAGCAGATCTCATCTCCAATGAGGAGGGGGAGTGAGCTGAAAATAAGTGTACTCAGGAGTTTCCGGCGCCAACTGATGATACAGTTCGTCCTGGTGAATGGGCTAGACCGATCCAAGCTCCTCAAGCCCACTGGATAACCTGCAAACAAGTTCAACGGGGAACGGGGTAGTCCCCCGGCGAACCCTCCGGTGTGTGAATTAGAAGAGGTGGTAGACAATGTAGCAAGAGAGAGAGAGAGATAGAAAACTTAACCTTCTTCTTGTCTTCAAGCTTTGCTTATATCCTTTGGTAATCATTTCGCTGTCTCTGCCGTTCTGACCTCCCCGCCGAAAGCTTATGCCGTGGTTCGTCTCGTTCAGGGTGAGGGGGTGCCATTCCGGCTGAGAGGTGTTGTCGCAATAAATGCTGTGATGGGCTGCATTAATTGTGATGTGCTGTGGCAATAACTTTGCAGATCTTTGTCTGCTGACGTGGCCCGTTCTGCACCTGCCACGTGTCCCAGCATCATTGACCTTCCCTGCTCAGTTGGCCTCCAGCTGTGCTGGGTCTTACTAACCGGGCTGTGCAATGGGGTCTAAATGGTGGGCCTGGGTTTACTCACGGTGGGCTGTGGTCCTTGTGGGCCTATCCGTGTCAATTAGCATAAATCATGATTACTAGACAATTTTACTTCTCTCCCTCACATTTGCAATAATACATAAATTATCACAAAAAATATGACTCATTTTCGAACAAATGTCATTGTCATAAAAATATTTGTGACAAAAGAAAATTGAATTATCTCTTCTAATTCAAGAGATAAACTCTCACATTAATATTATGGTTCATGGTTAAAAAAATTCTACTGCACAAATAAAATAATGATTGATGACAATTTATGTCACAAAACTCAAAATTAAAATAACTTTCAATTGATTATTAACGAAATAATAATCAACACAAAATATTCCTCAATCTGAGTCCAATTAAATAGAACGACAACACTATTTAAATATTTAAATTTTTCAGTATTGATGATTGTTTTGATATTGCAAGAATATTACTACCACAATCAAATTATACTTATAATACTTCAAAAGAGATCCATTGATAATTGTATGGATGTTATAAATACTATCACAAATTAATTCATTATAATTTGCACCGACTATGCATCAAACATAATAATAGAGAAGTAATGAGATGACATCCGTACATACAAATAAAAAGCACAACAAATTTATCATGTCGGTACACTAACATAATTTGATTTAAACCAAAGTCAGAAAAAACAAAAAACTTGTCTTAACATATTCAAATTAGAATATCACATAAAGTTCTAATTATTAAATTCAAAACATGTAAACATGTAACAAAAAACTAAAATCAAACACTAACGGAATTGAAAGCCTAAAAATCTATTAATAGTTACACTACCAAATTTTGATAAAACATAGAATTGAAAAAGGCAGTATAAAATTACAACCAAAAACCAATCAAACAAATCTATCAGAGACCAATTTACATCTTTTCTATTACTATAATATGTTTGAATTTATATTGAGAGTCAATTGGTTTGTTCTTGAACTTCACTCGTTAATTCAAAAATTGGTATTTTTGTTTGAGTAATCATGTTAGTTTAGAATGTATATCTATTTATTATTATTTACGTGTTATAGAGAATATTATGATAAGACAGATCTAAGTTCTCTGAATATTGGTAAGTTTTTTTTAGACTAAAAATTTATAAGTTATAACCGAAACTGTTTTAACAATGATAAATATGTTTAATAACAGTTCCTTCAGATTCAAATAAAAGCATCATTCTTTATGGATTCTATTACTAGTGCATAAAACCTAAAAATAATATTATAAGTCTTACCGTAAACAGGAAACACATTATGCAAGAAAACGATATGCAAAAAATTAATTTTTAACCAAAAAATACTAAATCTATATCACAGAATATGTACACATAGAATTGTAAACAGATTAGGAAATTCTGTCTTAAAATTGTCAGAAAATTGTTTTCGGTAAAATCAATTTAATGCCAATAAATAATAAAATAAAACACAAGAAATTTCTTACCGAAATTCTGTAAAGTTAATACAGATTTGTGACCGAGACCAGTGTTTGAACACTGTGTCTTTAAGACAGAATTTCGCCCTCGCCTCTGGTGCTTGCAATTAATGGACGTCCTGTCTCCAAGATACAACGATCACCCCACATAAAAATTGCATAACTTTCTGTGTGTACAGTGAACCAATTTGTGCCATTCACTCTCTCTTATATATTCAACTAAACATAATGTATAAATCCTAAAACAAACCTTCTCCTTTATGAATGTCATGAGATGGGATGATATTTATAGAAGTATTCGTGACTTATACAATGGTCATGTCTCTTGGGTTCACACCTTTTCATATGAAAAGACACCATGAAGGATTACACCCTTTTATTCGAATGGAGTCCAATTCCATTCACTTCTAAAATTTTCTAACATTATTGAGAGATACGAGGGCTTTAGGAGAAAGATAGAATAGAGGGAACTATGTACAGAGAGGTGAATAAGGTCTGGGGGACATATGTGGAAAAGGGTGGCTGGTGGTTAAGGTTTGCAAGAGAGGAAGGAAAACTAAAAAAAATAAAAATAAAGACATTTTAGTAATTTTACAAAATATTCTTTAAGGGAAATTTACATTGAAAGCCTCCTAGATTGATTAAAAATCACGCTATCACCAGCAACTCTTTTACTTTAGATTTTTGTGTAACACATGAACTCATTTATAGTTAACCGTTAGTTAAACTAAAAGTTTTATAGACCTTACGAAAAATTATTGTACGGGGAACAAATATTCTCTTATTTCCATACTCCTCATTGTCCAAACTCTTCATTGCTCCGAATGACACCATTCAACCTGAGAACACAACGATGGTGAGCTACCTGACAGTAGTTGCTGACCCCTCCAACGGTCAAGTTAGCACTCTTGTAGAGAAAGAAAGAGAGAGAAGACAAAAGAGAGAGATAGAGCTCTAGGTAGCCAAAAATTCAAAACTGTTGTATGGAAGCACCGCACAGTTTAAATAGCTCATGCGTGCACCACTCTGCTCGTCCTTTTCTGGACGCGTGGTTGTACTGCCCTCTCCATTCTTTACACGTGTACGCATCAATACTGCCAAACAACATTTGGCCAAACTGCCAAACGGTATTGAGGCGTAACTACTGGCGGGTTTTTCTCCTCGCACTCCGATTGGGCCACGTAGCGACTCCTGCCGTGCTATTCATAACCCGGCACAAGGCCGTTTACCAACTTCCATCAATCGGCTCAGCTCCAAGTTGTCCAACTGGTTAACTGCGGTTCAGCCAAATATTGCTCGGTCTATACAGAGAACGATGTCATTAGCTCGGACTATCCTTAGGTCGGTCCATTCCACATGTAGTCTGGTCCCTTGTTCGGTGTAAATTCCCCTCAATTGCACACATAGCTCGGTCCACACTTCTCGACCGAGCACATATATAGCTCGGCCTATTCTGCTCATTAGATTTTCCCCTCTCAATTATCATTCAATACCTAATTTACGCTTTCATCTCTAACAATATCTCTTTTCTTCCCTCAAGCACTATCATCCAATCTCTTCTTATTTTCCTCCATTTCTCTTACCTATGCACCACCGGCGTCCACTTTCTTTCTCTCCTCTTCCATATTCCCTCTCTTAAGAACTATCACCATCCACTACTGTTCTTATACTCGACCGGTAAACTAGTACAACCATAGGCCCAAATTGACGATATCTAGTTTCATTGTGCCCAAATTATAAAACTTGTTATATTATTTTTAACAAAAAAAGTGGTTGAGTTTTCTGAATCGATTTTGAATTTTTTTTATAAAAAAAGTACAAATTAATTTGATAAAAATAAATATCAAATTTTTTTTGAACTTCTCTAAAAATATATTTGTCCCAAACAAAGATAAAGTTATATCAAAATAATACGTTTTGATTCTGCAAAAAAATAAAAAAATCAACAATTTAATTTTTTAAATAAAATTTAATATAAATATTAAAAAACAAAACCTTAACCAAATAGAGTCATTTGGTTCTGGTTTTCAAAAAACAATTTTCAAAAAATTCTACTTTTTTTATTTTTCGTATTTTAATATTTTCAATGAATTTTTTTAATATTTTAAGCAATTTTTTTTAATTTTTAGACATGCCTAACATAAATACACTTAAAAAGTATAATATTTGTAAAAAATACACTAATACAAAAAATATTAAAAAAATATAAAAATTCAATACATTTTTCATATATTTGTGTATTTATTAAATTTTTTAAATATTTTTTGACAAATATTTTATTTTATTATTTAAATACATTTAAGGAAGGTGAAATTAAAAAAGTAAAAAAATTATTTAAAATTTTAAAAAATTTAAAAAATATTTACTAAAAATAAAAAAATACGACAAATAAAAAACTCAAATTTTGAAAACTGAAACCAAACACACCGAATTTTCTAAAAGAATGCAAAAAAATAAAAAACTCAATTCTTCTCCCCAATTTTCTCGGGAAAATTTGAAAACGTGTCCAGGACTATTGCCGTCGTTGGCACTTATGAGGGGCTGGGCCCACAACGAGCCACGCGTCACGCGTATGTGGAAGTTGAGTGCGTGTTTTTATTATTATTTTTTTCATAAATAATTATTTTTGTGTGATCTAACTTGAATGCTAAGATCACCGAGGGACCTACAAAGATTACCAGCAGCCAACCTTTCGACCGGTAACCTTCTATTACCGGTTTCTACGTTTTAGTGTCGATTTTTTTTTAGACAATTACTTATCAGTGTGCTTACTAAAAAATTATTATAAAATTATGAAAAAGTTTATATGTTTAATTATTAATGTATATAAACTTTATTATATATTTATAATTTTTTTAAAAACATTACACTGAATTGAAACTTCTTTCCTTCTTTTTTTTTTTTTTTTTTTTTTTTTAAACTTATTACACTAAAAAAAATGCCCCCACTATAGATAATATCATTTTATTCCCTTTATCTGAGAAGAATCATTCGTATTAATCCCTAATTATAAAAATTGTATAAATAATACTCTTCTAAAGATGGTCTAAATGAGGTGAAAATGATATATTTTTATAATTGAAGGTATCAAAATAAAGAAGTTCATGAATGAAATGAATAATTAATATTAGCAAATAGTTGAGAAAATCTTGGTGTAATTAAGGCCCAGATGTACCGAGCATAAACACATTGAGATTTTTACTTACCAATGGATTAGTTTTGGATTTGCCCATTCTAGATTTTTAATCTGTAGATTCTATTTATGGGCTTAAAAATACAAGTTTGGGACCTTATCGATAGGTTCATACACAAAATTTAAAACTCATCTAGTCTTAAAATAAAATATTTGTATCAATTAGTCATACATATTTTTAATTGTTACTAAAAAATTCTTTTTTTTTTTTTTTAATTTAAAGACATTGCTACATCTCACTATAGTCGGACTTCCGTCAGACAGTCATTGGAGACTTACCAGAATGTTCAACATCACCGGAAAGTTGCCAGAGTATCACCAGTGTTTTGAACGTCACTAAAAGTCACTAAAATGTTTAGAACGTTTGCTGGACGTTAAGAATATTACTGGAAACTCACTAGAATATCGTGAATATTATCAAACAAAAAATAATAAATAGAGAAATTAGAGTTAAAAACATAACAAAATGTGCTAAATATTGATAAACTAAAAGGAAAAAAAAATGTAACAACAAACAACAATAATGAAAAAAAATATATGTTACTTTTAATTTTTGTAAGGTTTAAGCGAATTATCTCAAATATTGATCAATTTAAAAAGCAAATTTTGAACCTGTAAAATGTTACAGTTTCAAAGTACAATTCTATTAAGTATTTATCCTTATTAATCAAACTGAAAAACTTATTATGAAACTGTAAAATTTTACAGTTTTGAAGAATATTATGAAACTGTAAAATTTTACAATTTTAAAGTATGATGCATTTCAACTCCAAGAAAACTGAAATTATAAAATTTTATAATTTTTATCGCCTGTAATTAAAACTCGAAAACCATTTATTCAGAATTTGAAAATTTTATCCATTAAAATAGAAAAATAGAAGTGTATAGTAGAAAAAAAAAGTTTAAAAAAAATTTTAAAAAGGGGGAGATTTGAGTAGATCTACATTAGATTTGAGTAAATCTATCCATCTTCTTCATCGGAAACTCATATTCTTCGCCATCGATGAACGAGAAGCAAGAAGTCGGTGTTCGGTAGTTGCCGGTGAATCTCAATCAATGGTGATTGTCAGTGACTGTGAATCAAAAAAAGAAAGAAAATAAGAAAGGCCTGATCGTGGTTGTCACTAGATATTAGAGAAAGAGAGATAAAAATAAAAAGTAAAGTGTAAAGAAAGAAGAGAAGAAAAATGCACACAGGACTTTTGGGCCTACTCAAAAGATTTTGAAATTAAATAGAATACATACTTTTCAAAAAGGACTTGTGTGTAATTTGCCTTACAAGTTTATGGGTTTCCGGTTGGGCTTGGCCCATATAAGCCTAATTTGTTAAATTCAAAATTCATTTAGAAATAATAAGCAATTATAATACAATTTTTAAATTGTATACAACAATTACAATTTCATATTGAATAATTAAAAATTAAAAATAAATTTTATTTATTAAAATACAAAATGACATTCATTATGCTCAAGAAAATATTACTAGTTTCTTTTATGGTTTAAGAAAAAACAATATAAAGATAAATGAAATTTAAAACAATATCCATCGTCTTTAGTGTTGTTTGATTCTTATCCAAATTTGATTCTTCTAATGATATGTTATTTGGTTGGTAATACCTAATTTTGTTTTAAAATTATTAGAAAAATTACATTTACTTTTACAATTATACCTCGTTTGGGAACATGTTTTTTTAATAACTTTTTGACTTTTTGGCTAAAATATGATGTAAAAAAACTAGTATGTTTGGGATGACTTTTTGACTTTTTACGAAAAGATATACAAAAAGTTTAGAAAAAATAAAATTTTTGACTTTTTGGTATAGGTTATTGACTTTTTGATTTTTTTAGTGACTTTTTGACTTTTTGACTAAAAAAAACACTTGCCAAACGAGGCCTAGTCTTACAAATTAAACATAGTAGCACTGATTTCCCTTAATAAAGTTAAAACAAACAAAACTAATGCAATGATAAATAAACATTAAAATAAATAAAAGTAATTATAATTTTTTTTAATAAGGGATGATAACATCATCTTTTCATTCATTCAATTCACAAATTACTAATAAAAGAAACTTAAATATTATATGAATTAAAATATTTATAAAATTTAATAAAATTATATCTAAAATATGTGATTAACTGTTTTGTCTCAAAGCAGGTGAGTGTAATTTATCTAAATTATTTGAATAATATTCGGAATCATGAGAAAAATATCATAAAATCATTCATGAAGATTTCTCCTCCTTTGATTAGTATATGATATTTTTTTATATATGTAATCTAGCGATAGAGAATCTTTCATAATTATTTTTATGATATTTTTTTCATAATATCTAGTATTAATCTTATTATTTTAATACGGGCCTTTGACCCTGTGCGGATGGCTGGCTTTTTTAGTTTTAAGTTGGGCTTTGTATCAAAACTAACCTTTTTTTTTTTATTTAAATTTTGAGAAGTAGGGGAAAAAAACAAAAAAACAAAAGAAGAGGTAATATTGTACACGTGTCAGTGCATAAAATTCGAGGGAACACATTTAATTTAGGTTCCTAAGGGGGCGCTGTAGCTTAGCGTAGCCACGTGTTACAGTTCAAACAGTAGAGAGAGAGATAGATATATATATATAGAGAGAGAGAGAGAGAGAGAGAGAGAGAATATGGGTTGTTTGGACTTAATGATCACAACACAGAATTGGATTCACCTGCTAAAATTCTAGGGTTTTTCTAAGTCGTCGTTCACTGGTCTCTCTATATCGGTAAGTCTTCTTCTCAAAGATTCGATTCTTCGATTCGGATTTGTATATATATAGATATAGATATAGATATAGATGGTGTGTGCATGTATGAGTAGGGTGTTTGACTTCTAGGGTTTTGAAGAATTTGGGATTTTGAGTGTTTCGTTGTTTATTATTCCTATTTTGATTTGAATATGTTTCGTACTGGGGTTTCTGTGGAATTTAGGGAAGCTATTCAGCTATGATGATGTTTTTTTGCTGGAGAAAATCTAGGTTGTGGCATTGAACTAGACAGATTTTCGGATTTTTTTATTATTTATGTTTATGCATGTTTTTCCAAGGTGTTTTACATTTGTTATATGCCAATTATTGGGTATATATATATACACACACATGGATTTTGTTGATGAGTGCCCTAGGGCACTTGTTAACAAGTTTGAAATAGTTGTAAATTCTTTATGAGAGTGTGTCGTAAAGAATGGACAACCATATTAAGCTCTTTTAACCAACAATGCCTTAGTGCACTCGTTAGCAAGACCCTCTACACATTTTTGATTGTGAAAGTTATATGAATTAAGTTGGCTATGGTATTGAATTTTGATCAGAAATGTGAATTCTGTTATTAAGGTCCTTTAGGCTATGTTAGGATTTGCAGAGGGACTTGTGGAAGAGAAAAGTGAATGAAATAGAAGCTTCTTTCTTCTTTTTTTTCCTTTTGCTTTCCTTCCACAAATTCTCCATTAATCTTTAATCCAAATATAACCTTAAGGTTCTATTATTTCTTAGTTGGGGTGTTTGATAACTGGTGAATTTTCGGTTACCCTTTTTTCCAATAAGAAAGAAAATCCACCTATGTATGTGGGTTTTGGCGGAGATGCATATGAATTCATCAATAAGATGAGAAACAGTAACAAGAAGGAGAGGTGGATATAAAAAAAATTTAAATCTAGAGTAGGCTCCCCAAATTGTGTGTGATGCAATACCAAAAGACGTGCTCAAAATTTTTGGATGGAAAGTTGTAGAAGAAAACATAATGGTAATATATAATGAATTTCATGCACTTATAGTAATCATATTATTGCCTCAAAATGTAAGGCTTAATCATCATGATTTATTTGAAAAATATGTAAGTTATCCATAATATTTTTCAAATTATATATTGTAAATTTAGAAACCCAGATACAAAAATAGGTGGTATGAGATTATTAATCATGGCTAAATGTCGCCAACTTTTGAATAGAAGTCCAAGTAACAACGAGGAAACTGTTGATGGTCAATTTGTCTAACATGCCATATTGTGTTTGCTTATATGAATTCATAGTTTAATTAAATGTCTAGGCTCTCAAGCAGATTTATTTGAGAGCCTTGAAAATTCAGGTACGAGGCGTTAACCACATTGCCTTAGTTTGTTCCTGAAGGCATTTCACTTGTGGTGACATCAAGAGAGCCTGAAGCGTTAGCCTTAGAAGCATTTTGTTGCAATTTATGGTTAATTTGACGCTCTTCTTTTGGTCCTTGAACTATCTGTGCTTATGTGGTTCTGGATTTTACTTGCATCTTGTTAATTATTTATGATATTGATGGTCTTGTGAAGGAATTTGGAAGCATGCAGTCAAAGTCAAAAAGTGCAAGTCAAGTAGAAGCTAATCCGTATAACATTTCACCATCAGCAGTATGTGCAGAACCTTGGTGGCGTAGTACTGGATATAATTACGTCCCCCCTGCTGTGATAGGGGGAAACACATCTAATTCTTCTTCACTAGAACAATCAAAAGATGGCCAATCACAATCTGATGTTGCGTTGGATGAGGATGAGGATGATGCTATCAGAGAATCACAAATTAGTGCTTCTCCACGTTCAAGTATTCTTCAAACTAATACACTGTTGTGGATGGTTTTATATATTTTGAATGAATAGCACAAAATAATGACTTGAATGATATAGTCTGATTTGATGACACTGGAAACTAGCCATACATTTTTGGGGCACTTATGTGTAGGTCCTAATAAGTGGATTTATTATCTAATAGGTCCTATGAGAAAAATTTGTCATACAAAAATGTCACTAATTGTAAGTTTTAGCGACAATTTATAAAAATCATGACAAAAAAAGTCACTAATTGTCAATTTTTAGCGACATATATAAAAAATTGTCACAAAAAAATTATTTTTACCAACAATTTTACCAATATTTATTTTCAATAGGACTTGATGGAAATTAAGTCCAACTATTAGGACCTATTGATAGTTTACCCTACATTTCCCCCCACCCCCCCTTTTTTTTTTTTGATTGGCTTGCCATACATTTTCCTCGATGACTTATTATTCTCATGGATTTCTCATGTGTCATATATGCTACAGATTAATTGTTGATTCGTCTATTTATTTTATTATTATAATATTTTCATTGTTATATATATTCGTGTGGGCATAGGATTTGAGGAATTTTATTTGATCAAGTGATGTGTATTTTCTTTGGTTACTCATCCAAGAGAAACTGGTATAGAATTTAAATGTCATTTATTGAACTTGAATGTGAAAAACAAGGATTCACTTAGTTTTGTTTATTAAAACCATTTTCAGGTACTTTTGTAGAGTTTTTTAGTAGTGAATTTGTTTTATACACACCCAACTTAGTTCAGGAGTTAAAATACGACGAGGAGAAGGGTTAAGGCACTCACTGTCTCCGACCTGATTCAGCCTCTACTTATCACCTCTTGTTTCACCAGTTCAGCTTCATCAATTAAGCTTCATTTAAGGCAACATATAAAGTTGTCAATCAAGATTAAAGACAAATAAACAATTACGCAAATATGGCAGCTTTAAAGTTGTCATTTTCAACTTAATTTAGGACATTATATTCTATTGAACTTGTTCAGTAAAAGTTCAAAAATCAGTACTTCAGTTGAAAACTTGGACTCTTTTTAGGGGATTTATCATGCTTTAAGTGGTACCTCAAAGTAAAGTCATGTTAGGAAATACAAACTACTGAAAATTTTCAATATCAGTGATTCGGCATGGAAATAAGGCTACAATTGGCCCTCTTTCTTAAGTATTGCACATAATTCCTCTTTAGATGAAGGTATTTCTCGTTGTACACAATTATGTGTTTTTTCCCATTGTAGTTTCTCTGTTGTTAATTAATTTTGTATACCCGAGTTCTTTTTTTGCCATTGTAATGTCTTTGGTGTGCTCAACAGTGGGAAATTTTTCAATGTGGTACTAATGGTGACCTTATTTCAAGGATAGATGGAAATTATGGACAAGGACACCAGAATTTCCAGCATCAAACATCAGCCATACCTCCTAGGAGTAATGAAAGCCTTACACAGCCTCCACAGCTGGAACTTGTTGGACACTCTATTGTAAGTCTGCATTTTCAACTTTTCTTCACCTGGCTAGAATGTGAGAGCTGTCTTGATGATTTGCTTTATTTCTGTGCTCAATGTATGAAATCAGAGAAGTCATACTGGCATGACTTAGAAACAAAAAACATTCCTAGTGTTCTTGTAACTCTTGCAGGCTTGTGCATCAAATCCATATCAGGATCCATATTATGGGGGAATGATGGCAACTTACGGTCCTCAGCCTATGGTATGTATGCATGCAGTATCTCTTCCACATGTATTATAATGTTTAGCAATTCTTTTTGGTTTTAAGAATTAAGAACCAAAAAAAATGATTCTTTTTAATTATTATGATTGTCTATTCTGTAAAGTTCATTCTGTTGCTGTATTATTAATGTTAATGTTGAATAGATTTACAAATGTATCAAACTCCTGATGTACTGTCTAACAAATTATTGTAATGGTCAGGTGCCCCCTCATCTATTGGATATGCATCATGCTAGAATGCTTTTGCCCCTTGAAATGGCACAAGAGCCGGTTTATGTGAATGCGAAGCAATACCATGGGATTCTGAGGCGAAGGCAGTCACGTGCTAAAGCAGAGCTCGAAAAGAAGCTCATAAAAGCTCGAAAGGTCAACTTCCCAAATAATCCTTGTTTCTTATCTTTGTTTCCACCTTATATGATTAGAGTTTATATAAATAACATATAATCTAGGAATTATCCGTTGCTTCCTTATCTGAAAACCATACAATCATAGAAGTGATGCTTTTTTTTTTTTTAATGATTTCTCATGACTCTTACATATTACATGTCTCACTATAACTTCATTGTATATTTGACTTTGTTGTTGTTTTCCAGAACTTGTTTGGTTTTCTATTGTTGACAGAGGTATAGGCTAAGTTTGGGATACTTAAAAAAAGTCAAAAGGTCAAAAAGTTACTCAAAAAGTTAAAAAGTTACACTATTCACCAAAAGTCAACAATTACGGCTGCACAACTCTCAATCCTAATTTTCCTCTACAAACCAATTTTTACAATTTTTTATTACACATTTTTTCATAAAAAGTCAAAAAGTTAACCCAAACATCCATATTTTTTCCCTCAACTTTTTAGTCCAAAAAAATAAAAAGTGCACTTATTTAGGACACTCCAAACAACCCCTAATATTATGCTTTCAGTCAACAATATCATAAACCCATGGATTATAGGTAGAACAATTTATTTGTGACAAAAACCGCCACCATGGAATGCTGCAAATGCTGACATTAGGATGGACAGACAAGATGATATGATACTAGATCAGGTCAAGATGATATTAGTTCATTGTCATCCATTATTAATAAAATACAATAATAATAAGAAGAAAATGATTGGATGAAATGATAGAGTTGTACCTACTGATTTGATTACCAAAATGAACAAATAGTAGCAGGAATTAGCTTTGTTGGTACGTGAAGTAATATGCTTCTTAACCGATAATTAATTGATTAAAATAAGACAAAAAGATGAGAAAATTGTATAGATAGTTTACTTATCTAGGTAGTAACAATTAAGGATGGCTATAAGAAAGGTTGATAAAGAATTGTCCAGATTTCTGGTCACTCCCTCTTTTGGGATGAGTGATTATTTGAATATCAATAGGCAGGGGGCAAAACAAAGAAAAAAAAAATATGTTTAAATTTGAAAAAATAATTCAGAAGAGCAGATCCCTTCATCATCTTATAAATTTACAAGGTCTAACAGGATTTGAATGAAAAGTTTTATTTCACACTATCAGATTTAAAGTAGTCATCAATGTTTGCATGGATATATAGTTTTGAAATTTTAATCTCATCATTTTAGTGCTCTCTCTCTCTATCTCTCTCTCTGAAATATTAGTCTTAGATCTACTTTGGAGAGCAAGACTGGGTGTACCAAAATGAGTAAAATCTAAGATCTCACCGTGATGTCTGCAATGAAGTCCTTTATGTGGATTGCCTTTTTTTTAACCACTAGTTCAGTTTTCAGTGCTCAGATAAATGTCCAATTTTACAATTGTCTTTTCACCAGTTTTAATTGTTCCATCCACATTCTTCTGAATTTTCAAAAAGTGGCACGCTCTTGGAATAGGATTCTTTGTATGAATAAATCAACCTTGACCAACTTTATTGCAATAAGTTGAAGAATCATTCCAAATCTTGCTAGAGATGATGAAACTTGGTAAGTCGTCATCGTAGTTATTTCGGGGTAAGTAGAACCTCTTTGTTTTTTTCTACAAAATAGCCATTTTTTATATTTTTTTACCTCTTTGTTGTTTCAGCTGTATATTCATAGTTGTCCTATTTTTTAAAAAAGCCCTTTAGGTTTCCTATTCTTTTATTTTCTTCTCTTGTTGTTGTATTTTATTTTATTGTTGTTGTTACTGGACATAACATTGTATATGGATTCATCCATACCTATTTTCACATTGAAATATTAATGTATGAGCTTTGTAATACATGCGTTGTTTTCTTCTTCTGTTTTCCTACAGCCATATCTTCATGAATCCCGCCACCAGCATGCTATGAGAAGGGCAAGGGGAACCGGAGGCCGTTTCGCTAAAAAGTCCAATAACAACACAGCTGAAGAAACAGGAACAATTTCGGGTTCTGCCATCTCATCACACTCTGCCAGCTCATCAGGTTCTGAACCTTTGCACTGTGAAGCAGCCAAAACCCAGAATAATCATCGCGAAGCAAAAGGGCCTAAAGTGCATGAGACATATGATGGGCGAGGATATCAGAACCACAGTAGCCTCCAGGCATCAACATATGGTGGGCATTCAGCCAGGGGAGGTGAAGGAGACTCTTCAGGGCAGCAATGGGGGAGTGTCTCATCTAATAAGGCTTCACAAAGGGCACTTGCTATTTAGTGAGGCCTAGGGTGAAAACACGGGTGTTGGGTGAGGTAGAATCATTTATGCTCGTGTGTTTTGTTATGGCAAATCATTCTTGGCTATTTTAAGCTTGAATGGCAACTCATTCTTGGCTTTACTTGTGGTGGGGTAAAATAACAGGAGATGGAGAGATGTTAAACCAATCTCTGATCTTTTGTGTTTTGCATATAGAGTGAACTCATTTAGAATTAGAACTTTGAGGGAAAGTCTTCAGGGAGGTTTGAACAAATTAACAACATCCTAGGAACCATGTAAAGTGTTTGACAAAAGACTGGCTTGTTTGGGATTTCAGTTGTGCCTTTGTTTGGAGAAGAAAAAAAAGTTTCAAATATTGGATGTCAAGTAGATATGTGGGTGTTTTTTTTTTTTTTTTTTTTTTTTTTTTTGGCAGGAGTTTGTTGTTTTCTAGCTTATTAGTGTGACTTGGGGTTTGGAGTTTGGTTAGCCTATGCTTCTTTCTGAATATTTTCTGTGGCTGCTGTCAGACTTCTGTTTTAACTCGTTTATGTGTATATGAAAATTGATGTGGGTTTATTTCAGGGATATAAATAGAGCCAGTAAAAGCTTAGTTCTGCTGGAATTGATGCGTTCTGAATGGTGCATAAAACAGTTTGTTGGTAGACAACCTAGTTCCTGGTAACCTGGAATTTCATGGGTTGCCCTGGTTCATCAATTGTCTTGAGACGTGGTGGTTGATTCTATTATGTGTTTTTGTTTTCTTTCTTGGTGTTCTGCAAATAAATGAACCAAACTGGTAGAAAATTTGATCCTGACCAATGAGGGGGCAACCATTAATGTGTATTTGCAATTTGGAAGGGAGGGAGAAGTTGGTTCATCGACTGTCTGAACTTGGAGGTTACTAGTTCAAAGGCACATGTGGGGGCATTGGAGAATCTTGACACACAAAATAAACGATTAATTTCAGATTGGTTTTCTGAAGGATAAAGGTTGAAGCCTCTTGTCCAGCCTAAATCAAACATAAACCTGCTCAATCAACACGAACAGCGAAAAATTGAAGAAAAAAGAAAAATGCACACAACAGCAAATACCATGATATATCAAGTATAAACCTGCTCAATTCACCCCCGAAAAAAATATATCAAAAAATCAAATAAGAAATACTTTCTTATGAGTCGCATCAATATTGAGACAGGACTGATTCATTTGTTAACATAATAGGATTCAATCAAAATTTCAGGACGTACCAACCAGGGAGCTCAAAAATTGGGGGTCCCTAACTTGTCTCATTGGAAGCACCAATGCTCAGACACACAATGATACCAATGAAATGGAAAACATAAAGCAAGAAACCAACCACCAAAATCATCAGATAATTAAGAATATCTCATCGGAGTCGGCAGTCAGCAAATTCTGGGTATCCAATCAAAGCAGCAGAGCATAAAACTTTGAGACCAACTGATTTATTCTCATAGTCTAATACATACTTCTACACACAGTTAAAATAATAATAAAAGCCATCAAAAAGGAAGTACAAAAAATAGAAACTGTATTCTGTTTCTGGTTGGTATTTCCATGTTGTACAATCGTTAATCATCTTGACGTTGATGATGATGATTCGGTGTCCTCCATGTTTCCAACAACATCTTCATCCACATGTTGATCCAAGATGATTTCTTCGTCTAGGTCATCTGGGGTACCCACTTTTTCAGGGCCTGCATTGCTCCCATCAGTAAAATTATCATTGGACTCAGTGGTGTTAACCACAGTTTGTTGCTTTTCCATCATCCCAGACAAAGCCAATCTTGGAGACCACTCAAGAACATCATCAATAATGTTGGAAACCCGCTTTTGATACCTGCAAGTAGAGAGTTTCCATTTCACACCCATGCATGGTAAAAGATTTATAAAATATACTGGATTGCTTCACAAAAACCACCGGTGTATTCAACTATTTCACATAAATCCACCATCAAAACTAAGTTTGCTTTGAATAAATTCTCAAGTTTTCGGTTATTAATAAGATCTCTCCTCTTTTTTTTTCCTTTTTTTTTTTTTTTGGTCTTCATAGGAGTTCAGAGGTGACAGAATTGTACAGAAGATCAGAACCACGGCTGGAGGAGCTCTGCTACGAAGAATGTCAATACAGAAACCACCATAATCAAATAATTCTAATCATTGATGGTATGTTTGGTTCACAGGAATGAAAGTAGAGTGGAATGGAGTGCTTATTTCTTGGCCTTTCTACAAAATGAGTGGTGAATGATAATTCCATTTGCAATGTATTTGCATAATTTTTTTAGTGAACCAAACATGAGAATGGGCATTCTAATGGAATGATCATTCCATTCCACTTTTATTCCAATGAACCAGACACTACCTAAGAATTTTCAAAAACTAGACAAATGTAATTTAATCACAATAATGTTCACAAAGCATGCCACTAAAACAAAAATAAAAAATAAAAAAACAAACAATTAATCTCTAGGCAAAATCATATGCCTAACAAGCTGAATGTATAGGGCACTAGTAACTTTCAGATTGTGTAGTAATATAATTGAAGATATTCACATCATGGTCATTCACTCCATTGTACTAGTGAGATTTAGCAATTGTGCAGATAGTGAAGGACAGGAAATCATTTTCCTCAAGTAATCAGGTTAAAAAGAGAGGATATTTAACAGACCTGGCTCTGGCAGCCTCATCAGGGGCATGGTGCCTCAGAATTAATATGACCAACACAGCCACTATTGCATAGAAAAGCCGTGCTGTCCACTTCGGTCGCTCCTCCTCGTCTTTCTGGGGCCAGAAACGGAATAATTCACTCAGTGTTGCTTCCTCTGCAAGGATGTTGGGGAAAAACCATACACGTTTTCCGAAAAGAATCCATATAGCACCAAAAATTGTAGCTCTCACTGCAAACAAAAATAAATCCTTCATAACCCAAAAATATACTTAATGACATGATAATTTCAACAACAATATACATATATATAATCTAGACAAACAGCCAAATGTCCAGGACTCTTAAAAGTAGTGAAAGCAAGAAAAATTGTCGGAGTTCACTAGAAAAATTGACGGGTGGCCGGTGCATACTATTCCAATCAATCTAAAAAAACAGTTTCATACCTACACCAGTACCCATAACTGAGTAAAAACATTTTATCAAGGATGTAAGACCCATTAAGATAATTATGGTAAAATTAAAATTGAAACCATAGCCACTGGGAGACTTACCTAAAAGCAGGGAAAGTATAAGCAGAAGGACCCCCGCACACGAGTAGAGGATGAGCAGCTTGGCCCGATGGGGATATACAGGAAACAAGCAGATTGCAAGCGTCAACACAGGCCAAAAAAATGACAGAAGTGTTTGCCACAGTGGCCGTCGTTTCACAAACGTCCAGGCAAAAAAAGCATCATTTTCGGAAAATACTTGATCCTGCAATACATAGTTAATAGATCTCAACAATCAATTAGGAAAACATGCTCTAGACTTCCAAGAAAAATTAGACAATGCACTGAACATGAATTGAGGAGCTGTTAAACATTCAAGGGTTGTTGAAATCCAAAAGAAATAAAGCATAAACCAGCTACAAAACTAGAAAGCTATGCAGCCAGGATTCCTTCCTGACATCCAGGTTGACCGTTCTGAAGGAATACAATGATCACATCCTCCTCTATTCATGATAATAAATAAATAAAGCAACAGGCCAACAAGGAAACTGAGCAACATAGGAAATTTTTTTTTATCAGCAACAGGCCAACATAGGAAATTAATATAGATATAATCATATACATATAGAACCTTCCATAATTCAGGGAAGGCCACAACAAGTGCACCATCATGTCAAGAGACTCATGAAGCAAATATATCTACTACGAGTCTAGGATAAAAATTTCCAAGAGAGTACATACAAAATGAAACAAATCCTTTAAAGATTTTTTACTGAACATGAAATACTCCATCCCATTTATTGGAAATCTGATCTAATCACTATCTTGAGCCACTAAAGCTGTCCTACAACATGCACCTTCAGATATTTAGTTATGTACTAACAAAAAATCAGTCAAGGAAAATAACTTGATAATAATTAGATAATCTAAAAACTACATACCGGATCCAAAAGACCATTACAAAATCTCATAGGCATTGCTTTTGTTCCAATACACCAAAAGGCAAAATGAAAGAAAGACATAGTAGCAACGCTTCTTCTGAATAAGCTGTTGACTGATTAACTAGTTGACCGATTCTTCTTTTAGCACATAATAGGTCTCACTTATCGAAAAATGCAATTTTGGGAAATAAGTGTGGATGTTTTGGCCAATACTCTCTGCTGTGTACTCTGATATCTGCTTTCAAAAAGCAGGTTTTGTTGTTCAGCACCCTTGAAACTAATACCCTCTATAAAAAAAAATATAAAAAAAAAAAATAAAAAAAAAGCATGTTTTAGGTCTCACTTATTCGCTAGTTGTTGTGAGCATAGTGTAATTAACCCTCTACAAAAAAGTAACTGGAACAAAATGAATCTATACCACTAGGAGAAATCGAATATAGCTGATTTATTACATTAAAAAAAAAGAAAAGAAAGAAGTGTAGAAATATCAATTCATGATGGAAATTTATGCTCTAGAATTAGGGCTTGGAGCTTTAACATAATGTGGAAAAATTAACATAGAAAGGGACCTTCAGCTGTCAACTGTTGTTTTTAATCTCTTGGTTCAAATAATTGTTTGATAAAGCAATCACTAAAATATAAGAAGGGGTCTTTAGTACTTTACTAATATAAACAGGGTCAAAATTATTTTATTAAAAACACACATAAACTTGCTGGGCAATATGAGAAGATAATAAAAAATTGATATAAAAAAACGAAGCATAAAACATATAAATAACACAAAAAAAATTCAAATCCATTCTTGATCCTTTCTAAAACTAAGAAAGAAGAAAACCAAATCACTAAAACTACATGATAGTATTGTTGCACATTCTGATAATAATAGCACTTTTCTACAAAGTGAACTAACCTCATATATACAATTTGAATACATAAGGCACTGCGTAAAGAAGTAAACCCCTCATTAAAGAAGCAAATAAGTGATATAAAGGAACAAAAAACATTAAAATATTCTCTACATGGCATCGAGAGAACAAACTCACAGGAAATATCTCTAAATGTGCTGGCCAAGTAGACAATTTTCTCTTCCCAGGCCGAACAGTTTTCACCACACGGTCACAGCGCACCAAAAGATTCTTTCCCAGTAGAATATTGCCAATGTCTTCTATTTCTAGGTTCTTATCTGATTCTAGTATGTCTTTGAGCTCTGGATGATTTTTTAAAAAGCTAACAAAATCTTTTCCTCTGAAATATTCCACACGTGTCTCTTGCAGGACTGCCCACCTAGATTCCAAATCTTTATGGTCTCTCACCTTCTCAGCAAACAACTGAAATACATCCTTCTTGGCTTGTTTCTGAAATTATGATAAAAAAAAATATATAAAAAAATCAGAAAACAAAAAAATAACTCATAACTCAAATTATTCATGATCTATGATAATATAAGGTACCAAATCAGCCAAAATAAACCATTCTCTAGCAAACAGTTCAGCACATTCACTAGACATACATGATACACCAGTGTCAAGCATGAATGCAGGGTGACAAACTATGGTTGTATATGGTTTCAAATGAGTCCTTAGTAAAAAAACAGTAACAAACAAGAAGAATGCAAGGCAGATAGGCAGCATGATCACTTGTAAAAGCACTCACATACAGAGTTCTAATTTCATTTAAAATATTTCTTCTTAAATATGCAAGACGGGAAACAAGAAGAGGTCCATTTCAACTGCCAAATCAAAACAGAACTCAAACAGGCGTCATATTGACAAACACACAATGAATTATACCACCATCAATACTCAATAGTGCATTTTATGACATGCCATAATCTTAGTTGTTATGGCATTAGCAGTATGCAAATTATCTCGTAAAAGGTTTCCGTTAGAGGGAGAATAGGAGGGGTGAGGAAAAAAGTTATAAGCCACCCAAAATCATAAATAGCTACAGGGCACTCCTTGCATATAACACAGCAGTTACAATTGCCGAACTAGTCTAAAAAATATGATATATTTCCAATAATTGCTATTCAATTAATAGAAAGTCCTACCACCCTCGCCTTCATTCACCGCACATATTTGACTATGGGAGAACTTCACGCCAAACATTCTACTATGTAACATGGACTCTATAATATGTGTCGAAGTGTCCGATACACCTAATTCCCATGTCCAAGGAAATTGTGACACGGGAAAATATCAATATTTCTTAGTACACTCTTTTTATTTTCTAGGGTAAAATGGTGTTAATAAGGTGCTATAGAGCATTTCACACACAATATGGCGTGTTATGCATAGTTTTATCGTAAACTCAATTTATGAATATGTTTCCTGGGTGAATGTCCAACTCAAATGATGAACATATCCCATATAACCTTACCCAAGTGTCTGACACAATTACTTCATACATTTAGAAGAATCATTGAAACATAGTCCCGTAATTACCGTAATTTTGTCATCCAACCTTCTCAACCTAAGACAACTTCTCAAAGAGATGCTTGCAAAAAAAAATTGGAGCCTTCCAAAATTGAGTATTCTAATGGCTTCTTCTCCACACAAAAATGTGCTCCACTTTATCTTCCTTATCTATTTTATGATTTATCACAAAGACCTAACAAAAAGACCTGAAGACAAGCATTCCCATGTCTTCCTTCTGCGCCTAACAAAAAAAGGGAAGGGGTCCGAAACCCCTGTGCAACAATAATTTTCAACATCCAAAAATAAATAAATAAATAGAGTATGACATCTTTAATTAAAAGATAACTCCCTCTTGTATTTGGTCTAGTAACAATGGATTCATCAGGAGTCATAGTGCATTGATTAAACAACAGTTCTTTTTTTTTTTTAAGATAGGAATAAAACAACAGTTCTAAAAGGTTAGCAATTGATATACTCATAAGACAATTTACAAACATCAACACAATAAATGACCAAATGTGATAACCTAGAAAAATTATATATATATAGATATGAACCCTCAAAAAATTGCTCTAATGCACCCAAACAAGACAAATAAGTTGGAAGACAATAAGAAATGGCCAAATTAATAAAAATAAGACAATAAGTTGGAAGACATTTATCTAAATTCTGCTATTTGGGTTTTTTTCTGCCTTTGGAATGATCCTTTTAGGAAATTAAAATTGTGAAGAAATTAAAATGGGGCGCCATTATTAACCCCAATGTCCATCATCAAAACAAACACAAACTACGAATCACGTAAATAAACACATTCAAAAAGCCCGAAATTGCAGCGAAACAAATCGCTAAACAGTAACAGTGTGGCTCAGCCTCAACGATGCCGATCTTTCGAAAAAAACTAATCGCAAACCCTAAAATTCGTAGAATGAGAATGAGAATGCGAGAAATGAACGGTACGGAAAGAAGCAAGCAAAACACACTAACCCTAGGAGGAGTATCGCTGTTGAGATCTCGGTTGCTTCCATTCTGTATCGCCCCAGAGGATCGCCGGACCCTCTTCTTCTCCGCGCCCGATTTCGTCATCTCCCACTCTCTCTCTCTCTCTCTCTCTCTCTCTCTTTTATATATATCTATGTTTTTGCAGAGTTCGCATCGTATAGAAATGAAAAATTCATGCCCTAACGTATGAATTGCAAATGGTTTAAATACCCAAACCCGAATATCTAAAAAATCCGATCTGGTCGCTCTGTCTGGAGGCGGGTTTGGTTTGGGCTATTATATGTTGTACAAAAAATGCTCCAGACCACTAATTAGTGGTGGCTCTAATGATGTGGCAGTGGATCCCACCCACTGTCACATGTGTTTTGTGCCTTGTTTTGTGTTTTTTTTTTTTTTTTCACTTGCCACCTCACTAGTGGTGGAGTTAGTGGTGATAAATTAGTGGTATGTAGCATTGCTCTATGTTGTATTATCTTGAGTAAAAAAATATCGTTCAATTTGTTAAGGCCTGCTTTGACATTTTAAAAAAAAATTTAAAAGTTAAAAAATTATTTCAAAAGTTAAAAATTTATTATTATTTATAAATTAAAAATATAAAAAATTAATTTACACAATATTTTAATATAAATCAACCAGTTGACGTGACTGGTACTGCACTGATGGAAGTGCACTTATTGGGCTGCTAAAGAAAAAAAAAAGAAAATTAGGTATATATATTCATTAAATCAGAGGGTAATGTTGGGCCAGTTGGAGCCCATCACGGGTCTCGTTTTGATAATCTGAACCGTTTCAATACATAGAACTCGTCGAGTACTATATACTTGTAAAAAATCACGTTGATCGGATATCGCTAACTATATGATCAAATCAGTTTTGTATAAAAAATGGATGGTGTTATAGTTAACGGTTGACAAAAAAACTAACACGATCAGATAGCTACCGATATCCAATCACCGTGATTTTTTACAAACATATAGTATACGACGAGTTCTACACATTACGGTTCCGATTCGCAAGGGCCAAACAACATCGTCCAATTCAAGCTCGAAAAGAGGCAATTATTTCATATCTCCTAATCCGTCCACTGCTCTGCCAGACTGTACGGGTTACATTACTAACTTCTCCTGTACACTTATTTATACAATTTTTTTAATACACATTTTTTCGTAAAGAGCCAAAAAGTTAACTCAAACATCTATATTTTTTTCCTCAACTTTTTAGTCAAAAAAATAAAAAATACACTTATTTAAGACACCCAAAACAACCCCATGTATTGTCTTGAGTAGTAAAATATTGTTCAATTTATTAAAATTATATCAATTTATATTAATTTGCATCGTTTTATTTGTTAATTGTGAATTAAATTTTAAAATTTATAATTTTTCTTCGAAATCGATCCGCTCCATTATAACTAATATATATTTTTTAATCTCTAATGAAATATCAAGGTAAAAATAAGTGTGAGAGATATTTAAAATATCAAATTTATTAAAAATTAGTAGTTATATATGAAAAAAAAAATATGTAGAATTAGTTTGTGTTATATATATAAAAAATGTTATGTAAATTAGTATTATATTTTATGTAAATACTTGATAATTGGTTAAAAATATTTTTCAATCTATTAATTTGCCCCAAATTGTTAAAATCATAATTTAATTATTTGTCAATCTACTATTTAATTTATAATTTTATTCTCAAATCGTATACCGCACACACTTCTAAGCTGGAGACCTAATTCGGGTTCGGATATATGGGTCAAATTATCAAAAATTGTTGCATGTGATGGCCTAGCATTACTTTTATTTTAAGAAATAATAGTTTGTGAATTACTTTTAACTTTTCCTGGTATTTGAAACCTGTCTTTGATTTCTTTCTTCTTTACCGAATGACTATTCGTCTATTATATTAGCATATATAGATGCCGACATGGTATGGTACTCTCACGTGATCATGTGTAAGATGGTAAGCATGCACTATTGATAAAAGAATATATTATGGACTTCAAATTTTATTTTATATGAGATATTTAATTATTTATTTAGTAAAAAATTAAATATTTCTAATATTAATCATTAATAAATTTAAATTTTTTTTTTTTATCTATAGATGCAAACACAACGATACAATTGCTATCATCTATTTTGAATCACTTAAAATATACACATTTTTCATAATTAATATTCCAATTATTATTTTTTTTTTATAAATTGGGTTGAAAGTGAGAAATATATAGGAGTATATATATAATAATTCATTTAAATAATAATTTAGAAAATCAAATTACAAATTTTTTTATACTTAATCAATTAGTTTCAACGATTAATTGATTTTGATTAAAAATTTTATATCTGGTCTTTCATAGATATAAAAATAGAAAAAAATAATAATAAACTTTGTTGACAAATTTTTTTTCAGTCAAAGTTAAAATAATCAATATAGTAAAAAGCATAAACGTACAACCATTAAGGGATTATTTAGGGTGTCTTAAATAAGTGTATTTTTTATTTTTTTTTAAATTAAAAAGTTGAGAAAAAAATATGGATGTTTGGAATAATGTTTTGACTTTTTATGAAAAAAATGTGTATTAAAAAATTGTATAAATAAATGTGTTAGACTTATTTATTTTGATGATTTATTTAATTATGTTTTTAATTTATTTGGAAGAGAAAAATATAATCAAAATTTATTTTGATGATTTATTTGAAAAAGAAAAATAGAATCAAAAATTATTTTATCTCATTATTTCTCACCTAAACCTTTATTCCAAATGTTGTTAGAATATATTTTAATATTTTATTAAATCAGGAGTTCAAACAGTCCCAAACAGAGGTTCAAACAGCCCAGCACTACAGCAGTTCAAAAGGTTCAAAAGGTTCAAGTGGAAGATATTCAAATTAGTAATGATAGAGTAGAAGATATTCAAATTAGTAATAATGGAGTACAACAGTTATAAATTCAAATGAATACAACGGTTATAAACGGCTATAAGTTTCATTATCTATACCAATGCCTCTAATGTAAACAAGTAACAAAAAAAATCAGAAAATATTTTTTGATCTATAATCACTTACATCTATTCTCTGAAAAATTCTCTGAGGAATGTTCTTCAATTTTTGTTTACATCATCTTTCAGAAATTATACACTGAAACGTATAGTTTTAAGCCCATTTTTCCTGTGTGAGGTTTACAGAAGAATCATAATTTTATTTTTATATCTATCTTTGAGAGATAATTCTTGTAGCTTTCTGTGAAAGCAAAAACACCTTATTTTCAACCTTGTAAGAGTGTAGTACACTCAGTGTTCTTGACTTAGAAAATCTGTGTAAAATTTGTAGAGGATTGCTCCATTTGTAAAAAGGTTGCTAGCACCCCCGTGAAGCTAGAACATAGTGAAAAATCTCAAGTGAACCTTGAGGAGTGGACGTAGGCCAAGTTGAAACCGAACCACTATAAATTTGTTTGCCTCTCTCTCCCTTGTCTCTTTATTTTATTTAAATTGCTGTAACTATATTTCACATTTTCACTGTGCTAAAATCATTAACTGACATAATTGTTAGAACACTTATTTTAATTATTTTTATTTTGTTAACTATATTTATATATTGTGCTAGTCATAATTTTTATTAGGGTATTATTAATTTTTAATTGTAAAAACCTAATTCACCGCCCTCTTAGATTGTCTTTTAGGTAACAATCGGTATCAAAGCCTAGACTTTTGTTTTAGATTTAACCATCTGGGAGTTTCGATCTATAGCAATCTTAGCTGAAGGACAAGCCACAAATAGGCCACCATTGTTTAACGAAAACAACTATAATCATTGGAATGATAAGATGACCCTATACCTGCAAACCACTGATTACGCCATGTGGATTATTGTTACCAAAGGTCCCAAAATTCCTACCAAATTAGTAGAAAATATTAGTGTACCTAAAACTGAAGATGAATGTGATGAAAGAGATCATAAATTATTATAAGCCAATGCTAAAGCCAAACTCACCATTGTTTGTGGATTAAACTCTAAGGAGTATAATAGAATTTCAAGTTGTGATTCGGCAAAAGAAATTTGGGACAAACTTGAGGTAACTTATGAAGGTACAAACCAAGTGAAGGAATTTCGTATTGATATGCTTGTTCATAGTTATGAATTATTTAAAATGAACTCTGATAAATCTATTTCAAGTATGTTTACTAGATTTACTGAAATTGTAAACTCTTTGAAATCTCTTGGCAAAACTTATACTAAAGTGAGTTGGTAAGAAAAATTCTTAAGTGTTTACCAAAGAATTGGGAAGCAAAGGTCACGGCCATTATAGAAACCAAAAATCTCTCCACACTTGGATTGGATGAGCTTATGAGTTCCCTTATGACTTATGAGATCACCATGAAAGGACATGAGGATGTTGAAAATAAAAAGAAAAGTCGAATTGCATTCAAAGCGTCATCAAATGAATAAGAACATGAAAATTTCAGTGAGGATGAAAGTTATGTCATGTTTAGTAGAAATCTCAAAAAGTACTTCAAGAAAAACAATTATGAAGGAATAAGACCTTTCAAGAAAGAGTGCAACAAAGATAACAAGAATAAACTTATTATTTGCTATGAGTGCAAAAATCCTGGACATATGAAGATGGATTGTCCAAAATTGAAAAATCATGGAAAAGACTACAAAAGAAACAAGAAAGCTATGGTAGCAGCTTGGGGAGAAAGTGAAGATAAAAGCTCAAGTGATAAAATTGAAAACGAAGTAGCCAACTTGTGTCTCGTGGCTCTTGAAGACGAAGACTCTACTTAAGATGAGATAACTACTCTTTATGAAGAACTTGAAAGTGCATTCCATGAACGAAAAGATGAATTTAGAAAAGTTTATGCCAAAAATAATGTGTTAAAAAAATCTGTTGCATATTTATCTAGTAATGTAGAAGAATTAAAGAAATAAAAATTTGTTTTGAAAAATGATTTTAACACCATCTCTAATGAGAAAACCGCTTTAAAAAACACTGTTGATAATTTAACAAAAATACTTGAAAATTTTGTAAAAGGTAGAAATAATCTCAATATGCTTCTTGGAAATCAAAGATATGTTTTCGATAAAGCGGGCATTGGATATGATCCTATTAAGAAACAAAAGAATCTCAATACAATTTTTAAAAAAACACCTCTCATGACACACTATCGTATTACTTGTCATTATTGTAGAAAGAAATGTCATTATATGTCTTATTATCCATTCAAAAATAATATGAACATGGGAATTAAAAATATCTGGATTGTTAGAGGATCTAACAAAACTAACTAAGAAGAACCCAAGAAACTATGGATACAAAAAATCAACACTTGATTGTCATCTTGTAGGTTTGTTTTAAATCCAGAGCTAAAAAAGGGAAGTGGTACTTTGATAGTGGATATTCCAGACACGTGACCAGAGATAAATCATTCTTTACTAAACTATCATCAAAAGATAGATGATTTGTTACTTTTGGAGATAACAAGAAAGGAAAAATCATCGGTATTGGTAGTATCGGTATTTCTCCTAACCCTTCTATTGAAAATGTTTTACTTGTTGATGGACGTAAGCATAACCTACTTAGTATTAGTCAATTATGTGATAAAGGTAATCGAGTTATTTTTGATAAATCACATTGCACAATTGAAAGCACAAATAATCATAAAGCTTTATTCGTTAGTAATCGCCATGATAATATTTATGTTTTTTTATCTTAATGATCTCTATACTAGTGATGTTAAATGTTTATATGTTAGTAATGAAAATAATTTGTTATGGCATAGAAGACCTGGTCATGCTCATATAGATTTAATTACTAAACTTTTGAGAAAGGATTTGGCCATTGGACTTCAAAAAATTAAATTTGAAAAAGATCATCTTTGTAGTGCTTGTCAACAAGGAAAACAAACTAAAATATCATTTAAATCAAAATCTCATATTTCCACAACTAGACCTTTACAACTATTGCATATGGATTTATTTGGTCCCTTAAGGACATTTAGTCTAAGTGGTAAACGTTATTGTCTTGTTATTGTTGATGATTATTCAAGATTTACATGGGTTATGTTGTTAGTACACAAAGATAAAATCTTTTCTTCTTTCACAAAACTCTGTTGTAGAATTCAAAATGAAAAAGGCTTTCTTATTACTAATATTCGAACTGACCATGGTAGAGAACTTGAAAATAATAAATTTGAATTGTTTTGTGATGGGCATGGTATTGGACATAATTTTTTAGCACCTAGAACCCATCAATAAAATGGTGTAGTAGAAAAGAAGAATACAACTTTAGAAGAGATGAGTAGAACAATACTTTGCGAAAATAATCTTACTAAATATTTTTGAATCGAAGTCGTTCACACCACATGCTATATTTTAAATCATGCATTAATTAGATCTATTCTAAAAAAGACTCCTTATGAACTTTGGCATGATAGAAAACCCAATATTAGTCACTTGCATGTTTTTTGTTGTAAATGTTTTGTGCATAATAATGGTAAGGATAACTTAAGTAAATTTGATTCAAAATCTGATGAAGCAATTTTTCTTGGCTATTCATTAACTAGCAAAGCTTATCGTGTTTTTCATAAAAGAACTCTTGTTGTGGAATAATCTATACATGTGGCATTTGGACATCTCTGCTCAAAAGCAAATTGTCAGTGATAATATAGATTTGGAACAAAATGTGGAAGATTCAAGTATCTGCAAATAAGAGAACCAACCATGTAAGTTGAATAAAGAGATTGAACAATCTATTCTCCCACCTCAAAAAGAATGAGGAAGCAATGATGATTTGCCAAGAAAATGGAAGTTTGTTGATAATCACCCTAAGGATTTAATCCTAGGTGACCCTTCAAAAGGTATTGAAACTCAGTATTCACTTAGAAATATTTGTAGTAACTTGGCTTTTCTCTCACAGATTGAGCCTAAAAACTTTCAAGAAGCCGAATTCGATGAATATTAGATGATAGCTATGCATGAAGAGCTTAACCAATTTGAGATAAACAAAATGTGGGAACTTGTGCCAAAACCTAAAGATCATACCATTATCGGTACCAAATGGATCTTTTGAAACAAGTTTGATGAATCCGGCACAATTATAAGAAATAAGGCTAGACTTGTTGTACGAGGATACAATCAAGAAGAAGGTATTGATTTCGATAAAACATTTGCTTCGGTTGCTAGATTAGAAGTCATTCGCATGTTACTTGCATTTGCATGTTTTAGAGATTTCAAACTTCATCAAATGAATGTAAAAAGTGTCTTTCTTAATGGTTTTATAAATGAGGAAGTTTATGTTAAACAACTCTCAGGTTTTGAAGATCATGTTTTTCCAAATCATGTTTTTAAACTATCAAAAGCTTTATATGGTTTGAAACAAGCACCTTGTGCATGGTATGAACGATTAAGTAAATTTTTGATTGAAAATAAATTTTCTAGAGGAATGATTGACATAACACTTTTTGTTAAAACTAAAAATGATGATTTACTCATTGTGCAAATATATGTGGATGACATTATATTTGGTGCTACCAATGAAACCTTGTGTAAGGAATTTGCTAAGTGTATGCAAGGTGAGTCTGAGATGAGCATGATGGGAGAGCTAAATTATTTCCTTGGGCTTCAAATCAAACAATGTAAGGAAGGAATTTTTATCAACCAAGCTAAGTACACAAAAGAATTACTCAAAAGGTTTGGTATGTATAACTAAAAAATAGTTGGAACACCTATGAGCACATCCATTAAGCTAGACAATGATGAAAAAGGTAAGTCCATTGATCAAACAAAATATCGAGGTATGATCGGCTCACTTCTTTATTTAACTGCAAGTATACCCGATATTATGTTTAGTGTTTGTATGTGTGTTAGATATCAATCAAATCCTAAAGAATCACATCTCAGTGCTGTTAAAAGAATTTTTAGATATCTTGTTGGCACTCAAAAATTTGGGACTATTTTATCCTAGAGGTGTTACATTTGATTTAATTAGTTACTCGGATGCTGACTTTGTCGGATGCAAACTTGATAGAAAAAGCACGAGTAACACTTGTCACTTTCTTGGTAACTCATTAGTATTTGGTTTAACAAAAAGTAAAATTCTGTTACTTTATCAACGGTCGAAACTGAATATATAGCTTTTGAAAGTTGATGTGCCCAAATAATTTGGATGAAACAACAATTGGAGGTTTTTGATTTGCATTATGATCATATCCCTATTAAATGTGATAATACCAGTGCTATCAATTTAAGCAAAAATCCGGTTCAACACTCACGAATAAAACATATTGAAATTCGACATCATTTTTTAAGAGATTATGTTCAAAAAGGAGATATTGTACTTGAATTTGTAAACACCGACAAGTAATTGGCGGATATCTTTACAAAACTCTTAAGCGATGATCACTTCAATTTTATTCGTGGCGAGCTTGGAATGTCGGTTTTTACTTAAAAAGTTTTGTTATGATTGTGAAACTTGAATCTTTGTTAAAATGATATATGTGTATTGCTACATTGATATGAAAACATTTATATCAGTTAAATACTCTTAAGTCCTTCATACATTTATTCTCCTTGACAATTTGCTATTATCAACTGTATAATTTTTGTTGGGTTATGCATCTTGAGGTAAAATTAACTTTGCATACATTGATTTTTTTAAAAACCCTCATGGTATTTTTTTTGCATTACCATTCCAGCAACACCAACGTCCCATTAAGTTTAATTTCTGCTGGTATTATTTTATTTTACTTTATTTATTTATTTTTTTTATTTTACTATTAAGCTTAAATTTTTATTTTTATTTTTCATTATTATTTTTTATTTGGGCTTGATTTTTTTTTTTCTGCTTTTTAATTTCATTTTTCAGTACTTAAACATAAAAACAAAAACAAAATACAAATATTTATATAAAAAAAAAAACACCATTCATTTTTTTTACGGCCATACGCTGATCAAAATAAACATATTTACATAAAAAAAAAATAAAAAAATAAATTCATTTTTTATGGCCATCCGCCGATCTTACTTACTCGCCTCTTCCATCATTTTCTTCTTCTTTTTGTCACCTTGGGCGACCCTTGACGCCCCTATCCCCGTGTTTTCGTCAAGAGCGAGCACTCCCCGCTAACTATCAAAGGCCAAGAACGATGTTGCTCCAAATCGGGCCATGGAGGTGGTCTTTCGTTTAAACTCTTTATTTTCGGCCTTTAGTGCGCCTATCTCTGCTCGCGCATCCTTGTACATGCACTGGAGCAGAGAGAGTTGGGCGTTGACCTGATGGAGCTCACTCGTTCTATTCTGCAGTCAGTGAGCTAATTTTGTGACTGCAGTCACCGTCTCCATACAGGACGTCAGTGTGAAATGATTAGCTTCAATGTTTGATTGAGCTGCCATTATTTGCTCAATCGACATCATAGGAAGGTTGGGAAGAGTAGGAGCCGGGGCACTCGGCCTAGCAGAGCTTATGGGATCGTTCAGGTCCGGAAACAAAAGTGAGGGAACGGGATGAGGAAGCCATGGTTTAGAGGTGAGAGGTGTAAAAGAAATGAGTGCAGAAAAGATAGAATAGAATGGTGAAGAAGAAAATGAACGAGTATGATTAAGAAGAAGGCTAAAAAGAAGAGGCTGAAGAGAAGTAGACAAGGAGGGAGAGATGCCGAGGCGAGCGGCAATCGAGTAGAGTTGCTTTTGTCGGCCACTGAAGCAAAAGTCAAGCCACGTGGCAACTGCGTTTTGCGAAAAAATAGAGAGATGCGGGAGAGTTGTATGTGTATGCATATATGTATATATATTGTATAGCTATATATTGATTATCTATTTTTTGATGCCATTTATTACTATCATTTTCCTCATCCTCCTCCAGATTCTGACCCATAATTCCTTTTGATAATGTCACAGGGGGAGAAATTATATGATGTTATGTATTATGGTATTATTTTCAAACTAATATGATATTATGTATTTATAATTTGATATATTAGTCTCATATCATGTTTTTAATTAAAGTTTATTTATTACACATGTGCTAACCTATGTTTTTAGAAATAAATTCAGGGAGTATGACTTGAGGGGGAGCTTTTCTTACTTTCAAATCAAATCAAAACATCATTGTGTGCCATTATCAAAAAGGGGGAGATTGTTAAACTTATTTATTTTGATGATTTATTTAATTATGTTTTTAATTTATTTAGAAGAGAAAAATAGAATCAAAATTTATTTTGATGATTTATTTGAAAGAGAAAATAGAATTAAAATTTATTTTGATGATTTATTTGAAAAAAAAATAAAATCAAAATTTTTTTTGATGATTTATTTGAAAGAGAAAAATAGAATTAAAATTTATTTTATCCCATTATTTCTCACCTAAACCTTTATCCCAAATGTTGTTAAAATGTATTTAATATTTAATTAAATCAAGAGTTCAAACAGCCTAAAACAGAGGTTCAAACAGCCCAGCACTACAGGTTCAAGTGGAAGATATTCAAATTAGTAATGATGGAGTTGAATATATTCAAATTAGTAATGATGGAGTACAACGGCTATAAATTCAAATGACTACAACGGCTATAAACGGTTATAAATTCCAACGAATACAACGGCTATAAACGGCTATAAGTTTCATTATTTATACCAATGCCTCTAATGTAAACAAGTAACAAAAAAATCAGAAAATATTCTTTGATCTATAATCACTCACATCTATTCTCTGAAAAATTTTATGAGGAGTGTTCTTCAATTTTTGTTTACATCATCTTTTAGAATTTATATACTGAGACGTATAGTTTTAAGCCTATCTTTTCTGTGTGAGATTTACAGAAAATCAGAGTTTTATTTTTATATCTATATTTGAAAGATAATTATTGTAGCTTTCTATGAAGGTAAAAACACATTATTTTTAACCTTGTAAGAGTGTAGTACACTCAAGCGTTCTTGACTTAGAAAGTCTGTGAAAAATCCGTGGAGGATTGCTCAATTTGTAAAGAGGTTGCTAGCACCCCATGAAGTTAGAGTATAGTGGAAAATCTCAAGTGAAACTTGAGGAGTGGACGTAGGCCGAGTTAAAACCGAACCACTTTAAATATGTTTGCTTCTCTCTCCCTTATCTCTTTATTTTATTTAAATTGCTGTAACTATATTTCACATTTTCACTGTGCTAAAATCATTAACTGACATAGTTGTTAGAACACTTGTTTTAATTATTTTTATTTCATTAACTATATTTATCTATTGTGCTAATCATAATTTTTATTAGGGTATTATTAATTTTTAATTGTAAAAACCTAATCCACCCCCTCTTAGGTTGTCTTTTGGGTAATAAAGTGTATAGTAGAAGTTAGTGAAGTAGGCCGTACAATTTGAGCAGTGTAGTGGGTGGTTAGGAGATGGGAAATGATTGTCTCCTTTTTGGGCTTGAATTGGACGCTGTTGTTCGGCCCTTGAGGGCCCACCACAGGTTCCATTTTGCTAATCGGAACCGTTCAACATGTAGAACTCGTCGAGTACTATATACTTGTAAAAAATCATGTTGATTGGATATCGATAGCTATCTAATCGTGTTAGTTTTTTTGTCAACTGTTAACTATAATACCATCCATTTTTTTTATATAAAACTGATTTAATCATATAGTTAGCGATATCCGATCAATATGATTTTTTACAGACATATAGTACTGGATGATTTCTATATATTGAATAGTTCAGATTATCAAAACGGGACCTGTGATGCGCTCCCACGGGCCCAACATTACCATCCAACTTAATGAATATATATATGTAATTTTTTTTTGTTCGTTCTTTCCTTTCACGTCAGTACCTAGAGTGCTGTAAAGTAAGTTTGTATTAAAATATTATGTATATTAATTTTTTTTATATTTTTAATTTGTGAATAGTGATGGCTTTTTAATCCTTTTTTTTGTAACTTTTTGACTTTTTAGATTTTTTTAAACACCCCAAATCAGGCCTAAATACAAATAAATAAATAAACAAACAAACATGAAGTAAGATATAACAAGAATAATAATATTTACCATAGTTATTTTTAGTTTTTTGAAAATACTTTCCAGAAAATTATATATTATTGTTTTCTATATATTTTTATTTTTACTGAATTTTTTTAATATTTTAAGCAATTTTTTAAAAATTTTTAGATACACTTAACATAAATACACTTAAAAAGTATAATTTTCGTGAAAAAAATATTTAAAACATTCACTAAATACCAAAAATATAAAAAAAAAAGAAAAAGAAAATTCGGTATATTTTTTTGTATTTTTGTATATTTATTAATTTTTTAAAATATTTTTTCACAAAAAATTAACTTTTTAGATACATCTAAGTAATATGCATATAAAAAGGTAAAAAAATGCTTAAATTTTTAAAAATATTTACTAAAAAAAAAAAATACGAAAAATAAAAAACTCAACTTTTAGAAAATTAAATTAAAAAAATTGAAACCAAACACACTTATTAACTTTTATTTATATGATTTTTTTTTCCCTGAGTTTGTGTTAAACTTATCAATTTTTCTTAATAATTGATTCACTAAAATTGGTTTAAGTGTCATATGAAATAAAATATTAAGATAGTGTAATATAATTATGTTAAATTTGTAGGCGTTTTTATATTTTAAAAATTTTAGCGTAAAGATAAATTACGCCATTAATTTATGTAGTTTAATCAAAGTGTCACTTTAATTTTATTTTGGATATAACTTATAATTTATTTTTTTATTTATTATAAAAAAATAAAAAGATAATATGTAACTTAAATAAGTTAATAAATTAGTTTTTTTAATTCATCCCAAAGGAGGGCTTTTAATTTTATTATAGAGTGGTCTCTGATTCATATAATTTATTTTAAATTTATTTTGAGCCTTCTAATTTTGTACGTGATACATTTTTTGATCAAAATTTTCTAATGGTAAACAAAAGAGGAACAACTCTGTAACAAAATTAAGAATATAGCGTTGAAATTATTCAAATTAAGGCCAAGTTTGGTAATTGTAAAATAATTTATTTTTTTATTTTTTTCTATTATATCACCTCTCTATTTTTCTGTACATCTTTTCGTAAAAAGATAAAAAAATATACTTATTTAAGTCATTCCAAACAACTCATAAAATTATAAGAGCTGAAGTTGGAAATTTAATATAAAATACTGGTGCAAATTATAATTAGGCTAAGTTTGAAAAGTTGAAAATAATCTATCTTTTTATCTTTTTTTCATCACATCATCTTTCTATTTTTTTACACATTTTTTCATAAAAAGACAAAAAAATACACTTATTTAGTGATCCCAAATAACCCTTTACACTGTGTTTGGGAACGTAAGAGAGGAAAGAAAAGAAATGATTACTTAAATAATAAGAGAAAAGAAAAGAAATGAAATGATTGTGATTTCTTTCATTCTTGTTTGGATAAAGAAGAAATAAAATAAAAGAAATGATTATGATTTCTCTCATTCTTGTTTGGTTAGATTTCATTAAGAAAAAATAAAAAAAATTATTTTATATTATATTATAAAAATAACCTTTTTATATTTTCAATAATTTTATTTCTTTTATTTTTATAGGGACAAAATTGGTATTATGAAAATAAGGATTTATTTTCTCTCCCAATCTCTCCACTTTTGGGAAGATTGAAAATGAGACTTATAAGAAAAATGTGTTTCTCTCAATTTCTTTCATTACTCTCCACTTAAATTATCCAAACAAATAAAGAAAATACATATCTCACCATCTCTTTCATTTTCTCTCCAAACCACCCAATCCAAACATAGCGTTAGTCTTGAACTTTAGTTTTGGGTACACTCTGTGCTGTGCGTCCACTCGTAGAGTCGTAGTATTATCGTTTCGTTTCGTTTCGTTTCGTTTCCTTTTTCCATCTCTACCTCTGGTCTGGAGTGAAAATTGCTTCGTTTTTCAAATGTTTCTTGTCTTTCATCAGAATTTTGTGTGTATTCAGGCACACCCATTATCAGATAATCGTACTTTCTCTCTCATCAGAAAGCGTAGAATACGATTACAAACCTCTCGTTTTGATGATGATGATGATGATGGTGAAAAACTCATCAAGAAAAGGGGAAGAAGAAGAAGAATCCACCTCAACTTCCATGTGTGCCGTGCGGTGGAGAAAGAGTCAGAGTTCGAGGTTGACACAGATAAGGCCCGGGAATCCCTTAGAAAGCTTGACGAACAGCTTCAATCTCTCTCCAACAAACCAATCAACCGTCCCAAGATTAGGGGTACTCTCTCTCTCTCTCTATATGTATATAGTTGTGTTTGCAATCTAAACTTTGTGGATGGTTTGATGAATGAAGAAGAAGGTGGGTTGAATTTGAAAACTGTTTTGTAATTATTTGAAGTTTTAAATTAATGTTATATTTGGTTCATTATAATGAGATAAAATGGGATGGAATGGTCAAGATGAAATTATTAATGTTTTTATTATGTTTTTGTCATTATGTCTAACCAAAAAAGAGAATGAGAATGAATATTTTTGATTGAATGATATTTCACTGTATTTTAGTAAGGGTTAATTACACTAATAGTCTGTATAGTTTAGGACTTAGGTTACTTTAGTCCTTGACTTTGTAATTGTAACACATTTGATCATGAATTTTGAATCTTATTCCAAATAAGGATAATTGAAAATATTATCAGATTTTTTAAGGGTAAAATCGTCAATTTGATAAAATATAAACTAATTTGACAAAAATAAATGTCAAAAAAATATTTTTAATTTTTAAAAATTATTTTTATCCACTAAGGATAAAATTATGTAAAATTAATAAAAATTACATGATTAATTTTTTAAAATTAATTTTACATGATCATCATCCAAACACATAATAAAAATTAATTTGGTAAAAATTAATAAATATCTAAAAGATTTATCAATTTTACATAATTTTATTTTTAATAGGTAGAAATAATTTTTAAAAATTCAAAAATATTTGTTTGACATTTATTTTTGTCAAATTAGTTTATATTTTATCAAATTGACAATTTTACCCTTGAAAAATCTAATTTATATTCAATTGTCCTTATGTGGAACAAAATTCAAAATTCAGGATCAAATGTGTCACAATTGAAAAGTCAGGAACCAAAGTGACACAAGTCCCAAACTCTAAGAACTATTTGTGTAATTTGCCCTTTTAGTAAACAAAACACCACTTATGGATTAATTGCGCTAAGATCCATCTTCATCTATTAACAAATATCACTTTATCCCTCTTTTTTTGTTTTTGTTTTTTTGTTTTTATTCAATTGAAATAGAAAGCATAAACTGTTAAAAGTAGCATTACAACACTAGAGCATTAGTTCCTCACAATACTCACTCCAGTCATATCATCTATGACCAAAGTTCTAACTTCATCTAGCGGATCCTCCAATATTACCAAATGTTCATCTTGGGCCACTCCCATGTTTGCTAGCTTATCTGCAACTCTGTTTCCCTCCCTAAAGGTGTGACTGAGAGACCAATTGCATCTTTTCAATAGAATTTTTGCATCATCCTCAATAATAGCCTTGTGAGGGGAGTTGTGGCTAGGGCCGTCTTGGAGTTGGTTTGTGGCCTGTTCAGAATCTGTCTCAATCTCCACATCCATTTTGCCTTTTTGGAAGAGGATGGTAAGGCCCCTGTAGATGGCCCACAGTTCAGCTTCCAAGCTTGAGCAGTGTCCTATCTTGCCATAGTAGCCCCATATCCCAGTACCAATTTTATTGCGTAGCAGTCCTCCATAACCAGCCTGACCTGGGTCTCCTCTAGAACATCCATATGTATTAAGCTTGAGTTTACCTATAGATGGGAAACACCAATTAATTAGTCTAGGTTGGGATGAATTGGGGTGGAGAGAGATTGGAAAGCCTGTTCAATCTCTTGAACATAATTCCTTATGTTCTTGAGATTAGTTTGAATGGAGTTAGATAAGTTTTCAAAAACCAATTTTTGCGATCCTTCCAAATCTGCCAAAGAGTTACAATAAAAATGAGGTACCATTTGTTCCTAAAAATAACATTTTATTTTTCATATTGGAAGAAATCCATTCAAACAAAGGCTGTCCACATCCTAGCTCCCACCAGTTATGGTTCATAATTTCAGTCCAAATTTCTTTAGATTTAGCACAATCCCTGAGCAGATGGCTCATATCCTCACTGAAGAACCCACACCTAGGACAAAGATCTGAAGTTGCCATGTTCCTCACAAGCCGCAGATAGTTCGTAAGCAATCTTCCCCTTAGAATAAGCCATAGGAAATATTTTAATTTCTGGGGAATTTTAATTTTCTAGAGCCATTTCCATTCTCTACCATTCCTTTCCAGGTCAGTGATGATTTTATATGCAGATGTTGTGGAAAAATTGCCATTAGAGGACCCAATCCAAGAGGGAGTTTCAGTGTAGGTCACATATCTAGGCCTATAGGTTTTGAGGATCTCTTGGAGGTCCTGCTAATTAACAAGGTTAACAAGAATAGCAGTGTTCCAGTTCCCCTCATCATCAAGTACAGAACTAATCTTGTCTAAATCATTAATATGAGTGTTGTTATAGGCTTGGGCTAGCGGTTGTTTCCCACACCACCAATCATTCCAAAAAGAAAGGAATGTTTCTTCTGAGGCCAACTGAAAAAGGAACTTTTATCCAAATATTTCGATTGGAGGATTTGGCACCAGAGTTTATTGCTGTCACTTGGGATATTCCACCCAAGTTTGGTGAGGAGTGCTGAGTTTTTGTCCCTAGCTTTTCTAATTCCAAGTCCACCATCTTCTTTGCTCTTGCACACAATATCCTAGTTGACCAAATGAACTTTCTTGCTGTTTTCAGTATCACCCCATAGGAAATTTCTATTGATTTTGCCTATTTCGTCACAAAATTTCCGAGGGAGCTCCATGGTTTGCATATTATAGCTGGGGATAGCAGATGACTGTATGAGTGTTAGTCTGACAGCTACAGAGAGATTTCTAGCTTTCCATCCTGAGAGTCTAGATTTCAACTTCTCAATAGTCTCATTGAATAAGTTCTTGTTGACCCTTTTGTGAAGAAGATGAGACCCCAAATATTTTCCCAGGTCTTGGGTGAGGGGTATTCCACTTTGGGCACTTAAGGATCTGGCTTTGTTGCAAGGGATATTGGGGGATACAAAAAGTTTGGATTTCAAGTGGTTAATTTTCTGCCCAGAGACCTCACAAAATTCATTGAGGACATCCATAATGGTTTCACGATTTGTATGTTCAGCTTTGGCAAACAGGATAAGGTCATCGGCAAAAAACAAATGGGATAAAGGATGACTTTTTTTAGATGCTTTGATACCTTTCCAAGAGCCCTCTCTAACTTTACTAGTTATCATGTTTGATAATCTTTCCATGCAAAGCACAAAAATGTAAGGCGAAAGTGGGTCTCCTTGTCTAAGTTCTCTCTCAATCTGAAGCCCTTCCATGATCTCACCATTCAAGAGGATAGAAGATTTGTTACTGGTGGTGATACAATTCATAATCAGATCCACTCATTCATCATTGAGTTTGAATTCATGCAAGGTGTCCCTAATAAAGTCCCAGGATAGTCTATCATAGGCCTTCTCTAAACCATACCGCCCCTTTTACCTTTTTTATTTCTCGAAGTGTGGAGGATTTCTTGGGTGATAATGATATTATCAGTTGTGTTTCTCCTAGGGATGAAGCTGCATTGGTTAGGGCAAATGATGTTATCCAGAAGAGGTTTTATTCTACCCACAATAAGCTTGGTAATTATCTTATAGGAGACATTACATAGACTTAAATTGTTTGATATTCTCAGGGTTTTCAACTTTCGGAATCAACACAATCAAGGTCTCACTAACTTTATTAGGGACTTTATTATTATGAAAGCAATCACTAACAAAGCCGTAAACAGATTTACCCACAGTGTTCCAATACTTTTGATAAAAGATGGCTTGCATACCATCTTTTTTTGGTGCTTTGAAGGCACCTATATTCTTAATAGCTTTCAGGATTTCAAGGCTGGATATGGGTTTGATGCATTCATCATTCCCTTCTTTAGTAAAACAGGTGAGGGCTATATTTTTCCAATGATCTAGACTTTGAGTATCAGCTCTTCTGAAGAGGTTTGAGAAGTAATCTAAAATGATGGTCTTGATTCCCTCTTTGTTCGTGATCCAATTCCCATCATTATTTTTGAGAGCATTTATCTTAATTTTCCTCCTCTTGTTGATTGTAGATACATGGAAAAACTTGGTGTTTATACTTAGATCTAGATTTTTGAAACCAAAGCATTTCCTCTTGAAACAGTGTTACATTATACTATTTAATGAGGTCTTTTTCTAAGATCTGTAAATTATGTGAGAAGTTGTTGGTTAGAGCTCTTTGGATGCCTTCAACCCTAGCAAGTAAAAGTCTTTTCCTTTTAAAAATATTTCCAAAGACCTCGTTGTTCCACTCTAAGACTCAAAGAGTGAACTCAACTGTGGACACTAGGAGGTTGTTATTCATATCATTCCATGAGGATTTAACCACCTCAATAAGGCCAGGGTGAGACATCCAAGCAGCTTCAAACATGAAAGGTCTATTGAGGGGTTATGGGAATGCATACCTTGAGTGTACACTACCAATGGAGAGTGGTCTGAATATGTTCTGGGGAGCACTCTAACAATAGCTTCAGGAAACAAAATCCTCCAATCTTCATTGCACATAGTTCTATCAAGTCTCTCCATGTTGTTAGCCAGGCCTTGCCTATTGTTTGTCCACGTCATTTTGGGTCCAGAACTTCCTAAGTCTAACAGTTTGCAGTTGTTGATGCTATCAAGGAATTTTTGGGTTCTCGAAGAGCTTTAGCTTGTAGAGAAACTCCTTTTTTCACTCTGGCTACCATAATCATTGAAATCTCCTGCCAACTAAGGCTTTTCCATGTTTTCCGCTATTGTCTCTAGTTCATCCCATAGTGCTTCTTAAGTGTAGGATTTGGGCTAGGATAGACTGCTGCTAAGACCCATTCCTCATAGTCCTCTTTGTGCACGGTGGCGTGGATGACCTGAGGACTAATTGAAGATGCTCTAACATTAACTTGATTGGTGTCCCAAACAATCCAAATACCACCTACCTTGCCAATGGGGTCAACAATGGCTGATGCTGTGAATTCCAATCTATTGAAAAAATTTCCCATTTTACTAAAAGCTACCTTTGTTTCCATCAGAACCATAATTTCAGGTTTGTGTGAACGAATAATTTCAGCTAGGTTACGCTTAAAGGTGTTATTACCGGTGCCGCGACAACTCCAGAAGAGAATTTTTAATAGATCCATAGAGGGAAAGGGGAGGGGCATATTAGTTACCAGGTCCTTGATAATACTATGAATCCTTCGATGATCGTCCTCCACAGATCTCATGGAGGCCATCTGAAATGAGTGAGATACCTTCACTGGTCTTGCCTCCCATTGTGGCTCAATGATCAGTCGGATTTGTTCTGTTCACCAAATGAAAGCGCAATGTGAGTTGCTTCGTTCTTGGGATCTAATAATAGTCCCACTGAACCGTTCTAGTTTCGATGTTCTTGCATTTTCTTCCTCGGTTCGTCTGGTTCTTTGTTCTTTTTCCTCTCCATTGTCTAGCTCACCTAGGTCTAGAGGCTTTGATTCTTTGTTCAAGGGATCCTCTATGAGGTGATTAATGGTATATTCAGTGGTTGGTGTCTCTGGTAGTTTTATCTCTGTTATTAATCTCTACCATGGTTAAGTCTTCTTTACATGTTGAGTTTTCCAAAGTGCAAATCATGTCAGTTGGTCCTTCTTGTGTTTGATGCTCAATGGTGCTTCTGGTGCTCCTTTTCTGATCACCGTCACATGCTTCTGATCTAAGCTCAGTGTAATGGTGAGATGAGCTGGCTTTCAACATCTTCCTACTGGATTGTGTCTTGGCTTTGGATTCTAGTTCTGTTGTTTTATATTGAACTGGACCAATTTTGGTCTTACCTCTATTATCCTTTGATTAATTTGGGCCTATTTGAATGTTGGGCTCATCCTGGACCTTTTATTGCCTTGATCTTGTGGGTTTTCGTCCTCTGGTGTATTCCTCATGGCCATCTTGGTCCTCTTCTAAATATTTAAATCTATTGGGTTTTGGGGTTGGACCAGCTGGATCTTGGTTTTTCTTGGTTTGGACTAGCATCCATGGGCCAAATTCCTCCTCTTCCCTTCAGACTTGATTCAGGTTACCATTGTTTGATGTCTTCTGTGTGATAGTGACCCCTTCATCGGAAACAGCTAGGTTTTCTGCCTGCCGGTTGTGCATTTGGTGCCTTGAATCTGTAGGCTTCTTTCTGATGATCAACTCTTCCACAAAGAAAGCAGAACAAATGCAGAGATTCATATTCAATGTTGTAGCACTTATCTTCCAGGATGAATTTGGGTCTCAGTGGTTTATTTTACGGAGATCAAGTTCCACACAAATCCTAGCAAATTTGCCCCTGGTAGCCATGGTAGTTGTCCAATCAATTTTGGGAAGTTTGCCTGTAGTTTTGGCAATCGCAAAAAGGACTTTATCCTGGTAATACTCAATCAGAAGCTCTGGAAACCGACCCTATACTGCGGTCGTGGTTTCAAAAGCTTCTAATGGTTTGAAATTGGGTTCCCACCTTCTCACTGTGAGGTAATGATCTATGATTACCCAAGGCCCCCTGTGTATACTTTAGTATAGTCTTCTGGTGCAGAGAATTTAAATAGAAAATAGTTGCTCCCTAAATCTATGGTGTTAAATTCTCCTAGAAGTCCCCAGATGTTCTTCACTTTAGAACAAAGCATTTTATACTCAATACTTTTACCAGGAGTCTGATAATAAGAGTATTTTCCCACGATTTCCTTATCTTTTCCAGTAACTTCTTTGGGAGTGAGACTTTGGGGATACCCATTTGTTCGGAATAGGTATTTTCAATTGTAGAATGGTTTCCCTGCTCTCCATCTTCCTCATCTAACGAGAGGATTTCCACTCTGCTATCAAATATATAATCTCCATTTCCGTATTCAGGGCTTCCTTGAACGATTTGTGTGGAGAGATCACTCACTTGAAGGGTCTTGCATGGTGGTTGTCTCTTTAGGTGCTTCAGTCTCCATATCCACCACCTTCTCCATTTCTCTCCCTTCCTGAGAGGCCGAGCTCTTGATTTTCTTGGTGCTTCTCTGATAAGATGATCTTCCTCTTCAGATGAATTTCCCAGTCCAGAAGAGTTATCTTGATCGGAAAGGTTGCCGGTTTTAATGACTGACATGTCTTATAGAGAGAAAGCTACATGTAAACGGATATATGATAAAAAAATATATATATATCACTTTACCCTCCTTCACCTTGACTTTCAATTATGAAAACCGTAGAAATACACGTGATCTGTAGGGGTGAAAGTAATACATTTTTAATAGTTGAGGAATCAAAATAGGAGGGGTAAAGTGATATTAGCTTAAGTTGAGAGGGGGGTTGGTGTAATTAACCCTTAAATTAATCCAATTGTGGCTTTGGAAGGGGGAAAAAATGCGAGCACTTGCAATTTTGTGGGCATTATTGAAAGGGAAAAAAAAAAAAAAACTCCTGACAAAGCTTTAAAGATGTTAATAGATATACATGTATTATGATCAACCTGTGTGTGAAACTACTAACTAATTTTGCTTAATAGAAAAACCGTGTACCCAAACAATAATTTGAAAGCAAAGTTTATAGTGTACACACCAAAAAAATTCCCTAAAAAGTTCCCAGAAATGAAGTGTACCCGTACCATGTAGATTCAGATTTGGGGTGTGGTTAGAATAATTCCTGTCCACATATTTCATTTTTGGTTATGTTGTTATTTAGTATAACTTGGGAGAACTTGGTGTATTTATGCATATATATACATGTTGGTTTATGGAGTTTAATTTGTATAAAACATTCCTATTTGATGAGAACCACTAATTTGATTGTGCTAACTAGACTAGTAGATACCGGGAAATTTGAACTCCCTATTGATATTCATTGGAGCAATTGGCGGTTCAAAGTTACATAAATTGAGAAACCAAAGGCACAAGCATACCTAATTAGAACTTTAGAAGGCATGTTTGTAAGGTGAAAGATTGATACCGAAGTTAATGAAATTATTAAAAATTAGGCTAAATTATGCAAATGGTCCTTGTAATTTATACGATGTGTCAATTTGGTTCTTGTTGTTTTAATTTGATCGATTTTGCCCTTTAATTTAGCGGATTGTATCATATTCGTCCAATAAATAATTGCCGTTAGGTTTGGTGGACGGAAACTCAAACGATGTGTCAATTTGGTTCCTATCAAAATTGAGCAAATTAAAACAATAAGGATCAAATTGACACATCGTATAAACTGTAAGGACCAAATTGACACATCGTTTGAGCACGTGGCAACTTTCCGTCCACCAAACCTAACGGCCGTTGTTTATTGGATTAATATGACACAATCTGTTAAATTAAGGGACAAAATCGAGCAAATTAAAATAATAGGGACCAAATTGACGCATCGTGTAAATTACAGGGACCATTTGCATAATTTACCCTAAAAATTATGAACACTGGTAATATTTTACAAAATCATCTCAAGATTGAGTTGTCAAGATAAAATACTTAATCTAACATAAGGAAATTAAACTAGAGTGGAGTAAATTGAAATCTAGCAGTACTTTGACAATTTGAATTACTGGGTCTCATGGAGAGTTTTTAATGTTGATTTATAAATCAATTCAAAAGAGGAATCTCCTTGAGAAGCTATAAATTAGTATGAAAACTTGTCTATGTTTAGAAGATTGTGCAAACACCCTTTTTAAAGGAAGAATATGACGAGAACACAGTTGTTCTTGATTTGGTTTATTTGGAGCTTTGGGGAGGGAATTCAAAAAGAGTTACAATCTTGATGGGAAAGAAATCATAAGGTCCATGTTTAGGGTAAACGTCTAAAGAGTCGATAGTTCTTGATCCTTATGTCCCAAATCAAAACCAAGAAAAGTAAGATTGATTCGTCTTTAAAAAATTACATCATGAGATATGGTGTAAGATATTATTATGCATCTTAGTATATAGTGTATGATTGATATTAATTTTCATGATGGAAAACTCAATAGGTTCTTGCTATGTTTGTCCATGTGCTTAATTCCATGCCTGTGTACATGGCTCTGATTTGGAATGGCTGAAAATTTGAGAGAAAATGTCTAACCTATGGAAAGCTATGTCTAAACTTAAAAAATCTCCCATGACATGTCATTAAACAATGGTGTCAGATCTATAATTTGAGTTAAAGAACATAAAACTCGTGTATTTTTTGCAACTAGATCTCTAGGATGATTGGCATTGGTGCTGATGAGTACATAGGAAATACCTCATCTACTAAAATATTGACGAGTTTCTAAGATATACATTCCTTAGAATAACTAGAGGATTATCGTGATTTTTACCATCCTTTTTGTTTGGGATGGGCAAGAGAATTTAAAAAAAGAAAGACTTCCTATGAAAATTGAATTGCTTCTTTTTAGTTGAATTTTAAGTTACCCTCTCAAACCACCCACCATCTAAAAGTTGGAAAACAAATGAAATTAAGAATCAATAGTATGGTTTCGTCTCATGGAGTCCTGTACTAAATCTCATTAAACATGCACATAATGGTTTAGTGTACTATGAAAGTTGATTAGTAGCCACTTTGTTATTATGTTATACACAAAGCTGTTTGGAAACACCTTATGGACTGATCTAATCTGTTTGTAAACAATTGCAGCTTCAGAGTTGGATGGCGCACGAGTTCAAATGAAAGAAGAAAGGCCAAAGTTTTCAGAATCTTCTCTTGCATATCTGGCTTTTGCTCTCCTTATCTTTTCCATTTTCTATAATGTTTTATTTATTACGGTTATAAAACCATCCATTGATGGACCAGAACCAATTGAAGAGCCAGTTGCAGCTACTTCTGTGAGAAAAGCTTCATGAGTAGCGCTTTTACCATGGCTGCCGTCAGTGTCACCAATTTGAAGTTTCTGATTTGTTGTAAATTATAAATTTCAAGCTTTTGTGTAATTTGACAGTAGAAAGCTTCACACGATAGTAAGAATCAGTTTTGCTGCTTCGTCGTGCCAAAATAAAAGGGATAAAATTATTATCATAAGGTTGAAGTTGTCGGGCTTAAACTGCATGCTTTTGTTGAGACAGCATTTGGTTAACATGGAAATGAAATTGTTTGTAGCATTTCTGTCGAACCTATATCGTTTCATGTAGCATTTTGCAGGTTATCTGCTTTTGTTGTCGTCCTTGTGCATGCCCATGTTTAGTGTGGTAAGTCACTCCATTTTTCTGCAAAATCTTATTTATCAATTGCATGACCTCTGCTCCAGGTAGACATTGTTGATGCTATGTTTTGTACGAGAGGGAGGAAGATTTTTGCTATGTCAAGCCAGATTCCGGCCTCGTTTGGAAACATATTTTTTTAGTAATTTTTTAGCTTTTTAGCTAAAATATGATGCAAAAAAAAATTAGTATGTTTGGGATGAATTTTTGATTTTTTTCGAAAAGATATGCAAAAGGTAGAGAGAAAAGAGGATCTTTAACTTTTTAGTATGAATTGTTGGTTTGTTTTTTTTATTTTTTTTAGTCTTTTTTGATTTTTAAGGTAAAAAATAATGATGCCAAACGAGGCCTCAATCTCCTTATAATTAATTTTTGTTTTTCTTGTGATTTTGTAAATTTTTTCCCTCAAAATCAAATGATAGTAAAATAAGCATAACAAAAGGCTAATTAAAGTCTTATATGTATTAATTAATAAAGTTTGAATTCTGTTAATATATATCTTTATATAACAAAAAATGTATATTTTTAAATCTTTGAATATTTATTTTAAGGATGAACGTTAACAATAATTATATATTTTTACTGTTATGTTTTTTAATAAAAATCTATAATTACTTTAAGTTTTTTAATGAGTGAAAACAAAAAAAACAAAAACAAAAGCAAAAAATAAAAAAAGGAGAGAGAAAGTAAAAAGATGAACATATATTGGGAAGAGAGAAAAGAGCGAAAACAAAGGGGGTTATGATGTCTTATTACCGTTGATAGATCTTGAGAGAAATGAAGAGGAAAAATTAGATTAGACAGTATGATATAGAGAGAGAGATAGAGAGGCACAGAAAAGACAAGGGGGAGGTTAGGAGAGAGAAAAAGCCTCTGCAAAAAGTGCTTTTTGACTCTCTCTCTCTCTCTCTCTCTCTCTCTCTCTCACATTCATGGCGGATTCACACCTTGAATTCACCATTTCACAGCATTCTATTATACATCCCTTGCATTTCTTCCATTAATTCAACTTCCTCACCTTCAAACCCATCTGGGTCTTCAGTTTTTCCAAAAGAATTCACAGGTGGGTGGTTAAAAAGTTGTCTTGGCTTCATAGTTTCTGGGTTTTCTCTTTTATGCTAAAATTTTGGTTTTTTTTTTAATGCAAACATTTTTATTTATGACAATTTTTAAAATCTTCCCAAGTTTTTGGAGATTTCTTTCATAATTCGCTATATTTCCTTGTTTTTGTATTCGTTTCTTTATTACAGTATTATTATTATTATTATTATTCTCCTGAAAGAAGCTCTGATTTTGTCCTGTTTTCCTTCAGATAATACTGGGTTTTACTTTTAATGCCACGATATTTGAAATTTGAAATTCGTGGCTTGAATTTGAATTTTTGTCTATTTTCCATTTTTTAGACTGAATCATCAGATTTTGATGATTTTAACATGTTCTTTTATTAAATGATTTGTTGGGTTTTCTTCAAAATCTCTGAAACTTGGGGGTAAATTTACAGATTTTGATCCATGGGGAATTGCTGTGTGATCCCCTCTGGTTTCTCATCCGAGAAGAAAAACGCAAAGAAGAACAAAAAATACAATCCTTTCTCAATTGATTATGGTGCAGCTCATGCATCTGGAGGTGGAAAAAACAAGCTCACTGTATTGAAAGATCCAACAGGCCGAGACATATTGCTGCAATACAATCTGGGTCGCGAGCTCGGGAGGGGTGAATTTGGGATCACATATTTGGCCACAGATGTGGAAACAGGCGAAAAATTCGCTTGCAAATCGATATCCAAGAAGAAGCTGAGGACTGCTGTGGATATTGAGGATGTAAGGAGAGAGGTTGAGATCATGAAACATTTGCCTAAGCATCCCAACATTGTGAGCTTGAAGGATAGTTTTGAGGATGACCATGCAGTCCACATTGTGATGGAGTTGTGCGAGGGCGGCGAGTTGTTTGATCGGATTGTGGCGAGGGGGCATTACACGGAGAGGGCGGCTGCAGCAGTTATGCGAACAATTGTGGAAGTTGTGCAGGTACAGACTATATGGATAGCTTCCATCATCCACCAATTTTCATGTTGGTGTGCAATTTGATGCTTTATTGTCTTCCATTGAATCCACATTTCATGTCCTGAATTAGGTTTTGTTTTGATTTTTATGAGATTGTTGTTTATGTTCCTGAATTAACCGCCTAATGTTCTTTTTTAGGGGTTTTTCATTTATTGAATTTGATGTGGTTTGCTCAATTGACGTCGCCTTCAATTTGATTCTTATTCCAATGAATCCACATTTCGTTACTTGAATTAGGATTTGTTTTGCTTTTAATGAGATTGTTGTATATGTTTCCTGAATTGGCCCTCCGAAATTCTTCTTTACGGTTTTACTATTTCTTGAATTGTTGTGTTTTGCTCAATCGATGTGGTCTTCAATTCGGTGCTTATTGTCTTCCATTGAATGCACATTTGATGTCCTGAATAGGGTTTTGTTTTGATTTTTATGAGATTGTTGTATATGTTTCCTGAATAGGCCCATCAATGTTCTTCTTTAGCGATATATTATTTCTTGAATTGTTGCAGTTTTTGTTTGTTCAAATCTTGCTATTACTTGAGTTTGTAAAGATTTTGGTTCATTTAAGACTTGAAAGTGATATTTGAGTTCTAGGAAACTTTGTTTCCAAATCTTACCTTTTCTGTGGTGTCCCTTGTGAATATTCCTTTTATTATGCATCTCTCTATATTTGATTATAAACCTAAATTTGGTGTGTATGCATATATAGAATATTATTTCTGGACATTTATACCTTTATACGCCGATGATTGTTAAATGGATGATCTTATTCTTATGGGCTTATCCACTATTATCTTTCTGAAGATTCCACTAAAACTTCCTTTTTCATAAGTTGGAATAAAAGTTCCCACTAAGTTCATGTCCTAGGTATATATATGACTATTTTATTATATAAAAAACACAATTCAGAATATATTTTGAAGCTATGTCACTCATTTTTTCATACCCAAATTACCCCTACGCAACCATAATTTTTTTTTTTAATTTCAAATTTTGATTTCTTCAGTTTTTTCTTTTTCCCCTTCCATCTATCATCAACTCTTTTTTTTTCTCTTTCTTTTTTCACGAGATGATGGTTACAACTGTCTTTTCTGCACACACATCATGTGTGCGCTATCTTCTGGTAGATATATAAATTCTTGTATTCTTTCTCACTTTTCTTTGCTTCCTCAGCATGTTGAACTGTTATATTGCCTATTTGGCTATTTTTTGCTACTTTGTTGATGCTGCAGTGTTGTTTAATAGAGCAGATTGCTTTTGCCGTATGTTGAAACTTGTCATAGTTTTATTTAGTTTCTATCTGCAATCAATGGGATTTGCTTTCTGAACCTTAATATACTTTATTTGCATTTCTTTCCAAGATTTTCTTTTTCTTTGACGTGCAAACTCTCTCTCTCTCTCTCTCTCTCTCAGCTTTGCTTTTCTTTTCTTTTCTTGTAATTTTTTGTATTCTCCACACATTGTAGGCGTGTCACATGCATGGAGTGATACACCGGGATCTGAAACCCGAGAATTTTCTTTTTGCAAACAAGAAGGAAGCAGCGCCTCTGAAGACAATTGATTTCGGACTGTCAATTTTCTTCAAACCTGGTATTGCATTCTATTGACTCCATTGCATTCACTAACGCATTTGAAAACTTTTAGCTGCCAATTTGTTTTTGCAATATGAGTATTAGGCGCTGTTGTGTCATCATCGTATCTGCCTATGTATTTCTTTTATTTTACCTGGTTATTGCCACTTGTCTACAGGTGATCGCTTTACTGAGATAGTGGGAAGTCCTTATTACATGGCTCCAGAGGTTCTAAAACGCAATTATGGCCCAGAAATTGACGTCTGGAGCGCTGGAGTTATCCTCTACATTCTACTTTGTGGTGTTCCACCTTTTTGGGCAGGTCTGCTTCTCTATATCGGACAGTTGCAATCTTTTCTACGAGGGTTAAACAGTTCAGGGCTGTAGGTGTAGTGTTTGGTTTGGTGGTGCACAATTAGTGCATTTGAAATCATTTGTTATTATTATTATTTTGATCGGCAACAACAGAAAGTGATCATTTTTTGATGAAAGGAAAGGTTACAAGAAATCGGAGGACAAGGAGTCATCCAAAGAAGAAGAAAGGAATCCCCTCAAAAAGGGGAAGAAACTGAGGCCCAAAAAGAAGACAAATAACAGACTTCCATAGAAAAAAAATATAGTAGAAAATAATACTATAAATATGGTGCGGAATATAAAATGACTATAATAACCATGTCTTATCAAAATAACCGTGTTTTTTATGCAGAAACTGAACAAGGAGTAGCACAAGCAATTATTCGCTCTGCAATTGATTTTAAGAGAGACCCATGGCCGAAAGTTTCTGATAATGCAAAGGATCTTGTGAAGAGAATGCTTGATCCAGACCCCAAGAAGCGGCTTACAGCTCAGGAAGTGCTCGGTAACATTGCTTACATAAATCAGTGTGTTTTATACTCTGGTTTTATTAGTTAATACAAATGAGAGGACTAAATCGTCTTTTTCCCTGCCTTCTCGTTTGAACGCAGAACATACCTGGTTACATAACGCTAAGAAGGCTCCAAATGTCCCACTTGGCGAGACTGTGAAAGCAAGGCTTAAACAATTTTCTGTAATGAACAAGCTCAAAAAAAGAGCTCTAAGGGTAATAATTTTAGTTGGTTCATTGAAAATAATTTGTTTGTAAACTGTTGATTTGGCAATCTTTATGATGCCTTTTCTGATGATTGTAACTTTCATGTGCCATGTATACAGGTGATTGCAGAGCATTTATCAGTGGAGGAAGTGGCTGGTTTAAAAGAAGCATTTGATATGATGGACTCTAGCAAAAGAGGCAAGATAAACCTCAAGGAGCTCACAATTGGGTTGCAAAAGCTTGGCCACCAGATCCCTGAAGCTGATGTTCAAATCCTAATGGAAGCTGTATGTATCATAATGTTTCTATCAAACATTCCTCATTTTTGTTTCCTCACTACTTTCTGGAAACGGAAAACTTATCTACCCCAAAATAAGTACTCCGAAAATGAAATATGTGCTGTAGATTTAAACTTGGTGTGATGTTGGGAAATACCCAGAATAAATCTGGTCCACATTTGTTAGGTTCAGTTTTTAGAATTTGTTTTTTCAAAAATTTCAAAAACTAATGCGGTGAAAAAAAAAATAATAATAAAAAATAAGAACCTCTAATTATTTTCATATGTTTTTCTATTTTGGGGGCAAAAATAATTTTCTTTTAAAAATTGGAAAATATTTCTTTAGTGTTTATTTTTGTCAAATTTTCCAAAAAAAATTTAGAAAACAAGTTATGAAAAATCAACCAAACTGGTATAGTTGGGAAAGGGAAAAGCTTGCTTTGTGATTGCAAATTGTTATGCCAGTGTGTTGTAAATTATTTATATAGAATGATTCTAGAAAGCTGGTTCTTTTCCTAAGCTTCCATCTGTCTGCTCAAATTATGACTGACTAATTGACTATAGAAACATCAAAATGCAGAGATCTTCCATGTTGTCCATATAGCTGGGTTTTTTTATTAGGTCAACTGAGCTACTTGAGTTGAACTCATGTTTGACTCGCTAAAAGCTCATTTGAGATCGGCTTATTATATAAACAAGCCCAAACGTAAACATATTTTAAAACTCATGAAATTTCAAGTCAAGCTTGAATAATTTACTACTCGGTTTAACTAGATTATATGCACTATAAAAAATCAAGCTACTCGAGTTTGTCTCAATTAAAGGTCATTTGAGATCGGCTCGAAAAATAAACAAACCATACTTGAGCACATTTTGAAACTTGTTACATTTTCAATTTAAGCTTGAACAATCCATTACTAATTGAAAAGCCCAGCTCATACTTCTCCATAAAACTCAGGTATTAAGGAGAGGAAAACTAAAGTCTTATAACCAGCACAGATGAGACAACTCCAGGCGATGTGAGACACATTCTAACAAACCCTCCTAGACCACAACATACAATAGCTGGCTGGACAAATGGTATACTAGTCACAGGCCCAACCAAGCTTTGATATCAAATTGAAAAGGCTAGCCCATACTTCTCCTTAAAATCTAGGGTTCCAGACTTCTCCTTAAAGCCCAAGTCCAGGACAGATTAGGTGATGTAGGATACATTCCAACACACCTTTCTGGCTAGACTTCTCCTTTTTTTTTGTTTTTTTTTGATCGGCAAATGTTAGTTGTTAGTTGTTAGATTAGCACCAATGGGAGCAAAGCTCCCCACCCTTGACAAAGCACATAAGTGCTTGCCCTCCCTTAATTCAACCCCCCTAAGGGGAGTTGAACCCATGACCTCCTTGGGACTAAGCCCTAAGGAAGGCATGGTGGCCAACTAGGCTAAGCCTAGTTGGTTTAGACTTCTCCTTAAAACCCAAGTCCAGGACAGATTAGGTGATGTAGGACACATTCCAACACACCTTTCTAGTCCTCAACATATAGTAGTCGGACAAACGGCACACCAGACACAGGTCCAACAAGCTCTGATACCAAATTAAAAAGTCCAGCCCACACTTCTCCTTAAAACCCAGGTAATAAGGAGAGGGAAACTGAAACTTTATAACCAACACAGATGGGGCAACTCTAGGCAACCACATTCTAATATTACTCAACTCGTTTACAACCCTATTTTTTGATACCCGTCCAGTACCCTAGACTCTCTGCTTTTAACAATCTGTCCACCCTAAAATCTCTTCCTGAACTTCAATTAAACTATTAGATTATGTCATGGGAAGTTGGAAAAAAGCTTTTATTTATTTATTTATTTTTATTGATAATTTGAATCCTGGTTGCAACAGGCTGATATCGATGGAGATGGAATGTTGAACTACGGAGAGTTTGTCGCTGTCTCCGTTCATCTTAGGAAGATGGGCAATGACGAGCACCTGCATAAAGCTTTTGCATTCTTTGATAGAAACCAGAATGGTTTTATAGAGATTGAAGAGCTCTGGGATGCCTTAAGTGACGAAGATGGTGCCAACATCGAGGAAGTCATCAATGCCATTATGCATGATGTTGACACAGATAAGGTCAGTCTCGCAACGTATACCAAGTAGTAGTTAAATCTTTGATCTTGCATTTGGCCCTGTTTGAAATTTGTGCCAGAGTGTTTAGTAGAACTTTTACTCACAATTTATGAAGCAAAAATAGTTTAAATAAGCTGAAAAAAACTAATTATTAGAAAGTTAGTGAAGTGATACTTTTAACTTCTGCTATATAATTATCAGCTTTCTACACCTATTGTCTGTGCTCTTGTCCTCAAATTTCACCCCTTAATGTGCGTCTAGGTCGTACCTATAGTTATTGACAAATCCTCGTATCATTTCTTAGAAGAGTGACATTTTTCTACATCTATTCCATTGTGATTATATTTTCATGTCTTCCCAAGTCCTCGTGGCATATATGTCTGAATTGACTTGAACTTGTTTCTAGTTTTTCCATATTAATGTTTTGAAAATTTAAGAAAATTAAAATCAAATTTTGGTCTCATTTTGTTAATGCACAGGATGGGCGTATAAGCTACGAGGAATTTGCTTCAATGATGAAGGCCGGTACAGATTGGAGAAAAGCATCGAGGCAATATTCGCGAGAAAGATTCAACAGTCTTAGCTTGAAGTTGAGGAGGGATGGCTCGTTACAGTTATCTGATGAGGTTAGGTGAACAATGACAAACTTACGGAAAGAAAAATGGCATAGGATGTTCTCATCTTCAATCTTTTTTTTATTTTACTTTATTTTTTACTTGACGAGTTTTTACAAAAATTAAATTCGTAAATTTTTTAGTAGGACCAGGGGCTTTCAATTTCTTTCCAAATAGTTGTGTTTTTTGGGTTTTGTTTCTTTGACACGTTTGTAGTCTTTTGTAGAAGAGAAAAAATAATATTCTTACAAGATAAAGGGTGATATTTTGTTGTTAATATGTCAATCAGGCTTACAACTACTCTGTTGTTTTCATTCCGAGTGAATATTGATTATAATGGTGATATTGCGTGAGAGTATATTATAATCAATAAGAAATCTCACATTATAGTAGTAGGGATTACAAGACTAGGCTAGTGAGAGACAAGACATGATCTCACCTGGGATGGTGTTAATTATCGCACCAAATATTTTTACCATACTCATTTTGCTAAAGAGAAAAGTTAGGGATGATAAAAAATTTTTCATGAAAATGATCATGAAATATTTATGATCATTGAATTACCTTGATCAGTGTGGTGCTTTATTCTAAGTGTAATCTAAGAGTCACAAATGTTAAAATTGTGAAAACACGACAAGGTGTTAGAGGAGCAAATTATAATTTTGTTAACCAACCGGACTAGTCTAGTCAGTGAGACATCCTCACCAAGAGGTCAAGGATTTGAATATTATTTATGTGCATCAATAATACATGTCAATTTAGTACATGGGGAAACAAGTAAAGAAAGCATATTGGGATCTGATTCTAAACTTTTGGGGCTGTGTCCTTTGGAAATGTTTTTAGCTAAGTTCCCAAGTGCAATAACCAATTCCAGGAGTTTTTTTAGTACGACATGTTAACTCACTATAAGGGTTATTGTGGGTCTTTTTTATTTTTTGGACTAATAGTGATAAAAAAAATAATAAAAAAATCACACATACTCTCTCATTTCACATATCTTTTACACATTTTAATAAATTTTTTTACACATGTTTTTAATATTAACAACAATGTTAGAGTTATTTTTAATATTTTAATAGTTCTCATTAATTATGGTCCATTAAGTTAAGTCTGAGTGAAACATGACATGAGATTTTACTTTTTACTTTTTTTGAGGAGGTATGTCACGTCACGACTAACACTTTCTTTGAGTTGTGAGGTTAAGCCTTTGTTTGGTTTATTTAATTTGACTAAAAAAATTTAAAAAGACAAAATAGATTAAATGAGTCAACAAGATAAAATGTCATATTTAAATCATAGTTATTTTATTTTTTCTCTCATAAAAGTTAAAAAAAAACTAAATCAAATGAACTTTTTAGTCTCAAATTAAAAATGTTCCAACTCAAAAAAAATTAATTAAAAAAATCAATACCAAACGATAAATACATGTATTAACTAAAAAACAATTAGTTAAAAAAATCTTTAACTCTTTTGACAAACTTAATTCTCCCAACAAAAACAAAAACCATTGGATAGGCCACCAAAAAAGCCACTTTAAGATTTTTCTTATTTTGTCCTTATCATTTTTCTTATCATATATATATATATTATTCAAAGTAATATTTTTTCTATGTATAGATGACACATTATAATGGCTTTTTTTTTTTTTTTAAAGAGTCATGTCAGCGTGTATTTTTTTAATTATATATAGAGTTCTACACAAATTTAAACCTAATTTAAATTATACTAATTTTACCTATTTTATATGAACTCTATTTGATAAATATTTATTTTTTATATATTTTTCATGGTAAATTAAAATAATTCACAAACCAATACAAATTTTACGTTTCACTTTTTTCTTCTTAATTCTTTCAAGGTATAGGGATTTTTTTTTTAAATACTAAATTGCATTTTTTCTTCTTATTTTCCCTTGCATTATTCTATACTCAATATCAATTTTATATTATTCTATATTATGGATTTATTGTTTAAATTTTATAGTGATTCTATATATGAAATTATACTTTATTTCTTATATTATTTTATATAATCACAACTCACAAAAGGAAAAATCTGCATAACAATGATTCTCGAAGAACCTCAAAAGTTTAGATTTACTGTTTGAGTTCCTTTTTCAGCTATTGAATAATAAATTCTTTTATATTTTGACATTATATTACAAATGATTAATCACTTCACACACTGAGATGTATCTATCGTTTGGATGTTTTTATTATTTATTTATTTTTGGTTTAGATGTTGTTATGTGATTTCTTATTGGTTAGTCGTTGTCATTTTAATTTAATTAAGAGTCTTTATTTTATAATCTTATAATTTAATATATATATATCATATAAAATCATTACATGATAATCCAATTACAACATATTTATATTTAATCTTTTTAATAAATTCTAACAAATTTCTATTTTTACATATTTTTATTTTCCAAATGAATAAAAAAGAAAATTAAATAGTTAGAATTACTTTTAATTTTATGTTACTAATTCTTCTTCTAATTTAATTATTATTTTTAATATCAAAATGAGTATTTATTTTACTATTTTATAATTTAATAAATATCATACAAAATTATTATATGATAATTACATTTTATAATACGATAGAACTAAAATTATCAAAATACACAAATAATTTAACTAAAATTAATATATATATAAGTATTCAAGTAATAATTTTATAGAACGATAGAGTTAATATTATCAAAATAAATAATTAAAATTATTCTTTTATAACACATATTTTACCATTAAACATTTTTTACAAAAAAAAAAAATAGTGCTTGCGTTGTACGGGTCTATTGCTAGTTTAATGCATTGTTATGAAGATAAATTAGTTAATTTGTATGACAAGTTAAAATTGAAAAGGTCACTACAAAAAAAAAAAAAAAAAAAACTAACTAAATGCTAATATGTAAGAATCAAACTCTTATAACATAGCTCTTTATAATAACTCTAGCAAATACTCTTTAATCAATTTGTAGCTAATTTCCAAAGGATTTAGGTTAGGTTTGGTAGAGTTTTCTAAATATGATTTGAGAGTAAGAGTTGTATTTTAAGTTTGTGAATTTTAGAATTATGATTTGGATTTTGAAAAGAGTTTTGAATTGAGTGGAAAATTTTTGATGTGATATATGATGTTTGATATAAAAATTTACAACTCATAATCAAACATACAATTTAAAATTCTATCAAAGCACATAAATTTTTTTTAAAAATTCGGAAAATATTTTTGTCGAATATATAAAAATTAACATGTCAATTGCACACACAAAAAAAAAATTACACTGTTCCGGTCAACCGACTGAACAACCGATGAAATGACTGGTTAGGCCAAATTTCAAAAAATAAAAAATAAAAATCACGCCTCATACAAGGTTTTCTACAAAGTTTTCTAAATGTTATGAAAATCTACTTTGAACATTCAATTCAAACATCATATTAAAATGTGGGAATAAAATGATAATTTGAAAATCGTGCCATACACAGCCTTAGTTTAACATTTTCATTTATGTTAGTGGATGGATGATGGTTAACCAGGACCATTAATAAATTGGTGAATCCAAAAAAATAAAAATAAAAAAAGAAAAAGAAAAATAAAAAGACAAAGACAAAGGAATCTGCAGATGAACCAGAGTAATTTTTTTTTTCTTGTTCTAAGAAATTCCTCCTACTTTCCTGCAGGTCTAAGGCAGCGCCCATGAGGAGATCACCAGGGCCGCTTAAGTCAGGACTCGCATAGCGGGGGAGAATTAAACCCCTATGAGGAGATCACCAGGGCCGCTTAAGTCAGGACTCGCACAGCGGATGAGAATTAAACCCACACCAAGTAGCTGATAAAACATCCTTGAGGTCAACCTCCTAACCAACTGTGCTATGCCCAAGAGATTGACCCAGAAGGGAGTTGAACCCAGGACCAGGAGGTTAAACCCCAGGCCCTTACCAGGTTGCCACTCACCCCTGGGTTAAACCAGAGTAATTTAGTATTAATATATATTAAAACATAGACTTGGTACAGCAGAGCAGTCGATGTTGAACCATTATGACTGGGCAATAATGTATCTTTCGAACCCTCTACACTCTATCAAATTTGCTTTTGGCATCTGCCACCAACAAAATTGATTCCCCACAGCCCATACCATTGAAAAAAGAAAAACAAAAAAGTCTATTAAAAATTAGAAAGTTGTTTAAAATCACAAAAAAATCTCTTATAATTTGATTCACATTAATACAACAAATTACGTGTCAATTTTTCATTTACTATATATTTAATTGTGTAAAACTTATCTTTCTTGTTACATTATTATAAATAAAATGTAAAAATTTAAATTGTGAATCTCTAATATTATCCTATAAATAAATATGATAAAAAAATAATTTCCGTATCATATCTGACATGGATAAGCCCATAAAGGGTACAGCCCATCACTTAGGGCTTAATGCATAATTCAACTACTAAAGTCCAACGTTGCTGGAACTCAACATGGCATTAAGAACTAATGACACTTAGACATGTGGCAAGTAGAGGACAAGCCACATAAGCAGACAAAGATCCTACAAAGTTATTGCACTGCACATCAGCCATTAATGAAGCCCCTTACAGCATTTATTGCGATAACCCATCCCTGTCGAGACAGAACGGCCTCACCATGAACAAGGTAAGCTAGAGCGTAGACTTTTGGCCAAGAGGCCAGGTCGGAAGGGACAACGAAATGATTACTAGAGGATATAAGCAGATGTCGAAGACAAGAAGAAGGTTAAACTTTCTATCTCTAATCTATCTCTACATTCCATCTCTCTTTCTAACTTGCTCATCGAAGGGTTCGCTGGGGGACTCCCCGTTCCCCGTTGAACTCTTGTGCAGGTCTTTTGGTGGGCTTGGTACCTCAGGCATTGGTTTGGGAAGCGTGGATCAGTCTGACTCGTTCCATCTGGAACCCGCTGTATCATCAGTTGGCGCCATCTGTGGGAAACCTTTCTGTTCCGCGCGCCAGTTGTGCTCATCGCCGCCGGAGACCCTTTCCCAATAACCTCTTCCTGCCACCCACCAAGATGGATGGTCACGACTAGATCCATGGCTTCTCACCACAATGTTGCCGACCACCAAACCGACCCTTCTAATCCAAACAACCTCCCACTGTATTTCACCGAGCTCGCCAACAGCATCAACCGCCTGGCCGAGCAAAACCAAGCCCTGATTAATGCTCTACTCCAAAGAAACCTTCTTATGCCTCCTCCACCACCTCCAGATATTCCACCCAACCAAGAACGAACCTCGAGCCATACTATCCAGCAGCCCCATCCACCCAACTTGGAAGGCTTGCGACCCCCTCCCCCAGATATGAACGCTCTACCTCGGGTCCCGCACCCATTGGCCCCAGCACCCACCCCTGAGGGAGAGGCCAGTAGCGTCCAGCCTCCGCTCCAGTCCAGCGGTGACAACGTCCTTTTCTGGGACGCAGAACTCCGAGCCATGAAGCTCCAGCTCCAAGAAGTCATGCAGAACATACCGAATAAACCATCCACCACAACCAACTCACCATTCGTTGCCTCCATCTGGGACAAACCTCTACCTCCTAAGTTCAAAATGCCCACGATCAACTCTTTCGACGGTACAACAGACCTAGTCGATCACTTAGAGACCTACAGAAGCCTCATGATCCTCCATGCATTCCCTGATGAAATTATGTGTCGGGCTTTCCCTGTAACACTCAAGGGGTCGGCTCGACTCTGGTTCAGTCAACTGCCAGCAGACTCTGTTTCCACTTTCCAGCACCTCAGTGACTCCTTTCTCAGCCATTTTATTGGAGCCCAACACCAGCGGCGTCCGGCAACCCAGCTCCTCAACATCCGTTAGACCGAGGGGGAGTTGCTGCGTAGCTTCGTCACTCGCTTCAACACCGAAGCCCTACAGGTAGCGAAAAACGATGACAAGGTCATCCTTACGGCGTTTATGGCTGGCCTACGATCATCTGATTTCCTTTTCTCCCTCTCCAAAAATCCCCCGACCTCCATGGCAACCCTATTTTCTAAAGCCTAAAAATACATGAACGCCGAAGATTCCCTAGCCGCCCGCCAAGATCCTACAGCCAAAAACCCGACCCCCAGAGAGAAGAGAAAGGACTCAGAAACCAGAAACACCCAGTACAATAACCAAACACCTCAGTATACCGACTGACCACCCTGAATCGACCGGTCGGCACCGACCTGACCGCTCGGTCGGTTCGAACGATACACACCCCTCAACTCCTCCATGGAACAAGTCTTGAACCAGATTCAATGAGATTATCCCCTAAAATGGCCCCAACCATCACGGTCTCCTTCCAACCGGCGAGACCAGTCCAAATACTGCCGCTTTTATCAAGACTATAGCCACAACACGGAGGAGTGTGTTAACCTCAAAGACCAGGTCGAGGGCTTGATACGTTAGGGACGTCTCAGTCGATTCACGGAGGTGCGCCCTCAGCAGAGGCAAATGACTGAACCTATTAGAAACAACCGCCGGCGCACCCCTCCTCGGCAACCCACACAACCTAATCAAGGTCATGATCGCCCTCCACAACAACCCCGGGCACAAGGGAACCCCGCCCTCCATGTTGGAGAGATTAGAGTTATTGCTGGCGAGCTTGCTTGTAGAGGACCATCTCGCTCGGCTCAGTGGGTAGAACTCAGAAAAATAAGGCAGGGCTCAGATAAAGAAGTTGCCACATTGGACCGATCCTCCAAACAGCCCAAGCAGTGGACGGAGCCTATCACCTTTACAGACGCCGACTGCACAGGCATCCGTTACGCCAATGACGACCCTCTCGTTATTTCTGCCTTCCTTTCCAATTACAAAGTCAGATGGTTCTCGTCGACAACGGCAGTTCTTCAGACATCATCTTCTTAAATGCCTTCCGCCAGCTCAAGATCGGGGAAGAAAGTCTGTCCCCTCTCCAAACCCCATTGGTCAGTTTTACTGGAGATCGGGTGACCTCCATCGGCTTCATCGATCTTCTCATCACAATCGGAGAATACCCACGGCAGATCACAAAGTTGCTCACCTTCCTCGTCGTCGAATGTCCCTCTGCTTACAACATCATCCTCGACCGCACCGCCCTAAATGCTTTCCAAGCTATCACATCCACTTTCTTCCATCTTGCCGTCAAATTCCTCACCGACCTTGGGGTCGGCACAGTGAGGGGCGAGCAGACCATGGCCAGGGAATGTTATGTCGCTTCACTTAAAGAGGTCAAGCTAAAGGAGGCTATGATCATTGAAGGGTTTGACGTCAGGGACGAAGATGAGCTGGTCAGAGGGGAACCAGTGGAAAAGCTTGTCGAGGTCCCCATCGATCCTACCAACCCGACAAAAACTGCCAAGATCGATAGCCAACTATCCTCCCAGGCCAAGGTCGACCTTACTGCCCTCCTGATTGAGCACAACGACGTATTTGCCTGGACCCACTCCGACATGCCGGGTATCGACCCCTCTTTCATCACCCATCGTCTGAGCATTGAGCCCCATTTCCGACCCTGTCGACAGAAGCAGCGCGTCTTTCACCCGGAGCGCAATACTCTTATCGCTTCTGAAGTAGATAAGCTCCTTGAGGCACAGTTTATCAAAAATGTGGACTACCCCAGGTGGCTGTCAAATGTGGTCTTGGTCCGTAAAAACAACGGTAAATGGCGACTTCGTGTCGACTACTCAGACCTTAACCGAGCTTGCCCCAAAGACAGTTATCCCCTTCCTCGCATAGATCTGCTTGTTGACGTCACGGCCGGCCATCAAATGCTCAGCTTCATGGATGCGTTCTCTGGGTACAACCAAATTCTAATGCACCCGTCTGACCGAGAGCACACCTCCTTCATCACTGATCGGGAAACCTACCATTATTGGGTCATGCCATTTGGGTTGAAAAATGCCGGGGCCACTTACCAACGGTTGGTCAACGTCGTCTTTCACCATCAGATAAGCCAGAACATGGAGGTATACGTCGATGACATGCTAGTCAAGAGCAAACTCTCCACTGATCATCTAGCTGACCTCCGAGAGACCTTCGGCACCCTACGAAAGTATCAAATGAAACTCAATCCAAAGAAATGCGTCTTCGACGTAGGATCTGTGAAGTTCTTGGGTTTTATGGTCAGTCAGCGAGGCATCGAAGCTAACCCCGAAAAGATCAAGGCCTTGATAGAAATGCAGTCACCCAGAACGGTTAAGGAAGTTCAAAGACTTACTGGCAGAGTCGCCGCCCTTAACCGCTTCATTTTCCGTGCAACGGACAAGTGCCTCCCCTTCTTCAAAGTTCTTCGGCAGACTTTCGAGTGGACGACCGAATCCGAAGAGGCCTTCCAACAGTTGAAGCAGTGCGTGGCCAACTCCCCCTTACTCTTCCAGGCACTCACGGGCGAGCCTTTTTTTCTTTATCTAACCGTCTCGAGCACCGCAGTCAGTGCAACCCTTATCAGAGAGAACGGTTTAGAACAACGCCCGGTTTATTACATTAGCCGGGCTCTCAGAGGCGCCGAACAGAACTACCCATTGCTAGAAAAAATGTCCTTGGCCCTGGTCACCGCCTCAAGACGCTCCGTCCTTACTTCCAAGCCCACTCCATAGTGGTCCTCACTGATCAACCTTTGAAGAAGATAATGCAACAGCCCGAGCTGTCCGGCAGACTCATGCAATGGTCGATCGAGCTCAGCCAATTTGACATCTCCTACCGACCTCGAATAGCGATCAAAGGGCAGGCTGTTGCTAATTTCATCTTGGAATTCACTAATCCCACTCCAACCATGACCCTACCGCCCCTGCAACCCCGGACTGAGGCAGAAGACCCCCATTCTTGGACCCTCAACGTCGACGGATCATCCCGCAAAGAAAGCAGTGGGGCTGGTCTCATCCTCACCGCCCCCGAGGGTGGTTATTTCAAGTGTGCTCTCCGTTTCTTGTTCGACGCAAGCAATAATGAGACCGAATATGAGGCATTGATAGCAGGTCTTCGCCTAGCCAGAGACAATGGTGTCAGCCATATCCGGGTGTTCAGCGATTCCCAGCTTATTATTGGACAAATTACGGGGGAATTCGATGCCAAGGAAGACACAATGCGGGCTTACAGGGATATTGCACTCCCCCTTACTCGCCTCTTCAATACTTTCCACATCAAGCACATCCCTTGGGCAGAAAACTCCAAGGCAAATAAGACGGCTCAATTAGCTTCTGCAGACCAGTCAGACCTCAGCCACGGTGTCCGCCTCGAGTACCTGGCCCACCCTGCCATTTCCCAAAACTAGCAGCAAGTCCACTTTCTCCAAAATGAACCTATTCCATAGGCGGCCGACATCTTCCTATTTTTGACAACGGGGGAACTGCCGGACGACAAACAATAGGCCGCCAAAGTCAGGGCCCGGTCGTCCAACTACATTCTCATCAACGGCCTCTTGTACAAACGTGGCTTTTCACGCCCATACCTACGATGCCTCAATCTAGCTCAAGCGACCTACGTGATGAAGGAAGTCCATGAGGGTATATGTGGTAATCATTCGGAGGCCAGATCACTAGCCCACAAAATACTTCGCACTAGTTATTTCTGGCCTACTCTCAATCAAGATGCGGCTGACTTCATGCTTAAATGTGATAAATGTCAACGTTTTGCCAACATCCCCTATGCTTCTCCTACAAAATTGATCACACTTTGCAGTCCTTACCCATTCGCCAAATAGGGGATCGACCTAGTTGGCCCATTGCTCACTGGCAGAGGCCAAACCAAATTCGCAATCGTCGCCATTGATTACTTCATTAAATGGGTGGAGGCGGAACCCCTCGCCACAATCACTGAGCGGAACACAACTAGATTCATCTGGCAGTCAATCGTGTGCCGATTTGGCATCCCTCAAGCCATCGTCTCCGACAACAGCAAACAATTCAACAATGCCAAGTTCAGGAAATTCTGTGCAGAGCTTCAAATCCAGCCATGCTTCTCTTCCCTTGGTCATCCTTAAGCCAATGGCCAAGTTGAGGTTACCAACCGTTCTCTTCTAAAGTTCATCAAAACTAAGTTAGAAGCTGCTAAGGGACTCTGGGCTGAGGAATTACCAAACGTACTCCGGGCCTACAACACTACCGCCCGAACCCCCACTGAGGAGACCCCTTTCTATTTAACATACGGCGCTGAGGCGGTCATCTCAGTGGAAATCGATCTGCCCACCCTAAGGGTTCTGCACCCGAATCCGGAACGAACTGAAGAACTGCGTCGGGCAGACCTGGACCGGATTGAAGAGCTTCGACAGACCACTGTTGTCAGACGGGCCTCATATCAACAAAAAATGAGAACACACTATAACCGCAAAGTCCGACCAAGGGAGTTCTCCGTTGGGGACCTTGTTTTGCGGGAAGCAACTCTTGCCACCAAAAATCCGGCTGAGGGCAAGCTGGCAGCCAAGTGGAAAGGACCTTACGTTGTTAAGGCCAGACCTCGTCCGGGTACTTACCGACTTCAGGACATGAAAGGCCGAGACCTCCCCCACCCATGGAACGCCGAGCACTTGAAGCGTTATTTTCAATAAAAGCTGTATTTTTTGCATTGATCAATTGCTATATGTTCTTTTTGACAATCTACGCACTCGGATGTTTTTGTCTTTCTCTCGCATGGTGTAAATTTGTGATCAATGGGCTACACTTTAAATGACAACACTCTTATATCTCAGTTATCTGCGTGGTATTTCAATAACACCCTGTTTGCAGCCTCAGCCAAACTAAGTTACTTAAAGCCTCAGCTAGACTGAGCACGAAGGGCTCAGCTAGACTGAGTTACTTAAAGCCTCAGCCAGACTAAATTACTTAAAGCCTCAGCCCGACTGAGCACGGAGGACTCAGCCAGACTGAGTTATTTAAAGCCTTAGCCAGACTGAGCACGAAGGGCTCAGCCAGACTGAGTTACTTAAAGCCTCAGCCCAACTGAGCACGAAGGGCTCAGTCCGATTGAGTTACTTAAAGCCTCAGCCAGCCTGAGCACAAAGGGCTCAGCTAGATTGAGTTAATTATGACCCAAGGCTCAAGCATTCTTACAATTTCATGTTTGTGGCATAGTTGCCATACTTGGTCAAATTCCAGGTCCATACTTTTATGCCTCTTAACATTCTTTACATTTTTTAACTTTCATTTGCCAACCATTTAACATTTCAAGACCGTCACATTTTGAGACCTTTTCACTCTCACATTTTCTTAACACTCTGACTACATGACTTAACACTTCAAGACTCTCACATTTTAAGACATTTGCATTTCAACGTTCTTATGGTTAACATTCTTTGCATCATAATTTTCTCACAAGATAGATTGGCTCCCTACTTCTCAATTTTCACTGCGATTTATACACAAGCCTTATTTGAATAACCATTCTCATTCTTTTTAGATTTACAAAAATAAAGGCCACAGTGTGACAAACACAACTCATAATTTTATTTATTCACAAACTTCTACATAAGTTTACTACAGAAATTACAAAAAAAAAAAAACAACAACAACAACGACAACAAAAAAAAAAAAAAAAACAACACAAATTTTCACACATTTTATTTGCACCTATCACTTATCCTCGCTCGACGCAAGGTCTTCTTCATCAACACCTTCATCTAGGGGGGTCTGAGCCACGTCGTCCTCGTCTATACTCACACTGTTAAAGTCCAAGTCTGAGAACAACTCTTCTACTTTATGCTTGAAGGTCTTCCAGCCACTGTCACAGAACTCAGCCATCTCATGCTTGTAGAAGTCCGACCGTTGGAAGCTCTGGATCACTTCCTCTTCGCTCCTACTTCCAGCTGTTGCTCCCGACGGGCCAGCCCCCCTATCTCTCTCTCTCGCTAAGTTGCTGGCGATCGCGGCATCGATAGCCATTTGAAAGTCAGTGGACCCCTTGAACTGCTCTACTGCTGCGACACATAAGTCGGGGTATGCTACCCTCTCAGAGGCTAACTTGGTCTTTTCTTCCTCCAAAGCCTTCTCCAACCCCGCCTTATCCTCTATTGACTTCGCCCGCTCGTCTGCCAATGTGACAACCCTCACCACTGTTTACTGATTAACCACTGATTACTGCTAAACTGAGACTAAACATGTTAATTGACTGACTGACTGAAATCTAGAACTGATTGATTGTCTGTATCTGTTTAAGTGCATCTCTATCTGTTCATGTTTTATGTTTTAAACTGCAAATTGAAGGCCTTATCGGCGGCCGAATCTGAAATTAAGTAGTGATATGTGTTAATCATAATTTATGTGATTTTATGGCATATTTATTTGAAATGTGATTTGGTATGATTAAACAGATTAAAATAAGTTAAATTACACAAGTTGCATCATTTACAACTTTGCCATTTAGTGGCCCACTTCATACCATATGTTGAGACTTGAATTATACATTGTTTAGCATCATTTCCTCAGCCATTCCTTGAGTCCTTAGTCGACTAGAGATAGAGAGAGTGAGGAAACTTGAGTTCAACAATTTTAGCTTGGTGATTTGAGGAAATTGAAGGTTGATTGCATGTTTGGACTCCTACACCTAGAATTGGAGACTTAAGGTAGAGATTATACCTTCTTGTTCATGTATTCAAGTTATATGTTGCAGGGTTTATGGAAGTCTAGAGATTAAGACATGAATTAGCTTCATATGTTGAATTAAGAGCTTAATCCATGCATGCATGTTGCCATTCTTGAGTTTTGAAGTTATTGTTCATGAAATTCCACATGCATGTCCATATTTTTGCATTGGACCATGAGTTCATCTTGTTTTTGGGGAAATTGGCTCATTTGAGCATGTCTTTGAAGCTTGAAGTTGTTTAAAATTCATGCATGTAAAGTTCTTGCTTTGTTCTTGAAGTTTGGTTTGAATTGTGTTTAATTGAACTACCTTTGGGCTTTGATTTTTCAAATTGATCTTTGAAACATGTTATATTATGAGTTTTGAAGAGTTTTCCAAAAAATTGGCCCAAGAGGATCGAGTTTGGTGTTTTAAAACTTGGTTTTGAGCTTGAGATTCAAATATGGAATTTCCAGAATTTGGACTCACGCTCGAGCGGGGAAATGCACGCTCCAGCGGGGACTTGTGTCACACGCTCGAGTGGGTGTCAAGCGCCCATCGAGCGTGATTTTCACACATCCAGTACTTTTGCCATGTTTTGCAGTCCGCTTGAGCGTGGGAAGTGACGCTAGAGCGGGGAACCTTTGTTTGCATGTCCGCTCGAGCGTAGAAAGCCACGCTCGAGCGTGACCACTGTTTTCTGAAAATTTTGTAAAGTGTTTGAAAGTGCATCTTTGTATCCTCTTTCCATCCTAGGTATTCCTAGGGCATGTTTAAGGCATCTTAAGGAGGACATTGATGTAGAACCACACTGAGGCAAATTAGGGATTAAGTTTTTTTTTTTTTTCTCGACGGTGTAACTTAGTGTGTGTTCACTCTATAACTGTGTAGGGTTGGCATCTGGAGACGCTCTAGCTTATCTGTAGCCCAGAACTCTGTGAGTAACAATGTTGTAAAGATATATTCAATAATGATTATCTCCTGAACAATCGAACTGTACTATTTTCTGAAATGATACTGTTACTGATTGAATGATGTCCTAATTGTGAACTGTATTGTGGCATCTTTAGCAACCTACTGTTACTGTACTGTACTGCTACTATCACAGAGATCTCTGTCGGTTCCCACGTCGAAACCACTACTGTTTACTGATATGATGGCCATCAACTGACTGTTCGGTCTGTTTAGACCTACTGTACTGTTTTGCTATTGGATGTACCACATATGACTACTATGACTGAATAACTGATATACTGATTGAAATGACTGTTTTCAATACTGAAAGGACATTCATTCTTAACCTCTTTACGCATATGTTATTCACTGGGCTTTAGCTCACTGCTCATATATATATATGTAGGTGTACAGGCACCGGACCGTTGCTAGGAGCGTCAGGCTAAGCTCCCGTTTTGTCAAGCCAACCTTTGTGCCTCACTGCGAGGTTCCAGAACTGTTCAAGCCAAGGCTGTTTAGGGGTGTTTTAGTTTTCCCCCTTTTTGCCTCTATTTTGTAATAATGTATAGACTGAATGTTTTTGTACTGTACTGTCTTAATAGGGATTGGGTCCCTGTCCTGAATGATTATATATGTATGTAAATACTGTTTTGTTTTGGATATATATATGTTATGAAAAGTCCTTTGCATACAGACTGTTGTAGCTCATTGGACATCTTTTAATTACTGTTTTGGCTTCCGCCAGCCCCTGTACTCTGTATTACTATTTCACTGTTAAGCAGGCCTTCGGTAATCTTGGATTACTGGCCGGTTATGGTACTAAACCCACAGGGGCGGGTTTGGGTCGTGATAGCCAACGTCTCCTCTAGCTCAGCAATCTTAAGATCCGCTTCTTCTTTTTCTTTGATCGACTGAGCACGAAGATCTTCGTTGCAGGTCATGGCCTCATCCCACCGTTCGTTGGCGACGGTGTAGGCTTTCTGGGCCTCTTCCAGCTTCTTCTGCTCGCCAACCAGTTGGAACTCAAGCAACACCACCTTGCGGCGTTCCGTCTCCAACTCCAACTTGGTCGTGAGCAGCTCAGCATGGGCACAGTCAGCAACATTGCTCTGCACCATCGCCAATACCTCCATTTTCTTCGCCTTCTGGGCCTCTTCCAGCCTACACGCACTCCGCGCGGTCTTCCTCCAGCCTGGGCTCTCCCTCCTCAAACTTTCAAGTTGGGCCTTCACCTCCCCCAGCTTGGCCTTCAATGGCTCAACTTCGCCTTTTGCGTACGTTGTTTTCTTCAGCAAGGCTCTTGCTAAGGTCGTCGCCTCTATCTGGGCTGAGCAGAGCCCCCTTAGCAGTTCGGCCTTTGTAAAACTCTCCATCGAGCGCACTGCCGCATCCTCCACCACGCCCTAGAGCCGATCGGCAGCAGTCCATGCTAGGCCTCCTTCTCCCTCCTGTCACCCAGACACTGCTGGAGCGTGGTAGATGGCAATCTTCAACTTGACCCTCTCTCCCTCTCTTTGGGGCGCAGGACCCCCCTTGGCTTGCTGTTCTACCCACTCCTCAGGGCCGGTCGCCCCACCTTCCACTGGATTTTCAGGGCTAGTCGCCCTACTCTCTATCCCCTTCGCCGTTGCCTCCAATCCTACTTCGGGGGTCTTCTCCGCCACCACCTCCTTCATCTTCTTCAAGGTTGGCCCCTCCTCCCTCTTCCTTACTCTTTTCTTCTTCTTCACCATGGCCTCCACCTCCTTGTTGGCCCTTTCCTTCAACGGATCAATTGGGGGCAGTCGTGGCTCAAAATCACCTAAGTCCTTTTCCCCCAACGGTTTGGGGCGCGGTCGGATTCTTTCCCTCGCGATCGCCTTCGACAGACGGTCTACCTGTGACTCTTTGTATTTATTAGCCTTGGCAAAACTCGCCCTATCCTCCGCCTCCTGCACCCTCCTCATCGCCTCTAATTCTGCCGGCGCAAAATCTCCACTGGTCGGCTAAGGGCCCAGCCTTGCGGCAAACAAGGCTGAAGGCTGAACGAGGTCGTCCCACTTGGCATCCTTCTTCTCCCTCCATGCCTTCACCTTCTTCACCCTCTTCTCTGCTGCTACCCCTAGCCTTGGCTCCACCGACTTGGTTGTTACTCTCCACACGGTACTCCTACTCCTCCGTTGGCAGACACATAGAACCACCGCGGCCTCCACCCCTGAATTGACGACGGCAACCCCGCCACCAGACCCTTCCCTGCCGCCGCTTGTAAAGTGACCCAAGTTTCTTGCTGGCCCGAATCCTTGTAGCATGCAAAAAACTCGTCCACTGTCATTTCAGCCCCCTCGTTCGCCTGTGGCCACGCGCTTGCACAGGCCAGTAAGATCTTCCACGTATTGGGCATCAGTTGGCCCGGAGCCACATCCAGCCGATCCAACACGTCCACTACTATCCGGGGGAGTGGCAACCTCAAACTCCCCTTCAACGCCTCATCGTATAGGGCGAATTCCCTCGGTCGAGCATCGGATGCCCTCTCCTTTGATGTCTGCAGTTTTAACTCTATTTTCACGGGAATCTGATATTTCTCGCGCAAACCCTCCAACTCCTCCGCAGTAAAGGTCGACTTGTCGGCCTTCGTGTGCTAGTGATCTGGCTCAACTTGACTGATTGGCTTCGCAGCCACTATTAGCATGGACAAGTGGGGTCGTCCTGCCGGTCCCCCCTCACTCCCTACTCGCTTCTCCGTCCTGTATTGCTCCGCCAGGTCCACTGCGTCGTTGTCCCCCAAGGCATCTAGTCTCATATTGGGCACTTCCTCTCGAGCCATCTCTCTGGTATGCCTGCGTATAGCTTCAGATACTGGTGCAAGGTAGTTCATAAAATGTTGCAAAGGTGTATCACTCGACACAAAAGAGTTTACTCTTGGAATGTTTTGGTTCTTTGCAAAAAGGTAGGTAAAGCGGATAATACCAAAAGCCCAAGGCTTGCCTATATTCCAAGGGTCATAATTAAATTTCGTCAGTTTGAAATTTTTCAAAAATCCGCCAAAACTGTCTTTTCAACACCCTATATTGACCTATCGCTTCATTTCTTGATCAATGCCTAACCTTCCCCACTACGGGATTCCGCCACGTGTACGACCACGATCTACGCCCCCTTTCCCCTTCCCTGTCTTTTCCACTTCAAATCACCACGTGCCCTGCCACTCCTCGAGCCCTGCGCACCGCCACTTGCCTCTTCACTTGGTCACCCTCCGCGGTCGGCCCTCCTCATGGTCGGACCCTCCACTCGATCACCCTTCGCGGTCGGCCCTCCTCATGGTTGAACCCTCCCCACTCGGTCACCCTTCGCGGTCGGCCCTCCTCATGGTCAATCCCCCCCACTCGGTCACCCTTCGCGGTCGGCCCTCCTCATGGTCGGTCCCCTCACTCGGTCATCTTCGCGGTCGGCCCTCCTCATGGTCGGACCCTCCACTCGGTCACCCTTCGCGGTCGGCCCTCCTCATGGTCGGACCCTCCACTCGGTCACCCTTCGCGGTCGGCCCTCCTCATGGTCAGACCCTCCATTCGGTCACCCTTCGCAGTCGCCCCTCCTCAGGGTCGGTCCCTTCATTCGATCACCCCTCGCCGTCGGCCCACATATCGGTTGGTCTTCGCCCCCCCCGGGTCTTTCACAACCATCGTCTTCTTCATTATTCCCTTCGTTTGACTAAAGCTGCACTTGGGAATGAGGGACTACTGACATGGGTAAGCCCATAAAGGGTACAGCCCACCACTTAGGGCCCAATGCATAATTCAAATACTAAAGCCCAGCGTTGCTGGATGTAACAACCCTCATACTGCTTACCGATTAATTACCGATTACTGCTAAACTGAGAATGATTATGATTGGTAATTGAACTGACTGGATCACTGAACTGACTGACTGAAATCTGAAACTGAATTGATTGCCTGTATCTGTTTGAATTGTAATTCTATCTGTTGACTGTATGATTATCTGTTCAATTTCTATGTTTAAACTGTTAATTGAAACCCTTATCGGCGGCCGAACCAGAAATTGATTAGTGAGTTATAATCATGAGAATTTATGTGATTTTATGGTGTACTTGTCTGAAATGTGATTTAGGATGAGTAAATTAGATTAAAATAAGCCAATTACATGAGTTGCATTAATTACAATTTTGCCACTTAGTGGCCCATTATCTTACACATACTTTTGAGCCTTACACTTGATCACCAAAGCACATTTCATCAGCCATTTGTTGCCTACAACCGACTATAGAGAGAGAGGGAGAGAATTGAGGGAGATTTTGGCTTCAACCTTGTGCATTGTTTGGGAACTTGAAGGAAATTGAAGTGTAGTTGCCAATTGAGCTTCTAAACCTTGAATACAAGACCTAAGGTAGAATAACTACCCTTTTATTTGCAATTTTGTTAGACTCTTGCATGATTTAGAGCTAAGTTGAAGTCTAGAGCCAATTTATGGCTTGTAATGTTGTATTGTAGCCCATTTCATGCATGCATGTGTGTATTGATGAATTTTGAGTTGATTTCATGGCAAATTGTCACATGCATGTTTATAAATAAGCTTAAGTTCATGTTTTCAACTTGTTTTGGAAAGAATGAGCTCAATAGAGCATGTTTTGGAAGCTTTGATTTGAGTTAATCTCATGCATGTCACCTTGTAGCATGTTCATGAAAAATGGGTTTGAAAATGAGTTTAATTGAAACACCCTTGGGCCTTGATTTCTCAAATTGACCTTTGTAACATGTTATTCTATGAGTTTACTTATGTTTTCCAGAAAATTGGCCCAAGAGGATTGGATTTGGAGCATCAAACTTGAGTTTTAAGCTTGGAACTCAAATTTGGAATTTCCAGATTTTGGTCGTCCGCTTGAGCGGGGGAAGTGCTGCTCGAGCGGGAAAATCGAGCTCCCAGCATCTTGCACTGTGCATCAGTCCGCTCGAGCGGAGTGAGTTGCGCTCGAGCGAAGGACTGGGTGACACGCTCGAGCGGGTGTCGAGCGGAGATTTCACCTATCTAGTACTTTTTGGTCCGCTCGAGCGGGGATGTGGACGCTCGAGCGGGGACCTTTGTTTTCTTGTCAGCTCGAGCGGGGAAACCTACGCTCGAGCGGAACCCTGTTTCACTGAAAATTCTGAAAATGTTTTCTAAGCACATCTTTGCATCCTCATTTCATCCTAGGCATTCTTAGGCCCAGTTTAAGACATCTTAATGAGGATATAGATGTAGAACACACCAAGGCAAATTAAGGATTAGATTACTGTCTTTCCCAATTGTGTAGCTTAGTGTGTGTTCATTCTGTACTGTATAGGGTTGGCATTCCAGGGAGACGCGCTCTAGCCTACTGTAGCCCAGAACTCTGTGAGTAACGATTGTGTAAAGTTATGTTCAAAATGATTATCTTCTGAATACTGAACTGAACTGTTTACTGAACTGATATTGTTTTACTGAATGAATGTATGTCCTATATTCTGAACTGTACTGTGGCATCCTTAGCACCTACTGTTTACTGTTACTGTTACTGTTACAGAGATTTCTGTCGGTTCCCTCGTGAAACCACTACTGTTTACTGATTGATGGCCATCACTACTGTTCGGTCTCTTAAGACCTGCTGTTTACTATTATGCTAATGGATGTACCACATATGACTGTTTACTGTACTGAGTAACTAATATACTGATTTAATGAGCTGTTTTCATTACTGCACTGTAAGGATATCCATTCTAAAACCTCTTTACGCATTATGTTATTCACTGGGCTTTAGCTCACTGCTCATATATATATGTAGGTGTACAGGCACCGGATCAAAGCTAGAAGCGTCGGGGTAGAGTCCCAGTTTTGTCAAGCCAACCAATGTGCCTCACTGCGAGGTTCCGAGCCTGCCAAGCCAGGGCTTAGGGGCGTTTTTACTTCCCCGTTTGTCACTGTACTGTTTTTGTAATACCGTATAGATTGTACTGTACTGTTTAGTAGGGGTTAAGCCCCTGTACTGAATGATTGTAAATATTGTACATAACTGTTCTGTACTGAATGTTTATATGCACGAAAAATCTTTTTGGCATACAGACTGTCACAGCTCATTGGACATTGTTTTATTACTGTATTGGCTTCCGCCATGCCCCTGTACTCTGTTTTACTGTCTTACTGTTCAGTAGGCCTTCGGTAATCTCGGATTACTGGCCGGTTACGGTGCTAAACCCATAGGGGCGGGTTTGGGTCGTGACAGAGTGGTATCAGAGCGATACTTAACCACGATTTATACCGCACACACGTGTCCAGTTGAGCTATAGGGTGTCCCAGAAGAGCAATAGGGCATTTCATGAGCATGAAAAGTGTGTGGTTATGACATGACCGATTATATGCTAATGTGTTAACTTGCTTAAGGAAATGACTGTCTATGTTGATAACTGTTACAACTGTTATAACTGTTTATAGTGAAATGGATAATGCAAACACTGCAAATGAATCTGAATCCTCATCCTCTGAGGCCAGAATGGCCAGACTGGAAAGAATGATGGAACTGATAACTGCTAGACTGGATCAACAACAGAACCAACAGCCCCCACCTCCTCCTCCGGTACAGCCGGACCAGAATGTGAATGATAATGATGGGGACATAATTGCTCTTACCCAGAAGTTTAGCAAACTGAAACCGCCATCCTTTAAGGGAGGCCTTGAACCATTAAAGGCTGAAGCATGGGTTCTGGAGACTGAAAAACTGTTTGAAGTGTTTCCGTGCTCGGAGGCACATAAGGTCCTGTTGGCCACCTTCACTTTGCAGGAAGAGGCTAGAAGGTGGTGGATGCTTACCCGCGATGACATCATTGCTATGACTTGGGCTCAATTTAAAGTAGCCTTCTTTGAAAAGTACTTCCCTCAGTGTGTCAGGGACAGAAAGGTCACTGAATTTGAACAGTTAAGACAGGGCACAATGTCTGTTGCTGAATATGAAACGAAGTTCACCGGGCTCGCTAGATATGCACCACACATGGTGGACACTGATTATAAGAAGGCCAGAAGGTTCGAAGGCGGCCTGAATGTTGCGATACTGGATAGAATAAATGTTCTGAAATTACCGACTTATGTGAATGTCCTTGACCGAGCCTTGATGGCTGAAGCAAACATCGAGGCACTGAAAACTGAAACACCCGCGTCTGAATGGCGTGGTAAAAGGCAGAATTTTAAATTCAAGAAAGGCAAGCATAACCCATTGAGCAAGGAACATAATACGGGGTGAACGACTAGCCCCAGCCAAGGGAGTGGTTTCATACCACCCTGTTCTGAATGTGGTAAGAATCATAAGGGAGTTTGTTATAAAATCTCTGGTGCTTGTTACAGGTGTGGCAAGGTGGGCCACATGGTGAAAGATTGCCCTTCCACTGCTCCGAGCTATAGTAAAGCTGCAGGCAGCGCTGCAGCATCAACCGTGGCACCAAAACCGAACCCCAAAGCTACCGGGAAAGAGCCTATGAGGCAGGGCCGTGTGTTCGCCCTAGTTTCGGGAGATGTGCAAAATACCGAGACCGTAGTGTCAGGTATTTTTTTTATTTGTGCTCAGAATGCATATGTACTGATTGATTCGGGGTCTACCCATTCTTATGTATCGCATGCTTTCTCGCGAAAATTGAATAGACCCTTAGAACCCATGAATTATCTGTTAGCTGTATCATCACCTATTGGGGGATCCATGACATGTGCATATATGTATCCTGCTTGTGAGATTATTGTTGGGGATATGCATCTGTTTATTGATTTACTGCCATTGAACATTGATAATTTTGATGTAATATTGGGGATGGACTGGTTAACGAAATATCATGCCACCATAGACTGTGTAACGAAACAAGTAGTTTTCCGTCCACCGGGTTTGCCTGAATTTGTGTTTAGTGGGAGTGGAGTGGTACCTCCTCCGTATTTGATTTCATCTGTAAAAGTTGTTAAATTGATTAGAAAGGGGTGTAAAGGGTATCTGTGTTCTGTATTGACTGTATCTACTGATGATAATGCTAATGTGAATAGCATTCCCATAGTCAGAGAGTTCCCAGATGTTTTTCCAGATAATCTGCCAGGGGATTTGATTGACAGGGAGATTGAATTCACCGTTGATGTGATTCCGGGAACACAGCCAGTATCTAAAGCTCCCTACAGAATGGCTCCGATTGAATTAAAAGAATTGAAAGTGCAACTGCAAGAACTGTTAGACAAGAAGTTTATCAGGCCCAGTACTTCACCGTGGGGCGCACCGGTTTTGTTTGTGAAGAAGAAAGACGGCTCACTGAGACTGTGTATTGATTACCGCGAACTGAACAAGGTAACTGTGAAAAATAAATACCCATTGCCTCGTATTGATGACTTATTTGATCAGTTACAGGGTGCTCAAGTGTTTTCTAAGATTGATCTCAGATCCGGATATCATCAGTTGAAGGTTAAACCAGAAGACATTGATAAGACTGTTTTTAGAACAAGGTATGGACATTACGAATTTTTAGTTATGCCTTTTGGAGTTACCAATGCACCAGCAACATTTATGGACCTCATGAATAGAATCTTTAAACCATACCTTGATGACTTTATTGTTGTATTCATTGATGACATATTGATTTACTCCAAAAGTATAGAAGAACATGAACATCATCTGAGACTTGCCCTACAGACCTTAAGAGAACAGAAACTTTATGCTAAATTGTCTAAATATGAATTTTGGTTGGACCATGTTATGTTTTTGGGACACGTTATTAGCAAAGATGGGATTTCAGTTGATCCACAGAAAATTGAAGCTGTAGTGGACTGGCCTAGACCAACGAATGTGACCGAAGTCCGAAGCTTTTTGGGATTGGCTGGCTATTACAGAAGATTTGTCAAAGGTTTCTCCAAAATTGCCTTACCATTGACTCAATTAACTCAGAAGGGGACATCATTTGACTGGACTGACCAAAGGAAATCAGCATTCCAAGAGTTGAAAACTCGACTTGTGACTGCACCGGTTCTCACCTTACCTTCAGGTACGGATGGTTATACTGTATTTAGTGATGCTTCTCATAAGGGTTTGGGATGTGTTTTAATGCAGAATGGGAGAGTTATTGCCTATGCTTCCTGACAACTGAGACCGCATGAAAAGAACTACCCTACCCATGACCTGGAACTTGCTGCAGTAGTATTTGCACTGAAAATCTGGCGTCACTATCTGTATGGGGCGACATGTGAAGTATACACTGATCACAAAAGTCTGAAATACTTCTTCACCCAGAAAGAACTGAACATGAGACAACGGAGATGGCTAGAACTGATTAAAGATTATGATCTCCAGATTCTGTACCATCCGGGAAAAGCCAACATCGTTGCCGATGCACTGAGCCGGAAATCGATTGCAAATTTAGCTTGTTTGCTCACTGGACAGAAAGAGTTGCTTTGTGACCTTGAAAAATCTGAAATCGAAGTTGTTTTGAGAGAACAAGGTGGAACAATAGCTGCTATTTCTGCTCAACCGGCATTGATTGAAGAAATTAAAGAGAAACAGCAACAGGATGACTTCTTGAAGAAGATCATCGAAGAAAGAGAATCTAAACCGAGACCGGGATTCAAATTTGAAAACAATGTACTGAAATTTCAGGAAAGACTGTGTGTGCCGAATGATACCGAACTGAAAAGAAGAGTTCTGCAAGAGGGCCACAACTCAAAATTTTCTATCCATCCGGGGAATACGAAAATGTATCAGGATTTGAAATTGAATTTCTGGTGGCCGGGAATGAAGAAAGAAATTGCCGATTTTGTATCGAAATGTCTTCATTGCCAACAAGTCAAAGTTGAACATCAACGACCCGCAGGTTTATTGCAGCCCTTACCAATACCGAAGTGGAAATGGGAACATATTACCATGGATTTTATCGTTGGATTGCCTCGCTCCAGTAAAGGTATGGACTCAATTTGGGTTATTGTAGATAGACTGACTAAATCTGCTCACTTCCTACCTGTTAAGACAATTTATAATGCGGACAAATTGGCTATACTCTATATTGATGAAATTGTTAGACTGCATGGAGTGCCTGTGTCCATTGTTTCTGACAGGGATTCGAAGTTTACATCGAGGTTTTGGCAAAGCCTACAGACTGCATTGGGAACTGAACTGAGACTGAGTAGTGCCTATCATCCTCAGAAAGGACCATCCAAACTCTGGAGGATTTATTGAGAATGTGTGTCCTTGATTTTCAGGGAAATTGGGAAAGCCATTTGCCATTAGCTGAATTCGCCTACAACAACAGCCATCATTCAAGTATTGGTATGGCGCCTTTCGAGGCATTGTATGGCAGAAAATGTAGATCTCCAATCTGCTGGGCAGAAGTTGGAGATGGGCCTTTGCTTGGGCCCGAGATTGTATATGAAACGACTGCGAAAGTAAAACTGATACAGTAGAGACTGAAAACTGCACAGAGCAGAGAGAAAAGTTATGCAGATGTCAGAAGGCGAGACAGAGAATATGAAGTGGGTGATCACGTTTTTGTGAAAGTGACACCGATGAAAGGCCAGACTCGTTTTGGAGTCAAAGGCAAGTTAGCGCCAAGATATGTCGGACCGTATGAGATTATTGAGAAAATCAATCCGGTGGCGTATCAAGTTGCGCTTCCTCCTGAAATGGAGCATATGCACAACGTCTTTCACATTTCGATGTTAAGAGATTATCTCCGAGATCCTTTCCATGTGATTGAGCCTACTCGAGTAGTGTTGAGTGATGACTACACTTACGAGGAACGGCCTATACAGATTGTTAACAGATGGACCAAGAAGTTGAGGAACAAAGAGATCCCGCTAGCGAAAGTTGACTGGAAAAACCATGGTGGTGTGTATGCCACTTGGAAAAGGGAAGATAACATGGCCAAGAGATATCCTGAACTATTTCCACTGAACCCTGTTTTCTTCCAGACTGAAGGTAACTCGAGTTTAGAGGACTAAACTCTTTTTAAGGAGGGGAGACTGTAACAACCCTCATACTACTTACCGATTAATACCGATTACTGCTAAACTGAGAATGATTATGATTGGTAATTGAACTGACTGGATCACTGAACTGACTGACTGAAATCTGAAACTGAATTGATTGCTTATATCTGTTTGAATTGTAATTCTATCTATTGACTGTATGATTATCTGTTCAATTTCTATGTTTAAACTGTTAATTGAAGGCCTTATCGGCGGCCGAACCAGAAATTGATTAGTGAGTTATAATCATGAGAATTTATGTGATTTTATGGTGTACTTGTCTAAAATGTGATTTAGGATGAGTAAATTAGATTAAAATAAGCCAATTACATGAGTTGCATTAATTACAATTTTGCCACTTAGTGGCCCATTATCTTACACATACTTTTGAGCCTTACACTTGATCACCAAAGCACATTTCATCAGCCATTTGTTGCCTACAACCGACTATAGAGAGAGAGGGAGAGAATTGAGGGAGATTTTGGCTTCAACCTTGTGCATTGTTTGGGAACTTGAAGGAAATTGAAGTGTAGTTGCCAATTGAGCTCCTAAACCTTGAATACAAGACCTAAGGTAGAATAACTACCCTTTTATTTGCAATTTTGTTAGACTCTTGCATGATTTAGAGCTAAGTTGAAGTCTAGAGCCAATTTATGGCTTGTAATGTTGTATTGTAGCCCATTTCATGCATGCATGTGTGTATTGATGAATTTTGAGTTGATTTCATGGCAAATTGTCACATGCATGTTTATAAATAAGCTTAAGTTCATGTTTTCAACTTATTTTGGAAAGAATGAGCTCAATAGAGCATGTTTTGGAAGCTTTGATTTGAGTTAATCTCATGCATGTCACCTTGTAGCATGTTCATGTATGTTCATGAAAAATGGGTTTGAAAATGAGTTTAATTGAAACACCCTTGGGCCTTGATTTCTCAAATTGACCTTTGTAACATGTTATTCTATGAGTTTACTTATGTTTTCCAGAAAATTGGCCCAAGAGGATTGGATTTGGAGCATCAAACTTGAGTTTTAAGCTTGGAACTCAAATCTGGAATTTCCAGATTTTGGTCGTCCGCTCGAGCGGGGGAAGTGCCGCTCGAGCGGGAAAATCGAGCTCCCAGCATCTTGCACTGTGCATCAGTCCGCTCGAGCGGAGTGAGTTGCACTCGAGCGAAGGACTGGGTGACACGCTCGAGCGGGTGTCGAGCGGAGATTTCACCTATCCAGTACTTTTTGGTCCGCTCGAGCGGGGATGTGGACGCTCGAGCGGGGACCTTTGTTTTCTTGTTCGCTCGAACGGGGAAACCTGTGCTCGAGCGGAACCCTGTTTCACTGAAAATTCTGAAAATGTTTTCTAAGCACATCTTTGCATCCTCATTTCATCCTAGGCATTCTTAGGCCCAGTTTAAGACATCTTAATGAGGATATAGATGTAGAACACACCAAGGCAAATTAAGGATTAGATTACTGTCTTTCCCAATTGTGTAGCTTAGTGTGTGTTCATTCTGTACTGTATAGGGTTGGCATTCCAGGGAGACGCGCTCTAGCCTACTGTAGTCCAGAACTCTGTGAGTAATAATTGTGTAAAGTTATGTTCAAAATGATTATCTTCTGAATACTGAACTGAACTGTTTACTGAACTGATATTGTTTTATTGAATGAATGTATGTCCTATATTCTGAACTGTACTGTGACATCCTTAGCACCTACTGTTTACTGTTATTGTTACTGTTACAGAGATCTCTGTCGGTTCCTTCGTGAAACCACTACTGTTTACTGATTGATGGTCATCACTACTGTTCGGTCTCTTAAGACCTACTGTTTACTGTTATGCTAATGGATGTACCACATATGGCTGTTTACTGTACTGAGTAGCTAATATACTGATTTAATGAGCTGTTTTCATTACTGCACTGTAAGGATATCCATTCTAAAACCTCTTTACGCATTATGTTATTCACTGGGCTTTAGCTCACTGCTCATATATATATGTAGGTGTACAGGCACCGGATCAAAGCTAGAAGCGTCGGGGTAGAGTCCCAGTTTTGTCAAGCCAACCAATGTGCCTCACTGCGAGGTTCCGAGCCTGCCAAGCCAGGGCTTAGGGGCGTTTTTACTTCCCCGTCTGTCACTGTACCGTTTTTGTAATACCATATAGATTGTACTGTACTGTTTAGTAGGGGTTAAGCCCCTGTACTGAATGATTGTAAATATTGTGCATAACTGTTCTGTACTGAATGCTTATATGCACGAAAAATCTTTTTGGCATACAGACTGTCACAGCTCATTGGACATTGTTTTATTACTGTATTGGCTTCCGCCATGCCCCTGTACTCTGTTTTACTGTCTTACTGTTCAGTAGGCCTTCGGTAATCTCGGATTACTGGTCGGTTACGGTGCTAAACCCATAGGGGCGGGTTTGGGTCGTGACACTGGAACTCAACATGGCATTAAGAACCAATGACACCTAGACACGTGACAAGTAGAGGACAAGCCACATAAGCAGACAAAGATCCTGCAAAGTTATTGAACTGCACATTAGTGAAGCCCCTTATAGCATTTATTGCGATAACCCCTCCCCGCCGAGACAGAGCGGCCTTACCATGAACAAGGTAAGCTAGAGCATAGACTTTCGGCCAAGAGGCCAGGTCGGAAGGGACAACGAAATGATTACTAGAGGATATAAGCAAATATCGAAGACAAGAAAAAGGTTAAGCTTTCTATCTCTAATCTATCTCTACATTCCACCTCTCTTTCTAACTTGCTCGTCGGAGGGTTCGCTGGGGGACTCCCCTTTCCCCGTTGAACTCTTGTGCAGGTCTTCTGGTGGGTTTGGTACCTCGGGCACTGGTTTGGGAAGCGTGGATCAGTCCGACCCGTTCCATCTAGAACCCGCTGTATCATCAATATCAACATAAATTCTTTCGTAAATAATATATACATATAACTCCACAAAATAGTTCGTGATAAATGATTCTAATTATTAAAGATGGTGATAAGTTTCACAAATTCAAATATCACCAACGGTCTAGATTTTGGACGAAAAACAATTTATTGATTTAATTTTTGATTTTTTTAACATATATGGTTCATATTTTGTGAATTATTTAATAGTTTAATTAATTATTTTAATTTTAATTTTTGTAGATATAGTCAATTTAGATGAATATAAAAAATAAAACAAAATGTCTAAAATATTTTTTAAAAATCCACTAAAAATAAACAAAACTTTGAATAAAAATTCGATTTTTTTAAAAAAGCAAACCAAAAGTTTTACTTTACTTATGAATAAAAAAATAAAAATAAAAAGCTTGTGTCAGGCACGTGACCTTTGGGGGGAAATTATCGGCTAGTTTTGGAACACTTGTCCTAAGGAAAGTTGGGTTGACTTTTTAACTATATTAACCCTTATTAAAAAGTTTGTTTGGGTTTTATTTTTTTGATTTTTTTAATTTTTGTGAGAAAAAAATAAAATGACTATGATTTGAATGTAATAATTTATTTTATTAACTTTTTAGTGAGTCTCATTTGTCAACTATATATTTTAGTTAAAAAATTAAAAATTATTATAAAATCTTACACAATTCTTATTTTTCTTTCACATCTACTTATAAAAGATTAAAAAATTATTAAAATAATTTATTTTTAAACGAGACTAGGCTAATTTAGCAAAAAGCTAAAAAAACTCACATCTCACACTTAAAGTTATTGTGATTAGTGAAAGAGATGAAATTTATGTTGAATGATTGAAAAATACGACAAAACATGAAAGTCCGCCACGTGACGCCCAGAAGCACCAAATAATTTTTCGGAGTGGAACTTCGTCTTCTCCAATCGCCACCAAAACTTCTCAATCACCGAGTAATCTGCTACTCTATTTTCCTCTCTTCTCTGTACTTCACTAGCTGACTTCTAGGGTTTCGTCTTCTCTTTGGTCGATGACGACGTCGATCGGAGCTTCGCACACCGCAATCGCGAGGGACTCGAAGGTTCAAATTCAGAAGTTTAACGGCCTGAGGTCTTCGCATTCACTGCTCTTGAACAAGCGCATTCATGTCTTCTCGGCTTCGACTTTCAATCCTCCGATCATCAGAGCTGTTTCAACGGTACTTAAAAAAAAAAAAAAAAAAAAAGCACTTCTTCAGTCTGTTTATTGTGAACTTATATATTTGTGGATGGTAATACTTCGCTGAAGTGATTTTTTTCTTTTCTATTTTCCGAGAAAATTAAGACAGTTGAAATAATGTTAATAGTAATCTTGTTTAAATGTACCAAATTATGTTTTTTGCTTTGGAAATGGCAAAAATGAAGAGAAAATCATTCTAGACTAGCATTGCTAAGGTTTAAGAGTTTTAAAGTTGATCCTTCACTAATTGCCCATTTATAGAGCACTTGTTAAATTCTGGAAAAATTACTATCACCTGGTTTATGCTATTTGATCCTAGATTGGTTGGGTTTGTTTTTTTTAATTTAATTATTTTTATGATAAAAATACAATGAGAGATGTAATTTTTCTAATAAATATAAGGAGAAATGCAAAGAGGAAAGGGCAGATAATCTTTCTTGAAAAAGCTAATGGGATATGAGAACCTTTGGGGGCTACCAAAGCTACATGTACATCTTGAACTGAGGAATGATCTAAACAACCAAATCTGGCTCTTAATTTTCTGAACAGGGGTCCAATTATAAGTCACTTTTCCATGCAAAGACAAATAACATCCGGTCTCTCTCTCACACGTGTGTGCAGGCACACAATGTTAAGACCAGAATGGCAGTAAGAAAGACTTGTGCACTGCTATTTCGGTATTTATATGGATGAAAAATCACTGTAGTAGGCCAAAATATTTATGTTGAAACTCGTATAACATACCTTTATTTGACCCTTTTTATCTTTGTAAAAAAACTGGAGATAGGGCTTTATGTTACTTGTAGTTACAAAGAAATGGTGGAGTTTCAGCTTATATTGAGATGTTGAATTACAATTAACATAAAATATTTTGTAGGCACCTTGTTCTTTTCTAATTATTGTATAATATCTTTGCAGCCAGTCAAGCCAGATACTTCCACTGGGCCTAAGCGTAGCAAAGTGGAAATTTTCAAAGAACAAAGTAACTTCATTAGATACCCTCTTAATGAGGAGCTCTTAACGGATACCCCAAATATAAATGAGGCTGCTACGCAAATGATCAAGTTCCATGGAAGCTATCAACAGACCAACAGGGATGAACGTGGTACAAAGTCTTACTCATTTATGCTTCGTACAAAAAATCCTTGCGGAAAGGTTTCAAACAAACTCTACTTGGCCATGGATGATCTTGCTGATCAGTTTGGTATTGGAACACTCCGTTTGACTACCAGACAAACATTTCAGCTCCATGGAGTTTTGAAGAAGGACCTCAAGACAGTAATGAGTACCATCATTAGAAACATGGGTTCAACTCTTGGTGCATGTGGTGATCTAAATAGAAATGTTCTTGCTCCAGCTGCACCACTTGCTAGAAAAGATTACCTTTTTGCACAGGAGACTGCAGAAAATATTGCTGCGCTTCTAACTCCTCAGTCTGGTTTTTATTATGATATGTGGGTGGATGGAGAGAGAATTATGTCTGCAGAACCTCCTGAAGTAGTGAAGGCACGCAATGATAATTCCCATGGGACAAATTTTCCCGATTCACCCGAGCCTATTTATGGAACACAGTTCTTGCCAAGGAAATTCAAAGTTGCAGTTACCGTGCCAACAGATAACTCAGTAGATATTCTCACAAATGACGTTGGTGTTGTGGTTGTCTCTGATGATAATGGGGAACCTCAGGGTTTCAACATTTATGTGAGATACACAATCTTTTTCTTTACACTTATTTTATTCTAATGGCTTAGGGATATAGATTTTAAGTAGTTTATCCTTTCTGTTGCAGGTTGGTGGTGGTATGGGAAGAACGCACAGACTGGAAACTACATTTGCCCGTCTGGCAGAGCCATTGGGATATGTACCAAAGGAGGATATATTGTATGCTGTGAAAGCTATTGTTGTTACACAACGAGAAAATGGGAGAAGGGATGACCGCAAGTATAGTAGAATGAAATACTTGATCAGCTCATGGGGGATTGAGAATTTTAGAACTGTTGCTGAACAGTATTATGGAAAGAAGTTTGAGCCTTGCCGTGAATTACCTGAGTGGGAATTTAAGAGTTATTTGGGATGGCATGAGCAGGTTGGTTTTTTTTTTATTGAGGCATATAATTAATGCTCCCGTGAATAAGTTGTATAATTAATAGTCCTCTGTTTATAATTGGATGTCTTCCTTTCAAAATTTTTTTTTTTGGTTCCAGAATACATGTCCGGTCAAACCAATCACTTTTTACTTTCATATGTTGCCCCTCATAGCTAGATAAATTATGGAACTATATAGACGAAGCAAATAATCTAACTTCTATCATGTTTCCTTAGCTTTGTGATTTCATCACGTGATTGTTTGTATGGATTTTCTTTTTGCCTTCCTCCGTTCAGGATTAGCTCCTATATGTTTGTTCCCTTACTCATGATCTATCCTCTTGACTATTCTTTTCTCTCACCTACTGAAAAATGACTAGGCTTTTCTTTCCTCTCTATTTATGATCATTTAAAATCTTCTTTGGCAGGGTGATGGTGGTTTATTTTGTGGGCTCCATGTTGATAATGGTCGTATTAAGGGTGTGATGAAGAAGACATTGAGGGAAACTATTGAGAAGTATAACTTGAATGTGCGTATCACACCAAACCAGAACATTGTCTTGTGTGATATTCGTCGAGCATGGAGGCGCCCCATTACCACAGCTCTTGCACAATGTGGTCTGCTGGTAAGACATTTTGAGTTTGCTTTAGCATTCATATGAATGTGATGAATTAAGAGTTTTACTGAATTTTTTATCCAATAAGGAGTACGTGTTTTTCAGCTACTGTGGTAACACTGAATGTCAACATGACTACATGGTTCAATGTCTGAGTAAAGAATTGAAATCAAATCAAATAAATGAATATTAGCTGATGGCACATGGCTGCAGGAGAGGAAATGAATCAAATAAGTCAACTAATGGAGAATACAAATTTTGGAATTTTAGATTTTTTCCCCTCATTCTCTTGGCAGCCAAAGAGATGCAGAAAGTAGAGATAGCCTGTCAATGGTAATCTGAAATTGCTTTATTTCATCTGATATTTCATCTGATGTTGAACAAGTTCATTTCAAAGTCTATGCTTTGTAATGGTCTATTCAAATTCTTTACATTGCAATTGACAGTCAACACACCTAGTGCTGATAAAATGTATCTATATTGTGTCAGATTATGTAAATAATCCCATGTGAATTTTGTATGTCCTGTGAGACTGACCAATTTTGGATCTTTCCTTTTGCTACTCTCTTTATTATATATTGAAGATTTTGTTGAATTTGTTGGTTCAGATCACATTCTCTAGAGTTATACGTATGTGTATTTTTTTTAATGAGGAGCTATCTTTTGATTTCTTATTTTTTTGCCTTTACGAATTTTTGAAGAACTAATGTAGCTTATTTTGATCACTGTTTATTATGGGCAGCATCCTCGGTATGTAGATCCCCTAAATATAACTGCAATGGCATGCCCAGCTTTGCCACTTTGTCCTTTGGCAATAACTGAAGCTGAGCGTGGAATACCAGACATCCTTAAGCGGGTTCGTGCTGTATTTGAGAAGGTATATTGACAAATTTACAAGTTTCAAGAAATCCAACAAAGCTCCTAGAAAAAAGTTGCCAATTAACATTATGTTTAGATTGGGTTAATAAAGCTTGTTAAACATGGGCTTTGTGATTTCAGGTTGGTCTCAAGTATAATGAATCCATAGTGATAAGGGTAACTGGTTGCCCCAATGGTTGTGCTAGACCCTACATGGCTGAACTTGGGTTGGTTGGTGATGGTCCCAATAGCTATCAGGTATTTGTAGTACTATCTACTATGTCCTTAAACTTTGATTTTTTATTGGGTCTTGAACTTCTCATTCCATTTGGGAGATTTGTGAAATCAAACTGAATGTATTCGTTCTTGTGTTAAATCAGATTTGGCTTGGGGGAACACCGAATCAAACCTCATTGGCAAGAACCTTTATGAACAAGGTCAAGGTTCAGGAGCTTGAGAAAGTTATGGAACCTTTATTTTACTATTGGAAGCGGAAGCGACAAGCAAAAGAATCATTTGGTGACTTCACAAACCGCCTGGTGAGTAATAAACTTGAAGTACCTAATTTATCTTCATTTGGGCAACCTGTGTAAGAGATGGCTGGATTTTCTCTAATTTCTTCATACTCCACTCAATCTTAAAATCCATTTCCATATCCAAACTATGAAAATCTAAATTTGAGCTACTCTCCTTAAATGATTAGTGTCGAATTATTTCATTTCAAATCCGTAAATCAAAACAAAAGCTTAATGTAGATTTGGTTTGTTTGTATCAGGGATTTGATAAACTCCAGGAATTGGTTGGCAAATGGGAAGGTCCAGTGGAGTCATCTTCTCGATTCAACCTGAAACTATTTGCTGATAGGGAGACTTATGAGGCTGTGGATGAACTAGCAAGGGTTCAAAACAAGAATGCTCATCAATTAGCTATGGAAGTCATTCGCAATTTTGTTGCTTCCCAACAAAATGGCAAAAGTGAATAAACCATGAGAAAAGTCTATCGCAAATTTTGCTATTGACTTGCAAAATGGTGAATGTGAGGAAAGGTAAGAGTCGATTCTCTACTGTTACCACTCGGTAACAGCTGAAAATAGTGGAGATTGGATTTAGCAGCCTTTTGTACCTAGTTTAGGTATGTGTTTCAGTGTAACTAGACATGGATTTCGTATTTTATTTTCTAAGTTTTCTATTTACATGATCGGACCAGACGTGTCGATAAGCTTGATCGCTTTACTCATCACTGAAACAATAATTTCTCCATATTAGCTTGGTATGCCTTGTTCAGCTCATTTCTTCTCATCTGAAAGTTTTGGAACAATTAGGGATCTAATATGATATATCAGATCTCTAACTGCAAAAGATATTGAGTTTTAAGTCTTATCACACTTGTTATATCTATCTTGTTACCATTTGTTCCTCAAATTAGGATCCACATTTGACATTTTGATTGATATCACTTGCGCACAATTTGCATTAAAGAGCATCCTTTAATTCTTTTGGGGGCATCTATATGGTTCATGGCTTGAAATGTATGCGTCCCTTTCATTTTTTCAGGCTTGAAGAGCCATAGGAAAAAAAAAAGGGTAATTGTGTGGTGGTGGTTTAAAAAGGGAAAAACGTTTCTTGCACAGATTAGTTAATTTTTTAAGCACAGAAATCTTTTTCATTGATTTGAATTTTTCATTGTATCAAAGACCAAAAAATAAAAAGAAAAAAAGAAAAAGAAAATGGAGTGTAAGCTTCTTGTAGCTGTATGTCTGATATATATATATAAAATAGAATAATGTTATATGCACCAATTAGTGTACTAATTAGTGTAAACAAATGATGTGACATAATTTTAGAAGTTTTGGGTATCTGTAATTTGTATAAGAATAATGTTATATGTACTAATTAATGTACTAACTAATATACTAACAGATGATATAACATAATTTTAGAAGTTTTAGATATTTGTAATTTGTATAATAGGTGGGGTCAGTAATAATAACATAATACTAATTGGTACACTAGTATATATATTAATTGGTGCATGTAGTATCACCGTTTGTATAATAGGTGAGGTCAATAATAATGTTATAACACTAGTTGGTGCACTGTATGTAATAATTTAGACTGTTTAATTGCACAGAAATCCAAGTCTAAGGTGTTTAAAATGGGGATAACAATCAAGAGGATAAATTACAATAGAAATCATCAATTTATTTTTTTATTTTTTTTACATGGACTGCCATAGACCAACAAACAAAAGCACCATGACAATAAAAAATGCTCCCTCGCTTCACTTGCGGCAGATGCGAGCAGTGGGCATTGTAACACAGACAGGTGCATACTTCTTCTTAGCTTCTGGAGTCCCCCGCTGCGGTTCATCCGCCACTGCTACTTTCGCCAGGGAAAACACTGCAGCAGCAGCAGCTGCAGCTGCAAACACCAGATCCCTCCTCCCAGCACTGCTGCTGTTGTTGTCTTCATTGCTCTCATTCTTGAAACTCACACTTTCACTCACCTTCGAGGCCTTGGCCATTATAACCCCCCGGCTCTGGCTGCCCTGGCCGGTGGTTGAGGGCGGTTTGGTGGTGGCCACGCTGTGGAAGGAGGCTGCTGTCATTGTTATGGAAGCCATTTCTTTTCTCTACAGACTGGTTTGGTTTGTTTTTGTTTTTTGAGCTTTTAATGGGGCTTAGTTTAATGTCAGCTAAAAGTGCATGTAAGGGTGCTTGTTACGAATGCTATCCATTTCCTTATCACAAATAATGTTTTGGCAAATGGGTTTTTGCCACGTGGAACTTTATCTTGGCAAGAACTGATGGTTTTCAATATTCAAAAAACTTCAGAAAATAAAATGACGAATTATACTAATTGTCCTATAGCTTGGAGTTTGTGTCATTTTAATCTTTAATTTTTTAATTGTGATATATTTGATTCTAAATTTTGAATTTTGTTTCAAATTAGGGCAATTAAAAATATATTGCTTAATTTTAAGGGTAAAATCGTTAATTTAATAAAATATAAACTAATTTGACGAAAATAAATGTCAAAAAAATATTTTTAAAATTTTTAAAATTATTTCTACCTACTCAAGATAAAATTATGTAAAATTAATAAATCTCTTAAACATTTATTTATTTATTTTTTTACCAAATTAATTTTTATTATGTATTTAGATGATGATCCTATGATGGGTAATTTTAAAAAATTTAAAAATATTTTTTTGACTTTTATTTTTATCAAATTGACAATTTTATCCTTAAAATTAAGGAATGATATCTTCAATTATTCTTATTTAAAATAAAATTCAAAATTTAAAATTAAATAAATAACACAAGTCTCAAACTATAGATTCATCTACTGACATCGGCTTAAGTGTTGTGTCCATGAACTTCGACCCCTCATGGGTGTCGCAAACTATATAATTAGGGTTGCAATTCAGCCCAATTTGAAAACCTGAGCCCAGCAAGTGCAGACCGCTACACAAGTAAAACAATGACAGTGGAAATAAAATGAAAACACCGGAATAAAAATTAAAAACAAAAGGTTTCCAAAAAAAAAAATCTCACAATGCATCAAAGATTATAATTTTAAAATAAAAATAAATTATAAAGGCATTACACAACTCAAAATGGTTTTGTTGCTTTCTTTAACAACATTGCAGAAAAGAAGCATTTCAAAATTTCATGTAATTTCTAGGTTTCAATCTCTCAATTTTACACAAGAAAGTTAAAGAGCCTCTCTTTTGCCACCTTAACCCTTGCAAGCTTGCACAAGGACATTCTAAAGCCTCACAAGCAAATATAGTAGAAGTAAATACAAGCATAGCGAAAAATGCACCAATGTCACAAAAAATGTTTGCATCTCTAATTGCTAACATTTTGTGAGACATTGGCGTGTTCTATATGCGGAACTTTCTGTACACGTAAAAACATTGCCATTCCAACCCAAGTATATTCCAGCCTATATAAGAACATTTTACTAGAAATCCAAAATGCGATTCTGCCATATCTACATGACAAAAATATACGACACAACAAATTGACATTGCCATTGAAAGTAGACAAAGCAACTAAGAAAGCACAAAACTTTCCTCATTCAATTGCAAGCAAATCCAAATTGTTTAGAACAAAACACTAACAATATCAAATAAAATTTATGAAAAAGACAATGAAAAAGAAAACATGCTTATTGTTTTGACAACCAAAAAAAACAAATCAAATCAGCTCCCAGAGAACATGCTTAGTGTCCTGACAACCTACAGAACCAAATCATATCAGCTCTTGGAACTATTACTCAACCTCATATGCACCCATAAATCCTCCTTAAGCGTCGAGTTTCTCCGCATCATCAATTATGAGGGGTTTCGTAGGCTTTCCCAAGAAATCCGTATATTCTTGGAACGGGGATCTTGAAAAGCGGGTTTCCTTCCAGAAATCAGGTGTCAAGAAACCATATGTTTTCAACAGACAATCAAAGGTGGCCTGCATAATCAAATACAGAGAAATTACATTATACATTCTATGCCTCAGCAGAAAACCAAATAAAAAGAAATTGGTATTTCAAATCATCACTCCAATCATGTCTATGAAACAATGTTTGTGAAAGCGTGAAGCCCACTTAAAACACAAAGGGCTTCTGGAGTGGAGGCGAAAAGCACAAGCATGTGCTTGATTGAAGTGCAAAGGATTCATAATATAAAATTTAAATCAAAAAAAAAAAAACAGCATTATATTAATCCTTTCAACTAAAAATGAATAGAATCTCATGCAATTGTACAAATGATATACAAAATTCTCTCCAAAAATCACTAGTTGAGTTTGCCAATCTACTTGAAACAGCAGTCAATGAACAAACTATCTGTTAGGTCACCCAACAACAAGCTGCTCAAAAAAAAAAAGGTCACCCAACAACAAAACCAAAACAATTCATAAGCTCAAACATATACCAAGATTAGGTGTACAATTCCAACTTTATATGTCTAAGTTTTTGTTTGGATCAAGGATTTGATTAGAGATTTGTGAAGGAAAAGTAAAAAACAAGAGAAAAGTTAAATTATTTATTTATTTTTCACTTTCCCACGAAAAATGATCATTTTTTCCTTCTTTATCTTTTTCCTTCCCATCAACAAATCTAGTCAAACCTTTTATTCAAACACAGCCTAAATTTACAACTTCAACCCAAAGTCAACTTATTGAAATATGAACACCTTAGACCATCTCTAATCCTTCATATTTTCTTTCATCAAATTTAAATTTAATAAAAAAATGTAAAAAAATCAACTCCAATCATTTCATTAATTGTTCATCGCATCAAGAAGGAGTCATGCTTTTTATCAAATTGAAAGACTTATCTAATCTTCATCATCAAATTAAAAAAGATGACAGCATTGGAGATAAATTTTTTGCACATCACCAAACAGGCTATTTTTGTTTAAAATGATTTTTTAATTTTTTACAAAAATATATATAAAAAAAAATAGAAAGAGAATAGAATTTTAACTTTTTAATATAGATTATAAACTTTTTAATTTTTTTAATAACTTTTTACTTTTAAACTAAGACCTAGTTTGGATTGTTAGAAAAAATCTAAAAAGTTAAAAAGTTTAAAAAAATAAAAAAAATAAAAAAGTTATCACTATTCACAAATTAAAAATATAAAAAAATTAATATACATAATATTTTAATACAAACTAACTTTACATTGTCAAATGTGCTGAATTGATGGCAAAGTACCGTGAAAGGAACAAAAAAAAATTACACATATATATATATTTATTAAGTTGGACGGTAATGTTGGGCTTGTGGGGGCTCATCACGAGTTCCGTTTTGATAATCCGAATAAAACTCGTCCAGTACTATATCCTTGTAAAAAATCACATTGATCGGATATCGTTAACTACATAATCAAATCAGTTTTCTATAAAAATAAATAAATAAATAAATAAAATGGTGTTATAGTTAACGGTTCGATAAGATACCTATAGATATTCGATCAACGTAATTTTTTACAAACATATAATACTCGGATTACTCGAAAAGAAGTCAACCACTCTGCAAATCTTGCTGTTACCGTACAGCCTACATTGTCAAAACTTTTTTTACACACTAATTTATACAATTTTTTACTACATATTTTTTTCGTAAAAAGTAAAAAAATTAACCTAAATATTCATATTTTCTTCCTCAACTTTTTAGTCTAAAATAACAAAAAGTACACTTATTTAAGGCATCCCCAACAACCCCTAAAATTACTTACCAAACGAGGTATATTACGCCAAAAAAAAAAAAAACCAACCTTGACAAAATTCCCAAGAGTTTTGGTAGAGCCGCGAGAGGAAGTAAAGACATCCTCAATCCCAGCAAACTGCAGCACCTTCTTGGGAACCCTAGCAGCCACAATACCAGCCCCTCTCGGCGCCGGCACCATCCTCACCGTCACCGACCCACATTTCCCCGTAACCTTACACGGCACCGTATGCGGCTTCCCAATCTTGTTCCCCCAATACCCTCTCCTCACCGGAATCACCGACAGCTTCGCCAATATTATCCCTCCTCGAATCGCCGTTGCAACCTCCTTGCTACACTTGACGCCCAGACCCACATGCCCATTCCCATCTCCGACGACCACGAAGGCCTTGAACCGGGTTCTCTGGCCGGCCTGAGTCTGTTTCTGGACCGGCATGATCTTCATGACCTCGTCTTTGAGAGATGGACCGACTAGGGTATCGATGATTTGGTGTTCCTTGATGGGGAGAGAGTGGAGGTAGATTTGCTCCAAGCTTCGGATCTTGCCGTCTTTGACGAGGCGGCCGAGTTTGGTGACTGGAACCCATTTCTCTTCTTCTTCGCGCCGGGGGCCACGGCGGCGGCCTCGGCCGCGGTCACCGCCGCGGCCTCTGCCTCTGTCTCCGCCGCCGAAGCCTCGCCCGAAACCGCCTCTCTCTCCTCCGCCTCTCTCCGCCATGGTTGGTGGTTTTGAAGAAACGAGTGAGTGAGTGTATATATAGTTTAGGGTTAGGGTTAGGGCTTTATGTACCAGGGTGATGAACGGGAAATGGGTACGACCCGTTTTTTAATGTGGATCGTGAAGATCCAATGTTTGGATTGGGTTGGACATGGATAAACACACAAGTCAATTAATAATTCGGGCCCAAACTTGGTCTGGCCTTCCCATTTAGAAAAAATTACATTTTAGTGGTAAGAGGTTTTAAAAAAACATTGGCCTATTTTGAGGACTTGGATATAACCTGTTTTTTGGCTTATATCTAAGTTTTATTTTTATCTTTTTTTTGTGTTTATTCACAAAATTATTTGGCATGGAAAAAAGTTATTATTTTGCCTTTTTTAATATTATTTGTTTATGGAAATGGATAAATTGATCATATTATTCTATACAATTTTGTGAAATTACAATTTTACCATCACAAGAAGGCATTTTGGTGTCAACCTAAATGATTTTATGTTCAAAAAATTTGACTTTTTTTTAAAAAAAGTTAAAAAACAACTTATATACTTGTTCCCAAATGAAGTATCAATTTTAATTGCACCAAAAGAGGAGAGAGAGTGGGAGAGAGGGGAAAAAAATAAAAAATATTAAAGATCCTAAAAATTCTACTAAAAGTTTTACCAAATGTTTCACATGGGTGTAGGACTCACATAGTACCCACATTGTGTGGGTCTCACACCCATATAAGACATTTGGTAAAAATTTTAAGGTCTTTAGTATTGCTCAAAAAAAATTACAATGGGAATTTACTAGAGGTGGCGGCAAATGAGGAGTATCGGCAAGTCAAATCAAGTATCAATTCAATCCAAATTCGTTTATTTAATTAATAGGCTTAAATTGATTAAGTTAAATTAGATACAAATTGAACAAATGATACAATGTAAAACTCAAAATCATTGGAAATTACATTTGATTGAAATACTTTTCATTATTATTAATATTAGCATGCTTGAAAGCTGCTAGCTAGCTATTGCAAAGGTATATATAGATGATCATCAGCAATAACAGTGACAAACATGGCCATTGCCAACCTTTTTACAAATGCCTCCTTTCTCACAATCATTGATGCAATAACTCCAACATTTGCCATCATTATCTGGCTGATCATCCTTTCCTGGTATACAGTTCCCTAGCGATGGGTGATTGTTACAACATCTGGATGCTTGTGCTTCATTCTCATCTACCAAAAACATAAAAACAAAAATAAAATACAAAAGTAATGAGCGATGTATGTACCAACACGGAAGAAAAAAAAAAAAGAAAAAAGAGTACTACGAAGTGATGACAAAGTACTCATTGAATGACATTTATTTACATAAATTCTACTACTGTTACATCATTTTGATCACAAATTTGATATAACAATTCTATATAAATTGGGTTAAAAAATTACTTTATCTAATAAAAATTGTTTATATTTTACAAAGCAAAGTGGTTTTATCCAATAGAAAATATTTTTTTTTTTGTTTTTTGGTGTGTGTGTATGTTTGGACAATTTATTTAGGGTCCTCTAGTGACTTAGTCCTAACGAACCAAAAAAATATGCAAAAAAAATTGGATCAAATTTTAAAAATTCTAATAAGACAAATATAAGCTAACTTTTTTCCCAAAATTGGCTTATTTTCATTTTATTTGAACTTTTTCAAATTTGATGAGAATTCTTTATTTTTGATTTTTAGGTTCCTCAAAATTGGAGGCCCTAAGAAAAATCTTAAAAAGAAGAAAATAAATGAATGTTTCTCATACAAAAATATTCTAAACCAAATCTAACTAATCACATAATCCTAATCAATCACATAACATTCCCAAAAAGATGAGTCACACACATTCATTGTGAGTGTGCCTTGTGTGATCAATTTTGTAATTTATTTCTGTATGTACGATTGTTGTAAAAAAATTTAACTATAACACACTAAAAATTACAAACCTACGCATAGAAAAAGGAGTGCAACAACTAGGATCATAGAGACAACTTTAACAGAAGCCATTATATGTTTTGTAAGAGTCTGTGATAGACTCCTTTTTGGTCTTTTTTCTTTTTCTATGAAGAACACTCACAAAGGTGTGGTATTTATGGGCAAATAAATAGAACACTCTCTTTTTCTATGAGAGAGAGAGTGGCATTTACTATTTACTAGAGAAATTGCAAAGGAGCAAGGGACATAAAATAAATTATCAAATATTATATATAATATTTATATAGGTGTATAACCTATCTCACATGAGATCTACACGTATGTAAATATTTAATAATTCAGTTGGATCTCCAAGTTAAACATGGTCATGTTTAGTAATATATATAATAAGCAACAATTAGTGTAAATCGAAAACAAAATCACAAAAACTATCTTTCTGCGTAATAAAAAATTTAATATCAATAGAGTAATGATACACTTATCACTTCTTTACATTACACTTAGGGCCCGTTTGTTTTGGGAGATAGAATGGAGGGGATTGATAGTGAAGGGATTGTTAGTGAGGGGATTAATAATGAGGAATTGTTAAATTATTTTTATATAAAATAATAAAACAAATAAAAAAATATAAAAAATCAAACATTATATTTAAAAAAAAAATTCTCTATATATAAAAAATAAAAAAATTTATAATCCCCTCACTATTTTCTAATACCATCTCTACCTCCTCCTTACCAATCCCCCTTCCAAGGGTATTAGTAATACCAAGAGACTAATAGTCCCAAGGCTATCTCTCCAAACAAACAAGGGCATTAGTAATAACCTCCCTATAGCCCAAAACAAACGGGGCCTTAATGTATCATCCCATATGTTAGTACACCATTTGACATAACTATTAGTGGTGGGACCCATCACACCAGTGATGAGTAACACATAAGGTGATACATTAAAAGTAGTATAAAAAGATGATAAACGTAGTATTATTAATATCAATAATATCATGTCACCGACACATCATATCATTTTCATTAATAAATGGACTTTTCTTAAGCATAGTAAATTATTATATAAGCATAGTAAATATCCAACTCATTCTACTAATTGAGATATACGTATCGTGTAGTAGGATTCGAGGTGGCAAATAGATGGGTCTGGGTGATTTGGATTGTGCATTGCTGATCAAAAATACAAAAATGGTTGTGTATTAAAATAATTTAATCTAAATTCGTTCATTTTAAATATGGGTGTAAATCGATTAGGTTGAACCGGATATGAGTTAAACAAATTAATCCGACTAACCCGTTTTATTTTATTAAACTCTTTTCTTTCTTTTTTTTCTTCAAAGAATGCAAAAAAAAAAAAAAAAAAATCTAAAATAATTTTTAAACAACTTATAGGCATATTTAGTCATGTATTTCATATATAATCAATGACCTTCAAGATCTTGACTTTTTTTTTCCTTCTTCGGGTGAGAATCAATGAATCATGTCTTATTAGACATTTTTTTTTTAATGCAAGAAAATATATCAGTTTACATTTTTGTTTATAATTTATGAGACAAAAATAGTTTAAAGGGCTGGTGATAAATGACTAAAAGTGTATAATAATTCTTTTATATTTGGGTAGTAATACACTTTTAGGCTGTATTTGGTTCATAAATTTGGAAAAAGATTTTGAAAGAGAAAAGAAAAAGATAGGTAAAACGTAAGTAAAATGTAATTATATTTCATTTACATTTCATCTACTTTTTTTTTTTTTCTTTCAAATTACTCTCTAAATCCATGAATCAAACACAATAATATTATATTAATCCCTTGAATTAATGCTTAATTGAGTTTTAATAATATAGTTCTGTTTTTGTAAGAAAAAACTGGCAATTGAAGTGATGATGGGCCAAAACACAAATATACAAAAAGAAATAAACTTTGCCGAATATGTGGGCCGGCCCAGCATTATGTAAACATGAAATTGAATTTCATTAATGGGCTGGACTTGTTAATCAATAACAGAAGGAAAAAAACAAAGGCATCACCGCCTTAGCCCGTGCAGCAGTCAATCCGGACTTTGTCAGCCCCAGAGTCTATTTATTTGATATGATTCTGCAACAAGTACAATGACAAAATAAAAAAACAAAGAACAGCCTTCAAATGAATTGTGGTGATAGAAACTATGTGAATCTTTGCCAGAGAGCATGGCTAATCGTCGGATCTTGCCGTCTTTGACGAGGCGGCCGAGTTTGGTAACTGGAACCCATTTCTCTTCTTCTTCGCGCCGGGGGCCACGGCGGCGGCGGCCTCGGCCGCGGCCTCTGCCTCAGTCTCCGCTGCCAAAGCCTCGCCTGAAACCGCCTTTCTCTCCTCCTCATCTCTCCGCCATGGTTGGTGGTTTTGAAGAAACGAGTGAGTGTGTGTATATATAGTGTAGGGTTAGGATTAGGGTTTTATGTACCAGGGTGATGAACAAGAAATGGGTACGACCCGTTTTTTAATAAGGATCTTCAAGGTCCAATGTTTGGATTGGGTTGGACTTGGATAATAAACACATAGTAAATCAATAAGTAGTGCAATTTGGGCCCAAACTTGGTCTGGCCTTCCCAATTAGCAAAAATTACATTTTAGTGGTAAGAGATTAAAAAACAGACATTGGCGAGAATTTGGATATAACCTGTTTTTTGGCTTACATTCAAGTGTTTTTTTTTTTTTTTTTTTTTTCCACAAATTATTTGGCAAGATGGAAAAAAAGTTAATTTTTTACTTTTTTTCAATATTATTTGTATATGGTGTCACAACACTAGGCAAATGGATAAATTGACCATATTATCCCATACAATTTTGTGAAATTATAATTTTACCGTCACAGGAAGGCATTTTGGTGTCAACCTAAACGATTTTTTGTTTAAAAAAGCTTATTTTTGACTTTTTTTTTAAAAAAAAAATTAAAAAATAGCTTATATCCTTGTTCCCAAATGAAGAATCAATTTTAATTGCACCAAAAGAGAGGAGAGAGAGAAAGGGAAAAAAATTATATTGGGAATTTACTAGAGGTGGCAAATGAGGAGTATTGGCAGGTCAAATCAAGTAGCAATTCAATCCAAATTCATCTATTTAATTAATAGGCTTAAATTGATTAAGTTAAATTAGATATGAGTTGAACGAATGATGCAATGGTGGAACTCAAAATCATTGGAAATTGCATTTGATTGAAATACTTTTCATTATTATTAATATTAGCACGCTTGAAAGCTGCTAGCTAGCTAGCTAGCTATTACAAAGATATAAATAGATGATGATCAGCAATAACAGTGACAAACATGGCTATTGCCAACTTTTTTACAAATGCCTCCTTTCTCACAATCATTGATGCAATAAATCCAACATTTTCCATTGCTACCTGGCTGATCATCCTTCCCTGGTATACAGTTCCCTAGCGATGGGTGATCGTTACAACATCTGGATGCTTGTGCTTCAATCTCATCTGCCAAAAACATAAAAACAAAAATAAAATACAAAAGTAATGAGCGATGTATGTACCAACAGGGAAAACAAAAAAAGAGTAATACGAAGTGATGACAAAGTACTCATTGAATGACATTTATTTACATAAATACTACTACTGTTACATCATTTTAATAACAAATTCGATATAAAAATTCTATATGAATTGTGTTAAGAAATTACTTTATCGAATAAAAATTGTTTATATTTTACAAAGAAAAGTGGTTTTATCCAATAGAAAATATATTAGTTTTTTTTTTTTGTTTTTTTTGTGAGTGTGTGTATGTTTGGTCAATTTATTTAGGGTTCTCTAGTGACTAGTCCTAACGAACCTAAAAAATATGTAAAAAAAATTGGATCAAATTTTAAAAATCCTAATATGACAGATATAAGCTAACTTTTATCCCAAAATTGGCTTATTTTCATTTTATTTGAACTTTTTCAAATTTGGTCAAAATTCTTTATTTTGATTTTTAGGTTCTTCAAAATTGGAGTCCCTAAGAAAAATCTTAAAAAGACGAAAATAAATGAATGTTTCTTATATTAAAATATTCAAAACCAAACCTAACTAATTATATAATCCTAATCAATCACATAACATTCACAAAAAGATGAGTCACACACATCCATTGTGAGTGTGCCTTGTATGATCAATTCTGTAGTTTGTTTCTGTAAAAAAAAAAAACCTATAACACACTAAAAATTACAAACCTATGCATAGAAAAAGGAGTGCAACAACTAGGATCATAGAGACAACTTTAACAGAAGCCATTTTATGTTTTGTAAGAATCTATGATAGACTCCTTTTCTTTTCTTTTTCTTCCTTTTTTCCTTTTTTTCTTTTTCTATGGAGAACACTCACAAAGGTGTGCTATTTATAGGCAAATACATGAGAGAGAGTGGAATTTACTATTTACTAGATAAATTGCAAAGGAGCAAGACACCTAAAATAAATTATCAAATATTATATATAATATTTATATAAGTGTAGAACTCACATCACATGAGATCTACATTTATGTGAATATTTAATAAAATATTTAGTAATTCAATTGAATCTTCAAGTTAAACATGATCATGTTTAGTAAGCTATATAATAAGCAACAATTAACGTAAATCGAAAACAAAATCACAAAAACTACCTTTCTGCATAGTAAAAGTCACAAAAATTACCAAAAAAAGTCAAAAAGTAACTTTTAATTATCTTTCCAAAACATCCCAGAGTAATGATACACTTATCACTTATTTATGTTACACTTAATATATCATCTCATATGTTAGTACATCATTTGACATAAATATTAGTGGTAAGACCCATTACACCAATGATGAGTAACACATAAGGTGGTACATTAAGTAGTATAAAAAGATAATAAGGCCAAGTTTGGCATATTGCAAAAAAGTCAAAAAGTCAAAAAGTCAAAAAGTTACTCAAAAAGTTAAAAAATTAATACTATTCACCAAAAGTCAACAATTACGGCTGCACAACTCCCAATCCTAATTTTTCCCTACAAATCAATTTTTACAATTTTTTATTACACATTTTTCATAAAAAGTCAAAAAGTTGGCCCAAATATCCATATTTTCTTCCTCAATTTTTTAGTCCAAAAAGACAAAAAGTACACTTATTTAGAACACCCCAAACAACCCCTAAATATAGCATTATTGATATCAATAATATCATGTCACCGACACATCATATCATTATCATTAATAAATTATTATATAAGCATAGTAAATATCCAACTCATTCTACTAATTGAGATATATGTGTAGGCCCCATTTGTTTTGGAAGATAGAGGTGGGATTGGGATTGAGACGGAGGTGGGACCCACTATATATTGTGTTTGTTTTGGGAGATGAAGAGGAGATTCTTAATCCCATGGGATTAGGATGGGCTATGGGTCCCGTTTGTTTAGAGAGTTAGAGAAAGGATTGTGATTGGTAGTGAGGTGGAACCCACTAATATTATGTTTGTTTTGAGAGATGGGGAGGGGATTGATAGTGAGCTCCGGATTAGGATGTGCCTCCCTAAGGGGATTCGGATGGGCCTCCAGGACTTGATATTAGAAAAATAGTCCGGCGGACTAGAAAATTTTTATTTTTATTTATTTTTATATTTTTTTTTACATGTCCGGCATTTTTTTTGAACAGTAATATTTAATTTTTTGTATTTTTTGTTAAGTAAAAATCATTATTTTATTTGTTTTATTTTTTTCTGGAAATTTTTTATTTTATTTTTATTTTTTTAAAATTTTTTACATATTGGGCATTTTTTTTAGAACATTAATGTGTAATGTTTTTGTATTTTTTTTATTTGTTTTATTATTTTATATAAAAATAATTTAACAATTTCTACACTAACAACCATTATCAAAACAAGCACAATTTTATTTAATCCCCTCACTATCAATCCCCTCACTATTAATCCCCTCACTATCAATCCCCTCCATTCTACCTCTGAAAACAAACGGGGCCTTGGTGTTGGGATTGAGATGGAGGAGGTGGAGATAGGGGTGCAACTCGAGCGAGTTCGGGCGGGTTCGGAGATTGTCCAAGCCCAGCCCAAGTTGTGCTGAGAGCTGCCCAAGCCCGAATTGTAACCCGAGGTTATCTACCCAAGCCCGACCCGAGTTGTAAATGAATTTTTGTTTTTTTTTTTTTTGCAGCTACATTATTAAATTATTAAAATTTGACTTTATTTACAATTTTTTTATTTATAGAAAATCATTAATACCTTCAAAATAAATAATTTATATAATGTAAGAGAGATACCACTATAGTAGTCCTTACAATTTATTAGTGAAAATAAAAAGAAAAAAAAGTAAGATTTTATGTTATTTGTATATATAATATATATTCAATATAATTTAATAATATAAATTACTTTAATATCATGAAATGGCTAATAATTTATATATATATATCTATATATATAATTCGGGTTTCGGGTTGCTCGGGTTGTTTGATGTTTTTGCCCAAGCCCGCCCAAATTTAATTCGGGTTTCTAAATTTTTGCCAAAGCCCGTACCGAATTTGAAAATATTTTGTCCAAGCCCTAAAAAAATTCGGACTGGACTCGGATTGCTCGGGTTGAGCCCGCCCAAGTTGCACCCCTAGGTGGAGATGGTATTAAGAAATTAGTCCCATAGGATTAGATTTTTTTTTATTTATTTACATGTTGGGAATTTTTTTTAACATTAATGTTTAATATTTTTGTATTTTTTGTTAAGTAAAAATTATAATTTTATTTGTTTTAATATTTTATATTTCTTTTATAGGGTAATAATTTAACAATCTCCACATTAACAATTACTATCAAAATAAACACAATTTTTCTTAATCCTCTCACTATTAATTCCTTCACTATCAATCTATTTCATTCTACTTCTGAAAATAAATGGGAGTTATGTATAGTGTAGTAGGATTATAGGTGGCAAATAGATGGGTTTGGGTGAGTTGGGTTGTCCATTGCTGATCAAAAATACAAAAATGGGTTGTGTATTAAAATAATTCAATCTAAATTCATTCATTTTAAAAATGGGTTTAAATCCGTTAAGTTACATTGGAAACAAATTAATCCGATTAACCCTTTTTATTTTATTATTTTTTTTTCAAAGTATACAAAAAAAAAAAAAAAAAAAAAAAAAATTCTAAAATAAATTTTACACAATTCATACGCATATTTAGTCATGTATTCATATATAATCAATAATGTTCAAGATCTTGACTCTTTTTTTTTTTCTTCTTCGGGTGAGAATCATGTCTTATTAGACATTTTTTTTTTTAATGCAAGAAAATATATCAGCTTACAGTTTTTGCTTATAATTTTTGAGACAAAAATAGTTTAAAGGGCTGGTGATAAATGACCAAGAGTATATAATAATTCCTTTATATTTGGATAGTAATACACTTTTAGGCTGTTTAGTTTATGAATTTGGGAATATATTTTGAAAGAGAAAAGAAAAATGTAGGTAAAATATAGTTATATTTCATTTACATTTCATCTTTCTTTTTTCAAATCCCTCCCTGAATTTATGAACCAAACACAATATTATTATATTAATCCCTTGAATTAATGCTTAATTGAGTTTTTAATAATATAGTTCTGTTTTTGTAAGAAAAAACTGGCAATTGAAGTGATGATGGGCCAAAACAGAAATAAACAAAAAGAAATAAACTTTGCCGAATATGTGGGCCGGCCCAGCATTGTGTAAACGTGAACTTGAATTTCATTAATGGGCTGGACTTGTTAATCAATAACAAAAGGAGAAAAACAAAGGCATCATGCCGCAGTCAATCCGGACTTTGTCACCCCCAGAGTTAGGGGTGTGCGCAGTGTGGTTTGGATGATTTGAGAGTAAAATTACAAATTGAATGGTAGATTGGCGGATTAAGACAATTTGTGGTTTGGGCAATTTTTGGCGGATTGAGGAATATTCTAACTAATTATCATACATTTGCATAATATATAACATTAATTTGTATAATATTATATATATATAACACAAAATAATTTTACATAATATGTTTTATATATATAATTATTAATTTGTAATAAATTTCATATTTTAAATATCTGTCATACTCATTTTTACTTTGATATTTCATTGAAGGTTAAAAAAATATATATGTACTAACTATAGTGGAGCGGAGCAGTTTGAAAGGTGAATTATAAATTTTAAAGTTTAAACCGCGGTTAAATCGGTGCGGACTGATACAGACCAGTGCAGTTTTAGTGAATTTGACGATATTTTACATAGCTCCACCCAAAGTCTCTTTGATAGGATTCTACAAGAAGTATAAAGTGTCTTTGGTAGTGTCTAATTACATGGTCAATGGATCCTTGCGAGATCCTCCTATATGGAACAAACAATGATCCACTTCCTTGGAAAAAAAGAAAGACTCGAGAGATTTGCCTTGCTGCAGAGAAGGATAGAGTTCTATGGCCGGACTGTGCTTTTTAGAAAGTGAAGTCTACACAATGTAGTAAACGGTGAGAGATTTGCATTGACGATACAGAGAATGGTAGAGTTCTATGGCCGGACTGTACTTTTTAGAAAATGAAGTCTACACAACGTGGTAAATGGTAAGGGTTGCCTCATTGGGATTTGGTCGAAAAACCTCTCCCATTTAACAATCATATTCTAATTATCCATAAATAAGTGAACTTTAGTCCAATATTACTTTGATATTTTTATTAGTATCATATTCTAATTATCCACAAACAAGTGAACTTTAGTCCAATATTACTTTGACATTTTGATTAGTTGAAATAATTTACGTAATTAATAAAAATCTACCTTTGAAACAAGTGGACTATTTTGAGTAAAACGTATTTATACATTCGAGATTTTCTTTGATACACTTTATTTCTTCTGTTTTTGTAGATTTAAAATAAAAAATTGTTTAAAAATAAAACACAAAAAACAAAAGAACCACTCCCAAAAACTCAACATAAACAACATCTATGAGGTAGGTGTAAAACGATTAACAAAAGGACAAAATAAAACAACAGAGAACAGCCTTCAAATGGATTGTGGTGATAGAAACTAGGTGAATCTTTGCCTGTGAGAATGGCTAATGTAATGTAATAATAATGACAATTCTAACTGAGAAAAGAAGCAACAGAGGGAGTTTGACCAAAAGGCTGAAAGACTTTCTAGGTTGTCGGCAATCCAATAATAAACCAACCGTGCACACACATACGAGAAAAAAAGAAAAAAAAATCTATATTACAAGACAAAAAAAATAATTATTTTTGTGATTTTTTTTCCACACCCCCACCATTTTATGAATATATATATATATTTTTTTTCATTTCCATTGCCAGCTAATTCTCTAAAAAAATAAAAAAAATTTGCATACAAATACTCCGCACATTTAGGTATATTACATCTATTAAATTCTACTATTCGCTATAATTTTAGATTAAGGACTGTCATCAATTTGTATCTCATTATTCTCAATATATTCATAACAGTAAGTGTTGGTTATATATTTTGTAAAAGCTAATCGCAAATTGACATGTGATACCTAACACTACAATAAAAACACATTTTAGTGACATCATACTAGTGGCATATTTTTAAAAAATGTCACAAAAAGAATATTTGGTGACATTTTTTAGAAAAATGTCATAGAGCCACAAATATACAAGGCCCTAGTGGCATTTTAATTAAAAAAAGTGTCACTTCACTACAACAAAAATGTCACTACAACAAATTTACACTTTAGTGACACTACACTAGTGGCATGTTTTTAGAAAATGTCACAAAAATAAAAATTGGCATCAAATGTTTTAAAAAAATGCCACAGAACCACAAACATATAAGGCTCTAGTGGCATTTCAATAAAAAAATATCACATCAATTTTATGGCATTTTATAAAATAATGATACAAAAAATTATGTTCGTGACGTTTACTAACAGATGCCACTAAATTTTAGTAGTAATGGCAATTTTTAAAAAATGTCAGGACACTAGATAGGTGCAAATTACTTTTTATGGCACTTAGGTGAAAAGTGTCATAAACAAATATTTTATAGCATTTTGAGAAATGCCACTAAGCCAAAAATTTTCCAAACTTATAATGGCATTTTTGAAAAAATAAAAAATGCCAATATATTTTCTAAATTTTTAAAATGCAGTAAATGATTAAAAATAAATAAATAAAACTCAATATACACTACAGGAAAAAATTAAACTCAATAAAGTAAAATTTTTTTGGCGACTAAAAAAATTTAGTAGCCAAAAGTCTGCAATTGGCGACTAAAAATAAGTTTGGTTGCTGATTATATGGGTTTTACCGACTAAAAAAATTCTAGTAGCCAAAAGTAAAGCTTTTTGGTGAGTAAAAAAATTTTAGTAGTCAAAAGTTTACAATTGGTGACTAAAAAATAAGTTTAATCGTCAAAAGTGGTCATTTTTAGCATGGGAGAACTAAAATCCTAAAACAGGAATTAAATTTTTTGGCGACCAAAATTTTGGTAGCTGAAAGTGTATCTTTGGCGATCAAATTCGATTTTGGTCGGCAAAAGTTAAGTTTTTTAGCAACTAAAAAACAATTAATAACCAAAGGTATAGAATTGGCGACTAAAAAATATTTTTAGTCGCCAAAAGTGGTCTTTTTTTTATTTTGCTAGTAAATAGTTTATTTTAAATAAATTATGTTCAATAAAATAATTATGTTTATACATATATTTTTATATTAATATGGATATATGTACTATATAAATAATATATGTTGCATATATAATCATGTGGTGCTATAGAGGTGTAGTGGGAAGAGTGTGGTGTATAAGGTTTATGGTGCGAGAGGTTGGCGGTTCAAGTCTCTGCAAGAGTGAATCAAATTGTTCTACAACGAATTATCTTCACGATTGACACTTGATAGCGTCACGAATAGTGCCTACCATGACATTAAAGTGTCACCGAAAGATTTTAGTCTTGATGGTGTAATGACACTTATAAGTGTCACTAACTCTTTTTTTAATGGCGCTTGATAGTGCCACAAATAATATCTACCATGACATCAAAGTGTCACTGAAAGATTTTAGTCTTGATGGTGTAATGACACTTATAAGTGTCACTAACTCTTTTTTTAATGGCGCTTGATAGTGCCACAAATAACATCTACCATGACATCAAAATGTCATTGAAAGTTTTTAGCCATGATGGTGTAGTGGCACTTGCAAGTATCTACCGTGGCACGGATACAAATGACACTTGTTCAAAATGTCACAAGACTAAAAAATATCATTAAACCAATAGTTTTGTGGCACTTTCAAATGTCACTAAACTAAGAAAATGTTGTAGTGTAAGAGGTAATTCAGGGAGTTAATACAAGTTTCCAATCAAAGACAAACACGTGGCAGATCATATTAGTTATAATGGATCTGCGCAATACCGGGAAAGCTAGAAGGGGCAAGATGATGCGGCCTAACGGTTACTCACGAATTCAAATTTAAAATCCAAGAGGGAAGCCTAACTACAAGAATGATGTAGTGGAACTGACTGTAAGAGAGCATGATCAGCAATCATGGGAGGACATTTCGATGGTTGGAAGCCCACTTTGACGGTTACCCTTGGAGAGTATAAATAGCAGGGAAGGCCCCAAATTGAAGGACCCAGACTCACATCCAGAAACGAGTTTATTTACTTCATATTTCTTTCCAGTTTTACATTTCCAGTTCTTTACATTTCAGCATTTCAATTCCTGTACTGCACTTCATTTCTTAGGAGTAGTCTCAAGTAGTCGTTGCTGTAAACCTTTTCAAGACTAGGTCATTTTATTGTAAGTTCTTATTTACTCAATGAAATTCAATTTCTGAATTGTTCTGTACTTGTTATTTCTTATAAATTGCTTCTAAAACAAGCCACTAGTAAAAGTCCTCTTCATTGAGGCTGAAATAATTTCAACACAATTGTCTGATAATTGGTTGGCAATTTAAATTCTGTAAGGACTGATTGATCCTTACTGGCACGCTTTAAATTACATTATTAACCTTCGAAAGCTAAAAAAACCAACATATATTTTTGGTATGCCTAGTGGGACAATTAAAAATGGCTAGATGTAGAGCAAGAGGAAAAATGAACTCTTAAAAGAGGGTGTGGAATGAGAGGTAGAAATATCTAACTTAGAGGACAATGTGATGGATGCATCTATCCCATCAAATCCTTCACAAATGGTCGAACAAACCAGCACTTCAGAATATACAACACATGTCCAACACAATGGACAGGGCCATGAGATTGGACCTTCGAATGTCCTTGCTGCCCAACCACTAAATCCGTGGGGAGGTTTATGTAACAACCCTCGTACTGATTATCGAAAATTACTGAATTAAGTACTGATTTCCGCTAACTGAGACTGATAATGACTGATAAGTGAACTGGATGAACTACTGAACAGACTGAATGAAACTGAAACTGAAATTGAATAAGTTTATCTATTATATTGCATTGCTATCTGTTTGATTGATTGATTATCTGTTTGAATTTATATGTTTAAACTGCTAATTGAAGGCCTTATCGGCGGCCGAATTAGGAACCGTTTAGTGTTTTGTAATCAGTAGAATATTTGTGATTTAATGGTATATTTATCTGAAAATTGATTAGGAATGATTAAATTAGATTTAAACGAGTTAATTGTCAAGTTTGATTTAATTACCAAATTGCCACCTATAGTGGACATTAGTTTACTATTATTATTGAGCCTTACACTTAGAAAAACATTTGATCAGCCCTATTCTTTCACTCTTAGCCGACCAAACAAGAGGATAGAGAGATAGAGAGAGTTCATCTTGAGGGAATTGAGCTCATCTTGTAGAAATTGTTTGGAATTGGTGTATAACTTGGCATAATCTAGCTTCCTTACCTTGAATTGAGACTTAGGTAAGTGAATTCATTGTCTTCTTGTTATCTTGGAGCTTCATTTTGCATGGTTCATGCCCAATTAGAGAGCTAGGCCATGATTTAATGCAAATATGTTGAATTGGACCTTAATTGTTGCATGCATGTTGAGTTTAGTGAGTTTGGAGTTGAGTTCTTGGCTAATTGTCACATGCATGCTCATGTTTTTATATTAGTCCATGTTTTCAAGTTGTTTTGAAAGATTGGAGCTCTTGAGAGCAAGATTTGAAGCTTGAAATTGGTTTGAAACTCATGCATGTCATGATTGAGCATGGTTCATGAAATTGGTTTGATTTTGGAGTTTGATTAAACACCCTTGGGCTTTGATTTCTTAAATTGAGGTTTAAAAACTTGTTATCCTATGTGTTTAAAAGAGTTTTCCAGAAAATGGGCCCAAGAGGATCGATTTTGGTGGTTGAAACCTTGGTTTTGAATTTAGAACACAATTCTGGATTTTCCAGATTTCTGTTGTCCGCTCGAGCGGAGGTATCTGAGCTCGAGCGGAGAAATCAAACTCCCAGTATTTGTTGCATACTTTGTACAGTGCGCTCGAGCGGATATATTCACGCTCGAGCGGGTTTTTCATGCATCCAGTATATTTTGCAGACCGCTCGAGCGGAGGAAATCACGCTCGAGCGGGTAACGTTTTTGCCTGTCCGCTCGAGCAGGGAAGTGTGCGCTCGAGCGGGACTCTGTTTTCTGAAAAAGTTCTAAAACTACTTTCTGTATACATCTTTGCATCCTCATCCCATCCTAGGCATTCTTAGGCCTAGTTTAAGACATCTTAATGAGGATATAGATGTAGAACACACCAAGGCATAATAGGAAGTTAATTATTATCCTTTCCGACTGTGAAACTTAGTGTGTGTTCTATTTGTTAACTGTTTAGGGTTGGCTCTCGGGGACGCGCTCTAGCTGCTATTAGCCCAATCTCTGTGAGTAACAGATTGTGTAAAGATATGTTCAAAATGGTTATATTTTGAATACTGAACTGAACTGTTTATTGAACTGATATTGTTTATTGAATGAATGTATGTCCTGTATTCCGAACTGTACTGTGGCATCCTTAGCACTTACTGATTACTGTTACTGTTACAGAGCTCTGTAGGTTCCCTCGTGGAACCATACCGTTTACTGATTGATGGCCATCACTATTGTTGAGTCTGTTAAGACTCGGTCCTTTTGGACCTATTGTTTATAGGCTATTGGATGTACCACATATGACTGATTGACTGAAATACTGAAAGACTGAAATACTGTTTAATGAACTGTTTTCATTACTGTAAGGACATTCATTCATAACCTCTTTACGCACTATGTTATTCACTGGGCTTTAGCTCACTGTTATATATATATATGTAGGTTCTCAGCAGCCAGACCGGAGCTAGGAGCGTGGGTTAGTCCCCAGTTTTGTCAAGCCAGCCAATGTGCTTCACTGTGAGGTTCCGAGACGCCATGCCATGGCTTGGGGTGTTTTTGTCTTCCCCACTTGTCTCCTACTGTTTTGTTCAGACCGTTTACTGTTTACCTGTTTTACTGTACTGTTTGGAACTGTATGAATGCATAAAAATGTTTTTGGCATACAGATTTTCACAGCTCAATGGACACTAGTTGTTTACTGTATTGGCTTCCGCCAGGCCCTGTACTCTGTTTTAACTGTATTACTGTTCAGCAGGCCTTCGGTTGTCATGACCCCAACCCGCCCCTAGTAGGATGGTGCCGTGATGGCCAGTAATCCGAGATTACCAAAGGCCAACTTACAAAGATCACACACAATCAGGGTATACATATGGGGCTAACAAGAGCGGAAGCAATGACTTAAAATACAAATGGTCCATAAGAGCCGTGCATAAGTTAATGAAATGACATACATCTTAATCAAAACTTTACAACTTCAATACAACATAATTACAGTACATAATACATCTTTACAAAAGGGCCTCTCCAGCCGACATAAACAGAATACCAAGAAAAACATCATCTTCAAAACTGCCGACGTAGACACAAGGTTGCCGACCTAAACACAAAATGCCGACATAAGAATTGCCGACGTAAACATGCATGTAAAACATCGGGCACAAACACATATCTCGGCGAAGCCGACTTCTTGCTTGAAACCTACATATATATAGAGAGGGTGAGTATTGGATACTCAGTGAATGGTACAAATAATAAAGGGGTTAAATGAATGATTCCCGAGATTCTTGTCAAAACAATACATACATATATAGCATAGCTTGCTTAAAACATGCACATACAACATCACCTGTTCGAAACATATACTTAGCATAACTTATATCAAAACATACTTGTCATAACTTGTACAAAAACATGGGGATTCTTTCAAACAACATACCACGTAGCTTAACCATCACTCTTAGCCTTTCAAAACATATGTGCTACTAAAGTTTAAAGTCCCCTAGCACGTACAGACTTGTGCCACCAATGCTTAAAGTCCCTTGGCACGTACGGACTCCAAAACAAAACTCATACTTGGCATGCAACTTATACTTGGTACACAAAATAGGGTAATCATTCATGCTTAACAAATACTTTTCAAAACAAAGCAAAACAAGCTTTATCAAAACTTATAACATAGCTTTATTAGAAATACCACTCACTCAGTTCTCGGGACGTCGGGACGTCGGAATCAAAGCAAAAGTCCAAGTCCTATAATCACATGGCAAAGTCTACTGAACATACATCTCAAAACAAGTCTTACATACATGCAAATGATCTCGGAAAACATGCCGGAAGTCAAAACACTATTTTACATGTCAGGGAGACATGCTGGGTACCAACCAGGCCTTTGCCGAGGTCCCACACCTCCTGGCCGAGGTGTGGTTACCAAGGCTTCGGCGTGCGGCTGCATGCCGAGGTGTTCATGCAAGACAGACTAGGTGCAAGTGATCATGCAAGGTAGGCCAAGGTGAGATACGATGCTTGGCCTAAGTGCGAAGTCCAGATGAGGGTGATCTCGGCGACTACACTTCGGGAAGTGAAGTCTGGAAATCTGGGTTTCCACCCGTGAAGAACATGAAGAACATGAAGGACATGAATGAGATGAATGCCAAAATCATAACTTCCTTATTCAAAATCTGGGTTTTCATGCTATGAGTTCGAAAACATGGACCTGGGTACCCATACTTGAAAATCATCTAAAAACAAACATGAAAACATGAATCTTGACATGAGCTTTCGGATCAAAACATGACTTTTCTTGAAGAACACTTGAATACCACTTTCTCTTTCTAAAACCGAACTTCAAAGCAATGCATGGCTTACAAATCATACTCAATCATGCAATGCAATATCATAAACATAAAGAACATCATGCACAGATCAAGAATCTAACCTTAGAACACAAATCTAACGGTTCGATCTCTAGAAATCAAGCTTGGGATCAACTCTCTCTCTACGAACCCTTCTCCCTCTTCCTTAGAGCTTCTCTCTCTTCTTCCAACAAAGATATAACAAATGAGGGGTTTCTCTCTCTGCCGGCTGACTTAACACTCAGCTCGGCCACGTGGCGTTACCGGGTTGGTCCTCCTCAAAAGGTGACTGATTGACAAGACAAGGTTCTGACAAAGCGTATCTAACAAGCTTCACAGCAAACACTCCGGCAAGTGATGACATCGGCAAAAGACAAGACATCGGCGAAGGACAAGGCATCGGCAAACAAAGGACAATGACCTCGGCTAAGAACAACACTTCAGCAGTAAGGTAGCAATGACATCGGCTTGGAAGGACAGAGCCTCGGCAACTAAGATGACAATGATCTCGGCTAGGAAGGACAACACTTGACTGAACTGTGCCACACCTCGGCCTAGATGTGCCACACCTCGGTCTAGGTCATACCACTTCCAGGACAAGATCACTTGGGTTCAAGATAACATCTCGGCCCAGATAATACACATCTCGGCCTCGGCGATACACACCTCGGCCCAGATGATAATCATCTCGGCCAATATGCCAGAACAAAGGTAGAGGTCAAACAAAGAGATTCCAAAATAGTTAAAGGCTTACGATGACCTCGGCTTGGAAATGATCTAGGCTTAACATAACTTAGGCAAATCATATACGTACAAAACAAGGCAAGATTTATGAGTGCAAATCTTAACATGGCAAATCATATAAATGCATACAAGCATGACTAAGGCATGAAATGTGGGTCCTTACATCCTTCCCCCCTTAAAGAAGTTTGGTCCCCAAACTTAACTTACCATGTCACCAAAACAGCTTCGAATGTCAAATTCTCATCTCTTCTAGCTTTTGCCTTCGGACAATCCTTAATACGGTGACCCATCTCACCGCATTCAAAACATGCTCCAGTTACCCAATGACAAACTCCCAAATGTTGTTTCCCACATCTTGCACATGTCGGCCTGGCGTCGCCTTCCGGATTCGCGTTATTAGGACAACCCTCATTTGTCTTCTCCTCGGCATCATCCTGGTCTGCCCCTTCTTCGCGATTGTCATAAGTCGGCCTCTTCTTCTGATTGTTATGGGCTTGCTTCTTCTTCTGACTTTCTCCTGAACTTTGACTTCTGTTCAGGTTGGCTTCTGCCAAGATGGCTTTATCTAACACCCCAGCATATGTCGGCATGCTGAGCAAGTTTACCCGATCTTGTATTGGTCCCCGTAGTCCATTCTCAAACTTCCTAGCTTTTCTGTAGTCGTTGTCAACCATGTGAGGTGCATACCTTGCCAACTCGGTGAATGCACGATCATACTCAGCCACTGTTTTGCTACCTTGCGTCAACATCTGGAATTCTGTGGTCTTGCGATCTCGGACACTGAGGGGAAAATGTTTGTCATAGAATAACTCCAAAAATCTGACCCAAGTCAAGTCTGGGTTACCTTCTCGGATCATCATCCACCATCTACGAGCGTCGTCTTCCAATGTGAATGCTGCTAATGACACCTTCTGAGCGTCGGTGCTGGGAAAAACCTCAAACAACTTTTCCATCTCAAGAACCCATGCTTCTGCCTTCATCGGCTCTATGCCTCCTTGGAACGTCGGCGGTTTCATCTTCTTAAATTCTTTGATCAAGGTCAATGTATCATCCCCATACAAAGCTGGTTGTGGAGGCACTTGCTGCACAGGAGGAGGTGGAGGCGGATCTGCACGTCGGCCATCGGTCTGCTCGGCTTGAGTGGATGTAGTACCAATGTTCTGTTGCCTTGCTTGCCTTAACTCATGGGCCAAACCTTCTACCATCCTTTCCAATCTGTCTATTCTGTCCTCGGATTGATCTCGGCCAACTGGGGGTCTACCTCTTCTCATGATGCTAAAGGTATGCAAAATGCGACTCTTAAAACAAAATGAACAAATAAACATGTATGCAAATAACAAATGATCATGCCGAGATGATGCACACCTTGTCAAATAGCAAGCAACATGATGCAATCCTAATATCAAGTCTAAGGGAAATCCTATGCTCTTTAGGACTCAAAGTGTGTGAACAACGTACTATAAGGAACTTGTGCTCTGATACCATTCTGTCACGACCCCAACCCGCTCCTAGTAGGATGGTGCCGTGATGGCCAGTAATCCGAGATTACCAAAGGCCAACTTACAAAGATCACACACAATCAGAGTATACATATGGGGCTAACAAGAGCGGAAGCAATGACTTAAAATACAAATGGTCCATAAGAGCCGTGCATAAGTTAATGAAATGACATACATCTTAATCAAAACTTTACAACTTCAATACAACATAATTACAGTACATAATACATCTTTACAAAAGGGCCTCTCCAGCCGACATAAACAGAATACCAAGAAAAACATCATCTTCAAAACTGCCGACGTAGACACAAGGTTGCCGACCTAAACACAAAATGCCGACATAAGAATTGCCGACGTAAACATGCATGTAAAACATCGGGCACAAACACATATCTCGGCGAAGCCGACTTCTTGCTTGAAACCTACATATATATAGAGAGGGTGAGTATTGGATACTCAGTGAATGGTACAAATAATAAAGGGGTTAAATGAATGATTCCCGAAGTTCTTGTCAAAACAATACATACATATATAGCATAGCTTGCTTAAAACATGCACATACAACATCACCTGTTCGAAACATATACTTAGCATAACTTATATCAAAACATACTTGTCATAACTTGTACAAAAACATGGGGATTCTTTCAAACAACATACCACGTAGCTTAACCATCACTCTTAGCCTTTCAAAACATATGTGCTACTAAAGTTTAAAGTCCCCTAGCACGTACGGACTTGTGCCACCAATGCTTAAAGTCCCTTGGCACGTACGGACTCCAAAAGGGTTGTGCCACTAATGCTTAAAGTCCCTTGGCACGTACGGACTCCAAAACAAAACTCATACTTGGTATGCAACTTATACTTGGTACGCAAAATAGGGTAATCATTCATGCTTAACAAATACTTTTCAAAACAAAGCAAAACAAGCTTTATCAAAACTTATAACATAGCTTTATTAGAAATACCACTCACTCAGTTCTCGGGACGTCGGGACGTCGGAATCAAAGCAAAATTCCAAGTCCTACAATCACATGGCAAAGTCTACTGAACATACATCTCAAAACAAGTCTTACATACATGCAAATGATCTCGGAAAACATGCCGGAAGTCAAAACACTGTTTTACATGTCAGGGGGACATGCTGGGTACCAACCAGGCCTTTACCGAGGTCCCACACCTCCTGGCCGAGGTGTGGTTACCAAGGCTTCGGCGTGCGGCTGCATGCCGAGGTGTTCATGCAAGATAGACTAGGTGCAAGTGATCATGCAAGGTAGGCCAAGGTGAGATACGATGTTTGGCCTAAGTGCGAAGTCCAGATGAGGGTGATCTCGGCGACTATATTTCGGGAAGTGAAGTCTGGAAATCTGGGTTTCCACTCGTGAAGAACATGAAGAACATGAAGGACATGAATGAGATGAATGCCAAAATCATAACTTCCTTATTCAAAATCTGGGTTTTCATGCTATGAGTTCGAAAACATGGACCTGGGTACCCATACTTGAAAATCATCTAAAAACAAACATGAAAACATGAATCTTGACATGAGCTTTCGGATCAAAACATGACTTTTCTTGAAGAACACTTGAATACCACTTTCTCTTTCTAAAACCGAACTTCAAAGCAATGCATGGCTTACAAATCATATTCAATCATGTAATACAATATCATAAACATAAAGAACATCATGCACAGATCAAGAATCTAACCTTAGAACACGAATCTAACGGTTCGATCTCTAGAAATCAAGCTTGGGATCAACTCTCTCTCTACGAACCCTTCTCCCTCTTCCTTAGAGCTTCTCTCTCTTCTTCCAACAAAGATATAACAAATGAGGGGTTTCTCTCTCTGCCGGCTGACTTAACACTCAGCTCGGCCACGTGGCGTTACCGGGTTGGTCCTCCTCAAAAGGTGACTGATTGACAAGACAAGGTTCTGACAAAGCGTATCTAACAAGCTTCACAGCAAACACTCCGGCAAGTGATGACATCGGCAAAAGACAAGACATCGGCGAAGGACAAGGCATCGGCAAACAACGGACAATGACCTCGGCTAAGAACAACACTTCAGCAGTAAGGTAGCAATGACATCGGCTTGGAAGGACAGAGCCTCGGCAACTAAGATGACAATGATCTCGGCTAGGAAGGACAACACTTGACTGAACTGTGCCACACCTCGGCCTAGATGTGCCACACCTCGGTCTAGGTCATACCACTTCCAGGACAAGATCACTTGGGTTCAAGATAACATCTCGGCCCAGATAATACACATCTCGGCCTCGGCGATACACACCTCGGCCCAGATGATAATCATCTCGGCCAATATGCCAGAACAAAGGCAGAGGTCAAACAAAGAGATTCCAAAATAGTTAAAGGCTTACGATGACCTCGGCTTGGAAATGATCTAGGCTTAACATAACTTAGGCAAATCATATACGTACAAAACAAGACAAGATTTATGAGTGCAAATCTTAACATGGCAAATCATATAAATGCATACAAGCATGACTAAGGCATGAAATGTGGGTCCTTACATCGGTAATCTCGGATTACTGGCCGGTTACGGTACTAAACCCATAGGGCCGGGTTTGGGTCGTGACAGAGTGGTATCAGAGCGATACTTAACCACGAGTTATACCGCACACACGTGTCCAAACGAGCTATAGGGTGTCCTAGAAAAGTAATTAGGGCATCTCATGAACTTGAAAAGTGTGTGCTTATGATTGACTGAATATATGTGAAAATGTTAAACTGTTTAAATGTACAACTGCTTATAATGATAACTGTCATAACTGTTTATAGTGAAATGGATAATGCAAACACCGCAAATGAAACTGAATCATCATCCTCTGAGGCCCGAATGGCCAGACTTGAACAAATGATGGGACTGGTAATTGAAAGACTGGATCGACAACAGAACCAACAGCCACCTCCTCCTCCTCCGGTTCAACCGGAACAGAATGCACCAGATGTACAGAATGTAAATGCTAATGAGGTGGACATTATTGCACTGACTCATAAGTTCAGCAAGATGAAACCGCCGTCCTTTCAAAGAGGCTTAGAACCGCTAAAGGCTGAAGCATGGGTCCTTGAAACAGAAAAGTTGTTTGAAGTTTTTCCGTGCTCAGAAGCACATAAAGTATTGTTAGCCACCTTTACATTGCAGGAAGAAGCTAGAAGGTGGTGGATGTTGATCCGTGACACCAACACTGTGGTGACTTGGGCTCAGTTCAAGGAGTCCTTCTTTGAAAAATACTTTCCTCAATGTGTCAGGGATAGAAAGGTAACTGAATTTGAACAACTGAGACAGGGAACAATGTCTATCGCTGAATATGAAACAAAGTTCACCGAGCTTGCTAGGTATACACCGCATATGGTGGACACCGATTACAAAAAGGCCAGGAAGTTTGAAGGCGGCCTGAATGTTCCTATCCTTGATAGAGTTAATATGTTGAAACTGCCAACTTATGTAGGCGTTCTTGATCGAGCCTTGATGGCTGAATCAAACATTGAAGCACTGAAACAAAGTGAACCACCAACAACCGAATGGCGCAGTAAAAGACAGGGTTTCAAATTCAAGAAAGGCAAGCATAACCCTGCAAACAAGAAACAGAATACGGGGTCAACAACTAGCCCCAGCCAAGGGAGTGGATTCATTCCACCCTGCTCTACATGTAGCAACAAGCACAAAGGGGTTTGTCACAACATAACTGGTGCCTGTTTCAGATGTGGCAAGGTGGGCCACAGGATTAAAGATTGCCCCTCTGCTCCGCAAGCTAGTAGTAAAGCTACACCGAGCGCAGCAGCATCAAATGTAGCCCCAAAGCCTAACCCCAAAGCTACCGGGAAAGAGCCTATGAGGCAGGGCCGAGTATTTGCCCTAGTACCGGGAGACGTTCAGAACACTGAGACTGTTGTGTCAGGTATCCTCTCTAACTGTGCTCAGAATGCATATGTATTGATTGATTCGGGGTCTACACATTCTTATGTGTCGCATGCTTTTTCACGGAAACTGAATAGACCCTTAGAACCTATGAATTACTTGTTAGCTGTATCATCACCTATTGGGGGATCCATGACATGTGCATATATGTATCCTGCTTGTGAGATTATTGTTGGGGATATGCATCTGTTTATTGACTTACTACCGTTGAACATTGATAACTTTGATGTAATATTGGGGATGGATTGGTTACAAAAATATCATGCTACTATCGATTGTGTGACCAAGCAAGTTATTTTCCGTCCACCGGGTTTAGCCGAATTTGTGTTTAGTGGAGTTGGAGTAGTACCTCCTCCATATCTGATTTCTTCTGTAAAGGCTGTCAAACTGATTAGAAAGGGGTGTAAGGGATATCTGTGTTCTGTACTGACTGTATCTGCTACTGATAATGTTAAAACTGATGTGAATTGCATTCCTATAGTTAGAGAATTCCCAGATGTATTTCCAGATGATCTACCAGGGGATTTGATTGACAGGGAGATTGAGTTTACTGTTGATGTAGTACCGGGTACACAGCCGTTATCTAAAGCTCCCTACAGAATGGCTCCAACCGAACTGAAAGAACTGAAGGTACAATTGCAGGAACTGCTGGACAAGAAGTTTATCAGGCCTAGTATTTCACCGTGGGGTGCGCCTGTTTTATTTGTGAAGAAGAAAGATGGCTCATTGAGACTGTGTATTGATTACCGCGAATTGAACAAGGTAACTGTGAAAAATAAATATCCATTACCGCGTATTGATGACCTGTTTGATCAATTACAGGGTGCACAAGTGTTTTCCAAGATTGATCTCAGATCAGGGTATCACCAACTGAAAGTTAAACCAGAGGACATTGAGAAAACTGCTTTCAGAACGAGGTATGGCCATTATGAATTTTTAGTTATGCCGTTCGGAGTCACGAATGCCCCTGCTGCATTTATGGACCTCATGAACAGAATTTTCAAACCATACCTTGATGATTTCATTGTGGTATTCATTGATGACATATTGATATATTCTAAGGCTGTAGAAGAACATGAACAGCATCTGAGACTTGCCCTGCAAACCTTAAGAGAACAGAAACTATATGCTAAACTGTCTAAATGTGAATTTTGGCTTGATCATGTGATGTTTTTGGGGCATGTTGTTAGCAAAGATGGAATTTCTGTTGATCCGCAGAAAATTGAAGCTGTAGTGAACTGGCTTAGACCAACCAATGTGACTGAAGTCCGAAGCTTTTTGGGACTGGCTGGATATTACAGGAGATTTGTCAAAGATTTCTCCAAAATTGCCTTACCACTGACTCAGTTGACACAGAAGGGGATATCATTTGACTGGACTGACCAGAGAGAATCAGCATTCCAAGAGTTGAAAACTAGACTTGTGACTGCACCAATTCTGACTCTACCTACAGGTACTGATGGTTACACTATTTTTAGTGATGCTTCTCATAAGGGTTTGGGATGTGTTTTAATGCAGAATGGGAGAGTTATTGCTTGTGCTTCCCGACAGTTGAGACCGCATGAAAAGAATTACCCAACCCATGATCTTGAACTTGCCGCAGTAGTATTTGCATTGAAAATCTGGCGTCACTATTTGTATGGAGCAACATGTGAAGTCTACACCGACCACAAGAGCCTAAAGTACTTTTTCACACAGAAAGAACTGAATATGAGACAGCGGAGATGGCTTGAACTGATCAAAGATTATGACTTAAAGATTTTGTACCATCCGGGAAAAGCCAACACCGTTGCCGATGCCTTGAGCCGAAAGTCAATTGCCAATCTAGCTTGTTTGCTGACTGAACAAAAAGAGCTGCTTTGTGACCTTGAAAAGTCTGAGATTGAAGTTGTTTTGAAAGAACAAGGTGGAACCTTAGCTGCTATTTCTGCTCAACCAGCCTTGATTGAAGAAATTAAGGAGAAACAGCAACTGGATGATTACTTGAAGAAAATCATTGAAGAAAGGGATTCAAAACCGAAACCGGGATTCAAATTTGACAACAATGTACTGAAATTTCAAGATAGACTGTGTGTACCAAGTGACACTGAACTGAAAAGAAGAGTTCTGCATGAAAGCCACAATTCGAAGTTTTCGATTCACCCGGGGAATACGAAAATGTATCAAGACTTGAAACAGAATTTTTGGTGGCCAGTAATGAAGAAAGAAATTGCCGACTTTGTGTCAAAATGTCTTCATTGCCAACAAGTGAAAGCGGAACATCAGCGACCCGCAGGCTTACTACAACCTTTACCCATACCGGAGTGGAAATGGGAGCATATCACGATGGATTTTATCGTTGGATTGCCCCGCTCCAGAAAAGGTATGGATTCTATTTGGGTTATTGTTGATAGACTGACCAAATCTGCTCACTTCTTACCTGTCAAGACAATCTATAATGCGGACAAACTGGCTGTTATTTATATTGATGAAATTGTTAGACTGCACGGAGTGCCTGTGTCTATTGTTTCTGACAGGGATTCGAAGTTTACATCGAGGTTCTGGCAAAGCCTACAGACTGCATTGGGTACTGAATTGAGACTGAGTAGTGCCTATCATCCTCAGACAGACGGACAGTCAGAAAGGACCATCCAAACTTTAGAGGATCTACTGAGAATGTGTGTCCTTGATTTTCAGGGAAACTGGGAAAGCCATTTGCCATTGGCTGAATTCGCCTACAACAACAGCTACCATTCGAGTATTGGTATGGCGCCTTTCGAGGCATTGTATGGCAGAAAGTGTAGGTCTCCGATTTGCTGGGCAGAAGTTGGAGATGGGCCGTTACTTGGGCCCGAGATTGTGTATGAAACAACTGAAAAAATAAAACTGATACAGCAAAGACTGAAAACTGCACAGAGTAGACAGAAGAGTTATGCAGATGTTAGAAGACGAGACCGAGAATATGAAGTAGGTGATCACGTTTTTGTGAAAGTGACACCAATGAAAGGCCAGACTCGTTTTGGAGTCAAAAGCAAGTTAGCGCCGCGGTATGTCGGACCGTACCAGATTATTGAGAAAATCAATCCGGTGGCGTATCAAGTTGCACTTCCTCCTGAAATGGAGCATATGCATAACGTCTTCCACATTTCGATGTTGAGAGATTATCTCCGGGATCCTTTCCATGTGATTGAGCCTACTCGAGTAGTGTTGAGTGATGACTACACTTACGAGGAACGGCCTATACAGATTGTAAACCGACGGATCAAGAAACTGAGAAACAAAGAGATCCCGCTAGTGAAAGTTGATTGGTAGAACCATGGTGGTGTGTATGCCACTTGGGAAAGGGAAGATGACATGGCAAAAAGATATCCGGATTTGTTCCCACTGGATCCTGTTTTCTTCCAGACTAAAGGTAACTTGAGTTTAGAGGACTAAACTCCTTATAAGGAGGGGAGACTGTAACAACCCTCGTACTGATTATCAAAAATTACTGAATTAAGTACTGATTTCCGCTAACTGAGACTGATAATGACTGATAAGTGAACTGGATGAACTACTGAACAGACTGAATGAAACTGAAACTGAAATTGAATAAGTTTATCTATTATATTGCATTGCTATCTGTTTGATTGATTGATTATCTGTTTGAATTTATATGTTTAAACTGCTAATTGAAGGCCTTATCAGCGGCCGAATTAGGAACCGTTTAGTGTTTTGTAATCAGTAGAATATTTGTGATTTAATGGTATATTTATCTGAAAATTGATTAGGAATGATTAAATTAGATTTAAACGAGTTAATTGTCAAGTTTGATTTAATTACCAAATTGCCACCTATAGTGGACATTAGTTTACTATTATTATTGAGCCTTACACTTAGAAAAACATTTGATCAGCCCTATTCTTTCACTCTTAGCCAACCAAACAAGAGGATAGAGAGAGAGAGAGAGTTCATCTTGAGGGAATTGAGCTCATCTTGTAGAAATTGTTTGGAATTGGTGTATAACTTGGCATAATCTAGCTTCCTTACCTTGAATTGAGACTTAGGTAAGTGAATTCATTGTCTTCTTGTTATCTTGGAGCTTCATTTTGCATGGTTCATGCCCAATTAGAGAGCTAGGCCATGATTTAATGCAAATATGTTGAATTGGACCTTAATTGTTGCATGCATGTTGAGTTTAGTGAGTTTGGAGTTGAGTTCTTGGCTAATTGTCACATGCATGCTCATGTTTTTATATTAGTCCATGTTTTCAAGTTGTTTTGAAAGATTGGAGCTCTTGAGAGCAAGATTTGAAGCTTGAAATTGGTTTGAAACTCATGCATGTCATGATTGAGCATGGTTCATGAAATTGGTTTGATTTTGGAGTTTGATTAAACACCCTTGGGCTTTGATTTCTTAAATTGAGGTTTAAAAACTTGTTATCCTATGTGTTTAAAAGAGTTTTCCAGAAAATGGGCCCAAGAGGATCGATTTTGGTGGTTGAAACCTTGGTTGTGAATTTAGAACACAATTCTGGATTTTCCAGATTTCTGTTGTCCGCTCGAGCGGAGGTATCTGAGCTCGAGCGGAGAAATCAAACTCCCAGTATTTGTTGCATACTTTGTACAGTGCGCTCGAGCGGATATATTCACGCTCGAGCGGGTTTTTCATGCATCCAGTATATTTTGCAGACCGCTCGAGCGGAGGAAATCACGCTCGAGCGGGTAACGTTTTTGCCTGTCCGCTCGAGCGGGGAAGTATGCGCTCGAGCGGGACTCTGTTTTCTGAAAAAGTTCTAAAACTACTTTCTGTATACATCTTTGCATCCTCATCCCATCCTAGGCATTCTTAGGCCTAGTTTAAGACATCTTAATGAGGATATAGATGTAGAACACACCAAGGCATAATAGGAAGTTAATTATTATCCTTCCCGACTGTGAAACTTAGTGTGTGTTCTATTTGTTAACTGTTTAGGGTTGGCTCTCGGGGACGCGCTCTAGCTGCTATTAGCCCAATCTCTGTGAGTAACAGATTGTGTAAAGATATGTTCAAAATGGTTATATTTTGAATACTGAACTGAACTGTTTATTGAACTGATATTGTTTATTGAATGAATGTATGTCCTGTATTCCGAACTGTACTGTGGCATCCTTAGCACTTACTGATTACTGTTACTGTTACAGAGCTCTGTAGGTTCCCTCGTGGAACCATACCGTTTACTGATTGATGGCCATCACTATTGTTGAGTCTGTTAAGACTCGGTCCTTTTGGACCTATTGTTTATAGGCTATTGGATGTACCACATATGACTGATTGACTGAAATACTGAAAGACTGAAATACTGTTTAATGAACTGTTTTCATTACTGTAAGGACATTCATTCATAACCTCTTTACGCACTATGTTATTCACTGGGCTTTAGCTCACTGTTATATATATATATGTAGGTTCTTAGCAGCCAGACCGGAGCTAGGAGCGTGGGTTAGTCCCTAGTTTTGTCAAGCCAGCCAATGTGCCTCACTATGAGGTTCCGAGACGCCATGCCATGGCTTGGGGTGTTTTTGTCTTCCCCACTTGTCTCCTACTGTTTTGTTCAGACCGTTTACTGTTTACCTGTTTTACTGTACTGTTTGGAACTGTATGAATGCATAAAAATGTTTTTGGCATACAGATTTTCACAGCTCAATGGACACTAGTTGTTTACTGTATTGGCTTCCGCCAGGCCCTGTACTCTGTTTTAACTGTATTACTGTTCAGCAGGCCTTCGGTAATCTCGGATTACTGGCCGGTTACGGTACTAAACCCATAGGGCCGGGTTTGGGTCGTGACAGTTTAGTAGATGTTATGGGATAACAACTAGTGTATACAATGGAAAGATGGGCAATATCCTTTTTGGATCGATTGAATTCTCATCAACCAATTGTTGTAAGACAAACTGAAGAAAATGTAAATAGTCTTCAGTAACGATTGACTCGAGATAAACAGCCTATGTAAAATAATGGACAAGTCAATGGTCAAACTAGTAGTTACAACCATGATAGGCCAACACTTGTGCCTCAATCATGGTATGAAACTTCTTCGAGACCAATGGCCACTCAGAATGTACTATTCTCTACCAGCGAAACCATACAATTTGGTGGATCTGGGCCAGCCCAAGCTAATTGCATGAGGGCATTTCCAAATCTTATGTTTGAAAACATGCCTGGCACAAGAGGTTTCACCAACCCTATGTTTGAGTTTGCACCTGGGGAGTTGGAAAGATTTCCTGCAGTTGGAAGAGAAGCAACACATACTTTTCCTCCTGTGGTACCTTTCGCAACACTTTTCGTAGGGCAGGCTCCAAGAGGCTAACCATACCTTCAACAACAGCCTGTATAGCAGGGACAGCCTGTAGAGACCCTAATTTTTGGTAATTACACTTGAAACCTTAAGCCTTAGGTTAATTGCATTTTAGTCCCAAATTTCATAAAATTTTACAAAATAGTCCAATAAAGAATAATTTTTCTGTATTTTATTTTGTATTATAATTAAATTCTAGAACACCACTTTATAATTGGAAATACCCTAAAACTTGGTTTTTATTTATTTACCTCCTAGTTTCGAAATTAATTCATACATTTTATTTTTTTTAGCCTATTTGAATATTAGTTATTTGAATCTTTATTATTTATTTGAGCAAATAAATATCTTTAAATAAATATTTTTATTATTTATTTTATTCTTTATTTGGGCAAATTAGTAGAACACAAAATATCTAGATATTTATGATTTTTCTTAGTCTTTAAGCAAGAGGGTAGAATGGTCTTTTTAACCCAAATTCATGGCTGATAAATTGAGAGTCTTGCCTCAATTCCACACCCACATTTCAGCAGCCAAGGAGAGGGGTGAGAGAAGAAGAGTGTGATTAGGGGGAAGTAGAGAAGAAGAAGAAGGAAAAAAAAAATGGAGAATAGGAAGAAAAGGTGCCTTCTTGAGTCAATGTAAAAACACATCCCTCCCATGTCTTCTCCAGTTCTTTCACCCAACTCATCTTATTGTCTAGATATCCTCTTGTGTTGCATATTAATGGTAAATAAGGTTTTTGATGTGTATGAAAGTGTGTGTTTGATTTAGTGACTCTGTCTTACAAATTTGTCAAATTATGCACTGCTGCAACTTCTCTATTTTAAAAGAAATATCAAATTTATTTATTTCTCAAATCTGAATTTAATGTAGGATATTTGGTGTGTTTAGAGCTTGTGATAATTTTATTAGCCCCTCCTTGTGTGTTTTTAGGGCTTGGACATTGTATTTAAAAATTTGGTCCTAAGTCTCTGAAAAACAGTCCACTTCTTTCAATTTTGTAAAATTCCAAAAAAATCATCTCATGTTGGTTCTTTTGTCAAAATTTATAATTCTAAGTCCTCTTTCTAACAAAATTTATTTGGGTGAAAATCATCTGGTAGATTGAGAGGAAATCTAGTTTTCCCAAAGGGTGACAAATCTGAACAGGTTTTCGAATATAGCTTGTAAATGAATTTCTGGAGGTGCTGTGCAAATTCTGAGAATTGGAACTGAAACTAGACAGGTGATTATTGTTTCTATGCAATTTCAGCCCCTAATTTGACCTGAAAGTATTTTTACCAAAGCATTCTTGTTGGCCCTACAGAACTGAATAGTGCTGAAAATGGTGTTTTATTGTGTTATTTGTCTCTAAGTATTTTAAAACATGCCTAATGTTGTTTGCTTTCCTTACCATACTTATGTGTGATTATCATGGGCTATATTTTCTCTCTGATGTTTGTCTCATGCTTTTGTATATTATCGAATGTGACTAACTTGCATGGCAAAAGATCTAATAAACGGGAAATGATAAAGGGTTGGCAATAGGTGACGTTCACATTAGTGTTGTGGAATAATTTATACATATGAATGACATGAATTATGATGGGATTAAAACCAAATGAGTTAAGTCCTCTGCAAGCGGTCTAAGCGAGCCCCTAGGTTGACACGGATGTATTCAGACTCTAAGTGGTGGTTTCAGGGTGTAAGCGAGCCCTATGGTATAGTATGTGCAGGGTGTAAGCGAGCCCTAGGCACGATTTGGGTGTAAGCGAGCCCACTTGTTTGGCCGTCCCTTTTGAGGTCCATCAATATCACTGACCGGTAAATAACCGGGAGGTGGACATAGGTGGTAAGGTCTGCAAAGCAGTAAAAGGGGGAGTTTTGAATAGTCCGGTGTTCAATCCTTGTGGTTGGGTAGAAAGATCTCTTTGGGGGATTCTAGATGTCTAGTCTAACTACTAATTCATAGAACTATTGTGTGTTATGTTACCCAATTTGTTCTGTGTATGGTTAATTGGTTGATAGAAGATATGGGGGTGTGTGTGTTTTTATTGGGCATTCCAAGCTCATGGCGTGTCATGCCAGATGATGAAGCAGTTTACAATGTTGAAGGTTATTTCGAAAGTAAATAAGATGAAGTGTTGGAGCTGTGGTTCATTTGAAGACTTAGACTAATTTTTTTTTGCCTTTTGACTTTTAATTTGACAATGTTTTGGTAATCTTGTGATGGAACATAAACAAATTATCTGTGATATTAACTCTGATTATATATGTATATTAAGATGTTTTGGTTATCTATCCTACTTGTGTTGTATTATTGTACATATTTAAAGGCCCAAAAGTTGGGGCGTTACACAGCTAGCCTTGAATGTACCTATATATGGACCAAGATGCCCACAAGCATATGGAGTTCCTTCAAACCCTGTGTCTGTTCTTGCAGTAGTGGTTCAACCAGCACAAAATATGGTTCCTAAGGACTAGATTGCTGATATAGTTAGAGAAATGTGTAGACCTATGGCTTGGGGGATCCAGACACTAATGTACAGAAAACCTTACCCAGAGTGGGTAGATAGGGTACATGAATATCCTAGAGGGTTTAGAATACCAGGCTTTGCTCTCTTTTATGGTAATGGAAATCAGTCAACAGCGGAACACATTGCTAGGTTTATGAGCCAGTGTGGTGAGTTTGTTAATAATGATTACATTAAACTGAGACTTTTTTCAAATTCTTTAACTAAAACGCCATTCGTATGGTTACATAAACCCTACACCTGGCTCTATCCAAACTTGGCAACAAATAGAGGAAGTTTTTCATGCCTAATTTTTCCAAACAGAACTTGAAGTTTCTATGGCGGACTTGGCAAGATTGAGCCAAAGGCCTGATGAAAAGGCTGCTTAGTTTATAGCCATATTTAAAAGGGCACGAAACAAATGTAGGGTCATGCTACCAGAGCCTGAATTTGTAAGATTGGCTCAAAATGGTTTGAAGTTTAGGTTTCGAAAGAAGTTTGACTTAACTGAGTTTTGAGACTTAATAGAGTTAACATATAAGGTGGCTAGATATGAAACTTTACTTGAGGAAAAACAAGATCGAAGTAATGTATCATATAAGACCTACTATAAGGACCCTAATTATGAAAATGATGTAGCAGAGATAGTAGGAAAAGAACGTTTGACTTGTGAGGCATTAATTCAGAAAGACAGTATAATAGACCAGCAGTTTAACAAAAAAAACCTACATAGGAAGTATTCTTCTGACTTAACAAAAACAGATGACATTTTTGATCATTTTCTTGGAACAAATTTCCTAAAGTTACCAAAGAGAGTCAAGATTCCTACTCTTGAAGAACTTAAAGGAAAAATATATTGTAAATGACACAATTCTTGGTCTCATTCAACTAAAAACTGTATTGTTTTCCGAGACATGATTCAAGAATAGATTCGGAAATGGAGGCTAAAGTTTCCAGCCAAGTTTGAGAAAGTTATGGGAATTGACACCAACCCATTTCCAGAGATTGGGGAGATTGCAGCCAATGTTGGCATGCTAGATTTCCAAAATCTATCCTTGAAAGAATTGAAGGAAGTCACTGTGCAGATGCATGTGGCTAGCCAGGCTGCTTTCAAGAAGAACACAAGAAGTTCACCAGCTGATGAACAAAGCTCTACAGGCCTAAAAGAAAGCTCTTTAGTGAAGAGATGTTAGATGATGACTCTCTTGAAGCTGCTATAATACAAAGGATGTGTCCCAGGTGCAGGAAGTGTTACAAGTGGCGAAAAGGGCTCCCAGTTAATGGGAAGCAACATTACAAAGAGATGTGGAGGGACCAAATAACCAGCACCCATAACAAAAGGCCATACCCAACTGGCCCTAGAAAACATTTATCCTTGGTAACCTCACCAGACACCAGGATGTAATCAAAAGGAAAGAGGCCTCTTTATGAAACTAGGCCCCAATTATTATAGAGTAAACAACCAGCTTGAAAGGAAGCATGGATTCAGTGCAAGGCATGAGACTAGGACTGATAATTGGCCCCCGAGGACTGCTTCGAAGACTACTTCAAAGAGTGAGGCAGCAAATCCAGTAGCCAAACCAGTGGGCTCATGGGTCCCAGGAGTTCCAAGTTGGTTTGTCATGTAGAATAAACCTAAAGAAATGCCTATTCAAATAAAGGTTTTTGAAGACTAGGGAAGAATGATCAAACCTCCCTTAGTGGCTCCAAATAATTGGGTGTTATTAAAGAATCCAAAAACAAGGGAGCCAGATGTGGTTCTTATAATTTCTAGGTCTTAAAGGAGGAAGATCCAACGAAGATACACCCAGTATTAGAGAGATTTGAAAGAAAGTGGAGAGAGCACTTCTATGGCACAAGCAAAAGACTAGATAGATGGGGGGATATGTTCGAAGCCTACTTCCAAGATCAGGAGGAGTGCCATTATGAAGCAGTTGGCTAAAGTTCATATTGAACTAAGAGCCAAAGAAAAATCCAATTTAGCAGGCCTCGAGAAGGCTTTAATGGAAAGTGATGATGAAACGGATGAAGGAACTGAGCTAGGCCAAGAGAGAACATTGGCTGAAGATGGAATGTTTGAGGCTTTCATGGCTGAGCAAACCTTTTTGGTTGACAAGCCAACAGGGGTAGATCACCAACAGGCTGCTTCAAAGGAATCTGTTAGCACAGAGGTACTAGAGTACAACTTGGAAGATGTTTATGAAATAACAGAACAAGCTAGTTTAGAAGGGAAACAAGTACAACCAGCAGTTCAGTTTGGCTCATTTCCTCTAGTATCAGTAAACATGTATACTACCACAGGAGTTCCAGGCTGAAGAAGGAAACCAAGAAGGTCAGAAAGATGACCCTATTCTGGTTTCTAGTGAAGATTCACAGGCCAGCATGATTCAAGATGAGTCTGAAGTGGGCACCCCAATGGAAACTGAAGAAGAAAGTAAGGAGGTAAGTATTAACCTCTCATATCCCTTTAACTATCCTACAACATCTATGACTTAGCAAGTTAAACCTTTGTATATCAAGGCTTATTTCGATGGGATATAAATGAACATGGTGTTAATGGACAATGGGGCAACAGTGAACATGCTTTCGATATAGCGATTCTGGTTTTGACCCAACCTTTGTTGTATTCCGGACTCGGGTCTTATGGTTTAATATCGTTACATTGGTCATTTCCTATTTTTTCTCTTTGAATTTGAGTTTTGGAATATCTTGGGCTTGTTTGGAACAGGTTGGGTGCTAGTTGGTCTAGAATGTTGTTATCTAGAATTTTGGTCTCCCGCTCGAGTGGGCTTTCTTGCGCTCGAGCGGGGTTTACAAACATTTAGTACTTTGCGCGTCTGCAAAAATGCTGGGAAAGTATTTTTCACGCTTAGCGGCATTTCTTACGCTCAAGCGGGTCGGCGCTTGAGCGTCATTTCTTGCGCTCGAGCGGTTTGTCTGTTGTCCGCAAAAGTTCTGGAAGTGTGTATTCTACGCTCGAGCAGGTTTATATTGCGCTCGAGTAGAACAAAACTTTGTGTCTGACGCTCGAGCATTAAACTCTACGCTCGAGCGGACTGCGCGTATATTAAATCGTAAAAGTGACATTTTATATCACTTTTTCATATCTTTATCTCTTTAAAACTCTCTAAAATCCTAAAAGTTGAGGTTCTCTCTCTAAAATACTCTCTTTCTCTCTCTCCACATTTTGGCCTAGATCTTTTGATCTTCTCACCCTATTCCCTTTGATAAAAAGGTGGAGCTTCTCAAGATCTCCATTTTCATCCGATTGGAAGTTGGTTTCGTCATTTTTGAAGTTCCATTCTTACTTGGCTCGTCTTCTCTCTTTGAGGTAGGGATATTCTACACTTTGGTATGACTTTTAACCTAGTTATTTGTTGTTATGTATAAATAGTGAAAATTTTGTAGTTTTTGAGTAAATCTAGGATTTGGTTTTAAATTGAAAAGAGGGGTTTCTATGTTGTGCTTCATGGATGAAAATGGAAGTTTGAATATGAGGATATCTTATGTTGAAATGGTGGATTTTAGCCTTTGGGTTGATATTTAAGAAATAGAGGAAATTTGCCCTAATATGTGTTAAATAATTATTTTGTATAAATGATGAAATTGGTATGTAAAATGTGAAATTGGAAGGATGTATGAATAAATGGTGTAGTTGGATTTGTTTAATCACTCACCTATGGGGATTTGGAAGAATTATCTGTTATAAAGATTGTATATCTGTTTGGAAATATCTGTATTGGGCTATCAGTGGAGGATAGCCATAATTGTTGTAGAAATTGCATGAGGATTAGGTGGATTGAAACTAATTATTTAAGTTGAGTCATTGAATATGACGGTATGATTAAGACATTGAATATGTGTTATGGATAGTCATTGTATATGATGATGTTTTTAAATACATTGTATATGTATAATGTTTTGGGGAGAAGAACGGGGATATACTTCATTGTTTGGGAGGAGATAAGGGATGGATTCCATTGAGAATTAAGTTGGTCGGAGTGTCCAGCGTGAAAGTCTTGAAATCTTATGTATATATAGGTGCCAATCCCGCAAACGAAATTTTCGTAAAATGGCAAGGTTGAAGTGCTTGTATGATAGTCATGTAAGTTGAAAACCACTGAGTTGTAGTCTCAGTTGGGTTATTTGGAAGATTATATCTATATGTTTGTCATAAGACTTGAAATGAATAAATGAAAATAGATTGAGATGTGAATATCTGTATTGTATGGTCATGGAAAAAATGTGAGTTGGTCATGAATATTGGACATTTATCCGATGCTTATATCTTAGTTAAACCTCATATATTGTGTTAGTATATTTTTATTGGGTTTTGGCTCACCCTACTTGGGAAACCATTTTCAAGTGCTGGTGATATGCTTTCTCCAAGGACATAGCTTGGGAGGGCTCAGGAACTGAAGGCTTCGTTTTGTATTATTTTTGTATTTAAATGTTTACTCAAGCCGAGGGTTTTACATGTATAGAGCTTATAACTCTCTTTTGTTTTAACCAAGTTTTATCTTGGAAAGATGTAAGCCCTTAGGGCATTTATTTTGTTGTAATTAACTTGTATTACATGTTGCAGATTCAGAATGAACGTTTATGAATGTAACACACGTAATCCTTTTATGTAATAGGAATTCTAATGAATGAAAGTGTATCATTTCTATTATATTCTTAAATCTCATGGAATGGATTAGTTGTACTATTTTGAGGGCATTACATCCGAAGTCCTCCTTAAAGAAATTGGAAAAAAGAAACCCCAGATTAATCCCAACCAGCATAACCATCGCTGGTTTCGCTAGTGATAAGCAGATAGCTTAGGGCATTCTGCCCATCAACCTGAGTGTGGGGACCAGAGATTGCATGACAACATTCTTTGTTATAGACAGTAATGCCAAGTATAATGCTTTGCTTGGCAGGGATTGGATCCATACCAACAAATGTGTGTCTTCCTCTTTACATCAGAAAATAATGATAGCACTATGCAATGAAGAGACAGAGGAGATCAACGCAGACTCTCAACCCTTTATCGCTTGCGCTGATTTTGTACAGGCCAAGTTATATACCGAAGAAGTGACACTACTTAGTGTACTGAGGAAGCTTGATGGAGCAGCTGAAGTGACGGTTAATGAAGAAGTAGCACACATGAAGCACTTAGTGCAGAAGAGTGCTGATGAAGAGTTCATCACCAAAGATGACAATGATGCCTGGTTGTAGGCAAGAAGATAAGAACCAAGAAGCCAGACCCTTGGCCTTAGTCAAGTTTTCAACATTGGACGTAAAGTCAATAGTCTAGAAGGTTCAGAAACAAGAGAAGGAAGCCATGGTGGCTGGCTGTAATCAGGAGCAACAAAAGGTCAGGCCTTTGGCCCTTGATAAGTACTGTACATTGGACATCGATACAAAAGTCCGGGAAATACAGGAAGAAGAAGCCTTATGGACAGATTTTGTCTATGAGGAAGAGAGCAAAAATGTTGAACTAGAGAATGTGGGAGCAGAACAAAATGAAGAAGTTGTTTCGAAGGGGCAGAAAAAGAGGCGAGAAGGAGGGGAAGCCGGAAGTTGATGAAAAAAAGAAAAGTAGAAGGCAAAATTGGAAGGGTAAAGAGAGACTCTGGCAAACTTCATGCCATAAGTGGTAGGATCTGACGACAGGAATTTTAAACATTTAGACTGCAAGTCTGTGAAGTATGCAAAAAGTTAGAGTTGGAGTACCCAGAATAGGCCTCCTTGATTAGCATCCATGGGTTTTTTTACAGAATTCAGAGCATGCTCTGTAAACATGGCCTAAAACATATGGAGCCAAAGCTACCATTTTATTCAAAACAAAAGTTTTGGCGAGGGGGATAAACTCATGCATAATCGTCTGAGAAGAGGTATAAAAGAGAAATTTGCAAAGCCAATACAACAAAAAAAGAAAAGAATTTCTTATCAATCACATGACCTTCCTTTTTATTCTCAGATTTGACAAAGTCACTATACGAAGAATTCAGAGGGGAAATAAGAAAAGGGACAGTAAGGTCAAGATAGTCCAGACCAAAAGGAGTGTCAATAGGTGATAACCCTAAAAGATGGCAGATGTCAAAGAGAGTAGGGGCCATCATACCACATCGAAATTGGAAGAAATTAAAAGCAGAGTTCCAAAAACAAAGAGCAGCAGGTATTAAAAATAAATCCTCCGAAATAGTGAACTTGGATAGTTAAAGGGCGTCGAAGAGGCAAAGTTCTTGGAGATCCAATGTCTTGGTAGGAACAACTCGGTCGTACCATTCCTCCCATTCTGGCCTTACTGTGGACCAGCAACGATGGGGTTGGTTTATCCTCTAACTTCCCCAATCAAGGCCGCCTTTATAGAGGAGGCAGTGATCCTCCAAATGTGGGTATAAAGCAGGAAACTGGGTAGGAGCCCCCTTAAAAATAGGCCCAAGCATGCATTTCTTTTGCTCGTGATGGCGGGGAATGAAAATACGCCCATTGATAGCACTCTTTTCGCCAACTTTGTACTTTTCACATTCTTCAGCAATAACCCTCTTCAAAGCTACGGATGGGCTCACACGCTCAACAACTGGTACTTTCAAAGAAGAAGAAGCCATTAGCAGATGTTTTTAGAAGAAGAAGTTGAGAAAAGGAGTGAGGAGGAAGAGAGAGTAATAGAAATGAAAGGTTTTATGTTTGGGCGAGCGAGTAAGTTAAAAGTGCGAAGAGAAAGGGTTTTTAAACGTTTCTGTCCAAAAAGATGTCTAGCCAGCCTAAAGGGGTAAAAAAGACTCGAGATAATTACTTAACTATTTTTTGACCCATATAGGTTTAAGCCTTTGACTTAAAATTCAAAGGGGTCCTGAAAGCGCAACATGAAAAGTTTCTCTCGAGAGTGATTGTTTGGAAGGGAAACATATTTCAAATACGCAGTTTGGCTTCGAAAATACGTCTTTGGCTTCAAAGCTAGTTTCTTCTCAAAGTCTTTAAAACAATTTTGGTTTCGAAACCAGTTGTCGAACACCTAGTTGGGCCCTGAGAGTAGGTAATTGACTTTGAAGCACACTGTATGCCTTAAAATTCAAGAATGTTTGGATTTGATTTGCTTCGAAGGGTTGGAAACATACTCTTAGGTTTTCTATAAAAGATAAAATCCTTTGAAGGGAGCTTTGAAATATTTTGCAATTGGAATGTGATTTTTATTTGATGTTTTAGACTTCATAGTAAGTAAATACAAGCCAGTAAGTCAAGTAAAGGATCCAGACCCAAAGAGACTTACCTGAATATGAAAAATTCCTTCTTGGATTTTCTGTCAAAAATAAACCCTTTTTTGGAGAAGAAACCTTGTTACTTTTAAATGTGGTTCCATACTTTGAAGCATTTAAAAGTAACTTTGATGCAAAATTGGTTAATTCAAAGCTATTAGTTACACAAATTATGTTGACCATGTGATTGAAATAAGACAAAAATTGTCATATGTATTCCATACTTTGGAGATATTCAAACCAGGCTTCGAAGCAAAATTAGTTAATTCGAAGCTATTATTTTTGTATAAACAAAGTGAGAAATAAGGTCACAACCACGTAATTAGAATATAAAACTAGATCATACAAAAGAAGGAAAGAAAACTCCTAGTTTTATTGATATGCAATATTTATATTGGGAACACCTATTTAATTACATTCTCAATTTCATAAAAGTAAGGAATGGACAAAGTCACAAGATCATGGAACTTTGTCCAGCAAAATTCAATAAATCTCTTTTCCTAACCTATCTTCTATCCTATCTAAATTTGGTTTATTTAATTGATGAGCCCTTAGTTGGAAAAAGAGATGTTGGGCTTTTAATTCAAATTCTGTCTGTTTAAGAGCCTTATTTGTTTCATCCATTTTTCCTGCCCCATGTATTTCATCTATTGGGGTATCTCTTTCAAATTCTAAGTCTTGGTTCTTGAAGTTCTCATATTCTTTGATAAGATTCTTGCCTTATACTGAATTTGAATACGAGCAGCAGAGGTTTCCTCTAGCAACTCACTTGTAATGGAAGCATTTGTGTGCCAGTTGAGTAGAAGAGGAAGTTGATCCAAGAAAGTATAAAGCTCTGCTTGGGCTATAGGGTTAAGGATGTGGCTTCGAGAGATAATATCATAAGACCATAATAAGTTCTTGTGAGGAATATCATCTCGAAGGACATCAAAGGATAAATGGGAGAAAGTGGCAAGCAGAGTCTGGGCTCTATACTATTCGTAAGTAGTAAAAAGGACTGGGGCTTAGTAGAGATCAAAATGCTGGCTCTCGAAGAGGGTGAGTTTTATTTCTTCAATCTAGTTAGGATTGGAAGGCAAAAAAGGCGCAGTTGGGTCCTCTCTAAAGGAATGTGGGAATTCAGGTCTGTTCACACATTCTAACCAGTCAGAGGAGCAAATTTTTACTTTTTTGGCTAAGAGTGAGGGACCGAGTTCCAAGGATTCGACAGGGTATGGAGTATTTCGTACTATTCTAGACGGCAAGATGGGAATATACATGCCAAAAGCAAGTTGTCCTCAAGGCTGTGAAGATGGTCGAGGGGGACGTATGGATATACTACGGAGCTGCGCATTGAGGGATAGATTGTAATAGGGTCATCAAATTCAGGGAATCGATGGTGGATTCACTCCCTTGTTTGAGGTTGAGTGAGTGTAGGCCAAGTTCCTCAGCCAGTGCTATTAGAAGTGTTGTTAGAGAAAGAAAAGGCAGCTTCATTCCATGCAGAAAAGTTATGAGGCAAATGAGGAGCTTCCAAGATCCATTTTTTGCAAGTTCTTGGTCCAAAGGTTTGTAGTTGACAGATTCTTGATCCAAAGGTTGATAGTTTGTGAAAGCATCCATAATTTGAATAAATAGAGGCGGATAAACGTGGCCAATAAATGCATGAATGTTCTTTCGAGGACGAACATCATTGTCTAATACCTCTTTGTATGTACAATCGATGAAAAGAAAGGTTTGTTTGGCCATGGGAACTGTATCAACCCTTTCAAATACTCAGATAGTGAAAAATGTTCAAGCACATAAAAGAATTTAGGGTTAATTACACTAATAGTCCCTATAGTTTGGGACTTGTGTCACTTTGGTCCCTGACTTTTCAATTGTGACACATTTGACCCTGAATTTTGAATCTTGTTCCAAATAAGGACAATTGAAAATATTATTAGATTTTTCAAGGGTAAAATCGTCAATTTGATAAAATATAAACTAATTTGACAAAAATAATTGTCAAAAAAATATTTTTAATTTTTTTAAAATTATTTTTATCCACCAATGATAAAATTATGTAAAATTAATAAAAATTACATGATTAATTTTTTAAAATTAATTTTATATTTTTATCATCCAAACACATAATAAAAATTAATTTAGTAAAAATAAAAATAAATATCTAAAAGATTTATCAATTTTACATAATTTTATTTTTAGTAGGTAGAAATAATTTTTAAAAATTTAAAAATATTTGTTTGACATTTATTTTTGTCAAATTAGTTTATATTTTATCAAATTGACAATTTTGCCCTTGAAAAATCTAATTATATATTCAATTGTCCTTACTTGGAATAAGATTCAAAATTCAGGGTCAAATGTGTCATAATTGAAAAGTTAGGGACCAAAGTGACACAAGTCCCAAACTATAGGGACTATTTGTGTAATTTGTCCAAGAATTTAATGCAAATTAAGTGCTCAATTTATGGAAGACGGCTGCATTTCTAAGAAGATGCAAAGTCTATGCACGTCCTAGGACGTGGACAAAGTGCATTGAGTCCACTAATATCACCAAGTATTGGGCATATTAGTGCGAGGGGTAATGTTGGCTACATATTTTGTAAAAACTAATCGCAGTTTGACACGTGGTACCTGAGGGACAATTCGGGAAGTTAATACAAGTCTCCAATCAAAGACAGACACGTGGCAGGTCATATTAGTTATAATGGATCTACGCAGCACTGGAAAAGCGAGAAAGCCTAAGATGACATGGCCTAACGGTTACTCACGAATTCAAATTCAAAATCCAAGAGGGAAGCCTAACTGTAAGAATCACGTAGTGGGACTAACTGTAAGAGAGCATGATCAACAATCATTGGAGGACATTTCGACGGTTGGAAGCTCACTTCGACGGTTACCCTTGAAGAGTATAAATAGCAAGGAAGGCCCCAAATTGAAGGACCCAAACTCAGATCTTGAAACCAGTTTATTTACTTCATATTTCTTTTCAGTTTTACATTTCTAGTTCTTTAAATTTCAACATTTCAATTTTTGTACTGCACTTCATTTCTTAGGAGTAGTCTTAAGTAGTCGTTGCTATAAACCTTTTCAAAGTTGGGTTATTTCATTGTAAATTTTTATTTACTTAATGAAATTCATTTTTTGAATTGTTCTATACTTGTTATTTCTTATAAATTGCTTCTAAAGCAAGTCACCAGTAAAAATCCTCTTCATTGTGGCTGAAAGAATTTCAATACAATCGTCTGATAATTGATTGACAATTAAAATTCTATAAGGACTGATTAATCCTTACTGGCACGTTCCAAATTACATTATTAACTTTCGAAAGCCAAAAAAGCTAACAGTAGGATATGGTAAAAATCTCAAAATCCAAAAATTGCGAAACATAATTTTATGATTGAAAATATATTAGAACTCATAAATATAAATATTAGAGACAGAAGATATCATACCTATATTTTTTGCTCTCACACTTGGTTATTTTTTGGTTAACTTGCCTCTAAGTAATATTTTTTTTTTTTATTTTAAATAGTCAACTTGTTTAGACTTCAATTGATTATCAGTCATGATAGAGACCACTAATTTGGTGGCTCTAATTCACCACTAATGAGGTGAAAAAGGAGAAAAAAAAAATACACAGGCACAACACACACTGTGATAGTGGGTGGGACCCATTGCCACACAGTACCGGCTCTGGGCATTGGCCAACAAGGCCATGGCCTAGGGCCCCTCAAAATAGATCTAAAAAAAGAGCCCATTTTATTATGGTATAGTGTAATATATTAGGTATGTTTTAAGTTAAAAAAAAATTAGAGAAAATACAAATTAACTTAAAATAAATTGGCCCATTAAAAAATTAAAAGGCCCATTCAAAAAAATTAACATTGTAATTCACTAAAAATAGACCCAAAAAAGGGTCCTTCTATTATAGTTTATTGTAATATATTAGGTATATTTTAAATCTAAAAAAAAATTAAGGAAGACCCAAACTAACTTAAAATAAATTGACCTATTAAAAAATTGAAAGGCCCATTTAAAATAATTAGCATTATTATTCATTGAAAATGATTTTGCAAAAAAATAGATTATGCAAGTATGATTAATTTATTTGCTTATAAAAATGCAAGAGAAGCGAGAATCAAACGACACTTATTAATTGTTGTAATGTAATACATAAGGGCTTGTTTGGTTAGTGTTTGGGAAAAAAATTTCAGAAATTTTCTCTATAAACAAATTTCAGAAATTTTCTCTACCAAACAAATTTTCCCAAAAAAATTTCCCAAAACACACAAACCAAACAAATTTTCCAAACAAATCTCTCTCCCACACACATCAAATCAATCACTTTTTCCAAAACTCTCTCTCAAAACAATTTTCCAAAACAAATTTCCCAAAACACCAAACCAAACATGTTTTCGTACTTTTTTTTTCCAAAACATGTTTCTGAAACACAAACCAAACAAGCCCTAAGTATTTTTTGTAATTTTGACACAAATTTTGTCTTTTATCTTCATTTTTTTTTTCTTTCAATGAAAAAAAAAATGTGAAGGGTCTCAAAAATTTATTAGTTGATTATTGACTTTGGGTCTCGAAAATTTCAGAGTTGGGCCTACTATCACATCATTAATGTAACTCTAATTAAAACTCTCACCCATTTTCCATTGATTATTACCGGGGCCGAATTGAAAATCAATTTAAAGAGAAGAGTACATAGCTGAAAATAAAAAAAATGTAAAAGGACCAAGGAGAGATATTAGAGAGTGGAATTCGCAACGATGTACAACAAACCAACAGCTAGCTCGTGGACTGTCCGCAACACGACCAAGCTTGCGATGCTCTCACCAAACCCACATTGTCATGCGCGCCTATGATGGCTTGTATTTCACGTAACTAACTCCCTCTTCTTCTATCACTCTCTCCGGTGGGATCAAAGTTTGATACGGTCGGTACAATGGCTCCAACCAGTTAAAGCCAGTTGGTGCAGTCAACCTAGGATGCTCATTTTGTTGCCCTGTTCCGCACTCGCATTTTCAGTTCCAAGACGTATCGATTTTTCCGCTCCGGTTAAGAAATGGGTGATAAGTTTGAATAATGCTATATATAGTAATTAGTATATAGATTAATATATCAATAAATAATGTAATATAATTTTAAAAATTTTAAATATTTATAATTTGTATAATAAATAAGGTCATTAATGATATCATAACACTAGTTGGTACAATAATGTATATACTAACTAGTGCATATAACACCACTAGATAAATTTTGCTTTCCGACGTCGATTCATTTGATTCTGATTATATTTATTAAATATATTTATATACATATGTGAGAATTTAAATTTTATTTCGTGCTCCTACAATATAATATAATATAGTTATTTTCATTATAATAAAAATAAAATATTAAAATATTATATTTAATATTAATTCTCATTAAATATAAATTATTATTCATAATATATTAAATTATTTATAATTTTTATTAATATTTTCATTTTGCAATTTACACAATTAACCCAACTCTCGTTCCGCTTTTGTCCCACCCTTAGGGTGTGCGTAGTGCGGGTCGGTGCGGTTTGAGAGAAAAATAGAAACCATATGGCGGGTGGCGGATTGATAAAAATATCACTAAAATTTGTCATTTTCCTTATCAAAAATCAGCGGTTCAGTTGGCAAATAATGACAGATTTGCCTTGGCGGTTCGGACGGATTGGCGGTTTATAAAAAATATAATTCAAATTACAAAACTTAAATCAAAGAGTAAAAAAAAAAAGAGAGATACCGTGATGTTAAGCATCTTGCGAAGCTTTCTTCTGATGCAGCAAGTGTAACAACAACATAATAATATCAACGACTATGCCATCAGTTCATTATAAGCATCTGTAGAAGCTACAATGATCAAATACAATACATAAAATTAATATCATTAAGGGTTTACAATATATTGAAAATGTTTACTGTTGAAAAGTATTTAGATTGAAAAGTGAGCTGATGAAAGTTTGCAACATGACTAAAAAAAAAAGGATTGAAAAGTGAATTGGAATCCAACTTTATTTTGGATTACTGACATCTTGAATTTCCCTCGAGCAGTAATGTAATACTATATTCTAAGGTATAGAACAACAAGCAAACTTAAGTAAAAAAGAATTTTTAGAATCTTATAAAATATGATTTAATAACGGTGCGGATCGGTGCGGTTTGGAAGAAAAATAGAAACCGGCGGATTGATAAAAGTGTCACTAGAATTTGCCATTTTTCTTACCAAAAACCGGCGGTTCGATTGGCAAATAATAACAAATTTGCCTTGGCAGTGCGGGTCGGTGCGGTTTTGGCGATTTCGGAGATTTCAGCGATATTATGCACACCCCTACCCACCCCTAATATGATACAAGATGAGAGTGAATTTTTATAAACTCACCGTCAAACCCGACCCGTGACCATTCCTTGTGGGTCATTTTGTTTCGTGTGTTTGTTTCCTACCTTATTTGGAAAATTCATATGGGCCTTCATCATGTTAAAAGCAAAAACCTCCAATTAAAATAAAAAAAAAACTAAAATTAAGATGTAATTTTTTTTTGTTAATCTTATAATTTGATTGTAAGCAAACAAAATTGTTCATAAACAAGTCGAGTTCGATTTGTTTAAAAATCAGTTGAATTTAACTTGTTTATTAAATGAACGAGTCCAAAACTAAAATTTTAAACCTTCATTAATTGAGCCGAGTTAGATTAAAACTGAATTGAACTTCAATATAATGAAGTATAAATTACTTTTTATTATAGTAACATATCAATTATATTTTGGATTAAATTATTTCATGCAACATTACCATTATTCTTTTCGATGCGATCAGTTTTATATATACGTATAATATTTTGTAAATTCATACAAATGACAAAAAATAATGAAATAAATTTGATGATAGATATTTTTATTATTTTTTAATATTTCCCTTTATATAACACATTGTAATCTAGGACCAAAATAAAAATTGTTAGGAGTACAATAACAAACCACAAAAAAACAAAATTATATATAAAAAAAAAAATTTAAGACAAAGTTCACCTTTCTAGCCACAATATATTCAGTTCACCCCCAAAAAACATCAATATATGTTCTCGACAAAAAGAATGCATAGAGGCCATTAATTTGAAAATTAAGATTTTTTTGGGTCATCAAGTTTGAAAAGTAAGATTTTTTTTTTTTTTTTTTGCACGTGTGTGTGGAAACAGACTTTTTTTTATATTATTTTTTTATGTGAATTTTTGAAAAGTGAGATTCACATCTTTATACCCAAGAAAAGTAGGCCAAGATCTGCATTTTTTAAGATGAGGATTATTACAATGTAATATGAATGTCTTACGAATATGTCAAATATTGATGGTTTAATATTTGAAATAATAATTATTTTTAAAATTACATTAAATCACCTATTTTATTTTATTTTATTTTTATAAATTTAATGACGATGATCTAGATACCATCTTGCCATGTAGTGAAATGCTAACTATCCTCCAATAAACAATAAAATGTTGATATATATCGAAAAAGTGTATTATTATAGACTAACACAACAATTGTGAGACAATTTTTTGGATTTGAAGGTATTTTTGTTATTTAATTGGGAACTCCATCATCTTAAGAGAGCATAGACTTTGTTTGGGATGTGAATTGGCTTTTTGATTTTTTTTAACTTTTGTAAAAAAAAAAAAAAAAATGATTATGATTTAGATATAACAACTTTTAACCTGAGACTAAATTTTTTAATGACTGTTTTAGTCCCAATCCATCCTTAATCCCATGCCAAACCAAGACATAATAGTTGTGGAGAGAATTTGTACATTGTCAGCAGGGCGGGCCTGACTTATTAGGGGCCTAAGGCGAATTTTTTAAATTGGGCCCTTTATATATCATTGTCAAAAAAAAAAAAAAATTTGTTTGGATAAAACAAAAAAGATAAAAATTTATTTTTATTGCATTACAATTTAACAAAATTTAGATAACAAATATATATATATATAATAGTTGAACTTCAATTAGTTGAATCGAATTTTTATTTTTTAGCTTACCAATGCTATAAGAACAAAAATTAATTGGGGGTAAGAATGAGAATTTTCGACACAACTCAAGTAATATATAAAATTAGCAAGTTAAGGTTGACTATTTTCAACATGAATTCAAGTATGACACAACTCAATAGTATGAATTATTAGTTATATATTTGAATGTTCACTAAGGGATGCCATGACATTTTTTTAATCTTTTATTTAACTTTATCTAACTGAATAAAAAAGTATGTAAAATAATAATTAAGGCTAATATCTTTTTTTCATTTCAGATATATATTTTTTTGTTACCTATTTTAGAGTCAATCTAATAAAAAATATATAGTAATAAGGTACAATTTTTTTAATTAGAAAAATGTAATTGAATTAAAATCAAACATTCTATGAATAATATTATTTAGTTGAAATAAATTTTATAAAATTCAACTTATGAGAAAAATTTTAATCTCTCAATACACTTGCTAAGTTATTTTTAACTAAAAGTGAAAGTTTTCACATTAACCATCAATCGAACACGAATCAAAATAACACCACACGAGAATATAAAAATAAATAAATTGAGTTAATATTAAAATAATTATGAAATAACATGACATGATATACTCCCCTAATTGGAGGCCCTAAATTTTGTTCAAAATTGGGGGCCAAAATTTAGGGCCCGAGGCGACCGCCTCAATCGCCTCACCCCAGGGCCGGCCCTGATTGTCAGTAAAGTAAGGAGGTCAGTGCAATTCCAAGAATTATAAGGAAAGTTTCTACAATTGTCTAAAACTTCAAGGAGGGGAGTGTAATAAGCCTTAAATCATTTATACCTACCAAAACAAACTTTCACCTGCCAAGAGGAAGGAAAAAAAAAAAAAAGGACAAAAGAAAAAAAATGCATTTAGGTGAAAATTACCAAGCACAAATTGAGTCAATAGACACAGGCAAAAGCAATATGGGAAATCATTTTAATCCTTTTCTCCGTAGCTCAACTGTCACTCGTAGTTTACTATTTGGAAGTGGCTTTTAAGTTAATTTATTAATTTAATTTAAATTCGATGAAAAGTTAAAATAAAAAAAATACACTATTTGATACACTTATGATTATTTTTTTTTCTAATGAATTTTTCATTGGCCTTTTGATGGACAAATGAGTTTTTACAAGAAATTGACACAGTCGTAGGATTTTTTGGTTTTATTAATTTTTTTTGTAATATTTTTTAAACAGTTATTAAAAAATACAAAAAATAAAAAAAATTACAAATACACCTTTTGAGATTTTGCTTAAAATACAAATAGTTCTTGTGGTTTAGAAAATTATAAATATCCCATTATCAAAAATTTTTATTTAATAAAATTAGCTTAAAAAAAAATTTATAATTGCTCTCATATATAATAAAATCATTTGAATTATTAGTTTAGATATTTTTTTGACATCGTTAAAAATTATTAATTGACTCGATAATTTATTAATAAAAATCTATGCTATATATTAAGCAAAAGGGAGTTTTTAACCCTAAGTCTTGTGAGAGCTCCAATCTTCCAATCTAAATTTCCTGATTTTTAATTTTTTTAAAAAAAAAATCTTAACATTTATTAACTTCTCTCAACTCCCAAGTCTTATCCTCATAATAACAATTTAATGTATTAAAAATAAGCATAAAAAAAAATTCTTTGAAATCCCACACATATGAATTCATTAAAAAATCCAAACACATATGATTATTATCCCTCGTAATAACATTTTAATGCATTAAAAACAAGTATAAAAAAAATTTCTTAAAAAATCCAACACATATGATTATTATCAAAATATATATACTTCTATCTATCTATACTATATATTAAGCAAAAGGGAATTTTTAACCCCAAGGCCTGTGGGAGCTCCAATCTCTTAATCCTAATTTTCTAATTTTTTGATTTTTAAAAAAAAAAACCTCAGTATTTATTGACTTTTCCCAACCCAACCTAAGCATTTATTGACTTTTCTCAACCCACAATCCCTTTTGACTTCTCTCATAATTATTTCAACATCCTTTTCAATTTCTCCCATAAACTATGGTTACACACAAAAATAAAAAATAAAAAAGATAAGAATTTAGCTATAGATCTAAAAAAGATATAACATTTAAATTTGAATTATAATTTAATAATATAATTATGTTTTTTTTTTTATGTATATCTATCAAAATTTTAAATCACTTAATGTGACAAATTAATCAATTTTCCAAAATTATTGATTTTTAATTTACAAAATAAATTAAAAAAAACTATTGACTGATTTATTTATTTAATAACAAAAATATTTCATAATCTCTCTCTCCTAATCTCTCTCACAAATTTTCAAAAAAAAATATTAAAACTTGCATTCATTTTCTCTTCCCAAAAAAATCAGATAGGAGCTCCAATCTCCTAATCCTAATTTTCTAATTTTTTTATTCAAAAAAAAAAATTTCTCAGCATTTATTGACTTCTCCCAACCCAACCTCAGCATTTATCGACTTTTCCCAACCCAAAATCCCTTTTGACTTCTCTCATAATTATTGCAACACCCTTTTCAATTTCTCTCATACACTATGGTTACACACAAAAAAATTTTTAAAAAAAGATAAGAATTTAGCTATAGATCTCAAAAAGATATAATATCTAAATTTGAATTGTGATTTAATAATATAATTATGTATTTTTTTTATGTATATCTATCAAAATTTTAAATAACTTAATGGGACAAATTAATCGATTTTCCAAAATTATTGATTTTTAATTTACAAAATAGATTAAAAAAACTATTGACTGATTTATTTATTTAATAACAAAAATATTTCATAATCTCTCCCTTCTAATCTCTCTCACAAATTTTCAAAAAAAAATATTAAAACTTGCATTCATTTTCTCTTCTCCAAAAAATCAGATAATATTTTCTATTAAAGTTGTAGATATCTACCTATATTTTATATATTATATTATAACATAACAAAAAAAACTAAAAAACTAAAAAAAAAATCTTTAAAGTCAATAAAACTCACATGTCTATCACATATCTAACTCACATCATAACTTACCTAAATAATAATAATTAAAAACAAATAGAAACCACCGATAAATTAATTTTTTTTTAAAAAAAGATACCCACAACTCCATCTTAAATAAATTGAAAAATAAAATACCCGAATATAAACCACACAAAAATAAAAATAAAAATAAAAAGATATATCTATCTATCTATCTATATCTATACTATATATTAAGCAAAAGGGGGTTTTTAACCCCCAAGGCCTATGGAAGTTTCAATATCCCAATCTGAATTTTTAAAATTTTTTATTTAAAAAAAAAATTTCAGCATTTATTGATTTGGTCAAAATCCCATGATTAGCATTTATCAACTTTTTTCAATCCACATATCTTTCCACATGCCTGCAATTATTGATTTGGTCAAAATCCTCTGACTAGCATTTAAAATTCCCTTAAACAAATAATTATAGATACAATTCATCTATAGTTACTGCAGTGCCCTTTTCAACTTTTCCCATACACTATGGTTAGTGATAAAAAAAAATCTTAAAAAACATAATTTATATATTAAAAAAAATCTAAAACAAATATAAATATCTATAAATATTCCGTGCATAGCACGGGTGATAGGCTAGTACAATATATTAAGCAAAAGGTGATTTTTAACCCCAAGGCCTGTAGGAGTTCCAATCTCCTAATCCTAATTTTCCAATTTTTTGATTTAAAAAAAAATAAAATCTCAGCATTTATTGACTTCTCCCAACCCAACTTCAGCATTTATTCACTTCTCCCAACCCAACCTCAGCATTTATTGACTTTCCCCAACCCACAATCCCTTTTAACTTCTCTCATAATTATTGCAACATTCTTTTCAATTTCTTCCATAAACTATGGTTATACAAAAAAATAAAACATAAAAAAGATAAGAATTTAGCTATAAATCTCAAAAAGATATAACATCTAAATTTGAATTATGATTCAATAATATAATTATGTATTTTTTTTTATGTATATCTATCAAAATTTTAAATCACTTAATGGGACAAATTAATCAATTTTCCAAAATGATTGATTTTTAATTTACAAAATAGATTAAAAAAAACTATTGACTGATTTATTTATTTAATAACAAAAATATTTCATAATCTCCCTCTCCTAATCTCTCTCACAAATTTTCAAAAAAAAAATATTAAAACTTGCATTCATTTTTTCTTCCCCAAAAAAACAGATAGGAGCTCCAATCTCCTAATCCTAATTTTCTAATTTTTTGATTTAAAAAAAAAACCTCAGTATTTATTGACTTCTCCCAACCCAACCTCAGCATTTATTGACTTTTCCCAACCCACAATCCCTTTTGACTTCTCTCATAATTATTGCAACACCCTTTTCAATTTCTCCCATACACTATGGTTACACACAAAAATTAAAAAAAAAAAGATAAGAATTTAGCTATAGATCTCAAAAAGATATAACATCTAAATTTGAATTGTGATTTAATAATATAATTATGTATTTTTTTTATGTATATCTATCAAAATTTTAAATTACTTAATGGGACAAATTAATCAATTTTCCAAAATGATTGATTTTTAATTTACAAAATAGATTAAAAAAACTATTGACTGATTGATTTATTTAATAACAAAAATATTTCATAATCTCTCCCTCCTAATCTCTCTCACAAATTTTCAAAAAAAAAATATTAAAACTTGCATTCATTTTTTATTCCCCAAAAAATCAGATAATATTTTCTATTAAAGTTGTAAATATCTACCTATATTTTATATATTATATTATAACATAACAAAAAAAACTAAAAAAAAATCTTTAAAGTTTATCCAAATAAACTTTAAATCAATAAAACTCACATGTCTATCACATATTTAACTTACATCATAACTTACCTAAATAATAATAATTAAAAACAAATAGAAACCACAGATAAATTAAATTTTAAAAAAAAGATACCCACAACTCCATCTTAAATAAATTGGAAAAAAAAATACCCGAATAGAAACCACACAAAAAAAAATAAATAAAAAATAAAAAATATATCTATCTATCTATATCTATACTATATATTAAACAAAAGAGGGTTTTTAACCCCAAAGGCCTATGGAAGCTTCAATATCCCAATATGAATTTTTTAATTTTTTTATTAAAAAAAAAAAAAAACTTAGTATATATTGATTTGGTCAAAATCCTCTGATTAGCATTTATTAACTTTTTTCAATCCACATATCTTTCCACATGCCTACAATTATTGATTTAGTCAAAATCCCCTGATCAGCATTTAAAATCCCCTTATACAAATAATTATAGATACAATTCGTGTATAGTTACTGCAGTACCATTTTCAACTTCCCACATATACTATGGTTAGTAATAAGAAAAAAATCTTAAAAAACATAATTTATATATTAAAAAAAATCTAAAACAAATATAAATACCTATAATTATCCCGTGCATAGTACGGGTGATAAGCTAGTACTATATATTAACTTGTGGGAGCTCCAATCTTCCAATCTAAATTTCCTGATTTTTTTTTTTTAAAATCTTAACATTTATTAACTTATCTCATCTCCCAAGTCTTATCCTCATAATAACATTTTAATGTATTAAAAATAAGCATAAAAAAAATTCTTTGAAATCCCACACATATGAATTCATTAAAAAATCCAAACACATATGATTATTATCCCTCATAATAACATTTTAATGCATTAAAAACAAGCATAAAAAAAATTGCTTGAAAAGTCCAACACATATGATTATTATCAAAATATTAAACTTTAATATAATATAATAATAATAAAAAGACATTTAATTCCTTGAAAAGTCCAACATATATGATTATCATCAAAATATTAAACTTTAATATAATATAAAAAAGGAAAAAAAGAAGACATTTAAAATTAAAAAAAAAAAACGTTTAAATTTAGATTTTTGATTTCCTGATTTTTTGATTTTTTTAAAAAAAAAACTTAGTATTTATTAACTTCTCCCAACCCCCCAGCCTTACCCTCATAATAACGCTTTAATACATCTATACTATATATTAAGCAAAAGGGAGTTTTTAATCCCAAGCCTTGTGAGAGCTCCAATCTCCCAATCTAAATTTCTTGATTTTTTGATTTAAAAAAAAAATCCTTAGCATTTATTAACTTCTCCCAACCCCCAAGTCTTACCCTCATAATAACACTTTAATGTATTAAGAATAAGCATTAAAAAAATTCTTTAAAATCCAACACATATGAATTTCTTGAAAAGTCTCAATACATATGATTATTATCCCTCATAATAACACTTTAATGCATTAAGAACAAGCATAAAAAAAATTTATTGAAAAGTCCAACACATATGATTATTATCAAAATATTAAACTTTAATATAATCTATACTATATATTAAGCAAAAGGGGGTTTTTAACCCCAAGTCTTGTGGGAGCTCCAATCTCCCAATCTAAATTTCTTGATTTTTTGATTTAAAAAAAAAAAAAAACCTTAGCATTTATTAACTTCTCCCAAACTCCAAGTCTTACCCTCATAATAACACTTTAATGCATTAAAAACAAGTATAAAAAATTTCTTTGAAATCCAACATATATGAATTTTCTTGAAAAGTCTCAACACATATGATTGTTATCAAAATACTAAATTTTAATATAATATAATAAAAAAAAAAGACATTTAATTCCTTGAAAAGTTCAACTCATATGATTATTATCAAAATATTAAACTTTAATATAATATAAAAAAGGAAAAAAAAAGACATTTAAAAATAAAAATAAAAAGACATGTAAAAATCGCAATTCACATATGTAGTTAATTGTAATAAATCTATACTATATATTAAGCAAAATGGGATTTTTAACCCCAAGCCTTGTGGGAGCTCCAATCTCCCAATCTAAATTTTCTGATTTTTGATTTTTGGATTGTATCTATAATTATTTGTATGAGGGGATTTTAAATGCTGATCAAAAGAATTTAACCAAATCAATAATTGTAGGCATGTGGAAAAACATGTGGATTGAAAAAAGTTAATAAATGCTGATCAGAAGATTTTGACCAAATCAATAAATGCTAAGTTTTTTTTTTAAATAAAAAATTTGGAAAATTCAGATTGGGATATTGGAGCTCCTACAGGCCTTGGGAGTTAAAAACCCCATTTTGCTTAATATATAATATAGATATAGATAGATAGATGGGATAATTATAGATATTTATTTTTATTTTAGATTTTTTTAATATATAAATTATGTTTTTTAAGATTTTTTATAAAAATAATTTAACAATTTTATCACTAACCATAGTGTATGAGATAAGTTAAAAAGGGTTCTGCAATAACTATACACAAGTTGTATCTATAATTATTTGTATGAAGGGATTTTAAATGCTGATTAAGGGATTTTAACCAAATCAATAAATGCAGGCAAGTGGAAAGACATCTGATTAGGGGATTTTAACAAAATCAATAAATGTTGGCAAGTGGAAAGACATGTGGATTGAAATAAATTAATAAATGCTGATCAGGGGATTTGACCAAATCAATAAATGCTGAGTTTTTTTTTAAATAAAAAAATTTAGAAAATTTAAATTGGGATATTAGAGCTCCTACAGGCCTTGGGGTTTAAAAACCCCCTTTTGCTTGATATATAGTATAGATAGATAGATAGATAAATGTTTTTTTAAGATTTTTTATAAAAATAATTTAAAAATCTTATCAATAATCATAGTGTATAGGAGAAGTTGTAAAGGGTACTGCAGTAACTATGCGCGGGTTGTATCTATAATTATTTGTATGAGGGAATTTTAAATGTTGATAAGGGGATGTTGACCAAATCAATAATGGTAAGCATGTAGAAAGACATGTAGATTGGAAAAAGTTAATAAATGTTGATTAGGAAATTTTGACCAAATCAATAAATGCTGAGGATTTTTTTTTTGTTAAAATCAAAAAATTAAGGAATTAGGATTGAGAGATTGGAGCTCTCACAAAGTTTGGGGTTAAAAATCACCTTTTGCTTAATATATAGTATAGAAGTATAGATAGATAGATATAGATAATAATAAATAAATGAATAAATAAAGCTACAGCTTTTAAGATTTTTTATAAAAATAATTTAACAATCTTATCACTAACCATAGTGTATGAGAGAAGTTGAAAAAGGTACTGCAGTAATTATATACAGATTGTATCTATAATTATTTATATGAGGAAATTTTAAATGCTGATCAGGGGATTGTATCAATAAATGTAGGTATGTGAAAAGACATGTGTATTGAAAAAAGTTAATGAATGCTGATAAGGAAATTTTGACCAAATCAATAAATGTTAATTTTTTTTTTTAATAAAAAATTTAGAAAATTCAGATTGGGATATTGAAACTCCCAGAGGCCTTGGGAGTTAAAAATCTCCTTTTGCTTAATATATAGTACTAGCCCATCACCCGTGCTACGTATGGGATAATTATAGATATTTATATTTATTTTAGATTTTTTTTAATATATAAATTATGTTTTTTAATATTTTTTATAAAAATAATTTAACAATTTGATTACTAACCATAATATACGTGAAAAAGTTGAAAATGATACTGCAGTAACTATACACGAATTGTATCTATAATTATTTGTATGAGGGGATTTTAAATGCTGATCAGGAGATTTTGACCAAATCAATAAATGTAGGCATGTGGAAAGATATGTGGATTGAAAAAAGTTAATAAATGCTGATCAGGGGATTTTGACCAAATCAATAAATGCTAAGTTTTTTTTTAAATAAAAAATAAAAAATTTAGAAAATTCAGATTGGAATATTGAAGCTTCCATAGGTCTTGGGGGTTAAAAACCCCCTTTTGCTTAACACGAAATAATTATAAATATTTATATTTGTATTAGATTTTTTTTAATATATAAATTATGTTTTTTAAGATTTTTTATAAAAATAATTTAACAATCTTATCACTAAGCATAGTGTATGAGAGAAGTAAAAAAGGGTACTGCAGTAACTATACACAGATTGTATCTATAATAATTTGTATGAGGGGATTTCAAATGCTGATCAGGGGATTGTATCAATAAGTGCAGGCATGTGCAAAAACATGTGGATTGAAAAAAGTTAATAAATGTTGATCAGGAGATTTTGACCAAATCAATAAATGTTGAGTTTTTCTTTTTTTAATAAAAAATATAAAAAATTCAAATTCGGATATTGAAACTTCCACGGGCCTTGGGGGTTAAAAACCCCTTTTTACTTAATATATAGTATAGATATAGATAGATAGATAGATATAGATATAGATAATATAATATAGATAGATAGATGTGTTGAAATTTTCAAGGAATTTTGTTCATGCTAGTTTTTAATGCATTAAAGTTTAATTATGAGGGGGTTTTGACCAAATCTCCCAAAAGGCATGTGGATTGGGAGAAATTAATAAATGCTGAGTTTTTTTTTTTTAAAATCAAAAAATTAGAAAATTAGGATTGGGATATTGGAGCCCCCACAAGCCTTGGGGGTTAAAACCCCCTTTTGCTTAATATATAGTACTAGTAGTAAACCCGTGCTATGCACGAGACTGATTTATAGTATATAAATTTTTTAATAAAGCATCAAGTTCTAAATTTTGTCATAAAATTATAATCATAATGAATAAAGATCATCTTCTCAAATTTCATAAGTAAAGGCAATAATTTAAAAAGTAGAGATGCACAAAATGTTATTATAATTCAACTGATCTATTTTTTCTTGAAATAATAAACTTGATTTCTATCTAATGAAATAATACTAACAATAAATAAAATATTTCTCAATAACCCTAATGTCTAAAACATATATATGCCAAAAAGAATTACTAATAAATTGAATGCCATAAATCTATCTATCTATATTTGTTATGGGTTTATATATATTTTTAATTTATATATATATGGTTATAAATATTTGTGGGTTTGTAATTTTTTTTATCACTTTATGCCAAATATATTTTTTATTTTTAAAAATTTTAAAATTGAAAATTTCTATTTAATGCTTGAAGCTCTTGTAAAAAAATAAAAAAAAATCAAAATTTTAAATTAGATTTGTTTAGATGGACTTTAAAAAAAATAAAATTTGAAATTAGATATTGAGAGATAAAATAAAGATTTTAACTGAACATATAGGATCAAATTTGTTAAATACGAAAGATTTTAACAGAAGCAAGATAGATCAAATTTGTTAACTTTATCTACTTGTATATCAAAATTTTTTTTTTTTTACGTTTATTTAAAAAAAAATAGAAATTAGGAAAATTAGTAAAGGGGACTTGAGAGAATATCAGTAGGAAAGAAAGTGATTAAGAGTTAGTATTAAGGGTTTGGAGGCCTTTCATGTTTCATACTACATTCTTATAATATATAAAGAAGATAAAAGAAACGGAAGAGACTGAACATCTTATAAATATTTTATTTTTATTTTTTCATATGTACCAAAATCACACATTAATATAAGTAATTTTGTCTTTCTTATTTGGTCCTTAGTTTTTTATTTTATTTTATTATTATTATTTATTATCTAAGATTAATGTTTTAACCATTTGTCACACATGACCTCAAGCTAAAACTTTAGCAAGAAAGGAAAAACAATGGTGTGCTCATATCTATTGGACTAAGAAAAAATTGTGCCCAAAAAAATTGAAATACAATTAACAACAGTGAACACTCAAATAGAAAAACTCTCCATCTCATATACACCATTTTTATGATTCAAGATTCTAGTTATACACACACCAAAAAAAAAACAAAAATGGAAAGAAAGAAAAGGGCAACAAAAACAGAAGTGTCCTCTTTACATAGGAGTCTTTGATAAGTTTTTTATTGACATATTGTTTTAAGACTCGTTGGCCATATGTGCTTCCAAACTAAATTTTCTTCCTCATGGTAAAACTTTCTAATTCCTCTATAAAAGCCATCTATTTGATCGTTCCAGTAATTCTCGATTATCCTTCTCATTTATTGTTGTTTATTCTCCTTGTGACTTAGGAGTATTGTTTGAACTTCAAAACTATTGTAACTTGTAAAATACTAAATTTTCTCAAATATAAGAAAAAGAAAAACATATACAAAAAAAGAAAAAAAATAATTTGACAGATTGCTTTATTGATATGGAATACAAACACACAAAAATTCTATGTAAAGCAATTGTTTTGTCTATATAATAAGTGAAACATATAACTCAAAAACTTGGAAAGGGGCTTAAAAAATAAATAAAAATAAAGCAGTGGCAACCTTTGTTGTATCATATGTACCAATCTCTAACTTTATTACGGATTGGCCATCTAGGCAGTACCAATCTAACTTTCTTATGAAATGACCATGGAGGTGATGGTGACAAATAAGGGCAAGTTTTTGGGAGAGAGACATAGTCATATTTTTATTTTTTTATAAGAAGCAGTGTGAGATTGAAACAAAAATGTAACTATATATAAGAAGGGAAGAGAGACATGTGAGAGAAGAAGTCATGTGAAAGGAGGTTACTTTAATTGAGATGAAGGAAAGAGGTGATAAGAGAGTTTTAAAATTTTTAATTTATCTAAAGTGATAAATATATATTTTTTCTTATATATTTCATGTGGATTTTTGTCTCTCATCTATTTTGGCTAGAAAAAACAGGGTGAGAGAGGAAAAAGTGCCACCTCATTTTTTTAATCTCTCAAAATTATGAGAAATTAGGTTTAAATAATTGATAGTCTGTGAGCTTCCACTACATTTGCTTATATAGATAGATAGATAGATAGATAGATAGTATAGATAGATATAGATAGTATAGAAGTATAGATAGATATAGATATAGATATATCGGTAAAAAGATAGATATCAAATCTAATTTGAAAAAAGATGAAAGTAAAATAAACATCCTTTAAAAAAAAGAAGAAGAGAGAAATGTGAGAATTCAGTTGTTGATAATCAAAATTTTTAAAAAGATAAGATATTTATGAGAGATTATGTATGAGTAGAAGATAATTTAATTTTTGTTATATCGAAATAAAGGCATATATATTTTCTTAAATAGTAACAAAATAAATTTACTTTTTTAATAAAGTTGTAATAGAATAAAATATATTTAATTTTTAAATTGCATGCTTGATGATAATTTTTTTTTAAAAAAAAATTGATGGTAGCCAATTGTTATCATTATAGCCAAAAAGAATTTAATAGTAATCAATCATTAACCAATAATTTTGGATAAAATCATGGATAGCCAATAAAAAATCAACACTTAGCAACTTAAATTTTGTAAAAATTTTTTTAAAAAAAATTGAAAAATTCAGAAAAAAAAGTATTGGAATTCCACAAATCATATAGTTAAATATTTTAATTAATTTTAAAATTTAAATGTTAAATCCAGTAATATTATGCCATGTGTAATAATTCAAAATTTAGATAATACACTAATAGATTTGAGTCTTTTTTTTCTAATATTGTAAAAAAAAAAAATTCAAAATTTTAAATTAGATATGTTTAGATAAAATTTAAAGATTTTAAAATTTTAAAATTAAATATTGTTAGATGTACCAATCACTTTAAGCCAAATATAATTTTGTTTTCAAAAATTTTAAAATTGAGAAATTGTGTTTAAGGTTTGAAGCTGTTGTTTGTGTTTGTGTTGTTAAGTGGGTGCATATTGGTTGTAGATGATCCGAAGAACTCTCATTTGAGAGAGCTTGAAGGAGCAAAAGTGAGATTAACTTTATGCAGAGCTGATCTTCTTGATTTCGAGAGTTTACGCAAAGCCATTAACAGGTGTGATGGTGTGATAGACATGAGATAAAGTAAATTAAATTAAATTCAAGATTTGATGAGTTTTGAATCTAATTAAATGGAAAAACAAAAGCAAATTACAAATTAAAAAGTAAGCAAGCCCAAATCGTGCGAAATGTAATAATGAAGAAGATAAAAAGATATGTAGATAAACTGAAAAATAATGAAAAAAAGAAATATATATATACACAAAAGTAATAAACACTGAAAAAATATATATAAAGTAAGAAATAATATTATGAGCATAAAAATGAAGAAAATGAAAAGATATGCAGATGAACTAAAAATATTTAAAAATATATATACACACAAAGTAACAAACACTGAAAAAATGCATATAAAGTAAAAAATAATATTATAGTGACCTTGTAATGATTTTTTTGCAAATAATCAGACTTGCAAAATGTAACAATGGAGAAGATGAGTTATTATGAGAAAATAAAAGATGACTGGAATAAATTGAATAGAGAAATGTATGTGTGGGAGTTGTAGAAGTTGTTGGTTTTTTTTTTAAATTGAGATTGAGAGTGAGATAGATATTATTGTGAGTGATGGATATAGCTGTTGTAGGAGTTGTTGGTTTCTTTTTTTAAATTGAGATTGAGAGTGAGATAGATATTATTGTGAGTGATAGATATAGATGAATATTTTATTATTTTGGGATAAGTATTATTATGGGTGATGGATATGGATGAATATTTTATTATTGTTTAATTTTATATTTTATATAAGGAGAAGGAGTGAGAAGGCTTGAAGAGTAGGAAAGGATGTAAAGGGAAGTGCCACATAATATTTTTTTTTTTTCAAAATTATGAGAATTTAGGATTCAAGTTTTAGAGTCTTTTGACTTAACAACTACATTTGGTTATATATATAATATAGATAGATAGATAGATATAGATATAGATAGATAGACTAGCATATCACCCGTGCTATGCACGGATTGTATTTATAATTATCTATATATGTGAATTGTGATTTTTAAATTTTTTTTTAAATGTTTTTTTTTTCTTTTTTTGTATTATATTAAAGTTTAATATTTTCATAATAATCATATGTATTGGACTTTTTAAGAAATTTTTTTTATACTTGTTCTTAATGGATTAAAGTGTTATTATGAGGGATAATAATCATATGTGTTGAGACTTTTCAAGGAATTTATGTATTGGATTTCAAAGAATTTTTTTTGTGATTGTTCTTAATGCATTAAAGTGTTATTATGAGGGTAAGACTTGGGAGTTGGAGAAGTTAATAAATGATAAGATTTTTTTTTTTTAAATCAAAAAATTAGAAAATTTAGATTGGAAGATTGGAACTCCCACAAGGCTTGGAGTTAAAAATCCCCTTTTGCTTAATATATAGTATAGCGACCCCGGTCTTTTTCCCATTTGATTATTGTATTCGGACTTATGTTCCGTGGATTCCGTTGTCATATTATTGTCGTTGTTGTCCTTGATTCCTTATTCTTTGGTTATAGGATGTTTTGGGCAGGTTGATTACAGGTTGGTTGAGTCTAGAAACAAATTCTTGATGTTCAGTTTTTGGCTTGCTCGCTCGAGCGAGCTTCTCTTCGCTCGAGCGAGGTCCTTCTTGGTTCGTCGCTCGAGCGAGCATTTCTTGGCTCGAGCGAGGGTTGCGTCCAGTGCTAGACCTGAGGGCAGTGTTTGTTGGCTCGAGCGAGCTTTCCTTCGCTCGAGCGAGATGGTTTGTCTTTGGCTCGAGCGAGCTTCTTTTCGCTCGAGCGAGGTCTGTTTTTGTGTCTTGTCGCTCGAGCGACCAGGTCTTCGCTCGAGCGAGCCTGTCCAGTATTTAAACGCAGCAGCAGTTTTAAAACGTCTTTTTTCACAATTTTTGATCCAGAAACCCTAGTTTCGAGTTTCTTTTCTCTCAACTCATCTTTTCCTTGGGTTTGATCTATCTAGAGGGCGTTTTTAATCTAGTTCCTTCATTAAAAAGGTAGAGGAGAGTGAGAGCTTTCATTTAATCGGAGCAATTGTTGATTTGGAGCACTTTGGGGTTTTGAGCATCATCTTCTCCTTCTCCTTTTGGGTTCTTCTGTTTAAGGTAGGGATTTCCTACTCCTTGTATACGTTTTAATCCTAAGTGTTGGTGTTTTGGTATGTGGGAGGTAGTTTGGTAATTTTGGGGGAAAACCTTAGGGTTTTGTTATAGATTAATTCATGTAATTAATTTAAAGGGGAATTGTGTATTGGTTAAATTCATGAGATTTGGGGAAATTGAGATTTTGTTGATGTAGTTGAATATTTAATCACTCATCTGTGAAATTGATATATATATATTGTGATATTTATTTCTTGCTTAGAAATAATTGATTTGGGGCTATCGGTGGAGGATAGCCAGTGATTGTTGTAGACCTTGCATGTGGCTTAGGTATAACTGGAATTTAGTCAGCTGTTTGACTGTTGAATTAATACAGAACATTACTTGTATTGATTATGTGTTGTATATGGCAAGTATTAATTATGTTGCATATGCATTTGGTTTTGGAGGAGATAGGGGATGAACTCCCGGTTTAGGGGAAGAAAGGGGATGGACCCCTAAACCAGATGTGTTGGGAGGAGAAAGGGGATAGACCCCACTAGCATCACATTTATGTGTACTTATTGTTAATAGAAGTATTTCTATTTATTGTTGGCATGATACATCACCACCATGTGTATCAGTTGGGAAGTATGGAAGTGAATGTGATTGTGATTGATGTAACACCAGTATGTGTGTTTATTATATTGTAAGAAAGGTTAATCTGATTTGTTATCCTTGTTGAGTTGTTTGGCCAGGTTGTGAGCCATGTAGGTATAAGTGGAAAGTGAGTTGTGTCGTAGACCACGTGTCATAGACTGTATAGGCATTCGTGTTATAAAATTTGGGAATTTATTATCTTGTGCTAACCATGTATCGGATGTTAATGCTTTAGTTAATTCTTATGCCTGGTTTAGTATTTCTCTACTGGGCTGTGGCTCACCCTATATGGGAACTTCATTTTCAGGTGCAGATGGTTCACTGCCTCCAAGGACTTAGCTTGTGAGGGATTGGAACTCGAAGATTTGTTTCTAGTTTATTTGCTTTTATATGTAAAACACTCAAGCCTAGGGCTTTATTTGTTTTTGAGTTAGAACTCATGGATTTGTGTCCAAGTATTGGCTTGGCAAGATGTAAGCCCGTAGGGCATTTATTTTGATGTTTTATTTCTTAATACTCTGATGAATGGAATTATATTCTTGTTTTGATATGATGATGTATGTTAATATTATTTATTATGGGTTTAATTTTGAGGGCGTGACAACTTGGTATCAGAGCGTACCGGGTTCGAATACTTTGGGTACGTGGGAAGTGATTAGTATCACAATGGGTTCGTCTCGTTTGATAGAGACTTAGTGTAATGATTGCATGCTTATATGATAACATGTTTATGTGACTATGTGGGTATGGAATGTAGTTTCTGGGATGTTGATTGGACCCTTGAGTCCCTGAAAGTCTTGTTGGAAAGGCACTTGATCAATGTTGTTTCCAACCGGAACTTTAGTGACGCCTCGGGACTATCATTATCCAGAAATGAAATTCGTAGGTGCTTATGTGATTATGTGCTTACGTGGTGTGATTTATTGTTGTCCAATGTATTAGGACGCGAGTGTCATAGTTTTGGCATATTATTTAGAGTGCTAACGTCTTTGTTTCTTTTATTAGGATGTCAGGACGAGGACGAGGTCGTGGTAGGCGTGGTAGGCAGGCCAGGCAAGAAGTGCCTATACCGGAGGAGATTCCGACGGTTCAGGAGGGTGTTGGCCAGGCCAATGCGGCCGAGCCAGTAGGGCAGCAGGGTTTGGGCACTTTGGCCCAAGAGATAGCAGGGGCATTTCAGGCGTCAGTGGACATTCTGAGGGCTGCGAATCCAGCCCAGGTAGTTCCGGCCCCGGTAGTTGCTGCAGATGCAGGGCCTTCTTTTCTGAAGAGGGAGTTTTTCCGGTCTCAACCGGAAGTGTTTGTTGGTGATCCTAGCGAGCCGCTTAAAGCAGACGAATGGCTCGAACAGACAACGAAAACGTTTGAGATGCTTGGCATCGAAGACGAGGGGTTGAAGGTGACCTTGGCATCTTTCCAGCTGAAAGGGGATGCGGGTCAGTGGTGGAAGTTCACCAAGGGTCGCATTGGAGGTACTTGGAAGGAGTTTGTTGATGCTTTTCAGGAGAAGTATCTGTCTCCAGCTGTTCAGGAGACGTTGAGAGATCAGTTCTGCCAGCTGAAGCAGAATAGTTCATCAGTGGCTGAGTTTGAGGCCTTATTTACTAGTTTGTCCAGGTTCGCACCTGAGTTAGTGGCGTCCGAGGAGCGCCGGTGTATAGAGTTCGAGAAGAAGTTGAGGCGCGGCCTCAAATTGAGAGTTGTGCCGACTATGATTAGGGATTTTGGGCGTTTGGTTGATGCAGCAGCCCATACTGAGATTGCGATGCGGGAGGAGGAGGAAGGGCAGAAAGGCTCCAAGAGGAGTCAGGATGGTCAGGGCGATGGCAGGAGGCAGAGAGGTTTCACTCCTCAGCAGCCTCAGAGTAGCTTCTCTAGGTCTACTTTTCCTGTACCGAGTGCTAGTTCGGGGAAAGGCAGTCAGGGAGATATTACCTGTTTCAAGTGTGGCCAGCTGGGCCATAAGTCTTCAGTCTGTCCTCAGAAGGGAGGAGTGCAGAGGGCAGCATCTTCTTCGGCTCGATCACAGAGCCAGAGTCAGGGTAGAGGCCAGTCGCTCTCTTGTTTTCAGTGTGGTCAGCCGGGGCATATGAAGAGGTTCTGCCCGCAGTTAAGTGGCACACCTGGTGCGTCTGGTTTGAGTTGTTTTCAGTGTGGTCAGCCAGGGCACCTGAAGAGGTTTTGCCCACAGTTGAGTGGCACATCTGGTGCATCTGGTTTGAGGCAGACTCAGAGTCAGCCAGTTCAGTCCGTTCAGGCCTCGAGGACTAATCAGGGGGCTTCATCGTCCCATTCGGTGCAGCAGTCTTATGCTCCTAGGGGTGAGCAGGTTGATCAGAGGTCGTCTGGGCGCGTGTATGCTGTTACCGCGCAGGATCTGGTGCCGACTCCGTCGGTTGTGAGAGGTACCTTCTTGTTTTGCAATTCAGTTGCTAGTGTTTTGATCGATACGGGTGCATCTCATTCTTTTGTGTCTGCTGCATTCGCATCTATTTTGGAGTTGGAGTTAGCACAGTTAGCATCTCCTATTTGTGTAGTGTCACCACTTGGGGGCGAATTAATTTTGAAACAAGGTGTTAGGGGTTGTGATATAGAGGTCGATGATCATAGAATCCCTTTTTCTTTTGTGGTTATGCCCATGAAGGGCTTCGATGTTATTTTGGGTATGGACTGGTTATCGTCATACCGGGCATTTATTGATTGCTACCGTCAAAGGGTCACCTGTTGTACAGTTAGCGGGGAACGTTTCCATTTTCTAGGGGACAGGGTTGGTAGTGTTTTGCCACCAGGGTACGATCCGCGAGGGCGGAGTGAGCTTAGTGGTCTACTTGCTAGCCTTGAGAGTAGTGAGTGTGATGAGACCCAGATTGTGTTACCGAGGGTGGTTTGTGAATACCCGGACGTCTTCCCCGAGGATCTTGTTGGTTTGCCACCTCATCGAGAGATTGAGTTCTCTATTGATTTAGTGCCCGGCACGGCGCCGATTTCTATGGCACCTTACCGTTTCGCCCCAGCTGAGTTAGTTGAGTTGAAGGTTCAACTCCAGGAGTTGCTAGATAAGGGCTATATCCGTCCTAGTGTTTCGCCGTGGGGAGCACCGGCCCTATTTGCTAAGAAGAAAGGTGGTGCTTTGAGACTGTGTATAGATTACCGGAAATTGAATCGGGCTACGGTTAAGAATAAGTACCCTATGCCTCGTATAGATGATTTGTTTGACCAGTTGAAGGGTTCCCGTTGTTTCTCTAAGATAGACTTGAGATCGGGTTATCATCAGTTGAGAGTCAGGGAGGAGGACATTCCAAAGACGGCATTCCGTACGCGGTATGGCCACTATGAGTTTCTGGTGATGCCGTTTGGGCTCACCAACGCACCGGCAGTGTTTATGGATTTGATGAATCGGATCTTTCGGGAATTCTTAGATCGTTTTGTGGTCGTCTTCGTGGACGACATTCTGATTTATTCACCTTCAGAGGAGGAGCACGAGGAACACTTGAGAGTGGTGCTTGAGTTACTTAGAGCCCATAAGTTATATGCTAAGTTTGGGAAGTGTGAATTCTGGCTAGAAGAGGTAAAATTTTTAGGCCACGTAGTTTCTGGGAAAGGGGTGTCTGTTGATACATCCAAGATTGAGGCAGTGCAAGATTGGGTACAACCTAAGAGTGTGTTTGAGATCCGCAGTTTTCTGGGATTGGCAGGGTATTATCGTCGGTTTGTGAAGGATTTCTCCAAGTTAGCTTCACCGTTAACTAGATTGACTCGGAAGGGAGTCAAATTTGTATGGAGTGAGACTTGTGAAAAGTCGTTTCAGGAATTGAAGGTTAGATTGACCACCGCTCCGGTCTTGATTATTCCGGAGAGAGGGTTAGGTTATGCAGTTTACTGTGACGCCTCACGAGAGGGTCTGGGTTGTGTGTTGATGCAAGAAGGGAAAGTGGTTGCCTATGGCTCACGCCAGTTGAAAATTCATGAGAAGAATTACCCTACGCATGATCTAGAGTTAGCAGCTGTGATATTTGCCTTGAAGATTTGGAGGCATTATCTGTTTGGTGAGAAATTTGAAGTATTCTCCGATCATAAGAGTCTGAAATATCTGTTTACACAGAAAGACTTGAATCTGAGGCAGAGGAGATGGATGGAATTTATTGAGGATTATGATTTCGAGTTACACTATCATCCGGGAAAGGCCAATGTTGTGGCCGATGCCCTTAGTAGGAAATCTGTTGGTGACGTTGCTAGTATAGCCATCCGAGAGTGGGAGATGTTGGGTGCAGTTGGGGAGTTTGATTTGCATCTGGGCGAATCCGTTGAGGCTGCGACCTTGTTTTCTGTTGTTGCACAGCCTACACTTGTGACTCGAGTGTTAGAGGCTCAGAGGGGTGATCTTGAGGTAGAATCTCTCCGGGAGAAGATTTCTAGTGGTAAGGTTGAGAAGGGTTTGACGGTGTATCCCGATCTGAGTGTGAGATACCGAGACCGTCTGTTTGTGCCGGAGTCGTGTCGAGAGGAGGTACTCCGAGAGTTTCATCATTCGCGCCTTGCGGTGCATCCGGGAGGCACTAAAATGTATAGGGATTTGGGTCGCCAGTTTTGGTGGCGGGGTATGAAGAGAGATGTGGCAGCTTTCGTATCTAAGTGCCTTACTTGTCAGCAAGTGAAGGCCGAGCATCAGAGGCCAGCGGGTTTGTTGCAACCCTTACTTATTGCCGAGTGGAAGTGGGAACATGTCACTATGGACTTCGTTGTGGGTCTTCCTAGGACTCAGCGAGGTAATGATGCTATTTGGGTGGTTGTGGATCGGTTGACTAAGTCAGCACATTTTATTCCTATGCGTGTGAGAGATTCGGTGGATCATCTTGCCGATTTATATGTTCGGGAAATAGTAAAGTTGCATGGGGTTCCAGTGACGATTGTCTCAGATAGAGATCCTCGTTTCACTGCCAGGTTGTGGCAGAGTTTGCAGAGTGCTTTAGGCACTAAGTTGACATTTAGTACGGCTTACCATCCTCAGACTGACGGGCAGTCAGAGCGTACCATACAGATCCTTGAGGATATGCTTCGGGGTTGTGTTCTTGATTTCAGTGGGTCGTGGGAGAGGCACTTGCCATTGGTGGAGTTTGCCTATAACAACAGTTTTCAGTCTAGTATCGGTATGGCACCATTTGAGGCCTTGTACGGCCGACCGTGTAGATCTCCAGTTTGTTGGGCCGAGGTGGGTGATGCACCTTTGATAGGTCCGGAGTTAGTGAGGGAGACGACGGAGAAAGTTGGGCTTATCCGTAAGAGACTTGTTACAGCCCAGAGTCGTCAGAAATCTTATGCCGACCGTAGGAGGAGACCTTTGGTGTTTGAGGTAGGTGATCATGTCTTTCTGAAAATCTCACCTAGGCGAGGTTTAATGAGGTTCGGGAAGAGTGGGAAGTTGTCCCCTCGGTTTATTGGCCCCTTTGAGATCCTTGAGAGGATTGGCGAGGTTGCTTATCGTTTAGCTTTGCCACCGCAGTTGTCCGGAGTTCATGACGTGTTTCATGTGAGTATGCTTCGGAAGTATGAGCCGGATCCATCGCATGTGTTGGATTGGACCGATTTAGTTGTTGATGAGGATGTTTCGTATGAGGAGAGGCCGATTCGAGTCTTGGATAGGCGGGATCAAGTCCTGCGTGGTAAGACCATCCCTTTAGTGAAGGTTTTGTGGAAGCATCACGGAGTGGAGGAGGCCACTTGGGAACGTGAGTTGGAAGTCCGTGAGAAATATCCGGACTTGTTTGTGGAATTGTAATCGTGTGTTTAGATTATGTAATATTGTGGAACTTGAGAATTTTATATATGTCTTAAGCTAGAAAACATTGAGAATGTTTTGGTTTAATGTTAACATGTTGAAACTTGCCTTTTTATGGAAGTGGAGTATAACATTTATATATATTGAATGTGTTGTTTATATCATGAGATTGAATATGATATGGAAATTGTTAACATTGAGAAGAATAATGCATAATATTCGTGCAAGTTGAAATATATGTTGATTTATATATACTGTGAGATAGCTCTTGATAAGAGATGAAGTGACCGGTTTTGGGTCAAGTTGTTGTTTATTGTTGTATTTATATCATTGGGAATTGAGGAAAAATTCATTTTTACAAACTCATGCTTAATTTCGGGGACGAAATTCTTTTAAGGGGGGGAGGTTATAGCGACCCCGGTCTTTTTCCCATTTGATTATTGTATTCGGACTTATGTTCCGTGGATTCCGTTGTCATATTATTGTCGTTGTTGTCCTTGATTCCTTATTCTTTGGTTATAGGATGTTTTGGGCAGGTTGATTACAGGTTGGTTGAGTCTAGAAACAAATTCTTGATGTTCAGTTTTTGGCTTGCTCGCTCGAGCGAGCTTCTCTTCGCTCGAGCGAGGTCCTTCTTGGTTCGTCGCTCGAGCGAGCATTTCTTGGCTCGAGCGAGGGTTGCGTCCAGTGCTAGACCTGAGGGCAGTGTTTGTTGGCTCGAGCGAGCTTTCCTTCGCTCGAGCGAGATGGTTTGTCTTTGGCTCGAGCGAGCTTCTTTTCGCTCGAGCGAGGTCTGTTTTTGTGTCTTGTCGCTCGAGCGACCAGGTCTTCGCTCGAGCGAGCCTGTCCAGTATTTAAACGCAGCAGCAGTTTTAAAACGTCTTTTTTCACAATTTTTGATCCAGAAACCCTAGTTTCGAGTTTCTTTTCTCTCAACTCATCTTTTCCTTGGGTTTGATCTATCTAGAGGGCGTTTTTAATCTAGTTCCTTCATTAAAAAGGTAGAGGAGAGTGAGAGCTTTCATTTAATCGGAGCAATTGTTGATTTGGAGCACTTTGGGGTTTTGAGCATCATCTTCTCCTTCTCCTTTTGGGTTCTTCTGTTTAAGGTAGGGATTTCCTACTCCTTGTATACGTTTTAATCCTAAGTGTTGGTGTTTTGGTATGTGGGAGGTAGTTTGGTAATTTTGGGGGAAAACCTTAGGGTTTTGTTATAGATTAATTCATGTAATTAATTTAAAGGGGAATTGTGTATTGGTTAAATTCATGAGATTTGGGGAAATTGAGATTTTGTTGATGTAGTTGAATATTTAATCACTCATCTGTGAAATTGATATATATATATTGTGATATTTATTTCTTGCTTAGAAATAATTGATTTGGGGCTATCGGTGGAGGATAGCCAGTGATTGTTGTAGACCTTGCATGTGGCTTAGGTATAACTGGAATTTAGTCAGCTGTTTGACTGTTGAATTAATACAGAACATTACTTGTATTGATTATGTGTTGTATATGGCAAGTATTAATTATGTTGCATATGCATTTGGTTTTGGAGGAGATAGGGGATGAACTCCCGGTTTAGGGGAAGAAAGGGGATGGACCCCTAAACCAGATGTGTTGGGAGGAGAAAGGGGATAGACCCCACTAGCATCACATTTATGTGTACTTATTGTTAATAGAAGTATTTCTATTTATTGTTGGCATGATACATCACCACCATGTGTATCAGTTGGGAAGTATGGAAGTGAATGTGATTGTGATTGATGTAACACCAGTATGTGTGTTTATTATATTGTAAGAAAGGTTAATCTGATTTGTTATCCTTGTTGAGTTGTTTGGCCAGGTTGTGAGCCATGTAGGTATAAGTGGAAAGTGAGTTGTGTCGTAGACCACGTGTCATAGACTGTATAGGCATTCGTGTCATAAAATTTGGGAATTTATTATCTTGTGCTAACCATGTATCGGATGTTAATGCTTTAGTTAATTCTTATGCCTGGTTTAGTATTTCTCTACTGGGCTGTGGCTCACCCTATATGGGAACTTCATTTTCAGGTGCAGATGGTTCACTGCCTCCAAGGACTTAGCTTGTGAGGGATTGGAACTCGAAGATTTGTTTCTAGTTTATTTGCTTTTATATGTAAAACACTCAAGCCTAGGGCTTTATTTGTTTTTGAGTTAGAACTCATGGATTTGTGTCCAAGTATTGGCTTGGCAAGATGCAAGCCCGTAGGGCATTTATTTTGATGTTTTATTTCTTAATACTCTGATGAATGGAATTATATTCTTGTTTTGATATGATGATGTATGTTAATATTATTTATTATGGGTTTAATTTTGAGGGCGTGACATATAGTATAGATATTAAACTTTAATATAATATAATAAAAAAAAGGCATTTAATTGCTTGAAAAGTCCTGCACATATGATTATTATCAAAATATTAAACTTTAATATAATATAAAAAAGGGAAAAAAGAAGACATTTAAAAAAAAAATTTAAAAATCATAATTTACATATATAAATAATTATAAACAAAATTCGTGCATAGCACGGGTGATATGCTAGTTAAGAATAAGCATAAAAAAATTCTTTAAAATCCAACACATATGAATTCATTGAAAAATCTCAACACATATCTATCTATCTATACTATATATTAAGCAAAATGTGGTTTTTAACTCCAAGCCTTGTGGGAGCTCCAATCTCCTAATCTAAATTTCTTAATTTTTTCATTTAAAAAAAAATCTTAGTATTTATTAACTTCTCCCAACTCCCAAGTCTTACCATCATAATAATATTTTAATACATTAAGAACAAGCATATTTTTTTTTTAAAATCCAACACATATGAATTTCTTGAAAAGTCCCAACACATGATTATTATCTCTCATAATAACACTTTAATACATTAAGAACAAGTATAAAAAAAATTATTGAAAAATCCAACACATATGATTATTATCAAAATATTAAACTTTAATATAATATAATAAAAAAAAGACATTTAATTCCTTGAAAAGTCTAACACATATGATTATTATCAAAATATTAAACTTTAATATAAGATAAAAAAGAAAAAAAAGAAGACATTTAAAAAAAAAAAATTTAAAAATTACAATTCACATATATAGATAATTGTAAACACAATCCGTGTATAGCACGGGTAATATGCTAGTTACTATTTAGTATAAAATTAGAAATTAAAAAAAATAAAATATAATTTCTAAAATTATAAAAAACAAATCGCATTTTAATGCAAGAATTTATTCATAAAAATAATAAGCATTTTAACAACCTCACCTAAAAGTGGTCACATTTATTGCAAAATCTGAAGGAGCGTGCATTGGATCTCCTATATTCTCCCGCGTGGGACTTCCATATCTCTACCCGTTACACCAACCCCCCTCTCTCTCTCTCTAACATTTACTTTCTAGAGAGAGAAAAACATGTATGTATGTATACATACAGAAACCAACTCACCTACGTCTATAGAGAGAGAAAGCTCGCTCCCGATCTCGATCGAGAGAGAGAGAGGGTTCGCAACGCTGAACACATCGAGGTTTCCAAATTACTCTCCGCCGAAAAATGTCGATAGCCTCCACTTTGAAACCCTCCAATCACTCTCTCCGTTTCGCCAATCTCAATCTCAACCGTTCATCACACGCTCAATCACCCTTCACCTTCAGCTTCCGCTCCTCCTCCTCCGCCGCCGTCGCCACCACCACTATCACCTGCCGCCCTATCCCTAGGCGGCCGGTTTTAGTTTTTTCTGGAGGCGACGGCATTGGCGGCGGAAACGGGCGGAGCTCTGGTGGACGCGGCGGCGGCGATGATGATGGTGAGGGAGAGGGAGAAGGAAAGGGAAAGGGATTTGGAGGGAATAGAGAGGAGGCTTTTCTGGCTTTGGCGGAGATCGGACGGTCGGTGGACAGTCTTCCCAAGGACTTGGCGGCTGCGATCGAGTCCGGTAGAATTCCTGGATCCATTGTTCTCAAGTACTTTGAACTCGAGAAATCGCCGTTTTTGCGGTGGCTGCTTCAGTTTGGCGGCTTCAAGGAACGGTTGTTGGCTGATGATCTGTTCTTGTTCAAAGTATTCATGGAGTGTGGTGTTGGGCTCTTCACCAAGGTATCGTTTGGTTTTGGTTTTGCTTTTTAAATTTATACATTTGTGTGTATCGGATATGTATTTTAGATAATTGGGTTTCGATCTTCAATATTGTTGGATCTCTCTAGTGCTCTGTTTTTTCACAACTATGTAAACTCTCTAATACACTAGATCGAAAGTATTATATCATAAAGGTTTTTATTATGCTTAACCAATTTACAATTTGTTATTATGTTTCGGTTGGTATAAGGATGTTTATTTGGAGAAGCAAGTATTTCTCTATTTGTGTATTCATTGATGATTTGTGAAAAATGGGATATGGGTGGCTGCAATTTCATTCCGGGTTATGCTCTGCAGTCACAATGTAAATTTATATGATGTTTGACAATAGTCCCTATTTACTGCTATAAGGGTGTTAATGAAGTTTCAAATGTAAGGCATAAGAAATATTACTGCATTAGAGAGAGAAGAAAGGCATCACTGAATGTAATTGGATCATGAGAAAGATAGTGTGGTTGGTTTAAGAATAGAAACATGTCTCTGGCGGGTATATAGTTGCAATTAAGGACACGTATAATGGGTCAATGATTAGATGTGCAAATCAACGCGTGCGATTTCCATATCTCTACCCCTTACACCAGCCTGAGATGAGGCTCCCATGTATGTCTTAAATTAAGAAACCAACTCACCTACGTCTATATATCGGTCACAACGTTGAACACATCGAGGTTTCAAATTACTTCCCGTCCAAAAATGTCGATAACCTCCACTTAAACACTCTCCAATCACTTTCTCAGTTTTGCCAATCTCAATCGTTCATCACACGCTCAACCACCTCTACCCTTCAACTTTAGCTTCCGTTCCTCCTCTGCCAGAATCGTTGCCACCCCTACTGTCACCCGGCGCCTGGCTGATTTTAGTTTTCTGGAGGCGATGGCATTGGCGAGGAAAGGGGTGGAACTCTAGTAGAGATGGCAGTGATGGTGGTGGTGGTGGTGGTGATGATAATGATGATGATGATGAGGGAGAGGGAGAGATAAAGGGATTTGGAGGCGATAAGGAGGCGGCTTTTTCGGCTTTTTCGGCTTTGGTGGAGATCAAGTGGTTGTTGAAAGGTTTCAAATCACTCTCCATCAAAAAATGTCGATAGCCTCCACTTTCACACTCTCGGTTTCGCCAATCTTAATCTCAACCGTTCATCACACCCTCAATCACCTTCGCCCTTTAACTCTAACTTCCGCTCCTCCACCACCGCCGCTGCCACCACTACTATCACTTGGCGCCCTAGGCAACCAGGTTTAGTTTTCTGGAGGCAATGGCATTGGCGGTGGAAACGGGCGGAGCTCCAGTGGAGGCGGCGGCGGAGGTGGTGATGATGATGAGGGAGAGGGAGAGGGAGAGGGAAATGGAAATGGAAAGTGAAAGGGATTTGGAGGCAATAGGGAGGAGGCTTTTCTCGCTTTGGCGGAGATCGGGCGGTCGTTGGACAGTCTTCCCAAGGACTTGGTGGCGGTGATCGAGTCCGGTAGAATACTTGGATCCATTGTTGTTAAGTACTTTGAACTCGAGAAATCGCCCTTTTTGCGGTGGTTGCTTCAATTTGGCGGGTTCAAGGAACGGTTGTTGGCTGATGATCTGTTCTTGTTCAAAGTATTCATGGAGTGTGGTGTTGGGCTCTTCCCCAAGGTATCGTTTGGTTTTGGTTTTGTTCTTTAAATTTGTACATTTGTGTGTATCAGATATGTATTTTAGATAATTAGGTTTTGATCTTCAATATTGTTGGATCTCTCTAGTGCTTTGTTTTTTCACAACTATGTAAACTCTCTAATACACTAGATCGAAAGTATTTTATCATTAAGGTTTTTATTATGCTTATCCAATTTACAATTTGTTATTATGTTTTGTTGGTATAAGGATGTTTATTTGGAGAAAAGTATTTCTCTATTTGTGTATTCATTGATGGTTTGTGAAAAATGGGATATGGTTGGCTGCAATTTCATTCCAGGTTATGCTCTGTAGTCACAATGTAAATGTTTGACAATAGTCCCTGTTTATTGCTTTAAGGGTGTTAATGAAGTTTCAAATGTAAGGCATAAGAAATATTACTGCTTTAGAGAGGGAAGAAAGGCATCACTGAATGTAAATTGGATCATGAGAAAGATAGTGTGGTCGGTTTAAGAATAGAAACATGTCTGTGGTGGGTATATAGTTGCAATTAAGGACACGTATAATGGGTCAATGATTAGATGTACAAATGACCGCGTGTGATTTCCATATCTCTACCCCTTACACCAGCTTGATATGAGGCTCCCATGTATGTATACATTAAGAAACCAACTCACCTACGTCTATATAGAGAGAGAAAGCTTGCTCCTGATAGAGAGAGAGAGAGAGAGAGAGAGGGGGGGGGTTACAGCATTGAACACACCAAGGTTTCAAGTTACTCTCCGTCCAAAAATGTCGATAGCCTCCACTTAAACACTATCCAATCACTTTCTCGGTTTCGCCAATCTCAATCTCAATCATTCATCACACGCTCAACCACCTTTGCCCTTAAACTTTAGCTTTTGTTCCTCCTCCACCACCGCCGTTGCCACCACTACTATCACTTGGCGCCCTAGGCAGCCGGTTTTAGTTTTTTGGAGGCAATGGCGTTGGCGTTGGCATTGGCGGTAGAAACGGGTGCAGCTACAGTGGAGGAGGCGGCGGCGGCGGTGGAAGTGGTGTGATAATGATGAGGGAAATGGAAAGCGAAAGGGATTTGGAGGCAATAGGGAGGAGGCTTTTCTGGCTTTGGAGGAGATCGGGCGGTCATTGGACAGTCTTCCCAAGGACTTGGTGGCGGAGATCGTGTCCGATAGAATACTTGGATCCATTGTTCTTAAGTCCTTTGAACTCTAGAAATCGCCATTTTTGCGGTGGTTGCTTCAGTTTGGCGGGTTCAAGGAATGGTTGTTGGTTGATGGTCTGTTCTTGTTCCAAGTATTCATGGAGTTTGGTTTTCACTTAGGTATTGTTTCTCTTTGTCTTGCTTGATTGTGGTTTTGTTCTTTCAATTTGTACATATACCAGATATATATTTTAGATAATTGGGTTTTGATCTTCAGTATTGTTGGATCTCTCTAACTTTGGTGCTCTGTTTTTCACAGCTATGTAAACTATCTAATATACTAGACCGAAAGTATTACACCAAAAAGGTATTTACCAAGAAGGTATTGCCTAACAAATTACAACAAAAAGTCCTAACAAATGTCATGCTTATCCAATTTACAATTTGTAATTTGGAGAAGGAATGAGTTGGCTGCAATGTTCTTTCCGGGTTATGCTTTGTAGTCACGATGTAAAATTGTATGATGTTTGATAAATAGTCCCTATTTACAGCTTTTGAGAGGGAAGAAAGGTATCCTTGAATGTAATTGGATCATGAGAAAGATAATGTGGCTGGTTTTAAGAATACAAACAGGTCTCTGCCAGGTATATCGCTGCAATTAAGGACATGTATAATGAGTCAATGACTAGATGTACAAATGTGAGAAGACGGTTCCAAATCAAGTAGCATTTCGTATAATTTTGAACTACTTTTAGCCTTTGGGGCAATATTTAGAATGAATAGGTCATGAGTGGTACAAAACTTGACAAAAGTAGGAGTAGAAGTGAAATTTAATTTGCAGGACGTTCCCTAATGTTATCGTTTTCTTATCATGGATTGATAATTGAGGGGGTGATTGGAGAGGATGTTACTTGAATAGTAGGTCATGAGTGCACTTGGAGTAGTGTGCAATCTTTATCAAATTATAAAAGATAATTTTGGAGCCCATTTGTTGCCCGGTTCTGGTTATTCCTTTTAAAACAAATTGAAATTTTGTAAATGTAAATGACATAATTCAAATTATGTGTGTGCTGAGTGACATAATGGCAACCTTGTATAATAAGAAAATCTATTAGGTACAAAGTTCGAGAGGGCAGACTCTCTCTACAAGGAGCAGTAACATAGTGCATCAGTGATATATTCTCTGAGATCATCTTCCTCCTATCTACCCACTTCCTCCGATTCCCTCCCCAATTTATTCTGGTTGTAAATTGCTTCTCTCAATGGGACATAATCTTCATTTGTTTGATCTATTTCTCCAGACTGCTGCAGAGTATCAAAAGCGAAAAGAAAACTTTTTTAAGGAGCTGGAATTTGTTTTTGCGGATGTGGTATGGCATCTTTTAATATTGATTTTATAATTTATTTGAGAAGTTTTGCTACCTTTGGCTCTTAAGCTCGATGCATGATTTTTAGCTCCTTATCTAAGGATAATAGTTCCACTAAAATTGTAGTGCCTTCCAATTGTTTTTTTTTTTTTTTTATATTTCTAACTTCTTGTTTTGTGTAGCTAACATGAGTTTATTTGGGAACATCTCTGAAAAAGGCAGTGTTTTCCCCTGAAATTTTCCCCATTTAAAACTTTTTGAGGGACTTTCCCGAGTTCTTTTCCTTTTTTTTTTTTAAAGGCGGGGGTGCTAAAAAATTGGACTTTCCTAAAAAATCAGGATGTATTATAGAGAAATTCATTGTTCTCCTGTGGAATATCTACTATTTAGACTCAGTAGTCAATACATATAGCTTTGTATTTTGAATATGTATAACTTTTAGCATTAATTTTCCAATTCCTTTCTGCTAGGTGATGGCCATTATTGCAGATTTCATGCTTGTCTACCTCCCTGCTCCTACTGTCTCTCTCCGACCACCAATTAACGTCAATGCTGGAGCTCTTGCTAAATTCTTTTATAACTGCCCTGAAAATGCATTTCAGGTTTACTTACTTCCCCTTTTAACTGATGTATTGGGTTAAAATTTTGTGTAGGTTATATAAATGTTCTTTTGCATACAATTAATCATCTGGTCCTCAAAATATCTCTGTAGGTAGCTCTGACTGGAACTTCCTATTCATTTGCACAGAGAATTGGTGCAATAGCGGTAAGGGCAAAGCTTAATTTGCGCATGTTTTATGAGAAAATTAGTTAGAAGTACCTCATTGTTTTTAAATTTTTCTTACAGCGTAATGGGGCAAAACTTTTTGCAGTTGGTACCACTTCATCTCTGGTAAATTTAACTCTCTTTTTCAATAGATTTGTTAATTAAGATGTACTCTTGTAGCTCATTGCTGTAACATATGGATTTCTTTTGCCTCAATTACCCTTTTTGTTCTGCTTCTCTCAGTTGTCATTATTAATGAGATAAAATTGTTTGACTTCTGTTTGAGAATCCTTCTTCTTCAGTCTCTTAAAGCATGCATTGTCTTTTGCCTACCAACTGAGATGCAGTTGCAATGTGATCTATTTTCCTAGTACACATTGTAAAGGAATTGTAAAAAATTGAGTTAATTATTCGAGCTCCAAGATTTATTTAGGGGAGATTGGATGAAATGGGATTGTAGTGAGAATTAGGGAGGACAAGTAATCTATGGGATGAATGGATGAGATAAGTGATCAAATATGATGAGATTATATATCATAAGGTTATTTGCACTATGTTTTGTTAAGGTTGGATAAAGGATGGGATCAAAGTTTTTAAAGGCGAATGTGTACCTTGAGGCGTTTTACCCCTCATGAGGCGAGGCGTAAGCCTCAGGGCGTTGAGGCGTAAGCATTTCAAATTTCAAATATTTTTAAAAATATTTTTTAAATAAATTAAATATTTTTAAATAGTTAAAAAAATAAAAACAAAATTAAATATAAATGTGTAAATACTTTTCACTTTAATGCGTTGAACATTTTACTACATAGAAGGAAGTTTTCCTTCACTAAAAGAGAAATCGATATTCTTAATTTCAATGATTGAGTTTTTCACTTGACCATTAACTGTGTTTTTCTTGATTGATCATTTACTTAATTTTTCCTGTAGAATATAGTTGTAAAAATGGATTCTTTTTAATTTTTTATGTTTAACAATCTAATAGACTAAGTTTAACAAATGCCCAAGGCAACTTCTGCATGTGCATATTCCTCATATGCTTATGCGCAAAAAGCGTAAAAAGCGCACTTAAGGAGCATGTCTCAAACTATGATGCGCAAGCCTTTGGGGAGTAATGCCTAAAAATCAAAGCCTTGATGCGTTTTACCTTAGCCTCAAGGCGAGGCGAGCATCGAGGCGAGCCTCAAGAAAGCCTTTTAAAACTCTGGATGGGATAAGTAGATATAATTGTTGGTTACTGTTGGATGAAGGAGCAAAGCAAACATGATCCAGTGACCTAATCCGCACAACCCCAAGGGGGGGAGGTGGTATTAGTTATCCCACCCATTTGAGCTGAAACATTCATCCATCTTCAACCTTCTATGAGCTAGTATTTCCCATGAGAAACTCCTATGGGTGAGTTGTCGTATCAAAATGCCAATGTTGCTCCCCCTGAGTGCCATCTAAACTTTTGTGAAGCAAAAGTCTCAATAAATTTGATTTCAACTGATATTATTTAAAGACATTTTTATGTGCGTTAATTGAATTCTCAAACAAAATGTTTCACAAATGTATAGAAGCCCTCTCCCAGTCACCATATTTTTTTATATTTATTACACATCCACACATCCCAGCAGAACAATGAGGACCGAAGAAGATAGGACTTCTTTCCTTAGTTGTGTTTCAGATTTTTTTCCCCTTTACTCAATTGCCCTTGATATTAATAACAGAAGGATCAATTTTGTCCATTTTTAGTGGGACTGTGGGGCTGCCGCCCACCCCAGCAGAACAATGAGGACCAAATAGCATATGACTTCTTTCCTTATGTTTCAGATATTTTTTACCCTTTACTCAATTTCCTTCAATATAAATGGCAGCAGGATCGATTTTGTCCATTTATAGTGGGACTGGGGGACTGCTACCTCCCTAAACATGTTGGAGCTTAGCACTGGTCATATGGATAAAGAAGAATGAAGCTTTATGCCTGGAGGGCCCTATTACTAGTATACTCTAGATAACGTGAAGGTCTTTCTGTCGCAACCAATTATCTAGTGAATGTTTGAAATGTGAATCAACCAGAACATTGCTTCTCTTTGTCTGTTTCCATTCCCTAACATTTACCCATGATTATTGTGTTATTTGAAGGATGGTCTGTTTTGCTAGTTTTATCATAACGTTTGCTTTGCTGGAGAATCATTAATACTGTTAGCACCTTTTTGGCATAGTAACTTCTATTACTAGTTTTTCACTTTTAGAAATCACTGTTGACCATGGTTAGAGATGCATGTGTTTGTTCTTGTGTTTGAAAGGTTTAGTTGGCAGAGCATATTAGTTTCTTGATGATAATTTCCCCGTTATGTTTCAATTTTTGTTCTTCTTACTGCTGTATTGTTATAGAAGTATATGAATTTGCTCAATTCAAACTTTTTAATTTTGAAATTTTGGTATAAAATCAATTTAATTTTTGTCCAGGTTGGCACGGTTGTTACCAATGCCTTGATAAATGCAAAGAAGGCTGTTGATAAGTCCTCTGCAGATGAAGTAGAGAATGTACCTGTATTAGCTACTAGTGTTGGCTATGGTGTCTACATGGCAATTTCTAGCAACCTTCGGTATGTTCTTGCACCCTCTTTCTTATCTTCATTGTCTCTACTCTCTACCATATAATTTCTTATCATCTGATACCATATAATTTCTTATCATCTGACCATACAATAGTGTGTTCTTGGTATCACACAATATTTGACAAGTTGACGCCAAAAGTTTGTGAAAGTAGCTTATAGTCACCGAGGATATGACATGTTACTCATAGGCACACTTGTGAAAATGTAAATATGTACTAGCAGACATAATTGTTAGGGGTGCTTGCGGTTCGGTTGCTGCAAGAGCTCTGTCGGATTGGCGGTTTGGAAAAAATCAATCAGCATCTGTCCACCGGATTGGCGGATGCAGATTGGCGGATTGGTTGATGGATGTGAATCGGTTTGGCGGTTTAAATTTTTACAAATTTTGAACATAATACAACAACTTGTCAAATACCAATAATAAATAAATATAAGAAAACCATGCATTATCAAAACTATTTCATTACTTTTTTTCTATTAAAAAACTATTTAATTTGATTTTTTTAAAAAATGACAAAATTAAGCCTTATATTTTCCACTCAAAAATACCAAATATCAACACTTGCCATTTAATAAAAGGATTTCTAAATTGAAAATACAACAGAATATCTAAATTCTTTTTCAATTGAAAATATAAATAGAATATCTAAACAAATTCAAAACACAAAATCTTATAAGTTACTAAGGGTACTCGTGGTTTGGAAAAAATCAACCCGCAACCGTCCGTTCGTCATCATGTATTTGTCCAAAATGCGGCGGTTCGGTTCGGTTCGGTTAGTTTGGGCAGATTGGAATATCTGCTGAGCACCCCTTGTTAGTCGTTCTCTTTTTTCCTTTTGTTTTTATTGAGACATATTTTTGTCTCTTTTGTTATAATATTAAGTAAATTTGCATTGAGTGTCCCAAAATATGTTGGTATATGTTCAGCCCTTCAAAACAAAAAAGAACATCAGTATGCTACATAACCCAAGAGGATTAGAAAAATGCTAGGGATACTAACAATCTTACTAACACACTCACAAGTTGATGTGGGTTCCATACCAAGTGATGGTTGATCTTATCAAAACTTGTGAGTGTCTTAGTAAGATTGTTAGTAAATGTGTAAGTATCCCTAGCATTCTTGAGAGGATTATGGATCCTTTATGCAAGTGTTTGAGCTACTTAGTGGTGCACATGATTGACTTGGTAGGAAGATATGCCAAGGGTGTGCAAAAAGTTGGATTTTGCATATTTATAGTTGGGGGACCAGTGTAATATTATTCGTACAATATGTGGTGCATATTGTATAACTCATATCGCATTGTAGACAAAATATAGTATTGAAAGTGTTCGAACCACAGAATCTTTTTTTGCCCATTCTTTGCAAGAAGCAACGAAAAAAGGGAACGGGCAAGTCCCAGCTAGTGCCAGTGAGAGTGACAATGAGTTTACAGTGTCCTAGTTCTGCCTAATAGTACTACGCCTTCCTCCCTGGCTGAACTTTCCTAGCTACCAAGCCCCTTTTCAAACCCTTGCTAGAGGACGAAGGGAAAGATTCTCTGTGGGCTTTGTACTTTCGGTATAACTATTTGCTTTTTAGTCTTGCATGATAAAAGCTTCGTCCTGAAAATAACTATTGCGGACTCATATCGTTGGTAACTTCAATTATGAGATATGTTTGTCTAGTACAAATTTGTATCGTATCACGCAATTCAACATGTGTCGCATGATACATTAATCTCTTAATTTCTCATTCACCTTTAGCCCTGTTAATTTTTTATTTTCCCTTGCCAATTACCATGGCCGCACTCATTGAATAATCACAAGCCATATTCTCAGCAAACCCAATATTAAAGAGACCCAAATCTAGATGAGCATGAAAGAAACTTTGAACTCTTTTGTGCTGCAAGTGAATCTAGTTTGGGTGAAAGGAACAACAAATTACACGAACAATCCATTGGATTTGAGTTTAGACTCGAAATTTGAGTCAAAAGCAAGGTTTTAAAAAGCGGCCGCAACCGTTACGTAAGGGTTTTGGTGGTTACCGCCATCCGTTACGGCCGCTTTTGCAGCGTGATTGAGATTCACAGGCGTGTTGGCCGTGGCGGCTGCTATAGCGATCGTAACGGTGCCGTAACAGCCGTAACGGCCTGTTACACACCGCTACGTAACGGTTCCGAACTGTTTCTTTTGAAAAAACACAAAAAAAAGTTAAAAATGGGAGGAAGAGGGATAGAGAGAAGAGGGAAGATAAAGAGAGAAAATGGAGGAGCAAAAGATAGAGAGAGAGAAGAGGGAAGATGAAAAACATGTTATTGATTTGTTGAAGGTGTAAGACCTATGCTATTCTATTCAGCTGCTATCCCTCAACCATTTTGTTTGTGTGCGTCTATCTATATATTGTTTGATAATAATAATAATATTAAGTGTAATAATAAGTGTAGTCATTATCTATTTGGCTTGGTTAAAATACGTATATATATAAATTTAGGCTCTTATTTATTCTTACTTTTGTCATTGTTTTTCTTATATATAATAGTTAGTGATTGATTTTTTGTATAATATAAAGTCATTAATTATTAAAATAAAATGTAAAAAACTCAGTTTATATTTTACTGATTTAAAAATATGAAATATATTTGATCATAGTTAAAAATTTACAAAAATTGATCAATATTTATTTAAAACCTAATAAATATGACCATGGAAAAAAAATATGCGTATTGGTAAGTTTTTTTCAAATTGTGCAAAAAAATAAAAAAATTCACGGTTCCGGTTACCACAACCATTACGCTACGGCCTTTACACCCAGAAACTGCAACCGCAACTGCGCCACCGCCACCGTTACGGCGACCGCAACCGCTTTTCAGAACCTTGGTCAAAAGACTTGTTGGACTATGACAATAAACCATAGGATAAATAAGTTTGGGACTACTCATGTCTAAGCAAGTCTTGAAGAATGTCTTTGATTGCAAATCATCGACTAGATGGACTCGAGATTGAAGCAAGTTGACTCAAGTTGAGCTCGAGTAGAGAATTCTAGAATATAGTAAAAAGAGGAAGGTAACCTTGAGTGTTCTAGATACCTAATGGTAACCTTTGGATCAAGTTGATCTTAGTCGTCCATTGAAGAGATGAATGGCTATGTAAGGAGGAGAAATCTGATTTGGGAGGCATATAAATTGAGATGGTGTGATAGAGAACCACCAAAGAGGATGTGGTGTGGTGAAACCCACTAACCCAAATAGTGTGTTTGCTAGAGATAAGTATTGTTGGTGTTTTGTATTGATGAGTGTCTCTTGTGTATTTATTATTTACATGTATTTGGGTACGAGTGTTTTGTTGAAAATATAACATTTAGAGTTTCACCCTTCTTACTTGACTTCTATGCAAAATGATGTAGTTAAACTTGAATTCCTGAATATTGTTGTCAGATGCATCTCCAATTAGGTGTGACTATACCTTGCCAGGTCCTATGTCTCTGACAAGGATATATTTTTCACGTTACCGTTAGAAGAGTATATTCAAATGCTCATAATTTGAGCCCACTAGAGTTGACAGTATTAAAGTTTTCTGAACAGAATATTTTGCAAGGATTTGTTTTGTAAGGTTTTTTTTTAAAAAAAAACAAAATACTTTACTAGGAATGTGTTTTTGTTCAACAGGTACCAAATACTAGCTGGGGTTATTGAACAACGAATTTTAGAACCCTTGTTGCACCAACACAAATTAATGTTAAGTGCAACTTGCTTTGCGGTCAGAACAGGAAACACGTTCTTGGGTTCATTATTGTGAGACTCTTTACCTTTTTTCTTTTAAAATTTTTTACAGTATTCATTTTTTTAATGTCCTGCCTTGTTAAAATTTCAAAATACATTTTAACAGGTGGGTGGATTATGCTCGTTGGATAGGCGTTCAAAAGGTTGAGGAAGTGGAAGAATAACGGGTGAATTCTGTTGCTTGATGTTGAGTTTGAAATTTGAAATGTTGGTTTGAAGCATTAGTTGACGTCACATAAAGTAGGTCAATGGATATTGGTTGAATTATTTTGGGATTTATAGGTCTTGGTATACTTAGGTTTCTCAGGTTTCTCATATTTCTCTGCTTGTGTGGATGGCTCATTGCCAATCTGATTTGTTGTTGTTGAATTACTTTTTTCACTTTTGTTCTATTTTCTTTTCATAATGTCTAGGGATAGATATTAAAATTTCGATTAGAATCACTTTTGAGCATTGAGAAACGTTAATGTTCTGTGTTGGTATCATAATGGTCTATTAGGTTTAAACCCAAAAAAAGTTTCGTATTTGTTTGTATTATAAATATAAATATTGGAATTTGAGTTTCTACGGAATTATGGGCTTTGCTTATGTGTGAACCATAGGTAAAATAATATGAATTTCAATTGAATTGTGAGGTTTTGAACGATCTATTTCTGAAATAGTGTATGATTCTTATTGTGTTTTGTTTGTAGTTGTCAATTTTTTGTTTAATTTGGGAAAGTGATTCAAATTGTATACCTAGGGTTGACTTTTTTTTTTTTTTATTATAGTGTTTTTGGCTTTTTTAGAAGATAAAAAAAACTAGGACAATCAGGTCATCAGTTAATTTTTTATTTTTTGGGCTCAAAAGATACAATTTGATCAAAAGGACAACTATATTTGTTGAAATCAATATATTTGTTTCATTTTTTTTTTTGTGTGTGTGGTTACAATGGAAATAAAACAAGGGACTAAGCCTTTTCCATAGGGTGTCCTACCATATCATCAAGTAAGCTTCTAATCTCAGCTGGGGGCTCTTTCACCACCAGCATGTCCTCCGGTTGAGCTGCTCCAAGTTTGGCAAGAGCATCATCAACACACAGATTACCTTCTTTTCAAACATGTTGGACAGTGCAGTTGCATTTTTTGAGTAAGATTTTTGTATCCTCCACTAGATGCTTGAAAGGGCATTTGTCTCCTATTTCTTCCTCCAGCAAGTGCACTACTTGAGCTGCATCCGTCTCTATGATCACGTCATTTAAACCTTGTTGTAGTACAATTGTTAAACCCTTGTAGACTGTCGATAATTCTGCCTCCAGGCTGGTTCCTGGCTGTAGTCTGCCATAATATCCACAAACTCATGCTTCTTTTTCATCTCTGATCAGCCTCTATCTCCTCTTGATTTTCTACTGCCATCAGTGTTGAGCTTCAGTTGTCCTGCAGGTGGTAATAACCAGGAAATAAGTTGATAAGCTGGTCAAGGAACTGGTATAGAGTTAAGGAAAGTTAGATGGATCTCCCTAGAATAATCGAAAATGTATTTGACACTCTCTTGGTAACTAGTGGGTTTTCTTTCAAACATAAACAAGTTTTTGTTTTTCCAGATTTTCCACAAGGTTACAATAAAAACTAGATACCAAGGGAGGTTAGCATTAAAATGATTTTTATTTTTAGCATTACTTTAGCCATTCCATCCAATTTTTCCTTCGCATATCAAGGAACCAATGTCTGTGAAAAAGAGCAAGCCAAATTTCTTTGGCCTTATAACAGTCTCTAAATAGATGCTGGCTGTCCTTAGTCATATTGCAACTGGAGCAGTGAGCATCTTGAGATAAGCCTCTGTGCAGTCTCATTCGATTAGTAAGCAATTTGCCATGCCTCACACTCCACAAGAAACCTTTAAGTTTCTGTGGTAATCTGAGTTTCCACAACTAATTCCAATCCTCATCATTATCATTTCTGTGCAAAATAAACTCATAGGTAGAGGAGACAGAAAAAATCCTATCTGGAGCCCCCTTCCACATAGGTAAATCCTTGTGGAGATTATTAGGAGGAACAGAGTTCAATATTTTATTAGCCAAGTGGGGTGAGAAATTGTTATTAACAGTAGCCTTATCCCAATTACCATCCTCCTCTATCAGCTCTCTCACAGTACCACAAACTGTGACATTGCTCTGAGAGGGAGGATTAGTATTTGGGACAACCATCTCAAAGGAACATTCTCCACACAACCAATCTTTCCAGACATTGACAATGTTCCCATCACCCACTTTCCATTTCACAGCTCTCCTCAAACAATTTTTGGTGGTCAAAATGCCTCTCCAAACATAGGATGCATTTCGCCCTTTTTTCCAGTCATGGAAGGAAGTTTTAGAATCACTTAATTTGTCTATCTATTGAAATTTACAAATCATATTTTTCTCATTCAACACCTTATTCGTTGAATATTACATATTTTTCTATTTCACTACTACCACTTGCCGCCGTTGGAAACTGCTTGACCCACTTTCACAAATTTTCCCTAAACTTGTTTGGTTTTACATTTTTTTTTTTTTGAAAATTGATTTTTGTTTTGTGTGTGTTTTTTTTTTAAATTTTATTTTCAGTGATTTTTTAAATATTTTATGCATTTTTAAATTTTTTTTTAGATACACCTAATCTAAATATTTAAAAAGTATAATATTTATAATTTTTTAAAAAAAAATAATTCACCAAATATAAGAAAGAAGTTATAAAAAATTTAATATAAAATTAAGTGAAAATTTAATATATTTTTGTATTTTGTTGTTTTAATGAATTTTTTAAAAGAGTTTTGTACCAAATTTATACTTTTTAAGTATATTAAAATTAAGTGAATTTAAAAAGTAAAAAAAAAAAAAATTAAAATATTAAAAAATACTAAAAATATAAAAATACTAATTGAAAATTTGAAAAATTATTTTTGAAGAATTCAAACCAAACATTTGGTCAGTTGTTAAAAAATTGTTTGTTTTGGGAGTGAAAAAAAACGAGGTGGCATTTAATTTTTTTAGCTAGTGATAAATGGCTTAGTGATTTTTTTGACTTATTTTTTTAAAGCAAAAAATTTCTCCAAACGTTTGCTTAACTAGGCCCTATTTGTGAAGGAGTTTTTTTTGGCAAAAATAGTTAATAAATATAAAATATGCTAAAATAATTAATAAAATAAAAAAATTATATTCAAATTATAATTATTTTATTTTTTTCCTGTTTCAACTATCAAAAAAACTATTAAAAAAACTAATTATCTTTCCAAAGATAACTTTTTAGTTAGGCTAAAATAGACACAGACACACACACAACAAAAAAAAAAAAAAAAGAAAAAGAAAAAAAAGAAAAAGAAAAAACCCAACTAAAATAACCAAGTTGCCAAACAAGCTCTAGGAATTAATTTTCATTCTAATTTGTTTCAGAAGGTGGAATCATGAACGCTAAAAAAAAACATTTCCTTTGTCATGGTCCTAATTTAAACTGATTATTTAAAATGTGAATATAAACCTCTTAAACACTTGCCTCTTATAAACTGATTTTTTAGAGTTTCTACTCAAAAACATTTGTATAGTTTGGTATAAGAGTGGACCAACTCAAGTGTTCCACCAAAATTTTGTATAGCTTGGTTTTTCTTTTCCAAGAACACTTTTTAGAAAATTCTACTTTCTTGTTTTTCGTATTTTTTTTTTGTTTTTACTGAATTTTTTTATTATTTTAAGCAATTTTTTTTTTACTTTTTAGACATACCTAACATAAATATACCTAAAAAGTAAAAAAATTGTGAAAAAAACCTTTTAAAAATTCACTAAATACCAAAAATACAAAAAAAAAAAACGAGAATTCAGTACATTTTTTTTGTATTTTTATGTATTTATTAATTTTTTAAAATATTTTTTCACAATTTTTTTACTTTTTAGATACATCTAAATAAGGTGCATCTAAAAAAGTAAAAAAAAATGTTTAAAATTTTAAAAATATTCACTAAAAAAAAAAAATCAAAATCAAAAAACTTAATCCAAAAAACTCAAACCAAACATACTGAATAGTTTTTTCATTTTTTTTTTAAATTTTTATTTTTAAGAATTAGTTATGAGTTCATCAAGTTCCCACCAAAGGAAATAAAAAAGAATAAAAAATTTTGGGGCTGCAATATAAGAACATTTTTGCAACCATATGCTATGGTCGTGCTGCATTTTATTTAACCAATTATCTCATCATCCTTGCAGTCTCTTAATCTGACATTTGCAGTGTCCATGCCATCCACGTGTTCGATGTCACAACATTCACTTCTTCCAAACTGTGTGAGAGAAAAGATTAATTAGACAAATAAAAATGACTAGTAAATTAATTTCTTTTACTAAATAATATTACATTTTCATATAGCATCTTTTTGTTATATAAAAAACCCTATGTAGCTTAGAAATATTGTAATAAAACAATTCTTACTACAAACAAAATTAAGGTAAAAATACCACCGCACTCAATTTGCAGCACTGAAGTAATGCTATATAAATAAATAAAAAATTAACATAAAATGATGTAATAAATTTTGATTTTGTTACGTTAAGTTTAAAACTTATAATTTATATTTTTGAAAATACCACAACCACATCATTATTGTCATTAATTCAGTATAAAAATTCTAGAAGTATATCATTTTCTACACTAGAAATTACCAAAAGAAACATATACATGTTACACACTTACATCAATGAGCTTAGTTGCTGATGAGAAGACTTGAATTTTGGAGATTTTATTTGCAAAATGATTGCCACTCAATGTACAATTTGGGTGGCGCAGCGGTGACGATCGAAGGTAGGTCGTCAAAATTTGGTTCCTTAAAGTTTTCCCTCCGGATTCAAAGAAGAAGATGTTAGGTATTTCACATGGCCACCTTGTATTGAACATGAACATTGGTAGCTTTGCGTCCTCTAACCATGGCCTAAACGTCTCAAGCGGTCTCTTTAACAAGGTTCGCGCGTAAATTTTTTCATAAATGTGGGCAGAATATCCCCATGAGACAGAAAAAGACCAGTTTCTTGGCCTGTCATAGCAAATGGTTTGTTGAAGCAATCGTGATTGATCAATTTTCGCCGCCTTCATGAGGTGGTTTGTGGATTGGATACGGTCCATGGAGGGGAAAATGGGGTTTACATAATCGAAGTGGTGGAGGGACAACAATGGAGCTTGTGGATGGGCTGATAGGAAACCTGATATATCCCCCCTTAGATCAATCTGCATCCATTAACAAATGCAATATTGACTTGTTTTTGAGTGTGATATTTCTCTTACTCGCAGAGTGAAATTTCATATACTTCACCATGAAGTTGTAGGATGGTTAAGACATTTTCTTTCCATCGTTGAGTGTGTTTGTGTAAATATTCCAAGTCGTGATGTGTTCTAATCTCTGTAAATGTTCTCAATTCGATCCTTGTAGTTTTAATTGTTTTAATTTTATCCTTCAACTTTTCATATCGTGTCAATTTAATTTAATTGATAACGTTTATTTAAAAATTGGATTGAAGTCAAGAGAATAAAAGACTCTATTCACTCTCTTCAAGATGATTGAGAGATTTGTATCCAATTTAAAATGGTCCATTCCTTTTGAATGGATCATTTTGCTCTTGATTTCTGTCCAATTTCATAATGAATGTTATCACTTAGATTGAATTGACAAAATACGAAAAATTAAAGGAAAAATTGATGCAATTAGAATTTTATAGAGACCAAATTGATACAAGAAAAAAAACTGCAGAAAGCATGAGTATAATTTGCCATTTTTTGTTTGGAAAGGCACAATTACCTGATGAATACCTTTCTCGGCAGTAAAAGAAACTCCAAACTCATCTACACAATACTGAGTAATCAGATCAGCTGAATTGGCATATGGGTATCTCCTAATGCACCCCTCCAAATCCTTCACCATTGCTGCAGCCAAAGGGTAGCTCAATGCTATTCCAGCCCCACCAAACCCTTGTTCAAATGAGAAAAAAAAGTTTGACAAAATAGTCTCTGCTTGTCCCCCAATGTACAAGTACTTACTATGATCATACTTTGCTAGAACACTAACCCAATTGTCCACAAAAAAAATGGAGTCATCAAACCCCATCACATACCATCTCACCCCTTCATCTCCCTCTCTCAATGTCTCCGAGAGTGCAAGCACCATGCGAATCATTCTTGGTGCTAGATGTTTTGACTCCTGTTCTAATTTAGAGTAATCCTCTGAGATCCTTAGAGGCGGAGAGGTTAAAGGCCATGGTAGGAGATCCTGGGTGGGAGGTTTGTCGAGGAAGAGGTATCCACGTGTAACGTTTGGTCGCCACCATGATTCAACATAAGGCCTCCTCGCTTTCCATGAGTTGATAGAGCTTACAAGTCCAAACACAAGGTGGGTGATATTAGTGGGAGAATTATCACTATGGCATGCTTGGAAGGGTGAGGTGAACTTGGAAGATGGGTAATTGGAATGCTTGAAAAGGAAAAGGTAAACCAATAAAAGGGCTAGCCCGGAAGGGAAAAGTGTTTTGCATATTCTCAAAGTGAAATTATTGGATGAAAATTGATGTTTTTGTTTTGATGAAGTGAACTTGGTGGTAGTTGGAGATGGCATTGAAAAGAATAACTAATTGATATTGAATGAAGACTATAGTATAATCTCAATTCATTGTAAAAAAAATTACGTTCTCATTGGTGGTGCCATTTTGGATACAAACAGTGACATAATAAAAATTCTACTAGGGAAAGAGAAGAAAAGAGGAAGGAATAAAAAAAAAAAAGGAAAAAGTATTTAAACTACTCATTAAATTTTAGAACAAATATTCAATGAGTTTAAATGAAGTTGTTACTACTTGCAATAAAGTTGTTATAAACCATTGATATAATTAGTTGCGGGATTTAACATTGAAAGCTTTAAAACAGTGAAACTAAAGTCATATCTTTAATTTCCAATGGTATAACTTCAACTAAAAAATTGATAACTAGTGATGCAATTTGGTGCATATCATAATTGTAGCTTTTGTGCAAATATCTGTAAAGATGTGCAAGAAAAAAATTGTCCATTCAAAAAATATAATTAGTTGATCTTGTTCCAAAAAAAAAATTTACAGTGAGAAATTAAGATCCACAACATTTAACTTAAGCAATTATCTCATCATCCTTGCAAGCCCTGAATTTGATCTCAGTTATGTTCTTCGTACTCACTTCTACAACGTCACAACATTCACTTCTTTCAATCTGTAAGAGAGAGAGATAGTAAATATGAATGACTCGTTCATAATATGGAGAGAAGGGGTAAATAATGAACAATGACTTTTTCATATGAAAGATTAAATTGTTTATTTAAAAAAAAAATAATATTACTCTCTGGGGGGTAAATTAATTTCTTTCCCAAATGTAATTACCTAGTTTTGTTTGAATATTTATAGGTGCCTAATGTTGTCTAAAAAGAGTTAATATGAAACATGTTTTAGACTCACCTCAAGGTGCTTTGTCACCGGCGAGAACACCCGAACTCTAGAGATATAATCAGCAGAGTGATTTCCACTTGATGAACAAGCTGGTAACCCACGTGGCGAAGATCGAACATAAGTTGTAACAATTTGGTTGTTCCCTTTGGAATTATCAATGGATTCGAAGAAAAAAACGTGAGGAGCTTCGCATGGATCAACGAAAGGTGGCCACCGCGTGTTGAACATATAGAGTGGTGGTTTTGCCTTGAGCCATGGCCCAAATGTCTCAAGTGGCCTTTTCAAAACACTTCTTGGCAACACTTTTTCATAAATATGGGCAGAGTAGCCCCATGATATGGAAAAAGACCAGTTAGTTTGTTTTTGGTAGCAAATAGTTTGTTGCAACATACGAGACTGGTCGATTTTTGCAGCTTTCATGAGGTGGTTTGTGGATTGGAAACGGTCCATGGAGGGGAAGATTGGTTCTACCATGTCGAAATGGTGGAGGGAGAGTAATGGAGATTGCGGGTGAGATGATAGAAAACCTGATATGTCGCCGCGTAAATCAATCTGCATTGTATATATCCATTCACAAATAATTTTAATTTCCATTTGAACTTTGTTTTTGTGTGAATTTGTTTAACAAAAGAAAGTTTCTATGGAAACCAATTATTCTAAGAAGATAGCATGTTTTGTTTGTGTTATAATTTTGTGTGTCAACATATATCTTTATTCTGCGTCCGTGCTGGTGAAGTTGAAGCCCCAAATGTCTAACTTCTTTGTTTTCTTTTCAATTTTAACATAGATATGTAAACTTGAAACTCTATCCCACCCCACAACTGCCACTTGTTTTTTTTCCTTTCACAATTTCAACATCAGCAATTAATTGTACATACTTCAAAAACAGAATCAATGGTTTACATTCATTGTGAATAACCCATATCCCACAAACTCTAAATCTACACTACATACTCACTCTTAGAGTAACATTCAAGATGAATTTTTATAGTTGACAACATTTTTTTCTTTTCTCAAATAGATATGTGAACTTGAAAGGCACATCCCAGCCCACAACTACCGCTACCTCCAGACTATAGTGAATAGTTAGAGAAAAATTTGAATTAGAAAACCACAAAGAAAACCTCTACCTCCATATTTTTTTGTTGTTGATATTTTTATGTCTTAGAATTGTTAATCCTTACTGTTGTGTTTGGTTGAGGGATTTGGGAAAAGATTTGGAAAGGGAAATAGAAAAGGTAAGTGAAATGTGAATAAAACATGTCTATATTTTACCTAGTTTCACATACCTTTTTCCTTTCCCTTTCCAAATCCCTCCCCAAATCTCCCAACCAAACACAGCATAAAGAAAATTTTAAATGCATAACATTATATCACAAAATAGAACACGATCTTATGGGACTTATTAAATATATAGGTCACACTCGATATGAGAAAATTGCGTCTGTGGTCGAATTTTGTACATGTATAAAAACTGTATAGAAAAGGAACGATGCTAAATAATTACCTGATGAATCCCCCTCTCAATAGAAAATGGAACCCCCAACTCATCTACACAATACTTAGTAATCAAATCTGCTGAATTCAAATATGGATATCTCCTCAAACACCCTTCTAAATATTTAACCATTGCTGCAACCAAAGGATAACTCAAAGCAAATCCAGCTCCACCAAACCCTTGATCAAACGAGAACCAAAAATTCGACATAATAAACTCCGATTGTCCCCCAATGTAAACATACTTGGTATGATCATATTTTCCCAAAATATCAACCCAATTGTCCACAAAAAAGATAGAATCATCATCCCCCATCACATACCACCTCACCCCCTCGTCGCCCTCCCTAAACACCTCCAAAATCGCATGTACCATGCGAGCCATGATTGGCGCAACATGTTTTGACTCTTCTACGATTTTGGATATGTTATTGGACACGCGAAGAGGAGGAGAGGAGGGCGGCCAGGGGAGGAGGTCATCGGTGGGGTGTGTGTCGAGGAAGAGATATCCACGTGTTGCGTTGGGGCGCCACCATGACTCGATATATGCTTTTCGGTATCTCCATGCATTAAGAGAGCCTACAAGGCCAAAAACAAGGTGGGTAAGATTGGTGGGAGAGGAATGATTGGTATGAGTGAGGTTATTAGGTTGTTGGGAAGGTGGTGTCACTGGCCATATGTGTTGTAAGGGGGTGAAGAATTGAGAAGATGGGCAGTTGGATTGGGTGAAAATGAATATGTAAGCTAAGTATAGGACTAGTCCTGAAATTCCAAGAATTTTGCAGAGGTTCACAGAAAAATTATCTGATGAAAGTCTGCTGAACTTGATGGAAGTTGTTGAAGAGTTCATGGTGAGGATGATGGAAACAATATGTTGATGAAGAACTAGGTGGGAATGGGATAGAAATCAATCCGTAGGGACTTGTATATGCCTTGACTTTGTTGTGAAGAATCATTGTACACATTTTTATAAAGGTAAGTTAATTAGATGTAATGAATAAATTATAACTAGCCCCATAATTTTTGCATAATTATATAATTATATAGTACTCTCTTAAAATATAAATTTCATACTATATGTATTGGCTCATACTGTTAGTCATCAAAGGGATAAAAAGAAATGATGAATATGACTCGAGTAATGCTAGAGACCCAAAATTTATATTAAAATCTCTATCAAATATCTCATATATATGGATGTGGGATAGACATTTGGTAGAAATGTTAATAAAACTTTTAAACTCTCTAGCATTTTTCGTATGACTCACACTACATGAAACTCACATAGATTCCACAACTATATAAGTATTTTAATAATATATTTAAAGTCTTTAGCATTTTTTATAATAATTTCATCAGATTCATTAGCACTGTTAAATTTGTCATAATTGTAAAGAAAATTAATGTAATTTTGTTAAGATCGCCATAATTGTAAAGAAGATTAATGTAATTTCTTGAAAATTATTGAACTGACTGTAATAAATTCATTAATATGAGTTTGCAAATTAGGGGATGAAGTGTGTGGTTGAAGTATTAGTTACTCTTATAATAGCCGCCTATCAGTTAATAATAAGGTCAAACATGAACAAATCTGTCTCAACAAGCATCATTGCATCATATAATAAATTTATGAAGGTGATAACCCAATCCTACTCAATTTTATCAAATTAGTATGAACCAAAAAGTCATACAAAGTCTGCTCATGTCACCCTTTGCTTGTAAGAATTTTCCTTAAGCACGTGGAATTTCTTTTCACTTACACTCGTTAAATTTTCTTTACAAGAAATTGTGGTTGAAAAAATTATAATAATCTTAACACAATAATTATTTTTTAATATAATATAGTTATTATCTTATGTGTTAATATTGTATTGATTTAATGAGTCCGTCAATTCGTACTTGTTATTAATACATTATATGATAAACACAATATGATAACAAAATAAGACCATGGGAACTTGAACTACTCAGCATAAAAGGATATAATTTTCCTTTCTCTGCGTAGTATATTAAAAATATAAATAATAAAATTATTACTATATTAGAACATGTGTTCAAAAATTATTCCTCTTTAATAACTTAAAATTTTAATGAATAACTATAGTGAAATTGTTATGCAAATTGTCTAATTGGAAACACTTATTTAATTTAAAATTTGAAATTGCATATTAAGCAGTTTTATTTTGAAAATTTAAGATGTATGTCAAAACTTTTTAAGTTTTCAGGTTATTTATATTTTCAGCTAAAAAAATATATAAAAAGTTTTAACTTTATTTTTTAAGCTGTAAATAAATTTTGCCAAAAAGGTCTTTTAACTTTCTTATTATCCAAACAATAACACTAATTATATACAATTTCCTACTAATTAACATACCAACTCCATTGCATATAAGCACATCTCTCTGTCTCTCTCTCTCATTGTGCATTAAAGTCTGGATCAAATCAAATCAAAAAATCACAAGGAAAAAGGACATGCAAAAAGAATAAATAGAAAATTTTGACTCTTGCAGTGCGAGGCAAAAACACCTTTTGAGGAGCTATATATATGAGAAAATTTTAGTTTGTCTAAATTTTTTGAATTTGTACATGCCGATTGTTTAGTCGGTCATCCGACAATAAGAATAACAATTATAGTTGACAAGAGTTGCGTTAGTTGTCCTAATGGTCATCGAAGAAGTCAACTGATATGCACAAATTTGGATGATTCTAACAAATTTAAATTCGGTGAATAAATTATTTTTGATGTATTTGTTGTACATGCAAATTTACTTTTCAAGTCATTATGTTATGTTCTTCCTAGCTTTGATTGTAAAGAGACAGTCATGCATGTGTGTGGTTTAAGGGATTAAATAACTAATATTGTGTTATGTTCTAAAGTTTGGTTGCAAAGATACTCCATATATCCATGTGCGTTGTGGGTAAATTACAAACACATTCCTTTAGATTTATTTAAATTATAAATTACTCCTTGTAATTTTAAAAATTACGTTATGCTTCTAAAGTTCCTAATTTTATAATAAATAGGTCATTTTATTAATAAATTATCAAATTAATTAACAGTTTTTAATAATGTTAAAATTTTATTTCAATTAATAATTCAGATAATTTTATTATTTTATAGGTGAACAGTTAGAAATTTCACTTTTTCAATTAATTCTGTTAAATAAAAAATTCTGACAGGGAGGTATTTGTAATTTTTCAAACCACAGGGATTAATTCGTATTTTAAGCAAATCTCATGGAGAGTATTTGTAATTTACCCGGGTGTTGGTCAATCCTTGAATATACAAAATGAAAAATTACGATTATATTTGAATTATGAATTTAAGTAAAAATTTAAAAAGGAAAAGAAAAAATATATGTGAAATATAACTATATTTCATTCACATTTTATCTAATTATTATTATTTTATTTTTTTTTATTTTTTTTTATTTTTTGATAAGCACATTTTATCTAATTATTTATTTATTTATTTAAATTTCTATATAAATTCATGATCCAAACACAATTTTAATTATCTATTTTATATACTTTTCTGAAAATGAAAGTCACCACCATACATGACAAATGCATTTGAGTCTAGAAAACCATCATGAGTTTTCAAATGTCAAAGTTTTGGTGTAAATTATTCCAAACAGTTAGGTGTACGTTAAATCCACCGACACCACAACACACCTCTTCTGGATCCTTCTTTCGATCACGTTATTATCAAACCCCAAAATCAGAGAGACTCATTCAGGCCACTTCTCTATTTTATTTTCTTGTTTTATGTAATGTGGCAAGAAAAGGAACACGTAAAAAAAGATAATTTAAAATTTATGTATTTTTGTATCAAAATTTAATTTTTTTTTTCATAAAATCTTTTAATTGGTAAAAAAAATTATAAATTTGAGTACTGATAATATATTATTTTGAAGTTATTGTTTTCTTTGTCAGATAAAAAATTTGAGACAAACAAAATATAAGATAGAAACAACATTTGATCGCTTAACATATGACATCTACATCTCTGATATATTGGTGAAAATAAAAGTTACATACATATCGATTGATGTTTACATATCAAATTGGATTAAAACTTATTTTTTTGCGAGCGTCGGTGTCAAAATAGCCCTATACCTGCTTGGTCAAGCCTAAATAATTTGCACTGAGGGTATCAATCCATTTAGGTCATATATTTATTTGGATAGATTATGTGAGATTATTCATTAAATCCTTTAAATTGTATGTCATATCACATATTTGAATTGGTATTGCATTATGAAAACAGAGTAACAAAATCTTATCCAATGCAAACATTCCTAGGGCCTTGGGCGTACTCTAAAATTCAAAGCTAATTGGAATGAGCCTGAACATTTAGCACAAATATGGATTGGGTTGAATGGTTTGGGCTAAAAATTAGTCAAATTTTAACCTCAAATTACTCTATGGTTTATCGGTTATCTTCCCATTTTGTCAAAAAAATTACAAAAGAATAATTCAATTTAAATCTTAATATTTTAATTTTTAAATGATCGACTCCATAGTGATTCTAGTGGGTGTTTGGATTTGCTTATTCGGTAATATTTTATTTATTTATTTTCGTTTTTAGTGTACTTTTAAAAAAAAACAATTTCAAAAAGTTAGACTTTTAGATTCAGCTCAACAAGAAAATTAAAAAAAAATCAATAAAAATTTAGAAAAGACATAAAATAAGTAAAAAAATAATCGAGTTTTTTGGGTTATTTTAACTTCTTCTTCTTCTTTTTTTTTTTCTTTTTTTTCTTTTTTTTTTTATTCAGCTCAACCAGAAAATGAAAAAAAAAAATTTCAATAAAAATTCAGAAAAAACTAAATAAGTAAAAAATAATCGAGTTTTTATTTTTTTAATTTTTTTTTTAAAGATTCATCTATACGAAACGAACAAAAAAAATTAAAAAAGTACTTTTTGTGGCAAGGTTTAAATCTTATTAAAAGTATTTTCTAAGATAATGATATGTGTTAAAAAAATTTAGAGAGAATTACTGTCTAGTAGAGAGTAGAAAAAAATTATAAACGCAGAGAGTGCAAGTAATTCTATTGCACCTCTTCATGTTTCTGTAATTTTTTATTCCACTGGACAATAATTCTCCAAAAATTTAAACCTCATCACAAATTGGGGAGTAGCCCCACACTTTTTGTGGTACTCATAAATCTTAACAAAATTTAAACCTAGCCACATACCACGAAAAGTAGGTTATCAGTATCCATCCATCTCCGTCTAAAGAGAGTAACAGTTGATTTTTTTAATACATTTTTATCATTATCTTATTTGTTATTTTTTTAGAATAATATAAAAATAAATTTTATTTTGACCATGAACCTGTAACAGAGGATCAACCCTCATTCCCAAACCCTTCATGAACCTGTTATCGCAAGTCTGATCACGATTTCATCTTCCCCTCCTCTATGATTGTATATCTATTTATTTATTTAAATTTACACTATATATCATTCAATATTCAAGAATTGATGATTTCTTTAACACAAAAACATAAGAATTTAACACACTGTGTTGATGACGACCAAATGATTCTTCAACTTGCTTTGCTGATAACATATATCATATGACTTTGAGCGATTCAAGCAATTGCATGAGGTTTCATTCTGGGTTTGGGAATTCACTTTCTCTTTTTTCTTGGTAAATTACAAATATATCATTGAGCTCTGCTTAAAATATGAATTACCCTTGTGGTTGTGAAAATTGCATTTCACCCATGAAGTTTTTAATTTTATAACAAATGTCCCTTTTATTAATAAATCATTAACTCAATTAACATTTTTTGAATGATATCAGAAATATATTTTAATTAATAATTCATGTAATTTTATTATTTTATAGGAGGCCAGTTATGGATTTTATTTTTTCAATTAATTCTGTTAAATAAAAAATTTCTGATAAGGAGATATTTATAATTTTCTAAATCACATGGGGCAATTTGTATTTTAATTAAATTTTAGGGATGTATTTGTAATTTATCTTTTTTTGTGATTTTTTTAATTATTTTTTTAAAAAATTGTGTAAGAAAAAATAGAAAAAATAATTTGACAATTTGTAATTTTTTTTTAACTAAAAATTTTACTTCCCAAGTTAGGTTAGGCCGGATTAATTCTAATCATCATAGCAATCGTAGTCACTCTATTGCAAATTTCACGTAGAATTTCTCTCTTTCAAGGAAACATTTGGTGGATTTATTAATTTATAAAGGGGTGAAAGAATTATATATTTGTCTACCCAAGTAAATAGTTGATCTTCATCATAACCAAGCAAATAATTTGATAACTCTTAATAAGATTTGCACAGTGTATCTTTCCATGAAAAAAAAAAAAAATAGTGAGAAATTAAGATCACTAACCTATAATTTAGGGATACGTAGAGTTGCAAATAAGTCAAGCCAAAGTCTAACCTATAATTTGGAGTGTTCAAATTTGCTTATTAAAATCACTAATCAAGCTCGACTTGTCAAATATTTGATGAACTCAAGCTTGGCTCAAGCTCTTGATTACATAAAAGAGCCAAATTCGAACTTGAGCTCCAGTTTGAAAAAAAAAAAAAAAACTTGAGTTAATTTACTTATTAATGTTTATATTAATAATAAATTCTATCAATTAAATATGTAAATTTATACAAATACCAAACATAAATAGAAAAATAAAATAGGCTATTAAAAATTTGTTTGATATATTATTAAAAATAAAAATTAATTTATTCTTTTTATGTTCACGAGCCTTATCGAGCTAAGTTTAGGGCTACTCGAACTCGGCTCGATTAATAAACGAGCTTAAAAATTGAGTTCGGCTCGTTTAACAAGCTCGAGCTTAAGCGGTTCATAAACAGTTCGGTTTATTTGTAACCCTAAGGGTACATACCATATGCAACTTATCACAAAAATTGTGTAACTTTACTACAAAATTTCGCAATATCAATCACAAACAAACTTTTGCAACATCAATTACAAAATTTTGGCCATTTTGTTACTTCGATTTATTGCTAGGTTACATATTTTGTGACAGGACAAATATGGTATGCACCCTAAAGGGATGTACACCATAGCATTTTTCTATAATTTAAGCAATTATCTTATCATTCTTACAGGCCTTGATTTTCATCTCAGTTATGTTTTATTCACACACTTCTACAACGTCAAAATATTCACTTCTTCCAATCCATAAAAGAAATTGAGAAAGATAGAGTAAATAATAGGTACTCGTTCATGAACATGATAAGTGTATAATGATAGGTATATATAGAGAGAAGGAGTGGATAAGTAACAATGATTTTCATATGATAGATTAAATTATTTAATTTTAAAAAATGACTATCGTGATTTTCAATAATATTACTCCGGGGGGGGGGGTTGTAAATTAATTTCTTTCTCAAATATAATCGTTTCTCTTTTATGTAAAATTCTAAAAAAAATAACCTCCTCCTTTTATTGATTTTGAATGTCATTCTCATCAAGAACTAAACTATAATAGATAGTATATTTCAAGAATTAAAATGGGGGAAAAAATTGAGAACTAAAGTATAACACACCACATGTATATGAAACATGTTTCAAACCCACCTCAAGGAACCTTGTCGCCGGAGAGAAAACCTAAACTCTGGAGATAGAATCAACAGAACGACTCCTACTCAATGAACAAGTTGATAAACCAAACATATAAGTCGTAACAATTTGGTTGTTCCCTCCGAAACTATCAACGGATTTGATGAAGAAACTTGAGAAGCTCAATGAGTTTAAATGAAGTTACTACTTGTAATAAAGTTGTTATAAACCATTGATATAATTAAGGGTTAAATTCATTTTACCCTTCGTGGTTTGGAATTAGAGTACTTTATCCCTTATGATTCAAATACAGTCAAAAAGTCATCATGTTACTTTATCTCTTATGATTCAAATACAGTCAAAAAATCCTCATGTGATTTTAAACTAAAGTGTCACCGATAAGTTTTCCATCCAAATTAATGGAAGGTGTATCACACACCAATTACCAATTTTGAGAGTGGGTTTAGTTTTCTGAAAAAATAAATTGAAATTAATACAACAAAAAGATAATTTTATCCCAATTTTCTCTAAACCTAAAATTAGATTAATATGCTAATTAAAATAAAATATAATTAAGGATAGATCTAAAATATAAAATATAATTAAGAATTTATTAAAAGTATAATTAAATAAAAAAACTATAAAATAAATAATAATTAAAATTTGATCTAAAATTTGATTAATTAAAATTAAATTAACATGTTGAAAAAAATAATAAATAATTAACAATTTAGAATTAGTTGTGACATAAAATATAATTAATTTAAAATTAGATTAAAAAACAAGGAATTACATTAAATAATTAAATATTTAAGATTAATTGTGATCTAAAATATAATTAAATTAGAATTAGAATAAAAAGTTAAGAATTACAGTAAATAGTTAAAATTTTATAAATATTGTGATTTATTTGAATTAATGTTAGACATTATAAATTATGTGTATGAGAGAGGAGAGAGAAAAAAATAACAAAAAAAAGTATAAGATTTTAGGGCATTACAATCTTCTCACATATGTAGTTAACAGTGTTCACGATTACACTTTGGTCCAAAACCACACGACAACTTTCTAACTATTTTTGAACAATAATGGATAAAGTGCTTTTGTCTCAATCCACAACTGAGGTAAAATTTTACCCTATTGTGGGGACGTAATTTTTGAAAGACAACACGTTGTCGATGTGTTACCGAAGTGCCAGCCGAGGTGCCACGTGTCCTGGTCATGACGCCGAAGTAATCTTTACTAGGCCGAGGTTATCTGCGAAGATACCGGAATCAGGAATAAGCGGATAAGGAACAAGAGTCCTAGAATGGGAGAAGACTTCAATTTGAATAAAGATAAGACTCTTAGAGAGTTTATCCCAATCCTACTGGGAGTTCAAGATTAGCAGTAATCCTAAGTCCATTGAAGCTAGGCTTTTATTGGGACTAGGTTTGTGTTGGCTATAAAAAAGAGGCACCCCCATGGGTCTAAGGTATGGTTTTTATGCTTTGTCTAGTGAGTTAAGTACTTTTGCTATCTTTGAGAGATATTTTACTGACTTGATTGTCAGAGTGCCCCCGGGTGGACGAACTACCGCGAGATTCTTATCTTTCTGTGACAGGTTGTTCGAGCTTAATCTATTATGCCGGTGCTCTCCAGTTGAGTTCCCCTTTTTGGTTGTGTGGTCGGAAATCAACACTCACAATTTAGCGTCGTCTGTGGGAAAGAAATGAGAATAGATGGTCAGCAACGGACAGAAAGAGAAGGTTGGGAACGACATCCCTACTGGAAGTGGGAAAGATGTAGACCTTGACGTCGAAGAAGACAACTGCAACGAAAAGACTCGTGATAAGAATCACGGAGAAAAAGATGTCGGCCAAGAGGGCGACGTACCAAAGAAATCAGATCGAGGTGGGTACTATAACGAAGACAACCTCTAGGTATGGAAAGATAGATGCCTACGGAGGGACGGCGAGATGAAAAGAATGGCGGGTAAATTGGCGGACCTGCAAACAGTCGTCAATTTCCTGATGTAGAACAACGTCATGCAGCCACCATTCCCGTTACAAGATACGCCGATTCCAGCGGCCAAGAAAGATGCCCAAAAAGGGGGGCAGAAAACAGTTCCTGTAGTCCCTCAGCACAACAGGACCAATGGACATTCTCACCGGCCTTCAGGGGAGGCCAGGCATAGAGAATCAACGAGAAGAGAATCCCAGAAGACACATCGAACCAAAGAAGACTGCACCAAAGAACATCAGGATGTTCAAGGGAAAGAACTCTGTTTCGACACGACCAATGGAGGGAAGTCCAAAAGGACTCACAATGACACTGGAAGTAGTGCACCAAAGAGGTTGAAATTTGAAGATAGCCTCCTGGGTGGACCAAAGAGGACTTGAGGGATTACCTTAAGAGGAAGCAACAAAATGTTGAGGTAACTTCCCCAGTTAAGCCGAGAACACCATTCTCGGTAGAGTTGGACAAATTTGAGGCCCCAAAAAGATTCAGTATGCCAATGTTACAGATATACGACGGTAAGTCGGACCTCAACTTTCACATCGGTTTATACCTGAACTTGATGGCATTGTACACTGGGAACGAGCCGTTGCTTTGCAAGGTGTTCCTCTCATCCTTTGGGGAAATTGCATCAGACTGGTTTCACAAGTTGCCGAAAGGAACTGTGCAAACCTGGGAATGCCTGGCCAAGATATTTGTGGCCAGGTTTGTGACGAACAAACTACAGCCGTTGAGGGTGGACTCCCTGATGGCTCTGAGAATCAGTGAGGATGAAAGCCTTAGGGCCTATACCAAAAGGTATTACGAGGTGTTTAACCGAATACCTGCGTGCAATCAAGAGGTGACGGTCGTGTCTTTCAAGAACAGCTTAAAAGATGATTGTATGCTTCGAAAGTCATTGGCAAAGATATTACCAAAAAGCATGGAGGAGCTCATGGCCAAAATTGAGAAATATGCCAGAGCCAAGGAAGACACACCGGGGACAAAGGCATCCAAACAAGAGAAGAGAAACGGTTCGTCGAAGCGAAGCCGAGATAACACTGGGTACAACAAACAAGAACTTAGATCTCGGATTCCAGATCTCGAATCCCAAATCCTAGAAGACATGATCTCGGCCTAGATGGTTAGGTCCGAGAAAACAAGAGCTCAGCCCAAGTGAGCAGATCCCAGATTCCAGATCTCGGATCCCAGATCCTAGAAGATAAGATCTCAGCCTAGATGATTAAGTTCGAGAAGAGAAGAGCTTGGCCTAAGTTAAAGAATTTTTATATAAGGTGTCACGACCCGTTCCCCTTACCCAAGAGTTAAGCATCGTGATGGCCAGTAACTAAGGTTACCTCCGGCCAATTCTAAAACAGATCAATAAACGTAAGCGGAAGTAACATTTAAATGAGGGTACCAAAATAATCATCGCAGTTTCTATTTTTATTACAAAATTATATTGACCAAAAAGGTCGTTATTTACATAAAGATATCATAAAAATGTTGTGTGTGTCTATTCCGCAGCCCCGCATCTAAGACTTTCCAAAAGCTATTTCCTGAAAATTGGTAAACAACTATAAGCACATGACAGAGTGAGAAATATTATACTAAGAGTATAAGAGACACGAAATAACCATGGATAGTTAGTTAGGCCAAAACATTTAAGATTATTTAGTTAGAACAAATAATCTTTTAAGTAGTAAAACTGAAATTATTTTCATTTAAGTGGCAGAAACTGAAATACATAAATTATGTAAATATATAGCCATAACCACGGTACTGAACAGAACAGAACAAAGGTCACAGAAGTGACAGTCAGAACAAAAGTACGGATTCAAGAGGTGGCTCGTACGGATTCTAGAGGTGGCTCCCACAATAGTGTAGCACTTAATTCCGCACAGCACTTTGGTCCGCACAGAACAGAAGTACGGATTCAAGAGGTGGCTCGTACGGATTCTAGAGGTGGCTCCCACAATAGTGTAGCACTTAATTCCGCACAACACTTTGTTCCGCACAGAACATAGGTCAATGGATCCATGACAAACAGAGGAGCACAAAGTGGTCAAACAGAGACCAATGGTTATTTAAGTCCCCAAAGGCGTGAGACTCCCGTGGTGGTACTTACAAAACATAATTATATATAAGGTCATAACCAAATATTCTTTAAAAGTAAAACAAACATATTCATGGGTTTCCTTTTAAGCAAATAGGGTTCAGATATAAAACCACGTAACTGAAATCTTTATAAAATTAAAACATAACTTGTATAAAATAAATATGGTAAGTCAAAATATACGTAAAATATATTTTGGTGACTCAAGGTATAATATAACTTACCTTAATTTTAATACCTTACTCTTTCTTTTTATTATTAAAGACCGTTCTAACTTTTATTATTTTTTCCTTCTTCCTCTCTTCTTTTCTTTTCTTTTCTTTCCTTTCTTTCTTCTTTTCTTTTCTCTCTTTTCTTCTTTCATTTCCTTCCGCCCAGGTCATCTAAGCGCATACGTGGCACATATCTTCCGCAGATAATCGATAATAATTATATAGATTCGTTTCTATCTTTAATAGATATTTAAGATAATTACTTATTAACCTAACATTTTAATATAATTATATAAATTAATTAATTTTTAAATAAATTATATTTTATCGTATACCAATATAAAATTAATTATTTATTTTAATACCACACTCATTATTATTATTATTAATATTATCTATGTTACTATTATTTATATTTTGACTCTTAAACTTTTAATAATTATATTATTTAACAAAATTATGCATAATAATATATAATAAATTATATATTTTTCGATCTGAGATTAATATAAATTTTACAGAATAATTAAAAATCTGGGTTGTTACAATCTTCCTTCCTTTTAAAAATTTCGTCCTCGAAATTTACCATGTGTAAGCTATCCACTGCGCACTCTGATAAATATATATTAGATGATTAATCTGACAGAAAATACGACCTCAAAAAAAAAAGTACCAAAAACAACTTACTGTCTAGTTGTCAAAAATGGATTTGGGCCAAGATGAGAAATAATGGACGACTTAAAAAACTTTTCACTTGTTTTGTATATGATAAAAATAGATAAAAATGAGAACACAATGACAGAATTATAAGCAAGAATTGAAAAATTTGAGGTGAACTTTTCATTGACAGGAAATAATTTCAAAATTAGTATCTTTATAATTTAAACCCACTTTTTTTTTTAATAAAAAAAAAACATCAAAATAATTTTTTTTTTGAATACTGAACTGAAAATTATATGGATTTAATTATATTATAATTTTGGTAGGTGCTTGAACCGACATCCTTCTTTTCTTGTCCTTTTTTTACTATAACAAATATAAATTATATCTAATATCCTTCACAAATTAGGTACACTAAAAAAAAAATTTATTATATACATATAATCATATAAAATTATAATATAATTAAATCGACGAACAAAATATAATAATTCGGTATTAATTAACCTCTATCCCACTTCTTAAATGTGCATGTGTCCTATGCTCCAATGATATTTTTTTTTTATTTTTTTTAAAAACTATTGCTCTGATACCATTTGTCACGACCCGCTCCCCGTACCCAAGAGTTAAGTATCGTGATGGCCAGTAACTAAGGTTACCTCCGGCCAATTCTAAAACAGATCAATAAACGCAAGCGGAAGTAACATTTAAATGAGGGTACCAAAATAATTATCGGAGCTTCTATTTTTATTACAAAATTATATTGACCAAAAAGGTCGTTATTTACATAAAGATATCATAAAAATGCCGTGTGTGTCTATTCCGCAGCCCCGCATCTAAGACTTTCCAAAAGTTATTTCCTGAAAATTGGTAAATAACTATAAGCACATGGCAAAGTGAGAAATATTATACCAAGAGTATAAGAGATACGAAATAACCATGGATAGTTAGTTAGGCCAAAACATTTAAGATAATTTAGTCAGAACAAATAATCTTTTAAGTAGTAAAACTGAGATTATTTTCATTTAAGTGGCAGAAACCGAAATACATAAATTATGTAAATATATAGCCATAACCACGGTACTGAACAGAACAGAACAGAGGTCACAGAAGTGACAGTCAGAACAGAAGTACGGATTCAAGAAGTGGCTCGTACGGATTCTAGAGGTGGCTCTCACAATAGTGTAGCACTTAGTTCCGCATAGCACTTGGTCCGCACAGAACAGAGGTACGGATTCAAGAGGTGGCTCGTACGGATTCTAGAGGTGGCTCCCACAATAGTGTAGCACTTAGTTCTGCACAACACTTTACTACGCACAGAACGGAGGTTAATGGATCCATGACAAACAGAGGACCACAAAGTGGTCAAACAGAGACCAATGGTTATTTAAGTCCCCAAAGGCGTGAGACTCTCGTGGTGGTACTTACAAAACATAATTTTATATAAGGTCATAACCAAATATTCTTTAAAAGTAAAACAAACATATCCATGGATTTTCTTTTAAGCAAATAGGGTTCAGATATAAAACCACATAACTAAAATCTTTATAAAATATAACTTTTATTAAAACATAACTTGTATAAAATAAATATGGTAAGTCAAAACATACGTAAAATATATTTTGGTGACTCAAGGTATAATATAACTCATCTTAACTTTAATACCTTACTCTTTCTTTCTATTATTAAAGACCCTTCTAGCTTCCATTATTCTTTCCTTCTTCCTCTCTTCTTTTCTTTTCTTTCCTTTCTTTCTTCTTTTCTTTTCTCTCTTTTCTTCTTTCATTTCCTTCCGCCCAGATCATCTCCTCTTATTTATAAAGGGGGTAAGCGCATACGTGGCACATATCTTCTGTAGATATTTGATAATAATTATATAGATTCGTTTTTATTTTTAATAGATATTTAAAATAATTACTTTTTGACCTAACATTTTAATATAATTATATAAATTAATTAATTCTTAAATAAATTATATTTTATCGTATATCAACATAAAATTAATTATTTATTTTAATACCACATTCATTATTATTATTATTATTATTATTATTATTATTATTATTATTATTATCTATGTTACTATTATTTATATTTTGACTCCGAAACTTTTAATAATTATATTATTTAACAAAATTATGCATAATAATATATAATAAATTATATATTTTCCGAACTGAGATTAATATAAATTCTACAGAATAATTAAAAATCTGGGTTGTTACATAAGGTCTACAAAAGAGTATGTGGAAGCCATGCAGGGGGCAGATCCCTTGCCCATAGAGCAATATCGTAGGGATTCTTTTGGCTTTACATGCAAAAAGAAGCTGAAGCCTATGTAAAAAAAGCGTGAAAATGTTATTGAAATCCATCTGCAGCGTACGATAGAATAGCAATTCGGCTGGGGTATACCAGTAACAACTTGCTAGGGCTTACAAACAAGAAGGTCAGCCCAAGAGAGTTCAAGGATAGGGACCTCATCCTGAGAAAGGTTGCCAGCAATAGGGCATATCAGCTGAAGTAATAATAAAAGTACTAGTTTGATTTTTGTGAATTTGAAATCTGTGCGATAGGACCGACCAGTCCTATGACGATGTTTCCGATTGAAACATGACGAATAACTTAGACTTATTATATGGCAGAGTAGAAACTTTACTTGCATATAATAAAGTTGAACTAAGTTGGCGATATTTCTAAGCGAAACATGACGAATAACTTAGATTTATTATATGGTAGAGTAGAAACTTTACTTGCATATAATAGAGTTGAACTAAGTTGGCGATATTTCTGATTAAAACATGACGAATAATTTAGATTTATTATATGGCAGAGTAGAAACTTTACTTGCATATAATAGAGTTGAACTAAGTTGACGATGTTTCTGATTGAAACATGATGAATAACTTAGACTTATTATATGGCATAGTAGAAACTTTACTTGCATATAATAGAGTTGAACTAAGTTGGCGATGTTTCTGATTGAAACATGACGAATAACTTAGACCTATTATATGGCAGAGTAGAAACTTTACTTGCATATAATAGAGTTGAACTAAGTTGGATTAACTTGAACTTGCCATATCGGCAGAGCCAGACACAGATCGGAACTAAGTACATGTTGGTCAGATTAACAAAGAGACCAAGGTTGGTAACCTCGGCCAGTCTTTGTTTGAATCTGACCTCGGCGACAAGGTCAAAAACCACATGCTTAATGAGAACCCAAGTGGAACTTAGGTTCACATTAGGGGGTAGAGGGTTGGAGAATGATGCTTGGGAATTGGATTTTATAAGCTAAGATTAGTTTAACACTTGTTGAAATTTTAAAAATTTACAAGTTGAAGTTAGACCGAGGTCATGTTTAACACTTGTTGAAATTTGAAAAATTTACAAGTTGAAGTTAAAGCCAATGTCATGTTTAACACTTGTTGAAATTTGAAAAATTTACAAGTTGAAGTTAAAACCGATGTCATGTTTAACACTTGTTGAAATTTGAGAAAAATTTACAAGTTGAAGTTAAACCGAGGTCATGTTTAACACTTGTTGAAATTTGAAAAATTTACAAGTTGAAATTAAATCGATGTCATGTTTAAAACTTGTTGAAATTTTAAAAAAAATTTACAAGTTGAAGTTAAACCGAAATCATGTTTAACACTTGTTGAAATTTAAAATTTACAAGTTGAAGTTAAACCGATACCATGCTTAACACTTGTTAAAATTTAAAATTTACAAGTTGAAGTTAAACCGAGGGCGTGTTTAACACTTGTTGAAATTTAAAATTTACAAGTTAAAGTTAAACCGATATTATGTTTAACACTTGTTGAAATTTAAAATTTACAAGTTGAAATTAAGCCGAGGTCATGTTGAAAGAAAATTGGTTTAACACTTGTTGAAATTTTAAATAATTTACAAGTTGAAATTATGCCAAAGTTATTTCTAAAGAGGTATCTGCAAAATATTGCTGAGATTAGCATATTACCAAGATTTGGAAAATAGTGAAGGACAGAGCGAGCTTAGTCGACGTGCTAAATGGAAGAAACGATATAGGTTCCATCACCTCAAGATGCCGAGGTAATAGAACTTAGGGGGCTGTTGTGGGGACGTAATTTTTGAAAGACAACACGTGGCCGAGGTGTCACTGAAGTGCCAGCTGAGGTGCCACGTGTCCTGGTCATGACGCCGAGGTAATCTCGGCTAGGCCGAGGTTATCTGCGAAGATACCGGAATCCGGGATAAGCGGATAAGGGACAAGAGTCCTAGAATGGGAGAAGACTTTAGTTTGGATAAAGATAAGACTCTTAGAGAGTTTATCCCAATCCTACTAGGAGTCCAAGATTAACAGTAATCCTAAGTCCATTAAAGCTAGGCTTCTATTGGGACTAGGTTTGTGTTGGCTATAAAAGAGAGGCACCCTCATGGGTCTAAGGTATGCTTTTTATGCTTTGTCTAGTGGGTTAAGCACTTTTGCTATCTTTGAGAGATATTTTACTGATTTGATCGTCAGAGTGTCCCTGGGTGGACGAACCACCGCGGGATTCTTATCTTTCTGTGACAGATTGTTCGGGCTTAATCTATTCTGCCGGTACTCTCCAGCTGAGTTCCCCTTTTTGGTTGTGTGGTCAGAAATCAACACCCACACCTATAATTAATTGTAGGGATTTAACATTGAAAGCTTTAAAACAAAGTTTCTTCTGTCGGTAAGTTGTGACTTGATGTAACTCTATGTTTTTTCTCTTTTAATACATGTCATGTTTCACTTATCCTAAAAAAAAAAAAATTAAACAAAACAAAGCAAAAAACTTCAACTACAAAATTGATGACTAGTGATGCAATTTGGTGCATCTCATGATAACTGTAGCTTTTGTGCAAAGATTTATAAAGACGTGCAAGAAAAAAAAAAAATTATTCACTATATAAATATAATTAGTTGATCTTGTTCACCTAACCAAGCAAATAATGTCATCTCACGACATTTAACTTAAGCAATTATTCCATCATCCTTGCAAGTCTTGAATTTGGCCTCAGTTATGTTCTCACTTCTTTCAATCTGTAATAGAGACAAAGAGAGAGATAGTAAATGTCAACGAGTCGTGCATGATATAGAGAGAAGTGGTGAATATAATTAACAATGACATTTTCATATGATAGATTATATTGTTTTATTTTTAAAAAATTGATATTACTCTGTGGGGGTAGATTAACTTATTTTAAATGGATATGTAAATGGTGTATCAGTAACAGAGAGTTAACATGTAATACTCACCTCAAGGTGCTTTGTCACCGGCGAGAACACCCGAACTTTAGAGATATAATCAGCAGAGTGATTTCCATTTGATGAACAAGTTGGTAACCCACATGGCGAAGATCGAACATAAGTTGTAACAATTTGGTTATTCCTTCTGGAACTATTGATGGATTCAAAGAAAAAAATATGAGGAGCTTCACACGGATCAACAAAAGGCGGCCACCGTGTATTGAACATGTAGAGTGGTGGCATTTCCTTGAGCCGTGGTCTAAATGTCTCAAGTGGCCTTTTCAAAATACGTCTTGACAACACTTTCTCATAAATATGGGCAGAGTAGCCCCATGATATGGAAAAAGACCAGTTGGTTTGTTTTTGGTAGCAAATAGTTTGTTGCAACATACGAGACTGGTCGATTTTTGTCGCTTTCATGAGGTGATTTGCGGATTGGAAATGGTTCATGGAGGGGAAGATTGGCTCTACCTTGTCGAAATGGTGGAGGGAGAGTAATGGAGATTGCAGGTGAGATGATAGAAAACTTGATATGTCACCATGTAAATCAATCTGCATTGTATATATTCGTTTGCAAATAAATTTTAATTTCCATATAAAATTTTGTTTTTGTGCGAATCATTTAACAAAAGTAAGTTTATTGATCATGGAAACCAATTACACTTCTAAAAAGATAGTGTGTTTTGTTGTGTTATGAATTTTTGTATCAGCATATATCTTTATCATGTGTTTGTGTCAATGTATCCTTACTGATGAACTTGAAGCCTCAAATGGCTAACTCAATCTTTGTTTTCTTTTCAATTTTAACGTAGATATGTGAACTTGATGCTCCATGCCAGCCCATCACTACCACTTACTGTAGACACCCCATTTTTGACCCCTAGCCGGCCGGCCATAGGGGGTGGCCGGCCGGCCACCTCCAGCAAAAGTAGAGGGCCGGCCATGCTTCTTGGGAGGTGTGTTTTACAGCTGTATAGCTGTATCCCCCAAAATATCTGATTTCGGGGGATATTTTGTGAGCAAGGGAACTTAATCCCTTAAGGCCTACACTCTTGGAGACCTTTTGACTTACCATCCTTGCATGCATACATCTCTCTCTCTCTCCCTCAAGAGTTAGAACCCTTGCCTCAAGCTTACAAACACATATCCATCTCCATTTCTTTGATTCTTCTCAAGTTTGGTGCCATTTCTTCATCATCATCAAGCACCACCACCACCACTCCATTTCCAGCAGCAAGGAGAGGTTCTCAGAGGCTTAGAAGCAACATTCCTCAAGCCAAGAGGTAGAAAGGAAGAGGTCTTCAAGGGTAAGTCTCCATTTCCCTCTTTTGTAGCATTTTCTTGCTTCATTTCTTAAGCCTACTTGCTCACTGTTTTAGGCTCCGACCCTAACTGAAAAGGTCACTATTTTGAGCTTATCTTCATGTTTGTTCAAGGGCTCAACCCTGTTTGAGCCCTTCATTTGGTACTTGCTTCAATATCATCTTAGATGCCATTATTTTGCATGAGATTTCTAGCCTATGTGTGATCTGTTTTTGAGCATGATGTAAACTGTGAGTGAGCCTATTTTGAGCCCCTCTTCAACATTGAAGAAAGGCTCAACCCTGTTTGGGCCCCCTATCTTGCACTTACTTCATAATCTCTCCTATTTACCGTAAATTTGCATGCTATTTCTAGCCTATGTGTGATCTGTTTTGGAACATTTCATGAACTGAGATTGTGCTTATTTTGAGCCTCTCTTCAACATTGAAGAAGGGCTCAACACTGTTTTCATACTCCATATGTCACTTGCTTTGAATCCATGTTTTACCCTTGTTTTTGCATGCTTTGCTAGCCCTTTTTGCTTCAGTTTTTGGACCATGATCAGAACTGAAAGTGGTCATTTTTTGACCTTCTTAACATGTTTTATTAAGGGTCTTTGCTTATTTGATAAATGTTTGGGGTATCTCATGTTATAACCTTTGTTGGCTTCAATCTTGCATGGCATTTCTAGCATGTTTGCATACTGTTTTTGGGGTTTTCATCTACTGTAAATGTGCATATTTTTGGCCCCTCTTCAGTGTTATAGAAGGGCATTTTTCTGTTTGGGCTTTGCATTTACCATCTACTTCAATACCCCTCTCTTGGCCCCTATTTTTGCATACCATTGTTGCCCTATCTATGATTGCTGTTTGGCCTTGTTTTCTACTGCAAGGGCTGCCTTGCTACTGTATTTTCATTCCATGTCCATATTGTGCATGCATTGCATAGCTATAGGCCATTTCGGGTGCCTAATTTCGCATTTCGGGACCATTCCTTGCATTTGGTGTCATTTCGCCATCTTTCGGGACTGTTTTCCCCCATATTTTAGTGCTGAAATTCATTTGCATGTTTGCATATCATTTCCATGCCATTTCATGCCTTAGGGCCATTGCCTCGGTTTGCGTGCCCGTGTGCACGCATTTCGAGGCACTTCATTTTCATCCATCGGCCTCTTATGTGAGTGTGGCTGAGGCTCACTCATGTTAGTGTAAGTCCATTTTGCATTCTTTATGTCATTTTAGCATCATTGCATTCCGTATGCCATTGCCTCGGTTTGCGTGCCTGTGTGCACGCATTTCGAGGCACTTCATTTTCATCCATCGGCTTCTTATGTGAGTGTGGCTGAGGCTCTCTCATGTTAGTATAAGTGCATTTTGCATTCTGTATGTCATTTTAGTCTCATTGCATCGTGTATGCCATTGCCTCGGTTTGCGTGTCCGTGTGTACGCATTTCGAGGCATCTTATTTTTCATCTCACGGCCTCCTATGTGAGTGTGACTGAGGTTCACTCGTGTTGGTGTAAGCTCGTACGGCATTGCGTATGCCATTTCCTCGTTTTGCGTACCCGTGTGCACGCATTTCGAGGCATCTCATTTTTCATTTGATGGCCTCCTGCGTGAGTGTGGCTGCGGTTCACTCATGTTGGTATAAGCCCATACGGCATTGCGTATTTCCTCGGTTTGCGTGCCCGTGTGCACGCATTCCGAGACATCTCATTTTTCATAGCATTGTGCATGTTAGGGTTGCATATTAGTTGCATTTTACGCATATCATGCATATTGCATCGTGTTCGGAATAGGAGTTAGCCCGGGCACGGGAAACGAGGCACGTTTCGCACCCCGAGTGACGGAACGGGTCTCAATTCCCAAGTCACCGACACTCCGGATTACCCATGATGGAGTTAGGTTTTGTTGTAGCATTCATATGCATTCATCCTATATTGAGTTGTGCAATTCGGCTCCTCGGCCATCATGCATCGAGATGCGTGATTGGTGGCACGAGGGTCGAGGCATGCATATATTTGTGAAATACATTGCTATGCCCCTTTCCTGCTCTCTGTTGCAGCATATCCAGAACCAGCGGTTTTCCGAAGCCTGGCACGCATTTCGAGAAACATTGCAAAACAGAGGCTAATTGGGGCATCCCAGTGGATTTCCGCGCAAGGCAGCTCCAACGTACATCATTCATCAGAATCAAGGCAGCCCCTGACTTGCATGCCAGTTTTACATTTTTCTTATTTAATTTGTTAATTAATTAGGAATTTGTATATTATTCGGACTGTAATATTTGGACTGTATTATTCTTTCATTTGGGACTGTATATTTATTTGGACCCTCTGCACGAGGGCATAACTGTAATAAGTGTGGGTGAGTGTGATGTATGTCTTCCAACCCCACGTCTTTCTTCCTTTTTATTTATCTGCTTATGATGGTTAGATATAGGACATATTTCAATTAGCATACAGTATGACAGCATGTTTGCATCATTCATCTGTTTTGCACGCACCGGGCTCGGCGCATCATACAAACTGCATTTGTATTTCAATTCCAAATTGAATACGTGTTAGTTGTAGCATTCCATATGCCATGTTTAGAATAGCCGAGCCTGCTATAGTTTGCATTTTCGCATGTGTTGCATTAGGCATTTCAGTATACTTAGGATCATGCATGATTTCTAATGAGCTTTTGTTTTGGCTTGGAGTACTCGGTGAGTTTTTATGCTTTAGCATCCTTGCATGCGTGTGAGTGTTGCCATGAATAGCATGCTTACCATGAGGCTATATGCTTATGTGATATAACTGCCTGAATGCCTGTGGGTGAAGGTTGGGTTATCTGAATTGGAAATAATGCATTGATTGTTTGTTTTAAGCCCACTAGATTGTGGCAACACCATGTTTTTCTAAGCCCACCTGAGGGTGGCAAAATCTGCATTTTTAAGCCTACCTGCGGGTAGCAAACCATCTTTCAAACAAACAAACACGAAATGTCTTTGTTCCAATTCAGGCGACTCAGTCTATACTTGTATGCTGTGCGCATCACATAGTAACCTAGGCTAATAAACCGGAATAAGAACATACAATGTTTTCAAAATAAGATATCATGATTAGTAGAGGCCGGTCTTTGACCGGGCGAGCGGGGGTGCTCACGAAGTGACCTTCCCCAATCGTACCCAAGTTCCCGAGCCGAGGCAACTTTGGTGATGACGGACACGTGGCCTTTGGCACCGAGTCAGGGTTTCCTAAATTTCCCATTTTAAAATATTTAGGTGGCGACTCTGTATCTGGCGAAGCAGTCCATGTTTGGCACTTCTTTCAAAAAATCTGTTTTCAAAACGATTTGCCGGATTTGGACTCTTTGGTTCGAGATTTAGAACCGTGACATTTGAGTCCTTCGAACTGTAGTGACCCAATATCGAACCAGAACGGGGGGGACTCGCACTCCTTCCCCGGGACGCGTTCGGGGACGTCTACAGTTTCTGGCGACTCTGCTGGGGATTTAGAGAACTTGACTCGAACTCATGATATCTGGTTTTGACTACACTTGTGTGTTTCTTTGCATTGCATTTGCATTGGTGCGCCTAGGACACCGTGTTTGCCATATGCCATTCCCAAACGATTTGTCAGAGGCTTGTCTTGTCAAGGCATGACCATAAGGCTGATCGGCTCTGGGCTCTGACAGCATGGGAACACAAACCCCGGTTTTACCGGGGCACCCTTTTCGACCATTCGACCTAGTGCATATTCGGATCCATAGTGACCATTCCAAGCGAGGACAGGTTGCTTACCCGTTTATAGGTTGTTTGAAGCCGCTGTGTGCGTAGTGAAACCCTAGTTCTTGACAAAATAGGACAGGGAAACCCTACCCCAACATAGGGGTGTTTTGGCTCTCACTTATCTGTTATGTGCTTGTTAGAGTGCGTCTCTATAGGGAATGCATGTATCAATTTCTGAGTTTGGGCATCAGGCCTGCGGGCATCAGTCTTTGAGATTGGGCATCACGCCTGCGGGCATCAGTCAGTATCTGAGAATCAGTTATCCGCGGATACCGGATTCAGTTTTGGGGACAGTGATATAGGGACAGTAATCAGTGATCGAGGACAGTGTATGCCCAGCTTATCAACCGTGTGTTGTATGCCCGACTGTGTGTTGTGTATTTAATTTAAGCTGTTATGCTGTCCGTTTTTCTGGTTATTTATTTCCTTTTCGCTTTATTTATCTTTTTGCTAGGGCAGGGGTTTGTAGCACAATTGCTTCCGAACCCATAGATATACCCCAAGCACTTTGGACACGAGGTCGCCGACTCATTCGATTCGAGGATCTGGTTGACGGACATCCAGTGTTCCACTCTCTACCCCCGGTTGTTAGAAGAAGGCCGAGGAGGCGCAGTGTGTCAGAGCAGAGATTACCGGGGCAGCAGTCTACTTTAGCAGCAAACAGTCGGACTGAGGTTTCTGTTTCCATTATAGAGATACGCTTACCGGTCATTCAGATGGATCCACCGAATACATCAGGGATAGAGGCGATGATGCGCCAAATGCAAGAGAGCATGAGACAGATGCAAGAGGATGCCATCCGCCAAGCGGAAATTTCTAAGCAACAGGCTACAGTTATGGCCCAACAGGCTGAGCTCATTACCAGGCTCCAGCAGCAAACCGGAACATCAACCTCACACCCAGCTCCTCCTCCACCCGGAGCTCCATTACCCGAGCAGGCATCCACTGGTCAGAATACCCTGCCAAATCCCCAGAATACCCCCCTGAACACCCAGAACCCTTTACCCAATGTCCAGAATATTCAAGAGGACACAGGCCATCCAACGGGGCTGGCTCCGCCCCCGCTTCTGCCTCAACTGTCCAAGAATCTTACATCCAATCACCCGGACTCTCCATTCGAGTTCGAGGTAGACCACACAGCTCTGAAATTGAGCAAACTGGAGAAGCTTTTTAAGAAGTCTCAGGGGGTGAAGGCCATCCCAGACATCGAAGATGGGTACACCGACGTGGCTGTAACATTGCCAGACAGATTTAAGATGCCACAGATTGATCGTTTTGATGGGTCAGGGGATCCTATGGTCTATCTCCGGCTGTTTTCAGACATCCTGCGGCCAATGGGCCTAACCCGACCACAAAAGCTTTCCCTGTTTGGCCGAACTTTGTCGGGTGTGGCAGCCATTTGGTACGCGAAGCTAGAAGATGACGTGAAAAGAAACTGGGATGAGATGGCTGAGGCCTTCGTTGCAAGAAACTGGGATGAGATGGCTGAGGCCTTCGTTGCACAGTACTCGTACAATACACAGATCGAGATTACAACTACAGATCGAGATTACAACTCGTGATCTCGAAACGACGAGGCAAGAGGCCAAGGAGACTTTCTTAGACTTCGTAACTCGATGGAGGGCAAAGGCATCGATGATGACCTTGAGGCCTACAGACAAAGATCAAATTAGGATGATTGTGCGCAATCTCCAACCAAAACTCATGCAGAAGATGATCGTACTCCCCTTTCCCACCTTCTCAGACTTACACGAGATGGGGGTACAGATCGAGGATGCGATGAAGCAAGGTCTGATTGACCAGGACCGGGAGCAACCCCGGAGGACATTCAACCGCAATAACAACGCAGGCCCGAGTGGCGCTGCAAACACAAGGACTTCGGAGGTCAGTATGGTCACCACCAATCCCCCTCCCCAGCCAAGGCCCATGGCGGCCACCCCCTTTTCCAGTACATCCGGGAGCAGTACCCAAGCCTCGAGATTCCAGCCCAGAGGCCAAAGAACGTTTACTCCACTATACATGCCTTTGTCCAAGGTTCTGGGGGTCTTGATTAGAAAGGGACATCTAAAACCCCTGGAGTCGAGGCCGCCACCAAATCCACTCCCCCCCTCTCACAACCCAGCCCAAATACTGTGCCTACCACAGCAGCACGGTCATGATACCGACCATTGTTTCAGGCTGCGTCACGAGGTTCAGGACCTCATCGACAAAAATATTATTTGACCTCCCGAAAGACCCAACGTCACAACCAACCCACTCCCTACCCATAACCAAGATCCACCACCCAAAAGAGTCAACCTCATCCAAACTGGGGGTCGTATCCTACGATCCTAGTATCTACATTACTCCCTCCCACCTACCCAAGCCGGAGGTGATCCTTCCCGACTGCACTGACTTGTGCATGTTGGACACCTTCACAACCCAATCCGAGTCAAAGGTGGTGACCACTGAAGACGGAATAAGGCGGGTTTCAGAGGAGAACAGAGTTGTTGAGTCTGGGGTCAAGCGGTCTGGGAATTACGCTGGGGGAGCCTATGATCCAAGCGAATACATTTTATCAGTGGGCTGGTCTGAGCTGAGTGTGGGGGTTGCCAGAAAAAGCTGAACTGTGCATGATTCAGGGGGACGGACTTGAACAGGGGGCAGATGATCTAGCAACAGTGGAGGAGGACTTCACTAACCTCCAGTTTTTCAACGACCAAGAATCAGGAGATGCAACAATCAACTGGTTTGAATATGAGGAGTCGGCGGAGGCCACCGGGTGGTTAGATGATCAGCCTGATATTGTGGAGTTTCAGTCAGAGCAGAGCCCGGCAGGGGCGAAGGTAGCAACTGTGGCCGGAAGGGCCGAGAGTCAGAATGGATTGCCGGAGAGCGCCGGTACAAAGAATTCCGCTCGGGACTTAAGCATTGTGGATGCAAAGACAATGGAACAACAAACTGCAGCAACGCAGACAGAACAGGAGAAGTTTTGGGATTCCGAGAGAATCAGAAAGGCAAAAGCCCATGAAGGGGCTGAGAGTGCTGTGGGCACAAGAACGGACAATGCTGTGAGCATATGGGATGAAGGTACTGAGAGTACACATTTGCCAGAACCAGACAGGTGTCTTTTGGATGCCAACGGGATGTGGTGGGAAGACGACGACTTATGTCTTACCCACACAGACGAAGATTGGGGAGTAAATAAACCAGACAGCACCTGGTACCTCGATGAGGTGGACCACATGACCAGGAGTGGGCGGTACTTCAAGCCCCCGCACCTAGACCAACCAGAAGCATCTGGTAAAGACAAGGAAGCTGAGAAACAGAGAGAGAGAGACAAATTGAAGAAGAAGCTGTGCTGAGGCAGTTGAAGAAGATACAAGCAGACATCTCCATCTGGGGACTGCTTATGGCTTCACGGGTACACAGACAGGCTGTCCCTATCTGCCATGGACAAGGCCAAACTCTCAATCGATACTACACCAGAGCAACTGGTCGGGCTGGTTTTTCCGGGAGGGGGTTCCCCGGCATTAACCTTTTCGGACAAAGAGCTGCCGCCTGAGGGCGTGAATCATAACAAACCTCTCTACATTTTCGTGGAATGTAGAGACAAGTGGATACCGGTGGTACTTGTTGATACCGGGTCTGCCATCAACGTCTGCCCAGCCAGAATAGCATATGCAATCGGGTTGAAGCCCGCGGACTTCGTCCCAACCACTCAGGTGATCAAAGCATACGATAATACAAGTCGAGAGGTGATGGGGACTGTCAAAATCCGAACCAAGGTTGGGCCTGGACAGCACGAGATAGATTTCCATGTCTTGGAGGTCCCCGCAACTTTCAATCTGCTTTTGGGGGCGACCGTGGTTACACCAGGTGAAGGCCGTCTCGTCTACTCTGCATCAAATGGTGAAATACCCCTGTGGAAAGGGAGTAGCCATTGCGTTTGGGAATTCATCGATCCATCCCCCTCCGGAGGTGTCTACACCAGTCCTAGAAATAGAGCACGGCATGGAGGACGTGTTTATATCAGGATTTACCCTGGCCGAGGCCCGGGTTGTGCAAAACATTATGGCTGTGAATGAAGGTATGTACGTTAGTGCTCAATCCGTCTACCTCATGAACAAGCTAAAACACATCCCCGGGATGGGATTAGGAAGGAGTGGCAGGAAAGGCGTCGCAACATTGGCCGAAGTGCCACACAACCCGCATACCTTTGGACTGGGTTATTTGCCCACCAAAGAGGACTGGGTGAGGAAGGAAAGAGAAAGAAATGGCCGGAAGAGCCAGAGCAAAGCAGGCTGGGAAGCCATTCGACTTGATGCATAGGCCCATCCAGGGCACCCTGAACGGACGCTTCGTCCGGGAGGGGGAGGATTTTCCATTTTGCGGCTTCCCAGAGCCATGGTTAAACGCGGAGAAGAAGCGCGTACCAGGTTTCGAAATCTTCTTCGACCTGCAACTATCCGGGGATGACGTTGCCACAGAGCAGACAGACCCAACAACTGAGGCTGAGTAGAATAAGGCAGTGGATCCTGAGGGCACAGAATTTGAAATGGGGGTAAGCGTTGGCATGTCTACTCTCTGATCCTCCGATCGACCATAAGTGCTTGGGGGATAACTCGAGGTTTCCATGATTGGGGATGAAACGGCTGCGAGCCAACCAGCAGCTATCTTGGATGCATCAATCGCACCCTCTCTCACTTGGCAGTACGAGGAGGGATTTTTGTCCAGCAGCACCGGGTCAGGTAGTGAGCCGGAATCTGATTCCACCGAGTCTTGTGAGTCGGAATCAGGTTCCAGCTCGACTGAGTCTGAGTCTGGTACTCCTGGGGATGTTAACCCGGATGCCACAGTCCTGTCTAGGTCGTCTTTTTCCTTTTCATTTGAGTCTGTTGTAACCGATGAATTGGACGATCTGGCTGTGCCTAATGAGAATGAACTATCTGTGGTTTCCGAGTACTTTTCTGTGCCCCTAATTTATTGCATTAATTCAGACTTTCAAAATTTTGATGAAAACGAAGAGGACGAAGTTCCTCCGGTTTTACAACGTTTAATTGAGCAAGAGCAAGAGAGATTTGTTAAACCATTAATGGATGAAATCATTACCGTGAACATTGGTACTGAGGAGGACCCGCGGCTGGTCCAGATCGGGTCCACGTTGTCTTCGGAGGAACGCGAGCGACTAGTCGCTTTATTAAAAGATTTCAAAGATGTTTTCGCGTGGTCCTACGGAGACATGTCTGGAATCGATCCTGAGATTGTACAGCATCGGATCCCCCTTGACCCCGAGGCCCGACCTGTCAAGCAGAAACTCAGAAGGATCCGCCCGGACTGGGCTCTCAAGATTAAGGAAGAGGTCACCAAGCAAATCGACGCAGGCTTCCTGCTGGTATCTGAATATCCGACTTGGTTGGCCAACATTGTTCCGGTGCCGAAGAAGGACGGCAGGATCCGGGTGTGTGTGGACTTCAGGGATTTGAACAGAGCTAGTCCGAAGGACGACTTCCCCTTACCGCACATCGATGAGTTGGTAGATTTCACAGCAGGGCATGCATTGCTCTCATTTATGGATGGCTTCTCAGGATACAACCAGATAGTAATGGCACCAGAAGACAGGGAAAAGACTGCATTCACCACCCCGTGGGGGACATACTGCTACAGGGTAATGCCGTTTGGGTTGAAGAACGCTGGAGCTACTTATCAACGGGCCGCGACCACAATATTAAATGATATGATCCACAAAGAGGTTGAGGTGTATGTGGACGACATGATTGTCAAGTCCAAAGAAAGAGAGGGCCACTACACCGCCTTGCATAAGTTTTTCCAAAGGATCAGGGAATTCCGGTTGCGGCTGAACCCTAAAAAATGTACGTTTGGTGTTACAGCGGGAAAAATGCTGGGGTTTCTGATTACACAAAGGGGCATCGAAGTCGACCCTTTCAAAATCAAGGCCATCCTAGAAATGCCCCCACCAAGGACTGAAAAGGAGGTGAGAGGCTTTCTGGGTAAAGTGCAATTCATAAGACGGTTTATCTCAAAATTAACCTTGACTTGTGAACCACTTTTTGGTCTCCTGAAGAAAGGAAAGAAGTTCCAATGGGACGGCCGATGTCAAGCTGCGTTTGAGCAGATTAAAGAGTATCTACAGAACCCGCCCGTTTTATCGCCACCAGAACCGGGGAAACCGTTGATTTTGTATCTGTCAGTGACAGAGACCACGATGGGCTGCATGCTTGCTCAAGAATCAGAAGACAAGGTGGAGAAGGCCATCTACTATTTAAGCAAGAAAATGCTAGAATATGAGACCCGATATACACCGCTGGAAAAGGCTTGCTTAGCTCTGGTATGGGCTACCAGGAAGCTGCGGCACTACTTGTTAGCTCACTCCGTAATGTTGGTTTCACGACTCGATCCCATCAAATATCTTTTCGAGAAACCAGCGCTTACGGGTAGGCTAGCTCGTTGGTTGCTGTTGCTCTCCGAATTTGACCTCAAGTATGTCACACGCAAGTCAGTGAAGGGAAGAGCAGTAGCAGAGTTCCTTGCCGACCATCCGGTTGAGGGGGATGAAGTAGTGGAGTATATGTTCCCAGATGAAGCCATTTTGCATATCGACGATGAAACTTGGACGATGTACTTTGACGGAGCGTCAAATCAACATGGGTATGGGATATGAGTGTTGCTGATAGCACCCGACAATTCCCCGTATCCCTCTAGCCTTCAAACTCTGGTTCAAAGTCTCGAACAATGAAGCAGAATATGAGGCGTGCATCGCTGGCCTAGAAGCAGCCATGGAACTAGGGGCAAGACGGCTGGACGTCATTGGAGACTCGAACCTCGTTGTGTCTCAAGCTAAAGGAGACTGGAAAGTAAAAGAGGAAAAGATGATGATGTATCACCAAACCCTGGATTTGCTAATTCCTCGGTTTGAGAAGCTAAGTTTTACTCATCTACTAAGAGAGAAACAACAGGTTCGCAGATTCTTTAGCAACTCTATCATCCATGATAGACATCCCATGTGGAGTCCGGATGCGTCCAATCATCATTGACCATAAATTTGCACCAGCCTATGAGTCGATTGCAGCCATAGATGAAGTTCAGGACGAACACCCTTGGTATTACGACATTTGCAATTTCTTGGAGAAGGAAGCATACCCGCCAGGGGTAAATGCCAAGGACAAAAGGGCAATAAGAAGATTGGCTGTTCAGTTCATCATCTGTGGGGGTAAGCTGTATAGAAGAGGTCATCTGGGAATGCATAAATTGTGTGTTGATACCGAAGAGTCAAAGAGTCTAATGGAAGCCATCCATGGAGGGGAATGTGGAGCACATATGAATGGGGTAATGCTAGCACGGAAGATTCTCAGACAAGGTTACTACTGGTCCACCATGGAGGAGGATTGTATTGGTTTTGTTCGGCGATGCCATAAATGTCAGATCCATGCAAATCGCATGAACATCCCGCCATCAAAGCTGTACAACATGACTTCGCCATGGCCATTTTCAGTCTGGGGAATTGATGTGATCGGAGCTGTCACGCCAAAGGGGTCGAATGGGCATGAGTTCATCTTGGTAGCGATAGATTATTTCACAAAGTGGGTTGAGGCCCAATCTTATGCGGTGTTGAAGGCTTCGCACGTTGCAAAGTTTATCAGAAACAACATCATCTGTCGCTACGGGAGTCCCAAACGAAATAATTTCAGATAACGGTTCCCACTTCAAGAAGGAAGTGATAGACTTGTTGGAAAAATACAATGTGGCTTTTCATAAGTCATCTACATACCGGCCGCAGACCAATGGAGCGGTTGAGGCCGCCAACAAGAATATCAAGCGCATACTGCAGAAGATGGTGGAAACCTACCGGGACTCCCGAATGAACTGGACTGACTGTGGTGGATTACTGAACTGAGAACCGAATTGAACAAGGACTAAATGAAAGACTCGGAAGTGAATGAATCTACTCTCTGTAACTTAGCGGGGGAAATCGCTTATGAAACGGAGACCAGTGCAAATCTATAACCCCGATAAGTACTTGATATAAGTAGTGTGAATACTACTATATTGCTACTGCACTGTTACTGTATTATATCGTTACTGTTACTGTACTGTCATCGTACTGACACTGCTACTGCTACTGTACCTGTTGCGTACTACTGTGCCACTTTATTCATATTTCGTGTCACGAAATAAGTTTTGTCTCGAAAATGCTATATGCTGTTTACTGAATGATTGTTCGATCCCTGTTATATATTCGTGACTCTTAGTATTATGTAATATATGTTAGCTGCTCGGTATCGGAGGTTCCTTTATGGAACTTATATCTGTCTGCACTCTGTTACCCGTACCGGAAGCCTCATCATGAGAGCCCAGCTTCTGTACTGTTCTGTTCTGTTACCCGGATTCGGGATTCCCTTATGGAACTGGTTATTCATAACCATTATGTAACTGTATCTGTTCTGCACTGTATCCGTCCTGTATCTGTTCTAATAATGCACCATGTTTACATAAGCCAGGATTGTGCATCTACGTATGCTCTAGACAAAAATATGCAAATGAATATATATCCGAAACTGTCCTTGACTGACAACTGAATGTGCATAAGATCTGTTTTAATATGATTATGCTCCTGTTATAGAGTGAAAGTTACCTTTATGCTAGGTATTATCTCTGTTATTATATGTTACCTCGAGTTTGGAGGACCAAACTCTTTATAAGGAGGGGAGACTGTAACAACCCTCGTCACTGTTTACCGATTACCTACGGATTACTGTTTACTGAGACTGAACATGATTAATAATTGAATTGATTAAGGTACCGAACTGACTGACTGAGATCCGAAACCGAATCGATTGACTGTAACCGTTTAAATGCATAATTTATTTGTTCAACTGCCAAATTATCTATTCCCGTCTTATGCATTAAAACTGCAAATTGAAGGCCTTATCGGCGGCCAAATCGAAAATTGATTGATGTTCTGTGTTCATCGTAATTAATGGGATTTTATGGCATAATTATCTGAAAATCGATTTAGTATGATTAAACTAGACTAATTAAAGCCAAATTAAAGAGTTTGACTTAATTACACTTTTGCTACCCTTAGTGGCCACTATCCTAGACATATTGAAGCCTTATATTATACACTTAGCAACATTTCCTCAGCACATTTGTTGATCTTGCCGAATCTAGAGAGAGAGAAAAGGGAGAGAGTGGTTTTCCTTCTCATCTTGCTTGATTTTGCTTGGATTGTAAGAGGATTGAAGATTGATGTATTTTTGAGCTCCTAAACCTTGAATACAAGACTTAGGTAAGGAATTCATCTTCTTATTGTTGACATTGAACAAGTTCTTGCATGATTCATGCTTCATTATAGAACTAAGTCATGATTTAGTTCAAATATGTGGGATTCTAGCATATATCATGCATGCATGCTTGAATTGATGAGTTTTGAGTTGATTCCATGGTCAAATGCCACATGCATGTTCATAATCATGTTTAAATCCATGTTGTCATCTTGTTTTGAAAAGATTGAGCTCTTTGGAGCAAGAGTTGAAGCTTTGAATTGGTTTTAACCCATGCATGTCATGTTTGGAGATGTTCATGAAATGGGTTTGAAAAATGGTTTTAATTGACTCACCTTTGGGGCTTGAATTCATAAATTGAGCTTTGAAACTTGTTGTATATTGAATTGAGATGTGTTTCCCAGAATTTGGGCCCAAGAGGTCGAGTATAGAGTGGGAGAATGCTTGGTTCGGACTTGGAAGACAAATCTGGAAATTCCAGAATTTGGCCTCCTCGCTCGAGCGAAGGATTCCTCGCTCGAGCGACCGTCGTTTGTTCAGAGATCCGCTCGAGCGAATAAATGGTGGCTCGAGCGTAAAATTTCAGCATCCAGTATTTTTACTGTTTCATCAGACCGCTCGAGCGAAGGATTTCTCGCTCGAGCGAAGCCCTTGATTTTGGGAGCTCGCTCGAGCGAAGGAAGGCTCGCTCGAGCGAGGCCCTTATTTTCAGCAAATTTTGTAAGTGCTTTCTAAGTGCATCTTTGCATCCTCATCCCATTCTAGGCATTCTTAGGCCTAGTTTAAGGCATCGTAATGAGGATATAGATGTAGAACACACCGAGGCAAATTAGGGATTAAGTTACTGATCTTTCCCAACCGTATACTGTGTAGCTTAGTGTGTGTTCAATCTGTTAACTGTGTAGGGTTGGCTTACCGAGGAGACGCTCTAGCTTACTGTAGCCCAGAACTCTGTGAGTAACAATTGTGTAAAGATATGTTCAAAATGGTTATCTTTCGAATACTGAACCGAACTGTTTACTGAACTGGAATTATTTACTGAATGAATGTATGTCCTTTATTTCCGAACTGTACTGTGGCATCCTTAGCACCTACTGTTTACTGTTACTGTTACAGAGATCTCTGTCGGTTCCCTCGTTGGAATCACTACTGTTTACTGACTGATGGCCATCACTTACTGTTTGGTCTGTTAAGACCTGGTCCTTTTGGACCTACTGTTTATAGGCTAATGGATGTACCACATATCACTGTTTTGATTGAATAACTGTTATGGCCTGAAATATGAGCCACAAACTGAATGACTGATTGACTGAAATACTGAAAGACTGAAATACTGTTTAATGAACTGTTTCATTACTGTAAGGACATTCATTCATAACCTCTTTACGCTTTATGTTATTCACTGGGCTTTAGCTCACTGCTTATATATATATGTAGGTGTTCAGGCACCGGACCGCCGCTAGGAGCGTCAGGCAAGCTTTTGTTTTGTCAGCCAACCACTGTGCCTCACTGCGAGGTTCCGAACCCGTCCAGCTTTGGCTTGGGGTGTTAAATCTCCCCGTCTGTCTCTATACTGTTTTGCGTTATTGTATAAACTGTTTACCGTTTTACCGTACTGTTATCGAGGGATTAAGTCCCCGTACCGAATGTTGTATATGAATGTATAGACCGTACTGTTCTGAACTGTATGAATGCATGAAAAAATGTTTTTGGCATACAGATTTACACAGCTCAATGGACACTAGTTACTTACTGTATTGGCTTCCGCCAGGCCCTGAACTCTGTTTTACTGTATTACTGTTAAGCAGGCCTTCGGTAATCTCGGATTACTGGCCGGTTACGATGCTAAACCCATAGGGCCGGGTTTGGGTCGTGATAGAGTGGTATCAGAGCGATACTTAACCACGAGTTATACCGCACACACGTGTCCAAGTGAGCTATAGGATGTCCTAGAGAAGAAATTAGGGCATTGCATGAGCATGAAAAGTGTGTGCGACAATGACATGACTGAATATATGCTAATGTGATTAATGTGCTTAAGCATGCAACCGATTATGTTTATGATTACTGTACTGCCTATGCTGAAATGATAAATGAAATAACATGAATTGTAATACTGACTGTGGGAAATCAATGTGAAAGAAATATGTAGGAACCTAATTCGTGGAATGTTAAACCGTAGAGTCTCATGCCTTTGTTGAATGACCTGGAAAGTCCGATTGGAATCACGTTGGCCAGCGTTGCTTCGAGTCGGCAATTCTTGGTAAATTCCTGGGGAATGAATAGGTATACTGAGAATCTGAAATAACAACAACAAGGGCGAGGATTGTGAACGAACTGAAACTTCTAATCTGAGAGAATAAAGGCAGACATACGTGCCTGAACCAACTGAATATGAACTGATGGCACTAATACTGAAACCCAAACAAACTGAAACCACCGGAATTTCTGGGAGGTACTGAACTACTGAAAAAAAAAAACTGAGACTTGGGTTTAGAAACTGAGAAAATATGTGAAGTTCTCTTCAAAAAAAAATGCTTTACCCAATACATCTGAAATAGGAAAGTATCCGAGTTTGAACACTGGAGTAAAGTGATAGGACTGTGGTCGAATATGAGGTAAAACTGACCAGCTAATCTGATAGACAACCCACATGATAGATACTGACTGGAAAAGAACTGGAGGTGGGAGTGACCTAGATGTGTTTGACATCGTCAACTGAAATTAGAAAGAATGAAACAGTAGTAACAGAAAGTGGAAACGACCGGTAAATCAATGACCTCCGTGAATGGAAAATCTCGGCAATAGCTTGGACCAATGAAGGTCAAAGAAGTAATGTGAACAACGATATACCTACCTGTACCGTATGTGGAAAATACCAATGGGGCGTGGCCACCGCCTATCTGAAACTTATTCTGGGCATGGACAGGAGGGATATTTGCCTAAGTCTTGCCCACAAATGCTCGGAACACTGAAAAGACTGACGTAGGTATTACCTGAAACAGATGAAATTGCTTATACGAACGTTTGTGTGGGGAATTGTATATTCTGTAAGTTGGCATAGACTGCGAACATATTGACTGCGCTAATTGAACTACTGGAATTATGAACCATACACTGAGAACTGTTAGAACTTGTGAACAGCGAGAACTTGCTGAGTTAGGTCCTTGTATTGTAATGCAACGACTGAATGTGAACTGTTAGATGTGACCTTTGAACTGTACTAGAACTGTTGAACATGGGTATACCTTATGATTGACTGTAATTCGAGAAATTTGTACGACCATGATTTGTACTGAACTGTTACGTATTGACGGACATTATTGAATGAACGGATCATTGAACTCGAATTATACACGTGAACTGTTTGTGTGTGGGACTGCTAGAATTGAGAACCCATATTGCTTTGTAAAGATGAACTTCTGCTCATGAATTTGTGAACGAGTGCCTACATGGAAACTGATTTTGAACTCACACCTATATGTATGTTCCCATGCTTGTAACACTGTTAAGATTGAGAGGAATGGACTGTGAATAATGGATCTTTTGAAATCTACCGTTGATGCGGACCATATGTGCGACACTGTAAAACCGCTTAGACTTGTATGCATATCTGCTTACCTTTGCTTAAGGATATTACTAGACTGAATAGATATATGACTGGTTATCTTAACTATCGCATCTGGAGGAACTATTTTGCATTGTACATCGAACCCGTGAACCTGTAATGGGACTGTTAGTAGATTCTGAACATGCACATAGATGACTGTACCTTTGCTCGGAATGACTGATTAATTTGTTTGATGAGTTAACCGTTGGGACTATGACTCTGTAACTGCATGACTGAATAAGGACCCCAACTGATAAACTCTTGACTGTGAATCGTAATTGTGGAAGAATCGACATGACTGTTTGATTAGGCTTGCGAGCCTATGCTTTAGTGACTATATGACTGATTTGGAACCCTTGTATGACAACTCACCATTATGTGTCGCCAAGAACCTTGGGTGATGTATCACTGTATATCATATGCCTTTAAGAAAGATTTATTTGGAAATTGCTATATTGACTGTGATGCTTACCTCTCGATATGACTAACTGCGTGTCTGTGCGTTTGTCTGTAAACTTATTAGGAGGAATACACTGTATGTGACCTGTACTGCTCTGATATGAATTGTAATGGTATCGGACTCTGATGTAAGTTTGATAATTGATGAACTCAGACTGATTGTGAAACTACTATGTACCGAAATGACCGGAGTATGAACTAATGTTAACTGATCTGGAAATGATAAGAATGGAACTTTGATCTGAACTAATCTGATGGAACCATGGGTTAATGAAACCCTTTTGTGTAACTGATGGAACTTTTGTTTGATGCTTGCGCTTCGAACTTTTATTTGATATGTTTGGATAGAACTTGCATCTGAAATGACCTAGTCGAACTCTTGTTGATTTGATCTGAGAAAACTCGTATTAAGAGTCATTACCGGATTTGTTACAGTGTAGGAAAAAAAAACTGGGTATGTGGCATGTGATTAATTACCCGGTATTACCGTTATAACCGTGAACTTGTTTGACTAGGGAATGATTGTTTTGGTGATTACTGTACTTCAGAACTGGTGGGATCTGTTGACCACAGACTGGTTTTGATCATAAACTCTGACTGTCTGGAAGTATATGTAATCTGTAAGACTGTTTTCGTACTGACATGTGTTATGACTGAATCTGTGAAGACTGGAACTGATGAATAGTGAATGAATACTTACTTCAGAATTCTGCCTACTGCTATGGGAGTAATGTACAAAATCGCCTTATGTCCCCAATAACTCCCGAATGAACTGGACTGACTGTGGTGGATTACTGAACTGAGAACCGAATTGAACAAGGACTAAATGAAAGACTCGGAAGTGAATGAATCGACTCTCTGTAACTTAACGGGGGAAATCGCTTATGAAACGGAGACCAGTGCAAATCTATAACCCCGATAAGTACTTGATATAAGTAGTGTGAATACTACTATATTGCTACTGCACTGTTACTGTATTATATCGTTACTGTTACTGTACTGTCATCGTACTGACACTGCTACTGCTACTGTACCTGTTGCGTACTACTGTGCCACTTTATTCATATTTCGTGTCACGAAATAAGTTTTGTCTCGAAAATGCTATATGCTGTTTACTGAATGATTGTTCGATCCCTGTTATATATTCGTGACTCTTAGTATTATGTAATATATGTTAGCTGCTCGGTATCGGAGGTTCCTTTATGGAACTTATATCTGTCTGCACTCTGTTACCCGTACCGGAAGCCTCATCATGAGAGCCCAGCTTCTGTACTGTTCTGTTCTGTTACCCGGATTCGGGATTCCCTTATGGAACTGGTTATTCATAACCATTATGTAACTGTATCTGTTCTGCACTGTATCCGTCCTGTATCTGTTCTAATAATGCACCATGTTTACATAAGCCAGGATTGTGCATCTACGTATGCTCTAGACAAAAATATGCAAATGAATATATATCCGAAACTGTCCTTGACTGACAACTGAATGTGCATAAGATCTGTTTTAATATGATTATGCTCCTGTTATAGAGTGAAAGTTACCTTTATGCTAGGTATTATCTCTGTTATTATATGTTACCTCGAGTTTGGAGGACCAAACTCTTTATAAGGAGGGGAGACTGTAACAACCCTCGTCACTGTTTACCGATTACCTACGGATTACTGTTTACTGAGACTGAACATGATTAATAATTGAATTGATTAAGGTACCGAACTGACTGACTGAGATCCGAAACCGAATCGATTGACTGTAACCGTTTAAATGCATAATTTATTTGTTCAACTGCCAAATTATCTATTCCCGTCTTATGCATTAAAACTGCAAATTGAAGGCCTTATCGGCGGCCAAATCGAAAATTGATTGATGTTCTGTGTTCATCGTAATTAATGGGATTTTATGGCATAATTATCTGAAAATCGATTTAGTATGATTAAACTAGACTAATTAAAGCCAAATTAAAGAGTTTGACTTAATTACACTTTTGCTACCCTTAGTGGCCACTATCCTAGACATATTGAAGCCTTATATTATACACTTAGCAACATTTCCTCAGCACATTTGTTGATCTTGCCGAATCTAGAGAGAGAGAAAAGGGAGAGAGTGGTTTTCCTTCTCATCTTGCTTGATTTTGCTTGGATTGTAAGAGGATTGAAGATTGATGTATTTTTGAGCTCCTAAACCTTGAATACAAGACTTAGGTAAGGAATTCATCTTCTTATTGTTGACATTGAACAAGTTCTTGCATGATTCATGCTTCATTATAGAACTAAGTCATGATTTAGTTCAAATATGTGGGATTCTAGCATATATCATGCATGCATGCTTGAATTGATGAGTTTTGAGTTGATTCCATGGTCAAATGCCACATGCATGTTCATAATCATGTTTAAATCCATGTTGTCATCTTGTTTTGAAAAGATTGAGCTCTTTGGAGCAAGAGTTGAAGCTTTGAATTGGTTTTAACCCATGCATGTCATGTTTGGAGATGTTCATGAAATGTGTTTGAAAAATGGTTTTAATTGACTCACCTTTGGGGCTTGAATTCATAAATTGAGCTTTGAAACTTGTTGTATATTGAATTGAGATGTGTTTCCCAGAATTTGGGCCCAAGAGGTCGAGTATAGAGTGGGAGAATGCTTGGTTCGGACTTGGAAGACAAATCTGGAAATTCCAGAATTTGGCCTCCTCGCTCGAGCGAAGGATTCCTCGCTCGAGCGACCGTCGTTTGTTCAGAGATCCGCTCGAGCGAATAAATGGTGGCTCGAGCGTAAAATTTCAGCATCCAGTATTTTTACTGTTTCATCAGACCGCTCGAGCGAAGGATTTCTCGCTCGAGCGAAGCCCTTGATTTTGGGAGCTCGCTCGAGCGAAGGAAGGCTCGCTCGAGCGAGGCCCTTATTTTCAGCAAATTTTGTAAGTGCTTTCTAAGTGCATCTTTGCATCCTCATCCCATTCTAGGCATTCTTAGGCCTAGTTTAAGGCATCGTAATGAGGATATAGATGTAGAACACACCGAGGCAAATTAGGGATTAAGTTACTGATCTTTCCCAACCGTATACTGTGTAGCTTAGTGTGTGTTCAATCTGTTAACTGTGTAGGGTTGGCTTACCGAGGAGACGCTCTAGCTTACTGTAGCCCAGAACTCTGTGAGTAACAATTGTGTAAAGATATGTTCAAAATGGTTATCTTTCGAATACTGAACCGAACTGTTTACTGAACTGGAATTATTTACTGAATGAATGTATGTCCTTTATTTCCGAACTGTACTGTGGCATCCTTAGCACCTACTGTTTACTGTTACTGTTACAGAGATCTCTGTCGGTTCCCTCGTTGGAATCACTACTGTTTACTGACTGATGGCCATCACTTACTGTTTGGTCTGTTAAGACCTGGTCCTTTTGGACCTACTGTTTATAGGCTAATGGATGTACCACATATCACTGTTTTGATTGAATAACTGTTATGGCCTGAAATATGAGCCACAAACTGAATGACTGATTGACTGAAATACTGAAAGACTGAAATACTGTTTAATGAACTGTTTCATTACTGTAAGGACATTCATTCATAACCTCTTTACGCTTTATGTTATTCACTGGGCTTTAGCTCACTGCTTATATATATATGTAGGTGTTCAGGCACCGGACCGCCGCTAGGAGCGTCAGGCAAGCTTTTGTTTTGTCAGCCAACCACTGTGCCTCACTGCGAGGTTCCGAACCCGTCCAGCTTTGGCTTGGGGTGTTAAATCTCCCTGTCTGTCTCTATACTGTTTTGCGTTATTGTATAAACTGTTTACCGTTTTACCGTACTGTTATCGAGGGATTAAGTCCCCGTACCGAATGTTGTATATGAATGTATAGACCGTACTGTTCTGAACTGTATGAATGCATGAAAAAATGTTTTTGGCATACAGATTTACACAGCTCAATGGACACTAGTTACTTACTGTATTGGCTTCCGCCAGGCCCTGAACTCTGTTTTACTGTATTACTGTTAAGCAGGCCTTCGGTAATCTCGGATTACTGGCCGGTTACGGTGCTAAACCCATAGGGCCGAGTTTGGGTCGTGACACATATTCAGGGTTATCAACGCAGAATCGCCCGGGCATTCAACAAGAAGGTTAAGTCCAGGAATTTAAAGGAAGGAGATTTGGTGCTCAAGGACAACCGAGCTCCCATCCACGACCCTAGGGGCAAGTTCAGACCTAATTGGACTGGTCCTTACATTATCAAGTCTATCTGGTCAGGTGGAGCTGTGGTTCTGATGGATCTGGATGGCTTTGAGTTTTCCCAACCGATCAACATGGACAAGTTGAAGAAATACTACCCTTGAGAGGCTTGCTAGGCCGAAAACCCGAAAGGGCGACCTAGGCAAAACTCAGAGCACAAAAAATTTGAAAATATAAAAACTGAGCTCGCAAGGTTGAAAACCCGAAAAGGGCGGCCTTGGCAAAAGTTAGAGCGCAAAAGGAGAGTAAAAATACTCGAGCGAACCTAAGCCTGAACTACGTAAGGCTTGATTCCCATCTTTGGGATACGTAGGCAGCTTCATCCTGAAGTTCAGCCATAAACATTTTTCCCGATCAACTTTGTTCATTTTGATCATCTCAGTCATCCTTGTCCATCAGCATTCATCGTAATCTCCGGTGCAGTGCTATTCAGACTAGGGGCAACTTTTCGTTGCCAGGAAGTGCTGTGGTACCATTCAGACTAGGGGCAACTTTCCAGTTGCTAGGATCCGGAGTTGTGCACCTCAGTGACAAATCTCAGGCGTGTCCAGTTCTGATCCATATCGAAAATAGTTTTGAAAAGTTTTAATAAAAGTTGACTTTGTTCAAATTAATCTTTTCACAACTAAGACCATTTTTGGACCAAAATGGGAAATTTTCAGTACCACAACCTTCAATTTCATTGATTTCAAAACAGAGTTCTCCTGCTCTTGCATACAATTGAAGTTGCTTTTTATTACATTCATAACGAAAACTTGAAAGTACTAATAAAGCAATAAATCTGGGGCATAGTCAAGTCAGGTGTCCCTGTGCCCCCTCTCAGAGCTGGTTGAAGCTTCCGATGCCGACCTAGGCCCAGTCTGTGCCTCCTCATTGAGCCAATCCCAGCACTCGTCAGACAAAGCATAACTAAAAGTAGGGGCGGGGGCCAGGAGCTCTCTAATTCTCCACGCTGCGGCCTGCCGAGCCAGCTGTGCGCCTCGAACCAGGAATGTAGCCGGATACTCTATCCCCTCTGGTGGGCAAGTCTGATCACGGCTGAACTGGCACAAAATACGGAATGGGAAATAGAATACACAGTGAGTCAAGCCGATCAGCCGAACCCCGACCTGTCGGGACATGCTGAAGCTCATCGCCGGGAGATTAAGCCAAGGGCAACGCCAAGCAATGCGATCTGCTGACACATTACACATCCATTCAAACCACCATCCCTCATCAAGGGCGTCGACTAAGCGTGGTCGAAAGAAGTAGCCGCGGGCTGAGTAAGCAGGGCAAGAGTCCACAACTTGCAGTTTGTCCATCAACCATATCTGGGGAGGGATGAAAAATGAGAGAATAAAGAATAGAGAGATGTGCGATGAGAGAAAAGTAAGATAAGGGTCTTGTGAGAAAAACTGAGCCTGAGGGCCGAGTGATGTGAGCAAATACATATGTGAGATCGGGTGGGAAACATTACCTGTAGTAGTAGTGGACTCCCTGCAAATCTGGTTGTCTCCCGACGGTAGAAGGCATCCAGGCCCATCAGTGTCTCGGCCAATGTCATGGCGATGCAACTCTTTCCCTCTTTCAAGCCTTGATCAACTTCAATCAGACGGATGCTGGATCCTCCAAAGCTTGAGGCAAACAGAAAATGAGATAACATGCACAAACAGAGAGCATGTTGTCGGAAGCCTTGCCAATGATGGTCGCTGCGGTCACCAGCATCGGAGAATCGGTAGACCAAACTTGGGATATCCAACATTCCGTTACAAATCAGGGACCGAGCGTCATGCGCGGAGAGCCCGCACATCCGCCCTAAGTATTGAGCATAGCCAAAGTTGAGTTGGGGCAAGAGTTCCTCGCCGCGCTCGGATTCCAGCAAGACTTGAAAATCTTCAAAAGTGGGACACACCTCTTGACCGCCGAAGCTGAAGACGTGCGTCACCGGGTTCCAAAACTTCGCCGTGGCATGGAGGAAAGGAAGGTGCAGTGGAGTGCGGCTCAGCGGGAATAGTGCATTTAAGCCGAAACCTCGGAAGTTCAACTTTTCCGAGCCATCTAGAGAAGAGATCCAAGATGTGAGATTTTCTGAGAGAAATGCCTCCATTTTTGTGCAAAGCAGTGATGAAATGAATGAATCTCGAAGTTGAAGCTTTTATAGAGGAGAAAACACTATTCAGGGGACAAGTGTCAAAATTCTGGTGGCTGCAGAGAAAAGTGGCCGGCCGGCCACCTATGGCTCTCCAAAAGCAAAGTGGGGCCCACCATGCTCATTGGTCCTGTTTACCCTCCGGAAGGAAATTTGAGGCATCTCGATGCATCGGGAATGTTAAAGGCCTCCATTTCTCTCAGTTTCGGATGCGTTCCGTCACCCAGATCATCTGAATGTACGCTTTGTTTTGCCCATCGAGTTGTTGTTTTGCTTATCGAGTTGTCGTTTTGTTTATCGAGTTGTAAGTTTTGTCGAGCTGTCACATTTTGTGTTTTGAGTTATTACTTTTTGTTTACCTTTTGTTTACGCGATTTTGTTGAGTCTTGTTTATTGAGTCGTTAACATTGTTGTACTTTGTTTATCGAGTTGTAAACTTGCTAAGATTCTGTTATTTCTTAGTGAGTCGAGTTTTTGATTTGTTGCGTCGGTTCATTACCTGACTCGGTAAATACACAAGGCACATTTTCATTCAATTCCATTTTGTGCAAAATGATGCGTTGCGATGCTAAAAATTTCAAATACAAGCACTTTTTCAAAAGCTGTTTCATTCCATCATGTTTTACAACAAAATAAAGGTACAAGTTTTACAGAAAATAAAACTGCCTAACCATATGCAAAGTGCTGCAAACTACTAGCAAAAAGTAAAATAAAGCAGGAAACAGCATTAATGCCCTCGGGAGCGGGAATGAGGAGGCCCCCTCATCCTCTTCTGCGGGATAATCTCTGCACCATCATCACCATCCGGGTCGGAGCTGTCATCCTCAGAATCCCCCTCAGCCTCGCCTCCACTTCCGGAACCAAGGCCGGAACCCTCCTCCTCAGCGGATGTATCCGACTGACGGTCTGCGACCTCCTCCTCCTCATCCTCATCGGGCTCTGGCTCTATAACATGAGCCCTACGTCTGTGAGACGACCCCGCTCCTCGAGCCCCTCGAGAAGGCCTAGATGGCCCAGCTCCTCGGGACGGCCCAGATGGTCCAGCACCTCGAAAAGATCCAGACGGTCTACCTCCCTGAGAAGGCCCAGGCGGTCTAGCCTGTGGCGGAGTATATACATGAGGCATCTGAAAATGAACAGTTCAATACATCAGTTCAAATATGAAAACCAGAAAAAAGTACAGTATGTGAGTGGGGTGTGTGTCAGATGTGCTCTACACAAACAGCTTATCAATGCAGTAGAATGTTCAAGATCAGCATATCATCGGGAGTATGGTAAATACCAAAAAACTAAAAGGGTACCTGGAAGCCCATGATGGACAACTGCGCCTCTCTACGCAGGACCATCCCCTCAAGTGAGGCCAGCATCCCAAGCATCTCATCCATGTACTCAACTGGAGGCTACAGACACAAATGCAAAACTATCAGTAAAGGAATGGATGTCCAAATGTCCGACTGATAAATCAAAGCTGTAAAACATACCGGTGGTGAATCAGGGTCTCTGACATATCTGTGACCAGGCATCGGAGGCTCTATAGGGATCGGAATCGGAGAAGTAGTCCCATACTGCCACCCCATCAACTCGGTCGGCATGTCTGGCCACCCAGGATGATGAAGAGTCGGAGGGATCGGGGGAATGAATCCGCCCCCACCTCGAGACGTACCAGCCCTGCTGGAGGAGGGGATATCTGTAGCACGAGCCCGACTCGAAGATGGTACACCAGAGGGCCTCAGTGGCGGAGCGCGCACTCCTGTCAAGGGAGGCATCAGATATGTGTGACGATAAGTGGCGTAGTCTCCCTCTGTAAGATGTAGCAAAGCATCGGTACCCTGCATAGCGCTAATGACCTCCTGGGTAGAAAGTCTATCAGCAGTCCGCATAGTGGCTGGAGGTGCTGCAGGAGGATCCTGAGAAAGGTATCCCCACACCTGACGCAGGAAGCGTTCCCCCAGAAACCATGCTCTACCAACCGGTCCCTCGAGCAGGATCCTGTACTGGGAGGTGCCTGATCCTCCGGCATACTGAAATCGGAGACCATCGCCCAAGACTGCCCAGGGCTGCCACGTGATCTGCGGATAACCAGTGCATGAATCAATCAGAAATCGGGAATATACAAGGCAGATCAAAGATGAAAACGGCAGAAAACTGAGAGTTCTGAAATACCTCTGTCGTTCGCACGGTGTCAAAGTACTGTCGCAGATAGAAGAGAGTCTCTCGGGGTCTCGGTCGGTGCTCGCCCTCGAATACCAAGGAATACGGGGTCATGAGGGGCCCTGTCACCACCATCTCCGGGGCTAATGTCGGAAAATATACATAGATCCATAGCTGTGGAAAACAGTGCAGAATGTGAATACAAAATGCTGAGTACAAAATACAGGATGTAAAGTGCGCCGTGTGTGTGCAATGAACAAGTAATGAGGAGCAGAAATGTAAATTAAGAAGACAGAACGTACCTCCCAGGCTCGCCAGTAGCCACCAAGTAAGTCTCCCTGCCCGCGGGAGGTCGCGCTCATATAACAGTAAAGGGTAGCCAGGCCGGCGCCGCCCCAGTCGTACCGACTGACCTGTGATAGGTCCACCAGGGCACTCAAAAGATACAACCCAACAGTGTTCCCCTTATCTGCAAACAGAGTGGTGCCAAAGAGGAACATAAGGAAACCGCGGGCGTACTGCTCAGCCTCCGCAGGAGACTCAGGCTCCATCTCCGGCCTCCGAAAATGGGAAGAGAACCAGGTGTACCGGACTCTCCCCGAAGCTCTATCAACAGGTGGGCGAGCCCCCAGCAGATACATCCAAGCGGCCTCCCACTCGCCCATATCCTCGTCGTAAGGAATGGGCCAACCTCCTATGTCTAGGCCGGTGAGTACAGCAAAATCTAGTGAGGTCATAGTCAGATCCCCGGTGGCAGAAAAATGGAAGGAATTGGTGGTGTCCCACCACCTCTCCACCAAAGCTCCCAACAGAGTCCTACTGGCAGGACAGCGTGATAATCCAACGCAGAAGGCCCCAAACCCTGCTAGATCAACTAAGTCCCAGACAGCCTCCGGAAGCTCAACATACCAATCCCTGGCTACAGTGGAGCCATACCCCCGTACCGTGCAAGAGGCAACCTGCATTCAGAATGAATACACGTTTCAGCAAATGAAATGAGTGAGCTGTGTGCAAATGAAATGAATGAGCTGTGTGCAAATCAAATGAATGAGCTGTGTGCAAATCAAATGAATGAGCTGTGTGCAAATGAAATGAATGAGTTGTGTTAGCGAGCTGCGTGTTCACCTTCAAATTGGGCTGCGTGTTCAGAAAATCTGAGTTAGGGCTGCGTGTTCTACTCTTTATCTATGTGGGCTGCGTGTTCACCTTCAAACTAGGCTGCGTGTTCAGTAAATTGGTATTTGGGCTGCGTGTTCAAATTTCAAAATCAGTGGGCTGCGTGTTCACCTGTAATCTGGGCTGCGTGTTCAGTAAATTGGTATTTGGGCTGCGTGTTCAAATTTCAAAATCAGTGGGCTGCGTGTTCACCTGTAACTGGGCTGCGTGTTCAGTAAATTGGTATTTGGGCTGCGTGTTCAAATTTCAAAATCAGTGGGCTACGTGTTCACCTGTAATCTGGGCTGCGTGTTCAGTAAATTGGTATTTGGGCTGCGTGTTCAAATTTCAAAATCAGTGGGCTGCGTGTTCACCTGTAATCTGGGCTGCGTGTTCAGTAAATTGGTATTTGGGCTGCGTGTTCAAATTTCAAAATCAGTGGGCTGCGTGTTCACCTGTAACTGGGCTGCGTGTTCAGTAAATTGGTATTTGGGCTGCGTGTTCAAATTTCAAAATCAGTGGGCTGCGTATTCACCTGTAATCTGGGCTGCGTGTTCAGTAAATTGGTATTTGGGCTGCGTGTTCAAATTTCAAAATCAGTGGGCTGCGTGTTCAGCTGTAATCTGGGCTGCGTGTTCAGTAAATTGGTATTTGGGCTGCGTGTTCAAATTTCAAAATCAGTGGGCTGCGTGTTCACCTGTAATCTGGGCTGCGTGTTCAGTAAATTGGTATTTGGGCTGCGTGTTCAAATTTCAAAATCAGTGGGCTGCGTGTTCACTTCAAATATCTGGGCTGTGTGTTCAGAAAATCAAAATTTAGGCTGCGTGTTCAAATTTCAAAATCAGTGGGCTGCGTGTTTACTTCAAATGTCTGGGCTGTGTGTTCAGAAAATCAGAGTTTGGGATTGTGCGTTCTACTCTCAATCAATGTGGACTGTGTGTTCAGAAAATTAGAGTTTGGGACGGTGTGTTTTACTCTTAGTCAGTGTGTGCTGTGTGTTCACCTTCAAATTCGGGCTGTGTGTCCGACAAACCGGTGTTTGAGCCGTGTGTTCAATTCTTAACTAATGTGTGCCATGCGTTCGCAATCAATAAATGAGCAGAGTGTTCAGAAATTCAAATGTTTAAGCCACATGTTCAGGATGCAAGCAAAGTACTATGCCATAGGCTAGACTGTGTGTTCAAGCATGGCAAAGGCACGAAATACGAGAAAAATACAGAAAATAAAGTGAAATACCTCTCGCGCCTCGTGAGAAAGGTGATGCTCCGGCTCTCGCAGAAGCAGATCTCCAGGTGCCCGATCATTGAAGCCAGTAAAATGACGAAAAATGGCCCGTGGAAGGACATGAACCGCCGGGGCGTATCGATCGGGAATAAAAGGTCGGACCCTCGGGGGTAACGTCATAGCATCGAAATCGTCCCCGGCGCCTGGAGGACCTCCGCCGTAAGGGAAATTTCCCGCCATTTCAGAAAATCTGCAAAAGGAGCAAAAATGAGCAAAAATGAGCCAAAATTGGAAAAAGTCAACAAAAGTCAACGCTCGGGAAATGAAAAAGTCAACAAAAGTCAACTCCCGAGAAAATCTTCCAAATATTGAGACAAACTTACCTCAAGTGGTGAAAATGAGAAAAGAAGCCTCGAAATCAAAATTTAATCGGTTCAAAGTGCTTAAAACTGAAAGATTTCGCGAAAACAACTTGCGTGGAAGGCCGAAAAGCGCGTATAAAGTGCAGATCTGAAGAAAAAAATGGTTTGGGGAGCAAGGGAAGGAGTTTTCGCAGCTGTGGGAGTGATTTCGGAATGAATGGATGAGGATATATATAGAAAATGAGGCAAAAGACAAAATTGCCCCTGATTTTGTGCAGGTGGCCGGCCGGCCCCCTTTTCGGGCTGGCCAGCCATTTACTTTTTGGTCCCTGGCCGGTGGCCTCCCCTTGGGCAACCACCTGGCCGGTGGTGTTCCCCACTTCCTCCCCTAGGTCCCTGCAAATTTTTAGGAAGATCGGAGTTCCCGGGACCTGAAAAAAAGTTCAAGAAAAGTGTACTTTTTGGCGCGGAACTGCTCCGCCGGAACTTCAGCTGCAATTCTTGACATGTGTCTCATCTTACTCATCAAAATCAGAGTGTATCCTTTTTGAACATGTTGTAACCTCTCCGGGAGGTGAACCAGAGGCCGCGATCGAGTTGCCTTCGCCGAAATGCGCGTTTCTTTACTCGTTGTTTCGCAACAAACGAGCACCCTGATTCGTGCTCATTTTGCATTGTTTTGCATATAACTTGCATTCTCATGAGCATTTTGCATTGTCATGCATGATTTCTTGGTGTACCATACCTCTGTGTTTGAGCGTGCGTTGTCACGCGTGTTCCTTTCTTGCATTGCGATGCATTCACTCGCCGACACTGCGTGTGTCAAACTTTCGGAATCACAGGAATCACACTGAATATATGTTGTTAGCATATTGTTCTTGTTGAATTTCTCTCTTTTGCAGGCACGATATTGTATGTACGGTTCATTTGAGGCTGGTGCGACCAGACGAATCGCGCAGGTATCGTATCTTCTCCGTGTGAGACGCGACGAGAGTTGAATGATTCTCCGCATTCCTAACTGCATGAAATGTAGTTGTTGCTTTGCATTCTTGCTTAAAACTGTTGCATCTATTTGCGAATACTTGCCTCATTACAGCTTGCTGCATTTGCATGATCATTTGGCTCTGTGCATGTCGCTTTGCATTTTGCCCCCCTGCCTGCGGGCACAATTTTCTGTTCATTTTGTATGATTGTCTAAGTCTTCGGCCTTGTCAAAAATGGGTCGTCTCTGGGCTTTGACATTCACCCCCGTCACTTCGTGACTTCCGAGTTTTGTCAAAGAGGGGCAACTGTAGACACCCCATTTTTGACCGACCTTAAGACTCAGACGTCACCGATTGAGCGCTCGGTGATGTTGCATATTGTGCTCGTTCAGAAGTCTCAGAGTCGCGGCCGTGCGCCCTGCCTCCGGACTTCCGAACCCTCTTCTGTGCCTTGCCTCGGTTTGCAAACCAGACTCGGTTTTCTCTGTTTTCTCTTCCTGAGGGGGGAGAGGTCCAGTAGACCATCTCTCAGTGGCCGTGGGCTACATTTCGTGGCCGTAGGCCATTTTGCCCATTTCGGAGCCCGGTTCCTGGTTTTCGGAGCCGTTAGGCCGTGTGCCTCGGTTCGGGACCGTCTAACCATCTCCGATTCCTCCGGTTTTTGGCATACATCTTATTTACTCCCTTTCAAGGGACACTGGGGTCTTAGATACCCACTTCGTGGCCAAACACCACTTTCGGTGCTTAACGGCCGGTTTTCGGGACCCCGAACTGCGTGTTTTGGCCCCCGAGCATTCGTTTTGCATCGATTTTTGTTCATTTTTGGCAGGTACCTCTGTTTTATCACCAGGAAGGTCACTGGAGGGTGGGAGGCCAGCAATTGTCTCAGCAACCAGTTATGCTCCTCCGGCGCCCCTCGGCGCCCGTTTTTCTCACTTCCGGGCTAATGTTGAACACCCTAGGGCCATTTTCTTCGAGCCAAAACCACATATTTGTGTTGTACACACATGGGAGGACCCTAAAAACACATGGCCGGCCAGTAATTCTCATTGACCCTTTTGAACCCCTTCTAAAAGTGGCATGTTGTCTCTCTTGTTTCAGAGTTGCCAATTTCCAACCATAGGGTCTTGTTGTACACACATGGGAGGACACCAATCTTAGGTGGCCGGCCAGTAACTCTCATTGACCCTTTTGACCCCTAACCGGCCGGCCATAGGGGGTGGCCGGCCGGCCACCTCCAGCAAAAGTAGAGGGTCGGCCATGCTTCTTGGGAGGTGTGTTTTACAGCTGTATAGCTGTATCCCCCAAAATATCTGATTTTGGGGGATATTTTGTGAGCAAGGGAACTTAATCCCTTAAGGCCTACACTCTTGGAGACCTTTTGACTTACCATCCTTGCATGCATACATCTCTCTCTCTCTCCCTCAAGAGTTAGAACCCTTGCCTCAAGCTTACAAACACATATCCATCTCCATTTCTTTGATTCTTCTCAAGTTTGGTGCCATTTTTTCATCATCATCAAGCACCACCACCACCACTCCATTTCCAGCAGCAAGGAGAGGTTCTCAGAGGCTTAGAAGCAACATTCCTCAAGCCAAGGGGTAGAAAGGAAGAGGTCTTCAAGGGTAAGTCTCCATTTCCCTCTTTTGTAGCATTTTCTTGCTTCATTTCTTAAGCCTACTTGCTCACTGTTTTAGGCTCCAACCCTAACTGAAAAGGTCACTCTTTTGAGCTGATCTTCATGTTTGTTCAAGGGCTCAACCCTGTTTGAGCCCTTCATTTGGTACTTGCTTCAATATCATCTTAGATGCCATTATTTTGCATGAGATTTCTAGCCTATGTGTGATCTGTTTTTGAGCATGATGTAAACTATGAGTGGGCCTATTTTGAGCCCCTCTTCAACATTGAAGAAAGGCTCAACCCTGTTTGGGCCCCCTATCTTTCACTTACTTCATAATCTCTCATATTTACCGTAAATTTGCATGCTATTTCTAGCCTATGTGTGATCTGTTTTGGAACATTTCATGAACTGAGATTGTGCTTATTTTGAGCCCCTCTTCAACATTGAAGAAGGGCTCAACACTGTTTTCATACTCCATATGTCACTTGCTTTGAATCCATGTTTTACCCTTGTTTTTGCATGCTTTGCTAGCCCTTTTTGCTTCAGTTTTTGGACCATGATCAGAACTGAAAGTGGTCATTTTTTGACCTTCTTAACATGTTTTATTAAGGGTCTTTGCTTATTTGATAAATTTTTGGGGTATCTCATGTTATAACCTTTGTTGGCTTCAATCTTGCATGGCATTTCTAGCATGTTTGCATACTGTTTTTGGGGTTATCATCTACTGTAAATGTGCATATTTTTGGCCCCTCTTCAGTGTTATAGAAGGGAATTTTTCTGTTTGGGCTTTGAATTTACCATCTACTTCAATACCCCTCTCTTGGCCCCTATTTTTGCATACCATTGTTGCCCTATCTATGATTGCTGTTTGGCCTTGTTTTCTACTGAAAAAATGCTTGTCTTGGGGCTGCCTTGCTACTGTATTTTCATTCCATGTCCATATTGTGCATGCATTGCATAGCTATAGGCCATTTCGGGTGCCTAATTTCGCATTTCGGGACCATTCCTTGCATTTGGTGTCATTTCGCCATCTTTCGGGACTGTTTTCCCCCATATTTTAGTGCTGAAATTCATTTGCATGTTTGCATATCATTTCCATGCCATTTCATGCCTTAGGGCCATTGCCTCGGTTTGCGTGCCCGTGTGCACGCATTTCGAGGCACTTCATTTTCATCCATCGGCCTCTTATGTGAGTGTGGCTGAGGCTCACTCATGTTAGTGTAAGTCCATTTTGCATTCTTTATGTCATTTTAGCATCATTGCATTCCGTATGCCATTGCCTCGGTTTGCGTGTCCGTGTGCACGCATTTCGAGGCACTTCATTTTCATCCATCGGCTTCTTATGTGAGTGTGGCTGAGGCTCTCTCATGTTAGTATAAGTGCATTTTGCATTCTGTATGTCATTTTAGTCTCATTGCATCGTGTATGCCATTGCCTCGGTTTGCGTGCCCGTGTGCACGCATTTCGAGGCATCTCATTTTTCATCTCACGGCCTCCTATGTGAGTGTGACTGAGATTCACTCGTGTTGGTGTAAGCCCGTACGGCATTGCGTATGTCATTTTCTCGTTTTGCGTACCCGTGTGCACGCATTTCGAGGCATCTCATTTTTCATCTGATGGCCTCCTGCGTGAGTGTGGCTGCGGTTCACTCATGTTGGTATAAGCCCATACGGCATTGCGTGTGCCATTTCCTCGGTTTACGTGTCCGTGTGCACCCATTCCGAGACATCTCATTTTTCATAGCATTGTGCATGTTAGGGTTGCATATTAGTTGCATTTCACGCATATCATGCATATTGCATCGTGTTCGGAATAGGAGTTAGCCCGGGCACGGGAAACGAGGCACGTTTCGCACCCCGAGTGACGGAACGGGTCTCAATTCCCAAGTCACCGACACTCCGGATTACCCATGATGGAGTTAGGTTTTGTTGTAGCATTCATATGCATTCATCCTATATTGAGTTGTGCAATTCGGCTCCTCGGCCATCATGCATCGAGATGCATGATTGGTGGCACGAGGGTCGAGGCATGCATATATTTGTGAAATACATTGCTATGCCATTTTCCTACTCTCTGTTGCAGCATATCCAGAACCAGCGGTCTTCCGAAGCCTGGCACGCATTTCGAGAAACATTACAAAACAGAGGCTAATTGGGGCATCCCAGTGGATTTCCGCGCAAGGCAGCTCCAACGTACATCATTCATCAGAATCAAGGCAGCCCCTGGCTTGCATGCCAGTTTTACATTTTTCTTATTTAATTTGTTAATTAATTAGGAATTTGTATATTATTCGGACTGTAATATTTGGACTGTATTATTCTTTCATTTGGGACTGTATATTTATTTGGACCCTCTGCACGAGGGCATAACTGTAATAAGTGTGGGTGAGTGTGATGTATGTCTTCCAACCCCACGTCTTTCTTCCCTTTTATTTATCTGCTTATGATGGTTAGATATAGGACATATTTCAATTAGCATACAGTATGACAGCATGTTTGCATCATTCATCTGTTTTGCACGCACCGGGCTCGGCGCATCATACAAACTGCATTTGTATTTCAATTCCAAATTGAATACGTGTTAGTTGTAGCATTCCATATGCCATGTTTAGAATAGCCGAGCCTGCTATAGTTTGCATTTTCGCATGTGTTGCATTAGGCATTTCAGTATACTTAGGATCATGCATGATTTCTAATGAGCTTTTGTTTTGGCTTGGAGTACTCGGTGAGTTTTTATGCTTTAGCATCCTTGCATGCGTGTGAGTGTTGCCATGAATAGCATGCTTACCATGAGGCTATATGCTTATGTGATATAACTGCCTGAATGCCTGTGGGTGAAGGTTGGGTTATCTGAATTGGAATAATGCATTGATTGTTTGTTTTAAGCTCACTAGATTGTGGCAACACCATTTTTTCTAAGCCCACCTGAGGGTGGCAAAATCTGCATTTTTAAGCCTACCTGCGGGTAGCAAACCATCTTTCAAACAAACAAACACGAAATGTCTTTGTTCCAATTCAGGCGACTCAGTCTATACTTGTATGCTGTGCGCATCACATAGTAACCTAGGCTAATAAACCGGAATAAGAACATACAATGTTTTCAAAATAAGATATCATGATTAGTAGAGGCCGGTCTTTGACCGGGCGAGCGGGGGTGCTCACGAAGTGACCTTCCCCAATCGTACCCAAGTTCCCGAGCCGAGGCAACTTTGGTGATGACGGACACGTGGCCTTTGGCACCGAGTCAGGGTCTCCTAAATTTCCATTTTAAAATATTTAGGTGGCGACTCTGTATCTGGCGAAGCAGTCCATGTTTGGCACTTCTTTCAAAAAATCTGTTTTCAAAACGATTTGCCGGATTTGGACTCTTTGGTTCGAGATTTAGAACCGTGACATTTGAGTCCTTCGAACTGTAGTGACCCAATATCGAACCAGAACGGGGGGGACTCGCACTCCTTCCCCGGGACGCGTTCGGGGACGTCTACACTTACTTTTTATTCCTTTTATAATTTCTACATGATCAATTGAACATACTTCGAAAAACATTATTTAGAAACTAGAATCAATGATCTACATTTATTGTGAGTGACCAACATCTCACTAAGTCTAAATCTACATCACACACTCACTTTTAAAATAAGATTCAAGATAAATTTTCATAATTCATAACATTTTTATTGTAACATAGATATGTGATCTTGAAAGCAGATCCCAGTCCCCAACTAACTACCTCCAAACTATAGTGAATATGTACAGAAAAAATTGACAATGAAAACAACTACCTCCAAACTGTTTTTTTTTTATTGATCTTTTTGTGTCGGAGTTCTTAATTCCAAAAAAAGTTTAAAATATATAAAATCATATCACAAAATTAGACACAATCTTTTCACATGAGATGGGACCTAGTAAATGCACAATAATGCTACATCTCCTAATTTACCACTCCTAAACCATTTCTAATGATGTGGTATTGAGGTTAGACCTCACATGATAAAATGTTTGACAACTCAAAATTTGACATTTATCAGACACATCATTAGGGATGATAAATTAGGGGTCTCAAGCATTTTTCTTAAATGTGTGATTCTCACCTCATACGAGAAAATTATGTCTATGACCAAATTTTATGCACGTAGAATTGTATAGAAATTAATTACCTGGTGAATCCCTCTCTCAGCAGAAAATGGAACCCCCAACTCATTTACACAATACTTAGCAATCAAATCTGCTGATTTCAAATATGGATATCTCCTCAAACACCCTTCTAAATCTTTAACCATTGCTGCAACTAAAGGATAACTCAAAGCAAATCCAGGTCCACCAAACCCTTGATCAAATGAGAACAAAAAATTCGACATAATAAACTCCGAATGTCCCCCAATGTAAACATACTTAGTATGATCATATTTTCCCAAAACATCAACCCAATTGTCCACAAAAAAGATAGAATCATCATTCCCCATCACATACCAGCTCACCCCCTCGTCGCCCTCCCTAAATACCTCCAAAATCGCATGCACCATGCGAGCCATGATTGGTGCGACATGTTTTGACTCTTCTACGATTTTGGATATGTCATTGGACACACGAAGAGGAGGAGAGGAGGACAGCCAGGGGAGGAGGTCATCGGTGGGGTGAGTGTCGAGAAAAAGATATCCATGTGTTACGTTGGGGCGCCACCATGATTCAACGTATGCTTTTCAGTATCTTCATTCATTGAGAGAGCCTACAAGGCCAAAAACAAGATGGTTAAGGTTGGTGGGAGAGGAATGATTGGTATAAGTGAGGTTATTAGGTTGTTGGGAGGTGGTGTCACTAGCCATATGTCTTCTAAGGGGGTGAAGAATTGAAAAGATAGGCAGCTAGATTGGATGAAAATGAATATGTATGCTAAGTAGAGGACTAGTGCTGAAATACACAAAATTTTGCAAATGTTCATAGCAAATTTATCTGATAAAAATCTGTTGAACTTGATAGAATTTATTGAAGAGTTCCTGGTGAGGATGATGAAAACAATAAGTTGAAGAAGTAGGTGAGAATGTGATGGAATCAATCCATAAGGACTTGTGTATGTCTTGACTTTGTTGTGAAGAATCATTGTACACATTTTTATAATGGTAAGTTAGATGTCAATATGTATATAAACGGACATTAATCATTCATGAGGTGCCTTTTGACATCAATATATGTATATCTATTAAATATTAAATTAATGTTACCATAATGGTAAAGAAAATTTATGTAATTTTGGTAAGATTGCCATAATTGTAAAGAAGATTAATGTAATTTCTTGAAAATTTATTGGACAACTGACTATAATATATTCATTAGTATGAGTTTGCAAATTAAGGGATCACGCGTGTGGTTGAAGTACTAGATAATCTTATAAGTAGGGATGGTAATTTGAACCTGGCTAGAACGAGACCCGATCCCTCGACCTTGATTAGAATGGGTTTTCCCAGAAAATTACCCTCATAGAGTCGGGGATGGTATTGAAAATTGAATCCCCAACGGTTTTCAGGCCAGGGACGGGGATAGGTTCCCCCGGCCCCTTCCCATCCTCGTCTCCGTCCCCGCCCCGAATAACCCTAAAATAATTCCCCGAATATTCCCTATATATATGTGTGTGTATGTGTGTGTGTATGTTTAGGGTCATTTGAGTCTCATTTTCAGCCTCTCTCTCACTCACACTCACACTCACTTTTCTTCTCTCAGCCTCTCTCTCTCCCTCCCTCTCTCTTTCTGTGCTGCAGTACTCCTCACGGCATCGGCACCGGCACCGACAGCGACTATTCCGTTGTCCTCCTCTCCCTTCTCCCATCACCACCGATCTCATTCCTCCTCCGCTGTCTTTGGTTGTTAGGGTTTCCAATCTCGCCAATCTCCCTCTTCAACAACATCACAGCAACTCTGACGCCTTTCCTTTCGCTGCAGTCAACGTCGCTGTCTTCGATCATCAAGCTAGCGGCCTCGCCGCCGACACTATCTCTCTGATTTCTTTTTTTTTGATTTCTTGCAGATCTTACGAGTTGATTGTGAGGATTGGATAACAGAGATGGGAGGAGAGAGAAAATGAAGGTTGGCTAGTAAGAGATCTCAGATCTGTATTGATCTGTTGTGTATGATGTTGGTGTCCATTTTTTGTGCTGTGTTGATCTCAAACTCTATCTATCTCCATTTTTTTTTTTTTTGGGGGTTGTTGATCTATTGTGTAAGTTATTCGTTTAAATTTTTTTAAAAATATTTTTTTTTTGTATTTGATGTATTGGATTGGAGCTTAAACACACTCAATTTTTTTTATTTTATTATTATTATTATTATTTTGATGTATTCGATCTATAAGTTTAGTTATACACACTCAAACGTCTGTATTACTGCTTTTTTTTTTTTTGGGACCGGAAAATTTTCGGGGTCGGGGAAACTAGATCCCCTTTAGTGAGTGGGGACGATGATAGGTTCCCTATCGAGGATCGGGGCCAAGGACGGGGGAATTTTCACCATCGGGGATCAGGGACAAGGAGTGTGATCTCTAGCCCTGCCCCGGCCCGTTGCCATTCTGACTTATAAGGGCTTGGGTTGTCTCTAGTTGAGCAGCTCAATTGGACTATCTAGTTCAGTCCATTTAAGACCTATTTCGACTCCGTCTCGATAACTTGAATCGTTCAATGTGCAGAACTCGTCAAATACTTCATCCTTACAAAAAAATCACAATGATAAATTTATTTAAGTCTACAAGGTGTAAAATGTAAAAGGTTTGTGTAAATTAAAATGTCAAATACACCTCATGAGATTTGTTTAAAATACAGTTTACCCCTTATGATTTTAGAAATTACATCTCATCTATTGAAATTTCTAATTTCATAACAAATGACTCCTTTTTTATTAATAAATCATTAAGTCAATTAACAGTTTTTAATGATATCGAAAATTTATTTCAATTAATAATTTAGATAATTTTATCATTGTATAAAAGAACAGTTAGAAATTTTATTTTTCTAATTAATTATGTTAAATAAAAAATTTTGACGGGAGAATATTTGTAATTTTTTTAACTGTAGAGAGCAATTCATAATTTAAAGAAACTTTTTTTAGATGGTAGAGGGTGGGCGCGGGTCGGTTGCGGCCACAGAACCTCTAATCCGCCATCCGTCCGCCAAATTGGCGGATTGGAGAAAATCAATCCGCATCTGTCAGCCAATCTGGCGGATGTGGATTTAGTGAATTGGCGGTTTGGCGGATGGATGCGAATCGGTTTAGCGGTTTAAAATTTTATAAATTTTCAACATAATTCAACTTGTGCACTTCTTTAAAAAAAGAAGAAGAAGAAAATATTACAGTTAATGATTTAAAAAAATATTACAATCACTGCATGCCTCATCCAAAGTAAGAAAATTTGAAATTTTAGAATATCACAATCACTGCATGCCTCATCCACATACTATAATCACAGCATGTCTCATCCACATAAATTATTACAATTTGTGGTTCTTAAAATATAAAAACAATTCAAACCACGAAAACCATAAACAAAGCAGCAGTAAAGATTGTATGCCTCTGTATTGTTATATCTATATCTGTTTTTGAAAACAAAGACCAACCAGCATATATCATTTTCTATTTATTATTTTTACAGATAGATTTAAAAACCAAAAAATATAGATAAATAATACGTTTATTTTTTTCAATTTAAAAAAGATATTCAAGTTGAAAACTTTTTTTCAACAAAATATTTAAACTATTTTTTAATTGAAAACACAAACAGAATATTTAAACAAACTGAAAACACAAAGTTTTATAAATTACTAGGAGTGTTTGCGATTTGGCGGTTCGGTTGCGGCTAAAGAAATTTCAAATTTGCCATCCGCCCGCCAGATTGGTGGTTTGGAGAAAATCAATCCGCAACCGTCCGCTCGTCATTACGCATTCGTCCAAAATACAATGGATCGATTCGGTTCAGTCGATTTTGGCTGACAGGTATATCCGCTGCTCACCCCTGGAACAAAGACAGCAAAGAGACAACAAATAGAAAAACTACAGCAAAGCACATCAATGAGGCACTACAGAGAGGACCAAAGCCTAACCCATTTCACATAAAGCTAAGCCCAACCCATCCAATATTAATCCATTCTTTGGGTCTTGGATCTCTTATTTAAAAAGCTAAGCCCAACCCATTTCATGGCTAGAATAAGGGACATTCTATTTACACCTAAAAAATCATACTCCTAAATAAAATTTTCATTCCTATTATATCCTAATGTAAATTTACTAATAAAAATAACACATATTAAATCTTAAAATAATAATTTTTTTTTTCTCATGGTACACCCTAATCAAATATACTATTCTTCATCTTCTTCTCCAAATTTCAATTGTTTTCTTTTCTTCTTCCTCCTCACTGCAACTCCAAGCCACCCCACTAAAACTCATCATTATCATCAACATCATTGTTTTTTATCCTTGCAAATAGAAGAAAGTTTGAACAAAATCAAATAATAGATGAGAACAATAATAAAAATCGTTTTTTGAAACAACTCACAAAAAATAAAGTAAGTATTCACATAAATATCAAAATACATTTGTTGATTTGTGTATGTTTTTTGTTTTTACATAGCCTTCGTTTGGAATGTGGGTTGGCTTTCTGGTTATTCTAGTGGGTGTTTGGATTTGCTTATTCGGTAATATTTTATTTATTTATTTTCGTTTTTAGTGTACTTTTCAAAAAAAAAATTCAAAAAGTTAGACTTTTAGATTCAGCTCAACATGAAAATTAAAAAAAATTCAATAAAAATTTAGAAAAGACATAAAATAAGTAAAAAAGTAATCGAGTTTTTTGGGTTATTTTAACTTCTTTTTTTTTTTTTTTTCAGCTCAACCGGAAAATGAAAAAAAAAAATTCAATAAAAATTCAGAAAAAACAAAATAAGTAAAAAATAATCGAGTTTTTATTTTTTTAAATTTTTTTTAAAGATTCATCTATACAAAACGAACAAAAAAAATACAAATAAATAAAAAAGTACTTTTTATGGCAAGGTTTAAATCTTATTAAAAGTATTTTCTAAGATAATGATATGTGTTAAAAAAATTTAGAGAGAATTACTGTCTAGTAGAGAGTAGAAAAAAATTATAAACACAGAGAGTGCAAGTAATTCTATTGCACCTCTTCATGTTTCTGTAATTTTTTATTCCACTGGACAATAATTCTCCAAAAATTTAAACCTCATCACAAATTGGGGAGTAGCCCCACACTTTTTGTGGTACTCATAAATCTTAACAAAATTTAAACCTAGCCACATACCACGAAAAGTAGGTTATCAGTATCCATCCATCTCCGTCTAAAGAGAGTAACAGTTGATTTTTTTAATACATTTTTATCATTATCTTATTTGTTATTTTTTTAGAATAATATAAAAATAAATTTTATTTTGACCATGAACCTGTAACAGAGGATCAACCCTCATTCCCAAACCCTTCATGAACCTGTTATCGCAAGTCTGATCACGATTTCATCTTCCCCTCCTCTATGATTGTATATCTATTTATTTATTTAAATTTACACTATATATCATTCAATATTCAAGAATTGATGATTTCTTTAACACAAAAACATAAGAATTTAACACACTGTGTTGATGACGACCAAATGATTCTTCAACTTGCTTTGCTGATAACATATATCATATGACTTTGAGCGATTCAAGCAATTGCATGAGGTTTCATTCTGGGTTTGGGAATTCACTTTCTCTTTTTTCTTGGTAAATTACAAATATATCATTGAGCTCTGCTTAAAATATGAATTACCCTTGTGGTTGTGAAAATTGCATTTCACCCATGAGGTTTTTAATTTTATAACAAATGTCCCTTTTATTAATAAATCATTAACTCAATTAACATTTTTTGAATGATATCAGAAATATATTTTAATTAATAATTCATGTAATTTTATTATTTTATAGGAGGCCAGTTATGGATTTTATTTTTTCAATTAATTCTGTTAAATAAAAAATTTCTGATAAGGAGATATTTATAATTTTCTAAATCACATGGGGCAATTTGTATTTTAATTAAATTTTAGGGATGTATTTGTAATTTATCTTTTTTTGTGATTTTTTTAATTATTTTTTTAAAAAATTGTGTAAGAAAAAATAGAAAAAATAATTTGACAATTTGTAATTTTTTTTTAACTAAAAATTTTACTTCCCAAGTTAGGTTAGGCCGGATTAATTCTAATCATCATAGCAATCGTAGTCACTCTATTGCAAATTTCACGTAGAATTTCTCTCTTTCAAGGAAACATTTGGTGGATTTATTAATTTATAAAGGGGTGAAAGAATTATATATTTGTCTACCCAAGTAAATAGTTGATCTTCATCATAACCAAGCAAATAATTTGATAACTCTTAATAAGATTTGCACAGTGTATCTTTCCATGAAAAAAAAAAAAAATAGTGAGAAATTAAGATCACTAACCTATAATTTAGGGATACGTAGAGTTGCAAATAAGTCAAGCCAAAGTCTAACCTATAATTTGGAGTGTTCAAATTTGCTTATTAAAATCACTAATCAAGCTCGACTTGTCAAATATTTGATGAACTCAAGCTCTTGATTACATAAAAGAGCCAAATTCGAACTTGAGCTCCAGTTTGAAAAAAAAAAAAAAAACTTAAGTTAATTTACTTATTAATGTTTATATTAATAATAAATTCTATCAATTAAATATGTAAATTTACACAAATACCAAACATAAATAGAAAAATAAAATAGGCTATTAAAAATTTGTTTGATATATTATTAAAAATAAAAATTAATTTATTCTTTTTTATGTTCACGAGCCTTATCGAGCTAAGTTTAGGGCTACTCGAGCTCGGCTCGATTAATAAACGAGCTTAAAAATTGAGTTCGGCTCGTTTAACAAGCTCGAGCTTAAGCGGTTCATAAACAGTTCGATTTATTTGTAACCCTAAGGGTACATACCATATGCAACTTATCACAAAAATTGTGTAACTTTACTACAAAATTTCGTAATATCAATCACAAACAAACTTTTGCAACATCAATTATAAAATTTTGGCCATTTTGTTACTTCGATTTATTGCTAGGTTACATATTTTGTGACAGGACAAATATGGTATGCACCCTAAAGGGATGTACAGCATAGCATTTTTCTATAATTTAAGCAATTATCTTATCATTCTTACAGGCCTTGATTTTCATCTCAGTTATGTTTTATTCACACACTTCTACAACGTCACAATATTCACTTCTTCCAATCCATAAAAGAAATTGAGAAAGATAGAGTAAATAATAGGTACTCGTTCATGAACATGATAAGTGTATAATGATAGGTATATATAGAGAGAAGGAGTGGATAAGTAACAATGATTTTCATATGATAGATTAAATTATTTAATTTTAAAAAATGACTATCGTGATTTTCAATAATATTACTCCGGGGGGGGGGGGGTTGTAAATTAATTTCTTTCTCAAATATAATCGTTTCTCTTTTATGTAAAATTCTAAAAAAAATAACCTCCTCCTTTTATTGATTTTGAATGTCATTCTCATCAAGAACTAAACTATAATAGATAGTATATTTCAAGAATTAAAATGGGGGAAAAAATTGAGAACTAAAGTATAACACACCACATGTATATGAAACATGTTTCAAACCCACCTCAAGGAACCTTGTCGCCGGAGAGAAAACCTAAACTCTGGAGATAGAATCAACAGAACGACTCCTACTCAATGAACAAGTTGATAAACCAAACATATAAGTCGTAACAATTTGGTTGTTCCCTCCGAAACTATCAACGGATTTGATGAAGAAACTTGAGAAGCTCAATGAGTTTAAATGAAGTTACTACTTGTAATAAAGTTGTTATAAACCATTGATATAATTAAGGGTTAAATTCATTTTACCCTTCGTGGTTTGGAATTAGAGTACTTTATCCCTTATGATTCAAATACAGTCAAAAAGTCATCATGTTACTTTATCTCTTATGATTCAAATACAGTCAAAAAATCCTCATGTGATTTTAAACTAAAGTGTCACCGATAAGTTTTCCATCCAAATTAATGGAAGGTGTATCACACACCAATTACCAATTTTGAGAGTGGGTTTAGTTTTTTGAAAAAATAAATTGAAATTAATACAACAAAAAGATAATTTTATCCCAATTTTCTCTAAACCTAAAATTAGATTAATATGGTAATTAAAATAAAATATAATTAAGGATAGATCTAAAATATAAAATATAATTAAGAATTTATTAAAAGTATAATTAAATAAAAAAACTATAAAATAAATAATAATTAAAATTTGATCTAAAATTTGATTAATTAAAATTAAATTAACATGTTGAAAAAAATAATAAATAATTAACAATTTAGAATTAGTTGTGACATAAAATATAATTAATTTAAAATTAGATTAAAAAACAAGGAATTACATTAAATAATTAAATATTTAAGATTAATTGTGATCTAAAATATAATTAAATTAGAATTAGAATAAAAAGTTAAGAATTACAGTAAATAGTTAAAATTTTATAAATATTGTGATTTATTTGAATTAATGTTAGACATTATAAATTATGTGTATGAGAGAGGAGAGAGAAAAAAATAACAAAAAAAAGTATAAGATTTTAGGGCATTACAATCTTCTCACATATGTAGTTAACAGTGTTCACGATTACACTTTGGTCCAAAACCACACGACAACTTTCTAACTATTTTTGAACAATAATGGATAAAGTGCTTTTGTCTCAATCCACAACTGAGGTAAAATTTTACCCTATTGTGGGGACGTAATTTTTGAAAGACAACACGTTGTCGATGTGTTACCGAAGTGCCAGTCGAGGTGCCACGTGTCCTGATCATGACGCCGAAGTAATCTTTACTAGGCCGAGGTTATCTGCGAAGATACCGGAATCAGGAATAAGCGGATAAGGAACAAGAGTCCTAGAATGGGAGAAGACTTCAATTTGAATAAAGATAAGACTCTTAGAGAGTTTATCCCAATCCTACTGGGAGTTCAAGATTAGCAGTAATCCTAAGTCAATTGAAGCTAGGCTTTTATTGGGACTAGGTTTGTGTTGGCTATAAAAAAGAGGCACCCCCATGGGTCTAAGGTATGGTTTTTATGCTTTGTCTAGTGAGTTAAGTACTTTTGCTATCTTTGAGAGATATTTTACTGACTTGATTGTCGGAGTGCCCCCGGGTGGACGAACCACCGCGAGATTCTTATCTTTCTGTGACAGGTTGTTCGAGCTTAATCTATTATGCCGGTGCTCTCCAGCTGAGTTCCCCTTTTTGGTTGTGTGGTCGGAAATCAACACCCACAATTTAGCATCGTCTGTGGGAAAGAAATGAGAATAGATGGTCAGCAACGGACAGAAAGAGAAGGTTGGGAACGACATCCCTACTGGAAGTGGGAAAGATGTAGACCTTGACGTCGAAGAAGACAACTGCAACGAAAAGACTCGTGATAAGAATCACGGAGAAAAAGACGTCGGCCAGGAGGGCGACGTACCAAAGAAATCAGATCGAGGCGGGTACTATAACGAAGACAACCTCTAGGTATGGAAAGATAGATGCCTACGGAGGGACGGCGAGATGAAAAGAATGGCGGACAAATTGGCGGACCTGCAAACAGTCGTCAATTTCCTGATGTAGAACAACGTCATGCAGCCACCATTCCCGTTACAAGATACGCCGATTCCAGCGGCCAAGAAAGATGCCCAAAAAGGGGGGCAGAAAACAGTTCCTGTAGTCCCTCAGCACGACAGGACCAAGGGACATTCTCACCGGCCTTCAGGGGAGGCCAGGCATAGAGAATCAACGAGAAGAGAATCCCAGAAGACACATCGAACCAAAGAAGACTGCACCAAAGAACATCAGGATGTTCAAGGGAAAGAACTCTGTTTCGACACGACCACTGGAGGGAAGTCCAAAAGGACTCACAATGACACTGGAAGTAGTGCACCAAAGAGGTTGAAATTTGAAGATAGCCTCCTGGGTGGACCAAAGAGGACTTGAGGGATTACCTTAAGAGGAAGCAACAAAATGTTGAGGTAACTTCCCCAGTTAAGCCGAGAACACCATTCTCGGTAGAGTTGGACAAATTTGAGGCCCCAAAAAGATTCAGTATGCCAATGTTACAGATATACGACGGTAAGTCGGACCCCAACTTTTACATCGGTTTATACCTGAACTTGATGGCATTGTACACTGGGAACGAGCCGTTGCTTTGCAAGGTGTTCCTCTCATCCTTTGGGGAAATTGCATCAGACTGGTTTCACAAGTTGCCGAAAGGAACTGTGAAAACCTGGGAATGCCTGGCCAAGATATTTGTGGCCAGGTTTGTGACGAACAAACTACAGCCGTTGAGGGTGGACTCCCTGATGGCTCTGAGAATCAGTGAGGATGAAAGCCTTAGGGCCTATACCAAAAGGTATTACGAGGTGTTTAACCGAATACCTGCGTGCAATCAAGAGGTGACGGTCGTGTCTTTCAAGAACAGCTTAAAAGATGATTGTATGCTTCGAAAGTCATTGGCAAAGATATTACCAAAAAGCATGGAGGAGCTCATGGCCAAAATTGAGAAATATGCCAGAGCCAAGGAAGACACACCGGGGACAAAGGCATCCAAACAAGAGAAGAGAAACGGTTCGTCGAAGCGAAGCCGAGATAACACTGGGTACAACAAACAAGAACTCAGATCTCGGATTCCAGATCTCGAATCCCAGATCCTAGAAGACATGATCTCGGCCTAGATGGTTAGGTCCGAGAAAACAAGAGCTCAGCCCAAGTGAGCAGATCCCGGATTCCAGATCTCGGATCCCAGATCCTAGAAGATAAGATCTCAGCCTAGATGATTAAGTTCGAGAAGAGAAGAGCTTGGCCTAAGTTAAAGAATTTTTATATAAGGTGTCACGACTCGCTCCCCTTACCCAAGAGTTAAGCATCGTGATGGCCAGTAATTAAGGTTACCTCCGGCCAATTCTAAAACATATCAATAAACGTAAGCGGAAGTAACATTTAAATGAGGGTACCAAAATAATCATCGGTGTTTCTATTTTTATTACAAAATTATATTGACCAAAAAGGTCATTATTTACATAAAGATATCATAAAAATGTCGTGTGTGTCTATTCCGCAGCCCCGCATCTAAGACTTTCCAAAAGCTATTTCCTGAAAATTGGTAAACAACTATAAGCACATGGCAGAGTGAGAAATATTATACTAAGAGTATAAGAGACACGAAATAACCATGGATAGTTAGTTAGGCCAAAACATTTAAGATTATTTAGTTAGAACAAATAATCTTTTAAGTAGTAAAACTGAAATTATTTTCATTTAAGTGGCAGAAACCGAAATACATAAATTATGTAAATATATAGCCATAACCACGGTACTGAACAGAACAGAACAGAACAGAGGTCACAGAAGTGACAGTCAGAACAGAAGTACGGATTCAAGAAGTGGCTCGTACGGATTCTAGAGGTGGCTCCCACAATAGTGTAGCACTTAATTCCGCACAGCACTTTGGTCCGCACAGAACAGAAGTACGAATTCAAGAGGTGGCTCGTACGGATTCTAGAGGTGGCTCCCACAATAGTGTAGCACTTAATTCCGCACAACACTTTGTTCCGCACAGAACAGAGGTCAATGGATCCATGACAAACAGAGGAGCACAAAGTGGTCAAACAGAGACCAATGATTATTTAAGTCCCCAAAGGCGTGAGACTCCCGTGGTGGTACTTACAAAACATAATTATATATAAGGTCATAACCAAATATTCTTTAAAAGTAAAACAAACATATCCATGGGTTTCCTTTTAAGCAAATAGGGTTCAGATATAAAACCACGTAACTGAAATCTTTATAAAATATAACTTTTATTAAAACATAACTTGTATAAAATAAATATGGTAAGTCAAAATATACGTAAAATATATTTTGGTGATTCAAGGTATAATATAACTCACCTTAACTTTAATACCTTACTCTTTCTTTCTATTATTAAAGACCGTTCTAACTTTCATTATTTTTTCCTTCTTCCTCTCTTCTTTTCTTTTCTTTTCTTTCCTTTCTTTCTTCTTTTCTTTTCTCTCTTTTCTTCTTTCATTTCCTTCCGCCCAGGTCATCTAAGCGCATACGTGGCACAAATCTTCCGCAGATAATCGATAATAATTATATAGATTCGTTTCTATCTTTAATAGAAATTTAAGATAATTACTTTTTAACCTAACATTTTAATATAATTATATAAATTAATTAATTCTTAAATAAATTATATTTTATCGTATACCAACATAAAATTAATTATTTATTTTAATACCACACTCATTATTATTATTATTAATATTATCTATGTTACTATTATTTATATTTTGACTCTTAAACTTTTAATAATTATATTATTTAACAAAATTATGCATAATAATATATAATAAATTATATATTTTCCGAACTGAGATTAATATAAATTTTACAGAATAATTAAAAATCTGGGTTGTTACAATTTTCCTTCCTTTTAAAAATTTCGTCCTCGAAATTTACCATGTGTAAGCTATCCGCTGCGCACTCTGATAAATATATATTAGATGATTAATCTGACAGAAAATACGACCTCAAAAAAAAAAGTACCAAAAACAACTTACTGTCTAGTTGTCAAAAATGGATTTGGGCCAAGATGAGAAATAATGGGCGACTTTAAAAACTTTTCACTTGTTTTGTATATGATAAAAATAGATAAAAATGAGAACACAATGACAGAATTATAAGCAAGAATTGAAAAATTTGAGGTGAACTTTTCATTGACAGGAAATAATTTCAAAATTAGTATCTTTATAATTTAAACCCACTTTTTTTTTTTAATAAAAAAAAAACATCAAAATAATTTTTTTTTTGAATACTGAACTGAAAATTATATGGATTTAATTATATTATAATTTTGGTAGGTGCTTGAACCGACATCCTTCTTTTCTTGTCCTTTTTTTACTATAACAAATATAAATTATATCTAATATCCTTCACAAATTAGGTACACTAAAAAAAAATTTATTATATACATATAATCATATAAAATTATAATATAATTAAATCGACGAACAAAATATAATAATTCGGTATTAATTAACCTCTATTCCACTTCTTAAATGTGCATGTGTCCTATGTTCCAATGATATTTTTTTTTTATTTTTTTTAAAAACTATTGCTCTGATACCATTTGTCACGACCCGCTCCCCGTACCCAAGAGTTAAGCATCGTGATGGCCAGTAACTAAGGTTACCTCCGGCCAATTCTAAAACAGATCAATAAACGCAAGCGGAAGTAACATTTAAATGAGGGTACCAAAATAATTATCGGAGCTTCTATTTTTATTACAAAATTATATTGACCAAAAAGGTCGTTATTTACATAAAGATATCATAAAAATGCCGTGTGTGTCTATTCCGCAGCCCCGCATCTAAGACTTTCCAAAAGTTATTTCCTGAAAATTGGTAAACAACTATAAGCACATGGCAGAGTGAGAAATATTATACCAAGAGTATAAGATATACGAAATAACCATGGATAGTTAGTTAGGCCAAAACATTTAAGATAATTTAGTCAGAACAAATAATCTTTTAAGTAGTAAAACTGAGATTATTTTCATTTAAGTGGCAGAAACCGAAATACATAGATTATGTAAATATATAGCCATAACCACGGTACTGAACAGAACAGAACAGAGGTCACAGAAGTGACAGTCAGAACAGAAGTACGGATTCAAGAAGTGGCTCGTACGGATTCTAGAGGTGGCTCCCACAATAGTGTAGCACTTAGTTCCGCATAGCACTTGGTCCGCACAGAACAGAGGTACGGATTCAAGAGGTGGCTCGTACGGATTCTAGAGGTGGCTCCCACAATAGTGTAGCACTTAGTTCCGCACAACACTTTACTACGCACAGAACGGAGGTCAATGGATCCATGACAAACAGAGGACCACAAAGTGGTCAAACAGAGGCCAATGGTTATTTAAGTCCCCAAAGGCGTGAGACTCCCGTGGTGGTACTTACAAAACATAATTGTATATAAGGTCATAACCAAATATTCTTTAAAAGTAAAACAAACATATCCATGGATTTTCTTTTAAGCAAATAGGGTTCAGATATAAAACCACGTAACTGAAATCTTTATAAAATATAACTTTTATTAAAACATAACTTGTATAAAATAAATATGGTAAGTCAAAACATACGTAAAATATATTTTGGTGACTCAAGGTATAATATAACTCATCTTAACTTTAATACCTTACTCTTTCTTTCTATTATTAAAGACCCTTCCAGCTTCCATTATTCTTTCCTTCTTCCTCTCTTCTTTTCTTTTCTTTTCTTTCCTTTCTTTCTTCTTTTCTTTTCTCTCTTTTCTTCTTTCATTTCCTTCCGCCCAGATCATCTCCTCTTATTTATAAAGGGGGTAAGCGCATACGTGGCACATATCTTCCGCAGATATTTGATAATAATTATATGAATAATACTTGAGACCCCCTTTTGGGGGTCACCCCCTCACCCCCTTTACCATGTGTCAGGGAGTGATTGGAGGAGCAGGAAAAAAAAGAAAAAGAAAAAGAAAAAGCAACCAATGAGAGAGAGTGGGGGTCAAAGGGGGTGATGGGAAAAGGGGGGATGAATCATTGTTGTAATTATATAGATTCGTTTTTATTTTTAATAGATATTTAAAATAATTACTTTTTGACCTAACATTTTAATATAATTATATAAATTAATTAATTCTTAAATAAATTATATTTTATCGTATACCAACATAAAATTAATTATTTATTTTAATACCACACTCATTATTATTATTATTATTATTATTATTATTATTATTATTATCTATGTTACTATTATTTATATTTTGACTCCTAAACTTTTAATAATTATATTATTTAACAAAATTATGCATAATAATATATAATAAATTATATATTTTCCGAACTGAGATTAATATAAATTCTACAGAATAATTAAAAATCTGGGTTGTTACATAAGGTCCACAAAAGAGTATGTGAAAGCCATGCAGGGGGCAGATCCCTTGCCTATAGAGCAATATCGTAGGGATTCTTTTGGCTTTACATGCAAAAAGAAGCTGAAGCCTATGTAAAAAAGCGTGAAAATATTATTGAAATCCATCTGCAGCGTACGATAGAATAGCAATTCGGCTGGGGTATACCAGTAACAACTTGCTAGGGCTTACAAACAAGAAGGTCAGCCCAAGAGAGTTCAAGGATAGGGACCTCATCCTGAGAAAGGTTGCCAGCAATAGGGCATATCAGCTGAAGTAATAATAAAAGTACTTGTTTGATTTTTGTGAATTTGAAATCTGTGCGATAGGACCGACCAGTCCTATGACGATGTTTCCGATTGAAACATGACGAATAACTTAGACTTATTATATGACAGAGTAGAAACTTTACTTGCATATAATAAAGTTGAACTAAGTTGGCGATATTTCTAAGCGAAACATGACGAATAACTTAGACTTATTATATGGCAGAGTAGAAACTTTACTTGCATATAATAGAGTTGAACTAAGTTGGCGATATTTCTGATTAAAACATGACGAATAATTTAGACTTATTATATGGCAGAGTAGAAACTTTACTTGCATATAATAGAGTTGAACTAAGTTGACGATGTTTCTGATTGAAACATGATGAATAACTTAGACTTGTTATATGGCAGAGTAGAAACTTTACTTGCATATGATAGAGTTGAACTAAGTTGGCGATGTTTCTGATTGAAACATGACGAATAACTTAGACCTATTATATGGCAGAGTAGAAACTTTACTTGCATATAATAGAGTTGAACTAAGTTGGATTAACTTGAACTTGCCATATCGGCAGAGCCAGACACAGATCGGAACTAAGTACATGTTGGTCAGATTAAGCCAGTCTTTGTTTGAATCTGACCTCGGCGACAAGGTCAAAAACCACATGCTTAATGAGAACCCAAGTGGAACTTAGGTTCACATTAGGGGGCAGAGGGTTGGAGAATGATGCTTGGGAATTGGATTTTATAAGCTAAGATTAGTTTAACACTTGTTGAAATTTTAAAAATTTACAAGTTGAAGTTAGATCGAGGTCATGTTTAACACTTGTTGAAATTTGAAAAATTTACAAGTTGAAGTTAAAGCCAATGTCATGTTTAACAGTTGTTGAAATTTGAAAAATTTACAAGTTGAAGTTAAAACCGATGTCATGTTTAACACTTGTTGAAATTTGAGAAAAATTTACAAGTTGAAGTTAAACCGAGGTCATGTTTAACACTTGTTGAAATTTGAAAAATTTACAAGTTGAAGTTAAATCGATGTCATGTTTAAAACTTGTTGAAATTTTAAAAAAAATTTACAAGTTGAAGTTAAACCGAAGTCATGTTTAACACTTGTTGAAATTTAAAATTTACAAGTTGAAGTTAAACCGATACCATGCTTAACACTTGTTAAAATTTAAAATTTACAAGTTGAAGTTAAACCGAGGGCGTGTTTAACACTTGTTGAAATTTAAAATTTACAAGTTGAAGTTAAACCGATGTTATGTTTAACACTTGTTGAAATTTAAAATTTACAAGTTGAAATTAAGCCGAGGTCATGTTGAAAGAAAATTGGTTTAACACTTGTTGAAATTTTAAATAATTTACAAGTTGAAGTTATGGCAAAGTTATTTCTAAAGAGGTATCTGCAAAATATTGCTGAGATTAGCATATTACCAAGATTTGGAAAATAGTGAAGGACAGAGCGAGCTTAGTCGACGTGCTAAATGGAAGAAACGATATAGGTTCCATCACCTCAAGATGCCGAGGTAATAGAACTTAGGGGGCTGTTGTGGGGACGTAATTTTTGAAAGACAACACGTGGCCGAGGTGTCACCGAAGTGCTAGCTGAGGTGCCACGTGTCCTGGTCATGACGCCGAGGTAATCTCGGCTAGGCCGAGGTTATCTGCGAAGATACCGGAATCCGGGATAAGCGGATAAGGGACAAGAGTCCTAGAATGGGAGAAGACTTTAGTTTGGATAAAGATAAGACTCTTAGAGAGTTTATTCCAATCCTACTGGGAGTCCAAGATTAACAGTAATCCTAAGTCCATTAAAGCTAGGCTTCTATTGGGACTAGGTATGTGTTGGCTATAAAAGAGAGGCACCCTCATGGGTCTAAGGTATGCTTTTTATGCTTTGTCTAGTGGGTTAAGCACTTTTGCTATCTTTGAGAGATATTTTACTGATTTGATCGTCAGAGTGTCCCTGGGTGGACGAACCACCGCGGGATTCTTATATTTCTGTGACAGATTGTTCGGGCTTAATCTATTCTGCCGGTACTCTCCAGCTGAGTTCCCCTTTTTGGTTGTGTGGTCGGAAATCAACACCCACACCTATAATTAATTGTAGGGATTTAACATTGAAAGCTTTAAAACAAAGTTTCTTCTGTCGGTAAGTTGTGACTTGATGTAACTCTATGTTATTTCTCTTTTAATACATGTCATGTTTGACTTATCCTAAAAAAAAAAAAATTAAACAAAACAAAGCAAAAAACTTCAACTACAAAATTGATGACTAGTGATGCAATTTGGTGCATCTCATGATAACTGTAGCTTTTGTGCAAAGATTTATAAAGACGTGCAAGAAAAAAATAAAATTATTCACTATATAAATATAATTAGTTGATCTTGTTCACCTAACCAAGCAAATAATGTCATCTCACGACATTTAACTTAAGCAATTATTCCATCATCCTTGCAAGTCTTGAATTTGGCCTCAGTTATGTTCTCACTTCTTTCAATCTGTAATAGAGACAAAGAGAGAGATAGTAAATGTCAACGAGTTGTGCATGATATAGAGAGAAGTGGTGAATATAATTAACAATGACATTTTCATATGATAGATTATATTGTTTTATTTTTAAAAAATTGATATTACTCTGTGGGGGTAGATTAACTTATTTTAAATGGATATGTAAATGGTGTATCAGTAACAGAGAGTTAGCATGTAATACTCACCTCAAGGTGCTTTGTCACCGGCGAGAACACCCGAACTTTAGAGATATAATCAGCAGAGTGATTTCCATTTGATGAACAAGTTGGTAACCCACATGGCGAAGATCGAACATAAGTTGTAACAATTTGGTTATTCCTTCTGGAACTATTGATGGATTCAAAGAAAAAAATATGAGGAGCTTCACACGGATCAACAAAAGGCGGCCACCGTGTATTGAACATGTAGAGTGGTGGCATTTCCTTGAGCCGTGGTCTAAATGTCTCAAGTGGCCTTTTCAAAATACGTCTTGACAACACTTTTTCATAAATATGGGCAGAGTAGCCCCATGATATGGAAAAAGACCAGTTGGTTTGTTTTTGGTAGCAAATAGTTTGTTGCAACATACAAGACTGGTCGATTTTTGTCGCTTTCATGAGGTGATTTGCGGATTGGAAATGGTTCATGGAGGGGAAGATTGGCTCTACCTTGTTGAAATGGTGGAGGGAGAGTAATGGAGATTGCAGGTGAGATGATAGAAAACTTGATATGTCACCATGTAAATCAATCTGCATTGTATATATTCGTTTGCAAATAAATTTTAATTTCCATATAAAATTTTGTTTTTGTGCGAATCATTTAACAAAAGTAAGTTTATTGATCATGGAAACCAATTACACTTCTAAAAAGATAGTGTGTTTTGTTGTGTTATGAATTTTTGTATCAGCATATATCTTTATCATGTGTTTGTGTCAATGTATCCTTACTGATGAACTTGAAGCCTCAAATGGCTAACTCAATCTTTGTTTTCTTTTCAATTTTAACGTAGATATGTGAACTTGATGCTCCATGCCAGCCCATCACTACCACTTACTTTTTATTCCTTTTATAATTTCAACATGAGCAATTGAACATACTTAGAAAAACATTATTTAGAAACTAGAATCAATGATCTACATTTATTGTGAGTGACCAACATCTCACTAAGTCTAAATCTACATCACACACTCACTTTTAAAATAAGATTCAAGATAAATTTTCATAATTCATAACATTTTTATTGTAACATAGATATGTGATCTTGAAAGCAGATCCCAGTCCACAACTAACTACCTCCAAACTATAGTGAATATGTACAGAAAAAATTGACAATGAAAACAACTACCTCCAAATTGTTTTTTTTTTTTTTTTATTGATCTTTTTGTGTCGGAGTTCTTAATTCCAAAAAAAGTTTAAAATATATAAAATCATATCACAAAATTAGACATAATCTTTTCACATGAGATGGGACCTAGTAAATGCACAATAATGCTACATCTCCTAATTTACCACTCCTAAATCATTTCTAATGATGTGGTATTGAGGTTAGACCTCACATGATAAAATGTTTGACAACTCAAAATTTGACATTTATCAGACACATCATTAGGGATGATAAATTAGGGGTCTCAAGCATTTTTCTTAAATGTGTGATTCTCACCTCATACGAGAAAATTATGTCTATGACCAAATTTTATGCACGTAGAATTGTATAGAAATTAATTACCTGGTGAATCCCTCTCTCAGTAGAAAATGGAACCCCCAACTCATCTACACAATACTTAGCAATCAAATCTGCTGATTTCAAATATGGATATCTCCTCAAACACCCTTCTAAATCTTTAACCATTGCTGCAACTAAAGGATAACTCAAAGCAAATCCAGGTCCACCAAACCCTTGATCAAATGAGAACAAAAAATTCGACATAATAAACTCCGAATGTCCCCCAATGTAAACATACTTAGTATGATCATATTTTCCCAAAACATCAACCCAATTGTCCACAAAAAAGATAGAATCATCATTCCCCATCACATACCAGCTCACCCCCTCGTCGCCCTCCCTAAATACCTCCAAAATCGCATGCACCATGCGAGCCATGATTGGCGCCACATGTTTTGACTCTTCTACGATTTTGGATATGTCATTGGACACACGAAGAGGATGAGAGGAGGACAGCCAGGGGAGGAGGTCATCGGTGGGGTGAGTGTCGAGAAAAAGATATCCATGTGTTACGTTGGGGCGCCACCATGATTCAATGTATGCTTTTCAGTATCTTCATGCATTGAGAGAGCCTACAAGGCCAAAAACAAGATGGTTAAGGTTGGTGGGAGAGGAATGATTGGTATAAGTGAGGTTATTAGGTTGTTGGGAGGTGGTGTCACTAGCCATATGTCTTCTAAGGGGGTGAAGAATTGAAAAGATAGGCAGCTAGATTGGATGAAAATGAATATGTATGCTAAGTAGAGGACTAGTGCTGAAATACACAAAATTTTGCAAATGTTCACAGCAAATTTATCTGATAAAAATCTGTTGAACTTGATAGAATTTATTGAAGAGTTCATGGTGAGGATGATGAAAACAATAAGTTGAAGAAGTAGGTGAGAATGTGATGGAATCAATCCATAAGGACTTGTGTATGTCTTGACTTTGTTGTGAAGAATCATTGTACACATTTTTATAATGGTAAGTTAGATGTCAATATGTATATAAACAGACATTAATCATTCATGAGGTGCCTTTTGACATCAATATATGTATATCTATTAAATATTAAATTAATGTTACCATAATGGTAAAGAAAATTTATGTAATTTTGGTAAGATTGCCATAATTGTAAAGAAGATTAATGTAATTTCTTGAAAATTTATTGGACAACTGACTATAATATATTCATTAGTATGAGTTTGCAAATTAAGGGATCACGTGTGTGGTTGAAGTACTAGATAATCTTATAAGTAGGGATGGTAATTTGAACCTGGCTAGAACGAGACCCGACCCCTCGACCTTGATTAGAATGGGTTTTCCCCGAAAATTACCCTCATAGAGTCGGGGATGGTATTGAAAATTGAATCCCCAACGGTTTTCAGGCCAGGGACGGGGATAGGTTCCCCCGGCCCCTTCCCGTCCTCGTCTCTGTCCCCGCCCGAATAACCCTCAAATAATTCCCCGAATATTCCCTATATATATGTGTGTGTGTGTGTGTGTATGTTTAGGGTCATTTGAGTCTCATTTTCAGCCTCTCTCTCACTCACACTCACACTCACACTCACTTTTCTTCTCTCAACCTCTCTCTCTCCCTCCCTCTCTCTTTCTGTGTTGCAGTACTCCTCACGGCATCGGCACCGGCACCGACAGCGACTATTCCGTTGTCCTCCTCTCCCTTCTCCCATCACCACCGATCTCATTCCTCCTCCGCTGTCTTTGGTTGTTAGGGTTTCCAATCTTGCCAATCTCCCTCTTCAACAACATCATAGCAACTCTGACGCCTTTCCTTTCGCTGCAGTCAACGTCGCTGTCTCCGATCATCAAGCTAGCGGCCTCGCCGCCGACACTATCTCTCTGATTTCTTTTTTTTTGATTTCTTGCAGATCTTATGAGTTGATTGTGAGGATTGGATAACAGAGATGGGAGGAGAGAGAAAATGAAGGTTGGCTAGTAAGAGATCTCAGATCTGTATTGATCTGTTGTGTATGATGTTGGTGTCCATTTTTTGTGCTGTGTTGATCTCAAACTCTATCTATCTCCATTTTTTTTTTTTTTTTTTGGGTTGTTGATCTATTGTGTATGATCTTGTTGATGATTTTGTTGATCTATTGTGTAAGTTATTCGTTTAAATTTTTTTTAAAATATTTTTTTTTTGTATTTGATGTATTGGATTGGAGCTTAAACACACTCAATTTTTTTTATTTTATTATTATTATTATTATTATTATTTTGATGTATTCGATCTATAAGTTTAGTTATACACACTCAAACGTCTGTATTACTGCTTTTTTTTTTTTTTGGGACCGGAAAATTTTCGGGGTCGGGGAAACTAGATCCCCTTTAGTGAGTGGGGACGATGATAAGTTCCCTATCGAGGATCGGGGCCAAGGACGGGGGAATTTTCACCATCGGGGATCAGGGACAAGGAGTGTGATCTCTAGCCCTGCCCCGGCCCGTTGCCATTCTGACTTATAAGGGCTTGGGTTGTCTCTAGTTGAGCAGCTCAATTGGACTATCTAGTTCAGTCCATTTAAGACATATTTCGACTCCGTCTCGATAACTTGAATCGTTCAATGTGCAGAACTCGTCAAATACTTCATCCTTACAAAAAAATCACAATGATAAATTTATTTAAGTCTACAAGGTGTAAAATGTAAAAGGTTTGTGTAAATTAAAATGTCAAATACACCTCATGAGATTTGCTTAAAATACAGTTTACCCCCTATGATTTTAGAAATTACATCTCATCTATTGAAATTTCTAATTTCATAACAAATGACTCCTTTTTTATTAATAAATCATTAAGTCAATTAACAGTTTTTAATGATATCGAAAATTTATTTCAATTAATAATTTAGATAATTTTATCATTGTATAAAAGAACAGTTAGAAATTTTATTTTTCTAATTAATTATGTTAAATAAAAAATTTTGACGAGAGAATATTTGTAATTTTTTTAACTGTAGAGAGCAATTCATAATTTAAAGAAACTTTTTTTAGATGGTAGAGGGTGGGCGCGGGTCGGTTGCGGCCACAGAACCTCTAATCCGCCATCCGTCCGCCAAATTGGCGGATTGGAGAAAATCAATCCGCATCTGTCAGCCAATCTGGCGGATGTGGATTTAGTGAATTGGCGGTTTGGCGGATGGATGCGAATCGGTTTAGCGGTTTAAAATTTTATAAATTTTCAACATAATTTAACTTGTGCACTTCCTTAAAAAAAGAAGAAGAAGAAAGTATTACAGTTAATGATTTAAAAAAATATTACAATCACTGCATGCCTCATCCAAAGTAAGAAAATTTGAAACTTTAGAATATCACAATCACTGCATGCCTCATCCACATACTATAATCACAGCATGTCTCATCCACATAAATTATTACAATTTGTGGTTCTTAAAATATAAAAACAATTCAAACCACGAAAACCATAAACAAAGCAGTAGTAAAGATTGTATGCCTCTGTATTGTTATATCTATATCTGTTTTTGAAAACAAAGACCAACCAGCATATATCATATTTTCTATTTATTATTTTTACAGATAGATTTAAAAACCAAAAAATATAGATAAATAATACGTTTATTTTTTTCAATTGAAAAAAGATATTCAAGTTGAAAACTTTTTTTCAACAAAATATTTAAACTCTTTTTTAATTGAAAACACAAACAGAATATTTAAATAAACTGAAAACACAAAGTCTTATAAATTACTAGGAGTGTTTGCGATTTGGCGGTTCGGTTGCGGCTAAAGAAATTTCAAATTCGCCATCCGCCCGCCAGATTGGCGGTTTGGAGAAAATCAATCCGCAACCGTCCGCTCGTCATTACGCATTCGTCCAAAATACAATGGATCGATTCGGTTCAGTCGATTTTGGCTGACAGGTATATCCGCTGCTCACCCCTGGAACAAAGACAGCAAAGAGACAACAAATAGAAAAACTACAGCAAAGCACATCAATGAGGCACTACAGAGAGGACCAGAGCCTAACCCATTTCACATAAAGCTAAGCCCAACCCATCCAATATTAATCCATTCTTTGGGTCTTGGATCTCTTATTTAAAAAGCTAAGCCCAACCCATTTCATGGCTAGAATAAGGGACATTCTATTTACACCTAAAAAATCATACTCCTAAATAAAATTCTTATTCCTATTATATCCTAATGTTAATTTATTAATAAAAATAACACATATTAAATCTTAAAATAAATTTTTTTTTTTTTCTCATGGTACACCCTAATCAAATATACTATTCTTCATCTTCTTCTCCAAATTTCAATTGTTTTCTTTTCTTCTTCCTCCTCACTGCAACTCCAAGCCACCCCACTAAAACTCATCATTATCATCAACATCATTGTTTTTTATCCTTGCAAATAGAAGAAAGTTTGAACAAAATCAAATAATAGATGAGAATAATAATGAAAATCGTTTTTTGAAACAACTCACAAAAAATAAAGTAAGTATTCACATAAATATCAAAATACATTTGTTGATTTGTGTATGTTTTTTGTTTTTATATAGCCTTCGTTTGGAATGTGGGTTGGCTTTCTGGTTATTCTAGTGGGTGTTTGGATTTGCTTATTCGGTAATATTTTATTTATTTATTTTCGTTTTTAGTGTACTTTTCAAAAAAAAAATTCAAAAAGTTAGACTTTTAGATTCAGCTCAACATGAAAATTAAAAAAAATTCAATAAAAATTTAGAAAAGACATAAAATAAGTAAAAAAGTAATCGAGTTTTTTGGGTTATTTTAACTTCTTTTTTTTTTTTTTTTTCAGCTCAACCGGAAAATGAAAAAAAAAATTCAATAAAAATTCAGAAAAAACAAAATAAGTAAAAAATAATCGAGTTTTTATTTTTTTAATTTTTTTTTAAAGATTCATCTTTACAAAACGAACAAAAATAATACATGATAATACTGTGTGTCGTCGTGTATGGGCTGGACCGATCCAAGCTTCTCAGGTCCACTGGAAAACTTGCAAGCAAGTTCAATCGGGAGACGGGGTAGTCCCCCGGCGAACCCTCCGGTGTGTGAATTAGAAAGGGTGATAGACAAAACGTAGAGAGAGAGAGAGAGAGAGAGAGAGGTAGAAAACTTAACCTTCTTTTTCCCTTTTTCCTTGCTTATATCCTTTGGTAATCATTTCATTACCTCTGCTATTCTGGGCTTTCCCCCGCCGAAAGCTTGTGTCGTGATTTGCCTTGTTCAGGGTGAGGAGGTGCCGTGCCGGCTGGGAAGTGTTGTCGCAATAAATGTTCTGATGGATTGCATTAATGGTGATGTGCTGTGGCAATAACTCTGCAGATCTTTGTCTGCTGACGTGGCCTGTCCTGCATCCGCCGCGTGTTCGCCTCTATCCCACATCGACCAGGGAGGGACACCTTGCACTCCTTATAAGCGTACTGGCCCCCTCCATCTGTCAACAGGCCTTTTCCCCTCTTCCAAGGGGAGGAACAAAACCGTGAGGCCGACCGGTGTCGTTTCGCCACGTCGCCAAAGCGGACAATATGTTGACACACCGCGAGAGGCCAGGCACGTCAGTTTGGTGGCCCATGCAGGTCGTCCGGCAAACTCTCCCGCTGTTCGCGGCCCAGTCCGCTGGGGGGTTATGTTGGGTCTATCCCACATCGACCAGGGAGGGACACCTTGCACTCCTTATAAGCGTACTGGCCCCCTCCATCTGTCAACAGGCCTTTTCCCCTCTTCCAAGGGGAGGAACAAAACCGTGAGGCCGACCGGTGTCGTTTCGCCACGTCGCCAAAGCGGACAATATGTTGACACACCGCGAGAGGCCAGGCACGTCAATACAAATAAATAAAAAAGTACTTTTTATGGCAAGGTTTAAATCTTATTAAAAGTACTTTCTAAGATAATGATATGTGTTAAAAAAATTTAGAGAGAATTACTGTCCAGTGGAGAGTAGAAAAAAATTAAAAACACATAGAGAGTGTAAGTAATTCTATTGCACCTCTTCATGTTCCTGTAATTTTTTATTCCACTCGACAATAATTCTCCAAAAATTTAAACCTCATCACAAATTGGGGAGTAGCCCCACACTTTTTGTGGTACTCTTAAATCTTAACAAAATTTAAACCTAGCCACATACCACAAAAAGTAGGTTATCAGTATCCATCCATCTCCTTCTAAAGAGAGCAACCGTTGATTTTTTTAACACATTTTTATCTTTATCTTATTTGTTATTTTTTTCAGATTAATATAAAAATAAATTTTATTTTGACCATGAACCTGTAACAGAGGATCAACCCTCATTCCCAAACCCTTCATGAACCTGTTATCGCAAGTCTGATCACGATTTCATCTTCCCCTCCTCTATGATTGTATCTCTATTTATTTATTTAAATTTACACTACATATCATTCAATATTCAAGAATTGATGATTTCTTTAACACAAAAACATATGAATTTAACACTCTGTTGATGACCAAATGATTCTTCAACTTGCTTTGCTGATAGCATATATCATATGACTTTGAGCGATTCAAGCAATTGCATGAGGTTTCATTCTGGGTTTGGGAATTCACTTTCTTTTTTTTCTTGGTAAATTACAAATATATCCTTGAGCTTTGCTTAAAATATGAATCACCCTTGTAGTTATGAAAATTGCATTTCACCCATGCGGTTTTTAATTTCATAACAAATGTCTCTTTTATTAATAAATCATTAACTCAATTAACATTTTTTGAATGATATCAGAAATATATTTTAATTAATAATTCATGTAATTTTATTATTCTATAGGAGGCCAGTTATTGATTTTATTTTTTCAATTAATTCTGTTAAATAAAAAATTCTGATAAGGAGATGTTTATAATTTTTTAAATCACATGGGGCAATTTGTATTTTAATTAAATTTCAGGGATGTATTTGTAATTTATCTTTTTTTGTGATTTTTTTAATTATTTTTTTAAAAAATTGTGTAAGAAAAAATAGAAAAAATAATTTGACAATTTGTAATTTTTTTTAACTAAAAATTTTACTTCCCAAGTTAGGCCGGATTAATTCTAATCATCATAGCAATCGTAGTCACTCTACTGCAAATTTCACGTAGAATTTTTCTCTTTCAAGGAAAATAAAGGGGTGAAAGAATTATATATTTGTCTACCCAAGTAATTAGTTGATCTTCATCCTAACCAAGCAAATAATTTGACAACTCTTAATAAGATTTGCATAGTGTATCTTTCCATGAAAAAAAAAAAAAAAACAGTGAGAAATTAAGATCACTAACCTATAATTTAGGGATACATAGAGTTGTAAATAAGTCAAGCCAAAGTCTAACCTATAATTTGGAGTGTTCAAATTTGCTTATTAAAATCACTAATCAAGCTCGACTTGTCAAATATTTGATGAACTCAAGCTTGGCTCAAGCTCTTGATTACATAAAAGAGCCAAATTCGAACTTGAGCTCCAGTTTGAAAAAAAAAAAACTTAAGTTAATTTACTTATTAATGTTTATATTAATAATAAATTCTATCAATCAAATATGTAAATTTACACAAATACCAACATAAATAGAAAAATAAAATAGATTATTAAAAATTTGTTTGATATATTATTAAAAATAAAAATTAATTTATTCTTTTTATGTTCACGAGCCTTATCGAGCTAAGTTTAGGGCTACTCGAGCTCGGCTCGATTAATAAACGAGCTTAAAAATTGAGTTCGGCTCGTTTAATGAGCTCAAGCCGTTCATAAACAGTTCGGTTTATTTGTAACCCTAAGGGTACATACCATATGCAACTTATCACAAAAATTGTGTAACTTTACTACAAAATTTCGTAATATCAATCACAAACAAACTTTTGCAACATCAATTACAAAATTTTGGCCATTTTGTTACTTTGATTTATTGCTAGGTTACATATTTTGTGATAGGGCAAATATGGTATGCACCCCTAAAGAGATGTACACCGTAGCATTTTTCTATAATTTAAGCAATTATCTTATCATTCTTACAAGTCTTGATTTTCATCTCAGTTATGTTTTATTCACACACTTCTACAACGTCACAATATTCACTTCTTCCAATCCATAAAAGAAATTGAGAAAGATAGAGTAAATAATAGGTACTTGTTCATGAACATGATAAGTATATAATGATAGGTATACATAGAGAGAAGGAGTGGATAAGTAACAATGATTTTCATATGATAGATTAAATTATTTAATTTTAAAAAATGACTATCGTGATTTTCAATAATATTACTCCGGGGGGGTAAATTAATTTCTTTCTCAGATATAATCGTTTCTCTTTTATGTAAAATTCTAAAAAAAATAACCTCCTTTTATTGATTTTGAATGTCATTCTCGTTAAGAACTAAACTATAATAGATAGTATATTTCAAGAATTAAAATGGGGGAAAAAAAATTGAGAACTAAAGTATAACACACCACATGTATATGAAACATGTTTCAGACCCACCTCAAGGAGCTTTGTCGCGGGAGAGAAAACCTAAACTTTGGAGATAGAATCAACAGAACGACTCCCACTCAATGAACAAGTTGATAAACCAAACATATAAGTCTTAACAATTTGGTTGTTCCCTCCGAAACTATCAACGGATTCGAAGAAGAAACTTGAGGAGCTCAATGAGTTTAAATGAAGTTACTACTTGTAATAAAGTTGTTATAAACCATTGATATAATTAATGGTTAAATTCATTTTACCATTCGTGATTTGGAATTGGAGTACTTTATCCCTTATGATTCAATATAGTCAAAAAGTCCTCATGTTACTTTATCCCTTATGATTCAAATACAGTCAAAAAGTCCTCATGTGATTTTAAACTAAAGTGTCACCGATAGGTTTTCTATCTAAACTAACGAAAAGTGTATTACACACACCAATTACCAATTTTGAGAGTGGGTTTAGTTTTCTGAAAAAACAAATTGAAATTAATACAACAAAAAGATAATTTTATCCCAATTTTCTCTAAACCTAAAATTAGATTAATATGCTAATTAAAATAAAATATAATTAAGGATAGATCTAAAATATAAAATATAATTAAGAATTTATTTAAAGTACAATTAAATAAAAATACTATAAAATAAATAATAATTAAAATTTGATCTAAAATATGATTAATTAAAATTAAATTAGCATGTTGGAAAAAATAATAAATAATTAACAATATAGAATTAATTGTGACATAAAATATAATTAATTTAAAATTAGATTAAAAACAAGGAATTAAATAATTAAATATTTAAGATTAATTGTGATCTAAAATATAATTAAATTAGAATTAGAATAAAAAGTTAAGAATTACAGTAAATAATTAAAATTTTATAAGTATTGTGATTTAATTGAATTAACGTTAGACATTATAAATTATGTGTACGAGAAAGGAGAGAGAAAAAAATAACAAAAAAGTATAAGATTTTAGGACATTACAATCTTTTCACATATGTGGTTAACAGTGTTTACGGTTACACTTTGGTCCAAAACCACACGACGACTTTCTAACTATTTTTGAATAATAGCGGATAAAGTGTTTTTGCCTCAAACCACACGGATAATTAATTGTAGGGATTTAACATTGAAAGCTTTAAAACAAAGTTTACTCTATGTTATTTCTCTTTTAATATATGTCATGTTTGACTTGTCCTAAAAAAAAAAATTTAAACAAAACAAAACAAAAAACTTCAACTACAAAATTGATGACTAGTGATGCAATTTGGTGCATCTCATAATAACTGTAGCTTTTGTGCAAAGATTTATAAAGACGTGCAAGAAAAAAATAAAATTACTCACTCTATAAATATAATTAGTTGATCTTGTTCACCTAACCAAGCAAATAATATGCCAACTCACAAAATTTAACTTAAGCAATTATCTCATCATCCTTGCAAATTTTGAATTCAACCTCAGTTATGTTCTTCAAAAATTGACATATATATATGCTCATAAACCTTGCCAAATAAAGCCTCAAAGTCTCAATTCCCATGGAGGTTTCTCTTCAATTGAAGGTTTATGCACGAACATGAATGTATGATCATAAATATTTATGAGTCTTAACATGCATGGATCAATTTCCATTCAAATCAACAAATCTTACAAATAAAATTATGAATTCCTTAAACACTCTTGAATTTCTTAAGTTGTGAGTACATTACTCCAAATTTATAAGATTAAAGAGAGTGTAGTTGCAAGATTTCTCAAGCTTCTCTTTCCCTTACTTCTTCCTCTCTTCCTTCTCTAAGTTGAGTTCACTCTCAAGTCTTCCCCCCCCCCCTCTCTCTCTCTCTCTCTCTCTCTCTACGTGTAGTACACCAAGGCCACCAACTCTCTTTTTATTCTTGATTCTAGTCTCTTGTATATTAATTTTCTAATCCAACTTATCCAGCATTGAACTAACTTAATACCACTTAGCCTTAAATTAATTTGGGTAACAAGCTAATTAAAATCAAACTCATTTAATTTAAATTAATCTCTAACATTTATGACTTAAATCAAACTAATTTTAATTTTCTCAACGTGAATTAGGCTCTAATTTCATATTCTATTATTTAATTCTAACTTATTAAAATTAACGATTCAGACATGTTTAATCCATAACTCTATATATCTGTTTACAATGACAATACCATGTACATATATCACACATGGCACATACTCCACAAGTAGCACATAATCACACAATTAACACTAAGCACAAAATTATTGTAATTAATTTACCTAATTAAGGAGGCGGTTATCACAAAGAGAAATGCAGATTGCGGGTGAGATCATGGCCGACCCTGGCCTCAGGCCAATAAGGCCTGTGCCTTAGGCCCCAAAATTTTGGCCCAAAAATAGGGCCCCAAAATTTAGTAAAATATTATAGGCCCAATGTTTTTTTTTTTTTTTTTTAAGGATCATTTTAAAGGGCCCCAAAATATTTTATTGAGTCCATGTATGGTTTAGCCCATAGTAGTTTGGCCCATATTTATTAAAATGAAAATATATATTAAAAAAAAAAAGTGATTGGGCCCAAGAAGAACAATACATACGATATATGGGCCCATTTTTTTTTTTTTTTTTACCTTCTTTATCTATTAGATTTTAGTGGAATAAATAATTTTGCCCTAATTTTTTTACCTAGGTCTTTATCAATTTTAATTGAATAATTTTTTTCGAATTTTTTTGCCCTAACTTTGTTTCATTGAATTGTTTTGTTTATAATTTTAATGATTATATGTGCAAGTAAATTTTTTTGTGGCTACAAACAAATAAAAAAATTGTAACTTATCATTTTATCCATAATTTTTTTTTTCCCCCAATGTAAGAGTGCCCCCATTTTCGAAATTCGCCTTAAGTCCCTTAAATCTCAGGGTCGATCCTGGGTGAGATGATAGAAAACTTGATATGTCACCGCTTAAATCAATCTGCATTGTATATATTCGTTCGCAAGTAAATTTTAATTGCCATATAAACTTTTCTTTTGTGCGAATCATTTAACAAAAGTAAGTTCATTGATCATGGAAACCAATTACACTTCTAAAAAGATAGTGCGTTTTGTGGTGTTATGAATTTTTGTATCAGCATATATCTTTATCATGTGCCTGTGTCAATGTGTCCTCACTGATGAACTTGAAGCCCCAAATGGCTAACTCAATCTTTGTCTTCTTTTCAATTTTAACATAGACATGTGAACTTGATGCTCCATCGCAGCCCATAACTACCACTTACTTTTTATTCCTTTTATAATTTCAACATGAGCAATTGAACATACTTAGAAAACATTATTTAGAAACTAGAATCAATGATCTATATTTATTGTGAGTGACCAACATCTCATTAAGTCTAAATTTACATCACACACTCACTTTTAAAATAAGATTCAAGAAAAATTTTCATAATTCATAACATTTTTTATTTTAACATAGATATGTGATCTTGAAGGCAGATCCCAGCCCACAACTAACTACCTCCAAACTATAGTGAATATGTATAGAAAAAATTGACAATGAAAACAACTACCTCCAAACTTTTTTTTTTTTTTTTTTTTAATTGATCGTTTTATGTGTCGGAGTTCTTAATTCCTGAAAAAATTTAAAATATATAAAATTATATCACAAAATTAGACACAATTTTTTCACATGAGGTGGGACCTAATAAATGCACAACAATGCTATATCTCCTAATTTACCACTCCTAAACCATCTCTAATGATGTGGTATTGAGGTTAGACCCCACATGATAAAATGTTTGACGAATCAAAATTTGACATTTATTAAATACATCATTAGGGATGATAAATTAGGTGTCTCAAGCATTTTTCTTAAATGCATAATTCTCATCTCATACGAGAAAATTATGTCTATGATCAAATTTTATGCACGTAGAACTGTATAGAAATTAATCACTTGGTGAATCCCTCTCTTAGCAGAAAATGGAACCCCCAACTCATCTATGCAATACTTACCAAATTTGCTGATACCAAATATGGATATCTCCTCAAACACCCTTCTAAATCTTTAACCATAGCTGCAACTAAAGGATAACTCAAAGCAAATCCAGCTCCACGAAACCCTTGATCAAATGAGAACAAAAATGAGACATAATAAACTCCGAATGTCCCCCAATGTAAACATACTTAGTATGATCATATTTTCCCAAAACATCAACCCAATTGTCCACAAAAAAAATAGAATCATCATCCCCCATCATATACCACCTCACCCCCTCGTCGCCCTCCCTAAACACCTCCAAAATTGCATGCACCATGCGAGCCATGATTGGCGCGACATGTTTTTACTCTTCTACGATTTTGGATATGTCATTGGACACGCGAAGAGGAGGAGAGGAGGGCGGCCGAGGGAGGAGGTCATCGGTGGGGTGTGTGTTGAGGAAGAGGTATCGACGTGTTGCCTTGGGGTGCCACCATGACTCAATGTATGCTTTTCGGTATCTCCATGCATTGAGAGAGCCTACAAGGCCAAAAACAAGATGGTTAAGGTTAGTGGGAGAGGAATGATTGGTAAGTGAGGTTATTAGGTTGTTGGGAAGGTGGTGTCACTAGCCATATGTCTTCTAAGGGGGTGAAGAATTGAAAAGATAGGCAGCTGGATTGGATGAAAATGAATATGTATGCTAAGTAGAGGACTAGTGCTGAAATACACAGAATTTTACAAATGTTCACAGCAAATTTATCTGATAAAAATCTGTTGAACTTGATGGAATTTGTTGAAGAGTTCATGGTGAGGATGATGAAGACAATATGTTGAAGAAGTAGGTGGGAATGTGATGGAATCAATCCATAGAGACTTGTGTATGTCTTGACTTTGTTGTGAAGAATCATTGTACACATTTTTATAATGGTAAGTGAGATGTCAATATGTATATAAATGGACATTAATCATTCATGATGTGCCTTTCCACATCAATATATGTATATATATTAAATATTAAATTAATAGTGGTAAAGAAGATTAATGTAATTTTAGTAAGATTGCCATAATTGTAAAGAAGATTAATGTAATTTCTTGAAAATGTATTGGACTGATTGTAATGTATTCATTAGTATGAGTTTGCAAATTAAGGGATGACGTGTGTGGTTGAAGTACTAGGTAATCTTATAAGTAGGGATGGCAATTTGAACCCGACCCGAATGGGACCTAACCCCCCGACCCGATTAGAATAGGTTTTTTTTTGAAAATTACCCTTATAAGGTCGGGGATGGTATTGAAAATTGAATTCCTAAAAGTTTTCGGGCCGGGGATGGGGATAGGTTCCCCCCAACCCCACCTCGTCCCCGCCCCGACCCGAATATTCCCTATATATATATATATTTAGGGTTATTTGAGTCTCATTTTCAGCCTCTCTCCTGTTTACACTCACTTCTCTTCTCTCAGTCTCTCTTCCTCTTTCTCTCTCTGCTGCAGGTGCTCCTCACTGCGTTGGTGGCAACGGCGACTCCTCTGTTGTCCTCCTCTCCCTCTTCCTATCACCACCAATCTCCCTCATCCTCCGATGTCTTCGGCGAGAAAGAGCTATTAGGGCTTCCGATCTCGCCGATCTCCCTTCTCAAGAACATCACGGTGACTCCGATGTCTTTCCCTTCGCTGCCGTCGACGTCGCTATCTTTGATCATCGAGCTAGCAGCCTCGCCTCCAACACCATCTCTCTGATTTCTCTTTTTGAATTGTACTTCTTAGATCTTACCATCTCTCTGATTTCTCTTTTTTTGATTTCTTGCAAATCTTACAAGTTGATATCGGATCACGGAGATGGGAAATGAGAGAAAATGAAGGTTGGCTAATGAGAGATCTCAGATCTGTGTTGATCTAATGTGTATGATGTTGTTGGTCTCCATTTATTATGTTGTGTTGATCTCCATCTCTCTATTTGTCTCTATTTCTTTTTTTGGTAGTTGATCTGTTGTGTATGATGTTGTTGATGATTTTGTTGATCTGTTATGTAAGTTATTCGTTTAAATTTTTTTAAAAATATTTTTTTGTATTTGATGTATTGAATTGGAGCTCAAACACACCTAATTTTTTTTTTTTTTTTTTTTGTATTTTTTGTTGTATTTGGTGTATTCGATTTGTAAGTTTAGTTATACATACTCAAACTTTTGTATTACTGATTTTTTTTTTTTTTTTTTTTTTGGACCGGAAAATTTTCAAGGTCGGGGAAACCTAATCCCCCGTTAGGAGGCAGGGACGAGGACGATGATAGGTTTTCCATCGAGGATCGGGGCTGGGAACGGAAAAATTTTCACCATCAGGGATCGGAGACGGGGAGTGTGATCCTCGGCCCGTTGTCATTCTCACTTATAAGGGATTGGATTGTCTCTAGTTGAGCAGCTCAATTGGACTATCTAGTTCGGTTCATTTAAGACCAATTTCGAGTCCGTCTTGATAACTTGAATTGTCCAATGTGTAGAACTTATCGAATATTTCATCCTTACAAAAAATCACGTTGATAAATGCATTTAAGTCTACAAGGCGTAAAATGTCAAAGATTTGGTGTAAATTAAAATGTCAAATATATCTCATGAGATTTGCTTAAAATACAATTTGTCCCCTATGATTCTAGAAATTACATCTCACCTATTGAAATTTCTAATTTCATAACAAATGATCTTTTTTTTTTTATTAATAAATCATTAAGTCAATTAACAGTTTTTAATGATGTCAGAAATTTATTTCGATTAATAATTCAGATAATTTTATCATTATTTAAAAGAACAGTTACAAATTTCATTTTTCTAATTAATTATGTTAAATAAAAAAAATTGACGAGAGAATATTTGAAATTTTGTAAACTGTAGAGAGCAATTCATAATTTATAGAAACTTGTTTTAGATGATAGAACAAAGACAACAAAGAGGCAACAAACAAAAAAATTACTATCAACAAGGATTGATTCAGTTGATAAGGCTCATTCCCTTTGCTCATTTTGACTTAGGTTCGAGTTCCGCTGCCGGCAGTCCTTTGTTGGTGAGTGATATTGCGTAACGCTTTCCCTGACCTTGGAGTGGGCAACCTCCCCTCCTCCTAAACTTTGTCATGAATAAAAAAAAAAAACGGAAAAACTACAACAAAGCACATCAAGGAGGCACTAAAGAGAGGACCAAAGCCAAAATAGAATCTGGCACCTCTTCAAGGGGCCTATTTGTAATTTGACCTTAAATTTAACCATTGATTGCTGAACATTTATGGGTTGGGTCAAATGGTTTGGGCTAAAACTTGGTCTAACTCCAATATTAATCCCTTCTTTGGGTCTTGGATCTCTTATTTAAAAAGCTAAGCCCAACCCATTTCACGGCTAAAATAAGGGACATTCTATTCACACCTAAAAAATCATACTCCTAACTAAAATTTTAAAATTTTCACTCCTATTATATCCTAATGTAAATTTACTAATAAAAATAACACATATTAAATCTTAAAATAATTTTTTTTTTCTTCTCATGGTACATCTTAATCACATATACTATTCGTCATACTGTTCTCCAAATTTCAATTGTTCTCTTTTCTTCTTCCTCCTCACTACAACTCCAAACCACCCCACCCCAACCCCCCCCAAAAAAAACTCATTATTATCATCAACATCATTGTTTTTTTATCCTTGCAAATAAAAGAAAGATTGAACAAAATCAAATAATAGATGAGCATAATAATAAAAATTGTTTTTTGAAACAACTCATAAAAAATAAGACAAGTATTCACACAAATATCAAAATACAATTGTTGATTTTTGTATGCTTTTTGTTTTTACATAGCCTTCGTTAGAGATATGGGTTGACTTTTTGGCTATTTTAGCATAGGGCTAAAAAGTCTCGTTTGAGATAGGTTTTTTGACTTTTTTAACTTTTGTGAGAGAAAAAATGAAATAATTATAATTTGGATGTGATATTTTATCATATTTAACTAAAATAGTCAATTTTGTCCTATATAACTATTTTAGCCCAAATAAACATGCCAAACATATATATATTATTAAACATGTTTAGGGGAGGTTAATAAAATAAGACAATGTAACACTTGTTTAATAGCCCAACTTTGAAGAACAAATTCCTTTACATCCGAAAGACCAAATCAATATCTCCCTTTCTCAGACAGCCTCCTTGGCCACCAGTGGAGCTTTGACAGGATCATCCACAGTAGGAATCGTAACATATTTGATATTTTTCGCGCTCACGTCATCACCATCATTACCATCATCGTATTTATCATCGGAATCAAGAAAATTGACTTGGTTAATGTCATTGTTGTTTAGACTTTCAAATCCGAACAGATTCACTTCATTCGATATCTGAAAGTCCGAACCAACCAAAATTGTTAGGCATTGTAAGTCTAAACATAGAGACTTTGTTTTTATTTTGAGTACACCTTGAAGGGTAATTCAGAAAAAATTATAGGATGTACTAAGAGTAATATAAAATCCTAAATAATTAAATAGAATATGCTGAGAAATTAGAATTATTTAATAATTTTTTTAGTGTAAATAGAATCTCCCCTAGAATAAGTGTAGTTGGTCATTTTGCACCTCTAAAATTCAAAACTAATTGCATGTATTATTTTGAGCTTGTGCATTTCGCGCAAATACATGGATTGGGCCGACTGGTTTGAGCTAAAAATTAGTCGAATATGGTTTGACCTGTGGGCCTACTCTAACCAATTAAATTTTGATACTTTAATTTTGTTAATTTAAATTTTAAATTTTCAACTCAATAATAATTTTAATTCTAAACAGATTAATGATTCGTCCATATAATTTTTTGACCCCCTAAATTAGGGAGAGAAAAATTATATAGATATACCTGTGTCAGTCTAAACATCATTTCAATTCAACTCCGCCTAAAGAGAGTAATGGTTGAAGATTTGTTTGAGAATTGATTTTTTTAATAATTTTTTTAAAAACATGCAAAAAAATAAAAGACAACAATTTAATAATTTATAATAACTTGTAATTTTTTTTAATTAAAATATTTGCTTCCCAAATATTTTTTGAATTTTTTTTTAAAAACATATCATTATCTTATTTATTATTTTAAATTGATATAAAAACCCGTCCAGATGAGATTCTTACACTAAAATGACAAAAAAATAAATAAATAGAAACACCCAATCATATCACTGTCTTTATTTTTTTTACATGCCCTTTCACAAAAAAATAAAAAATCAATTGAAGTAACCAATTCCCAAATCAGCTCAAAATAAAGATCATTTTTAACAGATCAACCCTCATTCCATTCCCAAACCCTTCCCTTGTCCCTGTATTGGCTATTCCATCTCCTCTACTCTAGCCTAGAGCTGTGTTTCTTAGGTTTTACGCTGACAGACTTCGAGGTACCAAGTATAATCCGCTGGTGGTGATGGTGGTGATGGCAATGGCGAGAGGGGACTGAGAGAGATATGAGGTAAATCTGAAGATGAAGATCTCACGAGTCTGATCACGATTTCCATCTTCCCCCTCTTCTATGATTTTGTATCTCTATTTATTTACACAATACATTTCATTCAATATAATTGAACAAATATGACTTTGAGGGATTCAACCAATTGCATGAGGTTTGACACTCAGACTGGTATGGCTGGACAAAGGGCGGGCAGATTTGGGATTCGACCCCTTTTTTTGTGATTTTTTTTTTAATATAAAAACAGAAAAAATAATTTGACGATTTATAATATATATTTTTTATTTTTTAATTACTTACCAAACTAAGTCAAATTAATTTTAATCATCATAGCAATTGTAGCCATTCTATTACAAATCTCACAAAAAATTTCTTCCTTTCAACGAAACATTTAAATTGTATTTAGTTCATAAATTTATATAAGAATTTTAAATTTTAAAAAAAAATGTGTGAAATGTAACTATATTTTATTCATATTTCACCAGCCATTTCTATTTTCCTTTTTAAATCCCTATTCAAATCTATAAATCAAACACAATCTTAATTGATTTATTAATTTATACAAGTTGAAAGAAATATATATATATTTATATATTTATATTTGACCACCCAATAAATGTAATTATTTGATCTTGATCCTAACCAAGCAAAGAATTTGCTAACTCTTAATAAGATTTGCATGGTATATCTTTGTGTGAAAAAAATAAGAGAGACTTATTTATAAGTCCTTTTTCAGACATTTATGGTAGGCTAAGTCTTGTGTAATTTCTTATAGAGTCTCAAATTCTATTTAGATAGGAATGTGAAGTGGGTGAAAATAAATCAAGTCTTGGTGCTAGGCCCAATGCAATACTCACTCCAAGGTGGAGCTAGGTCGGACCTCAGCCCTATGGCCAACACTTGCTCCGAAGCAAGACAATCATAAGAGTTCGGCCCAATGTACGAGCATCACTCCAAAGTGGGCCGAGCAACATGGTGGACCTTCTGGATGGACAGAACCACTCCGAAGTGGGTTGAGTAACATGTTGGACCTCCTAGTTGGACAACCGTTCTAGAGCAGACCAACTTAGAGAAGGCCAATTCACTGAAGATCTTTCTTGGGTTCACAAGAGACAAACAACTCTGCTCCTCTTCCTCTGTATGAACAGAACGTGGAGACATGGAGGTGCAGAGGGACAAGGTGCATATATGACAGACCTGTATCTGAATGGCAGGCGGAGTGGTTGTCCTCCTCCAATGAGAGATGTCCGCTAATGAGACAAACAAAACAGACCTGCACCCGAGTGTCAGGCGGAGTGGTCGTCCTCCTCCAATAGGAGACGACCACGAATAAGACACATTGGACAGATGGCGGAGAGAGAAAGACTTGAACGACAAACAACCTTCTCCTATGAAAGGTGAACATTATTCACTCTCAAGGGATCCGAAAATCCACACACTTAACACATACACACCCTTTGTATTCTCTCTTCTTCTTCTTCCTAAGTCCCTGACTTTACCATCGGAGGGGTTTCTGACCAAACCCCGGTCGGGCAGCCTCACCGTTTGTTATTCTGTGCAGATCTTCAATTCCCAAAGCACGCTGTTCATCCACGAAGTTCAACCCTTCTTCATAGTGCGGAAATCACCCCCGCACAATTGGCGCCGTCTGTGGGAAACCATTGCTTGCTTCGTGACGAACTCCGGCGATGGGAATCGAAGATACACCACATTCTGGACTAGCAGAGAGGACTCCAATGACGGAGAGGACCAAAGATAAGGGTCCGGCATTCCCCTCAGCGCCTGACGACCCTATGGACCACGATGATCAGACACCCAACGCAGCGGAGCGACGCCGTGTCATTGCCGTTGAGTCGTCTCAACGTCTTTTTGTTGAGAAAGACCACCGTGACCGCATCATTGACTCAATGGGTTTGGAGATCACTGAGCTTCGTACCTAATTGTTGAAGTTCATGGTGACCCCAGCGGAACCAAGAAAATCCGTTGGTGGACCATCGCAAAGGAGACATACTTCTCCGCCGCCTCACAAGGAGCACTCCAGCCATGGCCCTGCTCGTAGAGAGCATAGCCGGCCGATTCCGGTACATAGTGAATGGGCCAGCAGCAGGACGAATAACCTCAAAAATAACCCACGAGGGGATTCTCATAAAAGGCAGAGGACTGTCAGCCGCCTATCTAAAACCTTTCATTGTCGCCGCGACGAGCGGCCGCACGATTTGAAAAGTTGGCTGAACGATAACAGAGAAGAGGCACGACGGCTATGCAGAGAAGGAGAACGTCGACGAGATAGGGAGGAGGACCGCCGGTTCAATAGGGAAAGGGACCAGTTAGACCGGTCCATACACCAACAAGAGCGTCGTGCTCTAGACCGGTTGGTGTCCACTCCCTTCTCCCCAGAGATAGAAGTTGTAGAACCTCCACAGAAGTATAGCCCGCCGAAATTCATTCTCTATGATGGGAAGACGGACCCTCTGACCCACATCAGCCATTACCGCCAGATGATGTCCCTCTGGAACCGCAACGACGCACTCATGTGCAAAGTCTTCCCTTCTAGCCTTGGAGAACTTGGCCTCCGATGGTTTGACAAACTCTCCAATGGCTCGATTTATGACTGGACGCAGCTCTCTGAGGCGTTTTTAGCCCGATTTGTCTCCAACAGCAGAGTCCCAAAGCAATTAGATACCTTGTTCAATATCCGAAAGGACAGGAAAGAAACCCTACGCCAGTACGTGCGACGGTATTGGGAGGAGTATGGTGACTTGGAGGAAAATGTTTGCAGTGAACAATTGGCCGTGCTATACTTCAAGCAAGGCCTACCTCCTTCGCACAAGCTAAGACAGTCGTTGACGAAACGGCCTGCCTCCACCATGAAGGATTTGAGGGCTCGAATAGAGCAACAAGCTCGTGTGGAAGATGACGCTGCTTCAGTGCATGTTGCAGTTGCTGAAGAAGAAGTCAGACCGCCTCGACCGCCTAAGACTGAGCAGCCAAGGAGGGATGAGCAGCGCAAGAACTATGGCCAACGGAACCGGTCCACAGCAGAAAACGAGGAGGAAATGGCCAAGTCTTATGAAGGCATCAGCCCTAGAGGCACAAGATGCAAGACGCAAAATTGCGTTGCACCTATCATCGAGAGAAGGGACACAAGACGCAAAATTGCAGAGCTCTCAAACAACACTTGGAAGACTTAGTTACGGTGGGACACCTCCAATAGTGGATAGACGTTGATAAGACGAGGGAAAAGCAAGGACTAGACCAAGCCCCTCCTGAAGAGAACCATGCCCCGAGGTTGGTTATCAACGTTATCCATGGAATGACCGACCCCGAAAGAGAAAACACCCTTAGAGGAGAAATCCAACAAGCCACCCACATTCAACAGGTAATGTCGGTAGGACCTCCTCCTAAAAAGTCCAAGACAGAAGCCAGACCTTCTCGGTTTAACGTCGTGTTCATTGAGAAGGACCTAGAGAGAATCCAGCACCCCCACACCGATGCCCTCATCGTTACAGTTGGTGTGGCCAACAAGTTTGATGTGAAGCGAGTCTTGATTGACCAAAGAAGTGCCGCAGACATCATGTATTATGAGCTTTTCAAGAAACTTGGCCTCAGTGAGCAACACCTGACACCTGCCACCTCCCCTTTAGTTGGCTTTAACTTGTAAACAGAATGGCCGCTCGGCCGAATAACTCTGCCTGTCATAGCTAAGTCCAAGGTGGTCTCTGTTGACTTCTTGGTGGTAAACACCCCATCTCCTTACAATGCCATCCTCGGCCGACCTTGGATTCATCAGATGGAGGCAGTCCCTTCCACCTATCACCAACTCGTTCGCTTTCCAACCAAGTATGGAGTAGAGGAGATTCGTGGAGACCAAGTGGCAGCCAAACAATGCTTCATTACCGCCATGAAAACCAAACAAGTCTGCGACCAAGTACAGATGGTGGAAGTACCTGACCAACCAGTTTTGGAAGACGTCGGCGGAGTGCCGACCGAGAAGATGGTAGAGGACCTGGAGACGGTCTTGGTAGAAGAAGGAAACCCAGACAAGTTCTTCCTGCTCGGCACTTCCCTCACTATTGGAGAGAAAGAGCAATTACTGGCTCTACTTTGTAAAAAGATTAAAGTGTTCGCCTGGTCGGCCTATGACACTCCTGGGTTGGACCCCAATTATGCTTGTCATCGACTCAACATCCAATTAGGAGCGCGGCCGGTTGTCCAGAAGAGTAGACGGTCATCCACGCAACACACCGATGCAGTGATCGAAGAGGTGGACAAACTTTTAGCTGCTGGAGTCATTCGAGAAGTGCAGTACCCAAAGTGGCTGTCCAACACCGTCGTGGTGAAGAAGAAGAATGGCAAATGGAGAGTCTGCGTTGATTTCACTAGCCTTAACAAAGCTTGCCCTAAGGATAGCTTCCCCTTTCCACGAATAGATCAACTTGTTGACGCAACGGCGGGACACGAGCGCATGAGCTTTCTAGACGCCTACAGCGGCTACCACCAGATCCCCATGTTCGGTCCTGACCAGGAGAAAACGGCTTTCATCAGCCCTAGAGGCACTTACTGCTACAAAGTGATGCCTTTCGGCTTGAAGAGCGCTGGTGCGACCTACCAGCGAATGGTCACCAAAATGTTCAAGGACCAGCTCGGTAAAACCATGGAAGCATACATTGATGACATGGTCGTCAAGAGTAAGTTGGCCGAGCACCACCTAAGGGACCTTAAGCAAGTGTTTGAAATTCTGAAAACTCACAAGCTTCGACTGAACGCCTCAAAATGTGCATTTGGGGTAGGATTAGGGAAGTTCTTGGGGTATATGGTGACTAGGCGGGGCATTGAAGCCAACCCCGACCAAATCAAAGCCCTCCAAGACCTCAAAGCGCCTACAAAGGCTAAGGAACTCCAAAAACTTGCTGGCATGGCTGCAGCACTTAACCGTTTCATTAGTCGGTCCTCTGATCGGATGAAGCCCTTCTTCCAACTTCTAAGGAAGAAAACCAGTTTTGAATGGGGAAGCTAGTGCTCCGAAGCACTAGAAGATCTGAAGAAGTATTTTTCCTCTCCTCCCCTTCTATCTACACCTGTCGCCAACGAAGAGCTTTTCCTTTACTTGGCTGTTTTTGATCATGCTGTTAGTGCAGTGCCAGTCAGAGAGGATGGAAAGGAGCAAAAACCAGTGTATTATGTTAGCAAGACGCTCTTGGATGCCGAAACTAGATACTTGCCATTGGAGAAATTGGCATATGCACTATTAATTGCCTCTAGGAAGCTTGTTCACTACTTTCAAGGACATACCATCAACGTCCTCACTGAATTCCCCCTCAAGTCGGTGTTTAGTCGAGCGGATTTCTCAGGCCGAACGGCAAAGTGGGCGGTGGAGCTTGGAGAGTTTGATATCAAGTTCCAACCTCGAACAGCAATCAAAGCTCAAGTCCTAGCAGACTTTGTTGCGGAATTCACCCCGGGACCAGCTGTCCCCTCCGAAGGGAGCTCGGCTTTGGTCACTATGACTGCCCAGCATAAAGCGCAATCCCCAGCCGAAGCGTGGAAACTTTTTGTTGGAGACGTATGGAAGCTGTTTGTGGACGGTTCTTCTAACCAAAAAGGGTCAGGGACAGGAGTTGTCCTTATTTCTCCTGAAGGATTCATGTGGGAGTAAGCCATTCGATTGGGCTGGAAAACTTCTAACAATGAAGCAGAGTATGAAGCTCTACTAGCCGGCCTGCGAAGTGCCGAACACTTCAACGCGGAGGAGCTACTCGTCTTCAGTGATTCTCAATTAGTGGTCAACCAACTCTCTGGAGTTTATGAGGCTCGCGATGAGCGGATGGCCACTTATGCAGAACAGGCCAAAAATTTGATCAGAAAGTTCCAAGCCATCAGGGTCGAGAAGATTGGCCGAGAGGGAAATAGTCATGCTGACGTTTTAGCTTGCCTGGGTTCCTCGGTCAACTCCAGAGACGGCTGCAAAATATGGGTGGAATATGTACCCCAACCAAGTATTCAACTAGTCGAAATGGTCCTCTGCACTGACTTGGGCTCGAGTTGGATGGACCCACTCTTGGCCTTCTTGAAGAATGGCATCCTTCCTGAGGACAAAAAAGAAGCACACAAGACAAGGCATAGAGCTGCTCGGTTTTGGGTCTTCCCATCTGGCAAGCTTTACAAGAAGTCCTACATGGGCCCTTATCTACTCTGTGTTCATCCAAGTCTGGTGGAAGATGTGCTTTATGAGATCCATGATGGAATCTGTGGGAGTCACACTGGTGGTCGGTCCTTGGCACACCGAGCCCTAACACACGGGTATTGGTGGCCGCGCATGCAAAAGAAGGCCCAACAATATGTCCGCAAGTGCGACAAGTGCCAAAAGTTTGCTCCTCTCATTCACCAGCCAGCCAAAGCTCTAACCCCCCTCACCAGTCCTTGGCCATTCGCTCAGTGGGGCTTAGACATTGTTGGACCATTAGCTAGGCGAACTAGAAATAAAAGGTTTTTCATCGCTGCAACTGACTACTTCACCAAGTGGGTGGAGGTGGAGGCCTTATGCAAGATCAAAGAAGCAGACACTAAGAGGTTTGTTTGGTGCAATGTTGTGACTCGATTTGGCATTCCCAGAGTCCTTCTCTCTGACAACGGTACACAATTTGACGGCAAGATCTTCAGAAGATTTTGCGCTGACTTGAAGATAGAGTTCTGAAACTCCACTCCGGCCTACCCACAGGGCAATGGCCAAGCCGAAGCGTCCAATAAGACGATCATTGACGGGATAAAAAAGCGTCTTGAAAAAGCCAAGGGCAAATGGGTGGAAGAGATACCAAATGTCCTCTGGGCTTACCGAACTACTCCTCGTCAGTCAACTGGTGAGACACCTTACTCTCTTACCTACGGGATGGAGGCAGTCATCCCTTTGGAGGTTGGCCTTCCTACCATCCGTTCTGAGATCTTTGAGCCGGCAGACAATGATGAAGCCATCGCCCAAGCTTTGGACATGGCTGAAGAACGTAGGGAAGCTGCCCTCATTCGATTGGCGGCTTACCAGCAGCAACTCACTAAGAGCTTCAACAAGAATGTGCGTCCAAGGCAATTCCTACCAGGTGACTTGGTACTCAAGAAGGTAATGGATCACAAGAAAGTTCCTGGAGAAGGGAAACTTGGTGCTAACTGGGAGGGGCCCTACAAGGTTACTTCAGCACTTGGCAATGGCGCATACCATCTGGCTGACTTATCAGGGAAGGCAATCCCTAGACCATGGAACGTCGCCAACCTAAAGAAGTACTTCCAGTGATGTGATTCTTAAGATGAAGTACTTACAGTAATGTATTTCTCAGAACATGCCTTGATGTAATCAAAAGTTACAAGTATCAATGAATGAAAATTTATTTTACAGTTTGTTCTTATTTACTTGCGTTGTACATTTATGCTCGGTGGAGCACATTGGCCACGGGTCTTAACTTAAGCCAATCCCGGATGCTCAACCCTTTGGTTGAAGCAGGGTGCCAAGTGGTATAACTTGGTGGAATTTGTGCCAAGTATCGTTACTTAAAGCACGGTCCATACTCACAATTCGCGCTCGAAGAAGGGCAGAATTACACTCTACGAGGGGTTAAATCACGCCAAAACCTGACCAAGTCAGGTGGCGGCCGAACAACATGATAAAAAACTTTCACAATTTTTTCTCTACTAAGGCACGAAGCATGGTCTGACCGAACAGACAACCTTCTGAGCCACAGAGCTCATGCTCGGCTGGGGGCATCAAAAACTCACTCAATTTTTTTTTTCTAAGGCTCGAGGCCTGATCAGACCAAATAGATGGCCTGATAGGCCACAGAGCCTCTGCTCGGCCGGGGGCAAACATTACATACAAGCAAAAATTGAAGATAAGCAGTTCAACACTTGCGAAAATGTAAGAATGAGTGCATTGAAGTGAAACTTCAATTACAAAAAAGAGTTCGGCCTTACAAAAGAAGAGGTCCAGCCGACCGAATTTCAAGACAAATAAAAAATACAAGTTACAAGTTCAACACTTGGAAAATTTAGAAGGTACTTCATTACAAAAGGGAGCTCGGTTTATATCATAGCCTATCCAACCGAGCACTAAAGCAAAAGTTGAAGATACTTCGTTAACTTCCAAGTTTCATTACAAAAGAACTACTAAAGCAGAAGTAAAAGCAAAAACTCGAGGCAACCTAACAACTTACTCCTCGCGTTGCTCCTCCTCATAGTGTCCATCCTTATGGTGCTCCTCCTCTGTAGGATTGACAGTCTGTCTAACTAAGGAAGAGCTCGGCAAGAAAGGAGAAAGGCTAGAAGGATCAACATCCGTAACTCCATCCCCCCGAGGCCTTCTCATCCTAACCCTTGCAGCGGTCTTCGAAGGGACTGGGATATCATCAATATCATAAAGAGGAGAAGTCTCTTCCACCTTAGCAGCGCGCAGAGCCCCAGTCCAACCCTTAGTAAAGATCTTGTCCCTCAGCTTCAAAATCTCCTCCGAATAGGTCTTTTCGGCCTCGTCATAGCCCCTCTGTTCGGCCTCGTCCACCATCCCTTGATAATTAGCCTTTAAAGACTTCAGAGCAGCATCGGCATCTGCAGCCCTCCGCTCGGCCATGAACATCAGTGCTTCGGCCTTCTTCTTTGCATCTTCCATCTCCTTTAGATCCTCTCCGGCCGCCTTCAAGGACATATCAACATCAGCCAACATGTTGATTGTCTTAACCTTCTCTTGCTCCTCACGATGTCACCTTTCATCCATGATGTGCATCCTCTGAATGCACTGCATCAAACCAAAATGTCATATTCTTAACAGCCAAATTTAAGTAAATGACAAAGACATAAAATGAGACTTACTGCGGTAAGCATCTGCACCGAACCCTTGATCAACACGTCGCTTGAAATGTTTTGCTCCGCCATATCCAAAGGTAGCAGCAATGTCTTTGATAAGTCAAAGGCCAAGTCGCTTGAGTAGATTGTGCTATCCGATGTAGTGATTGCCCGGCCGTTATGCTCCAAGGGAGGCACCCATTCTTCAACTGAGCCCTGCTCATTAGAACCCCCAGCAACTTCTTTACCTTTGGACCTCTTCCTTTTTGAGGCCCTATCAGCAGGAAGAACAAGAGTAGCAACGGGAGGAGGAGGAACAACAACATGCTTTTTTCCACCCTTAGACCTCTCAATCGGTGGAGAAGAAACTCGTGTGTCGACCGTCGAAACAGCTAGAAGGTCCTCATCATCAGATCCAAAGACTAAGGCATCAAGATTGAGCTTTTGGCGACGAGCCATTTCGCTTGCTAAGTCTGGCAACGGAGAGTAGCCTCTACTGAGTGATCCACTTGATGAACAAACAACAGCGGAAGAGAAAGCTCCGGTGGTGTGGCCAACTTGTTCTTCGGTTCCAATCTCAAGTGAGTCCCTCACTTTGGGTTTCCGTTGGATGACATGTCTGTAAGTTCGCACATAGTTAAGCAAATGCGAGGCCGACCGATCTTCGTACCTTAGTGCAACTTTGATATCCCTCGGATGCTTTTTCTCTGGCCTCCTTTTTAGCTTCTTTGAACCTGCAAGTACGAACAATAACACTTAAAAAAAAAAAAAAAAAAACACAGGCGATAAGCGAATGGATAAAAGGAAACTAAAATAAAGAATGACCTGGGTGGCCGTTCACTCGTGGAACTTGCTTCGATCGGCCCACCTCCTCGGCCGCAAACTCCCAATTACCTCCGACTTGAAGGAAATCAGAGCAGTGCTTGTCATTATCGGGAAGTTCAGTAACGAGTTGGAGGTCCAACGACCGAACTTTGACATAATAGGATTTACCGCCTTTATTACGACATAAGGAGTAGCAATGAAGGATATCCCAAATACCCAAGTCCAAGTCTAAGAGGTCGTTTAAGACCGAGACACCGTTTACCACTCTAAATGTGTTCATTGATATTTGCATTGGTGTAAGTTCAAAATAAGAAAAGAATCGACGCAACAAAGGGTTCAACGGAAACCTAACACCCCCCTCTACGATGGAGGCAATTGAGAAGGGCATTGTGGTGCTCGTACACGACCGATCCGCGTCTACCGCCGCCAATGTCAACATGACATCATTGGGAATGTTATATCTCCGGCGGAACTCATCCATTCCCGCCGGGGTGTCCACTAGGTTCCGAAACTTACCCATGGGAGGTGCGACGTTCCACCAAACAACTACACTAAGGATGACTTGCAAGGTTGGAGGTACAATGGCCGACCGAGCAATCGTATGCTAGATAACTCTTAATGTTACACTTAGCCAAAAAAGTAATGGTGAAAGTGGAAAATAAATACATGGATTCTAGGACTTACGGTGTCAAAATCAAGAGGAACTCGATAACGAGCGTCTCCGATGAAGCAATCCCACTGTGGCAACCAAGAGAAAAATTGTGAGTTCAAAAAAAAAAAAAAAAAAAAAAGAGAGAAAAAAAAATGATAAAAAATAATTAAATTCAAAAAAAAAAAAAAAATCAATAGATAAATAAATAATAGTGGAGGACTTACAAAACAGTGTCCACCAAAAATCAGTAAGAAAAGCTTATTAAAAGGAGAGAGTTCAAAAACTTACAAAATCAAAACCTAGTGAACAAGAGGCAATGAGATGCTCCCATTGGAGGAACAGCTTGAGATTGCTCACCAGATTAGAACGACTCGGTCACAGGTTATGTCAAACTTGAACGACCTAACTTTGGGCACAAGCTTCTTGTGAGCATGGATGGGTCACAGATTATGTCAAACTCGAATGACCTCACTCTGGGCACAATCTTCTTGTGAGCATGGATGGCCATTCCAGATTCAGAACTGCAGCCAAGGAGCATGAAACAACTAAAGTGACTAGCCACATGTCGGTGGGCCTACATCGTGTCGTATCTGATCAAATCCGAACATATTTGTTGTAAGATGGGCTCTTTGTTTGCCAGTTGGTGAAACCCGACTTGATATGTATGATGACCTTTAGCCTTTAGATGTTGATTCTTTCTCTTGCGATTTGTCCTTTCCAACTTGGATGATGCTCGAACAGGTTGTAAGGTAACAGAACGGCGAGGATAATTTTTTGCTGCAAACAACGAAGCCGGAAGATGAAGTTCGAAGAAGAGAATGCTGGGTTTGTCTCCAGACTATGAAAATCTAATTCTCTAGAGTGAGAAAGTGAGGAGACCACGTTGTTGGTGCAAGCTCCAACCTTTCTAAACAAAAGTTTGGGATTTATAGAAAGAGGACTAGAGGTCAAGCTCAGATTTTTAAAATTGTTTTAAAGTTCCAACGAGGGAAAGCGTGAGAATAAAAACAAAGTCAGAGCTTTGTTCCAACAATGGGTACTGCTGCTCCTGGAGCCAAAAAGTGAGGCAACAAGGAAATGGGAAAAATAGGTCTGGAATTCAGATTTCTAGAGTGAGAAAGTGTTAAATAAGGTGGGTTTGCTTGTTTTCATTAACAAATTCTGAAATGGGCTTGCCTTTATGTCATGTTGACAACCCCCAAACTAGTCAAATGTGGACACGTGATGGCTCGACAGTCAGAGTAAGGGCATTAGTCAGGGCCGAGCTTGAGGTCTGGTGGCAAGGTGTCACGGGTTGCCTTGCAAGGCTAACTCCGTGACGTTTCGCTCGCGGTGGTGTGGCCATTGGAGTGCTCAAGAGTGGCCGTTGGAATTGCCCCAACGTGGCCTAACATTGGCCCCAAGTAGCCCAAGGTATATAGCCAACAAACGGCAAAGCCGCAGCCCATGCCAGCAGCCAACCAGCGCTGCCAGCAGCAGCAAACAGCGCTGCCAGCAGTAGCAAAATACAGCAGCAGCAGCCAGCAGTGGCAGCCAACAGTGCAGTGTTTTGGCACTTTGGTTCGGCACTCAAACGAAGGAGTTTCGGGCTGAAATTTTTATGGTAAAGAGGTTTTGGGGGAAGTGTTTTCCCGACCAAGTTTCATGATTTTTCTCAATTTGTGGAATTTATGAAAAATCATTATGACTCCTCGGACATGTATGATGTTTCCTCCTGCCAGATGAAAAAGGGCTTAACAAGCTACTATAAGGGGGTATGGTGTGCTACCTACCAACCTCCCCGCCCAAACTGGGCTTGAAGTGAGCAACCTTGGGGCAACTCAAGGGCGGGCTTTAGGCATCCAGAGGGGTGTCTAGAGTCTCCACGTGGGTTTGGGAGCCCCGTGGACGGTGCAATAATGTAAGCACTGCGCGTGTCCTCCCGAGGGGAGGTTCACTACGTTGTTTCCATTATGCCACGCAATATGGTATCTTTGGGACTCGTTTTGGACCGAATGGGCTATCGAGGCACCACTAAAGGCCTCGTGTGCCAACTCTAGTGCTTGGTTTGGGTTCAACCTTGCACGAGGGGATCCCGTGGTTTAAGCTAAGCGGTTGGAAGGCAACACCGCATATGTGGGCTATCGAATGAAGGCATCAAGCTACGTATTGGCTATGTCCATTGAGGGACTACATTATGCTACAAGCAAGCTACGGATTGAGATGTTGCCTTACTCATGCTACACGTTGGTGCAACGCTAAGGTGCGCAATGGCCTTAGGCGGAATCTAGCACACGTGTTGGCACGAGGACTACGCCGTGGGCAAGAGATTGACCCTCGGTGGCTTGTGGGCCTTGCATGACCAAGTGGCCATCCAATATGCATCTATTGAGGCATGCTTGACCCTACGACACTTCGAGATGCTATCAAAGACCCAACGTGCAATGTTGGCTTGTCGGCTAAGTTGAGGACCTTCGTTAGCACATTGTTGTGTGGCTAGGCACCTTGATGACATAAACCTAAGTTGGGCGAGCACCTTGCTTGAGATAAGCTTGGCGCTATGAAGCGACTTATGCGGTGCTTGGTGCACTTAAGGCTTTTGGCCTACTTGTGGCATCCGGTTGAAGACGGAGCTTCCTTGTGAAGTTGTTTTGCTTGACAAAGCATTGGGCCCTAATGTTCAAACGGGTGAGACCATCAACACTCGATTTGTCAATGAGCTTTGGCGGGCTTAAACTTGGTGGAGTTTGAGCGCCACACGGGCAAAAATTGATCCGCTGCGCCTCTAAAGGAGTCGGCCCGTGACACAAGGCCAAGATCATGGATAACCGAGCTGCGATGCTCACGGACGGGTCGGCCGAAGCATTTTAGACCGAGCTAAAGGGCACTTGAAATAACGATAAGTGTGAAGTTAGCCCAGCTCCGAACTTTCCAGGTGAGCCGTGCAAGGAAGTTGAGTGTCCGAAGCCTCACTAGGCAACTTTGTCAAATCAGCGAGCAAACAAGTTCAGGAAGTCTAGTTCCCTAGTATGAAGAAGATAAGCAAACTAAGTCGTAGATGCGCCGACCGATCTAACGACAACGAAGACAACTGAACAAGAATGAATCGAGCACAAATTGGAGATCACCGAGCAGCGTGAAAGCTGGTGCGAACCAAGCTACGGAGTAATGGCAACCGACCAAACTCATTCGTCGATGACAACGAATCAAGCTAGCGACCGAGCTGCGAACTTGGTGGGTTGTTCTTCTAAGGCTGACCAACGGCAAACCCATAGCCGAGCAACAATCCAGCCGGGCTAAAGTGTACGGGACTCATAAATTGGCCCTACGTTTCGATATGAACAATGGACCAAGCTTGTACCGCGCACGACCTCGGCTGACCGAACAGGCCATGGCAACTTCCAACTAGAAACGGAAGTTGCACTCTGTGATGATTGAATAACAACAAACGCCACGGAAGAAATAATCTGCTGGATATGAAAAGAGATGACCACCGAACAAAAAAGGTGACAGAGGAAGAAAAATACTGAGTGTGAAGAAAGTTGATAACCGAGCAGAGGAGATGAAAAATGAGCCGAACAATTGATTAGCCAATTATGTTCAAATAAGATGGAGCATGACCGACCAAGCACTGAGCATCACTTTTTCATTTCTTAAATGGGACCGAGCAGACAAAATGTATTGTTGTCTATCCTGGTTGGAGACCGAGCAGACAAAGAAGGCTTCACTTTTTCATTAGAGCATGTTAGACAATTAGTGCAAAAGAGTGATCAGTACGTGGCCTACCAAACATTTCCATAAGCAAACTTGCAAAATTTGATTTGGAGTATCAAGTTTGTAGGGCCCACATCTATTTCACCAAGTGCAAAACAATACCAAGTACCCAGCAAATAGTTTTTGCATGTTATTACCATGCATGGCAATTGTATTGCTCGGTCCAGTTGTCCAACTTTAGAAATATATATATCCCAAAAAAAAAATATATATATATATATATTTATACATGTATTTTTTAAAAAAATAAAAATTAAGAAAAAAAAAATTTCGTGTATATATATATTTAAAAAAAAATTTTACATATATTTTTAAAAATAAAAAATAAATTTTTTTTTTGGATATATATATATTTTTTTCAAGTCAAGCAACGATACTCAGCCGACTGAAAGAGCACCAAGCTAGACAACTACAAGGCTAGTGAAGACACATTTAGTTTGGGGGCACAACCGAGCTACGAAACATTGGGCAGACGCAAACGTTGGACCGAACAATAATTTTTAATCCAACTCATGGAGCTCAAATTAAGTTGTGATCAACCAAACTTCGAAGTTTGTGACAGAATTGGCTTCCGCTTCGCCAAACGTAAGCGCAAGCCAGGGGGCAAATGAAGTGGGTGAAAATTAATCAAGTCTTGGTGTTAGGCCCAATGCAATACTCACTCCAAGGTGGAGCTAGGTCGGACCTCAGCCCTATGGCCAACACTTGCTTCGAAGCAAGACAATCATAGGAGTTCGGCCCAATGTACGAGCATCACTCCAAAGTGGGCCGAGCAACATGGTGGACCTTCTGGAGGGATAGAACCACTCCGAAGTGGGTTGAGTAACATGTTGGACCTCCTAGTTGGACAACCGTTCTAGAGCAGACCAACTTAGAGAATGCCAATTCACTGAAGATCTTTCTTGGGTTCACAAGAGACAAGCAACTCTGCTCTTCTCCCTCTGTATGAACAGAACGTGGAGACATGAAGGTGCAGAGGGACAAGGTGCATATATGACAGACCTGCATCTGAATGGCAGGCGGAGTGGTTGTCCTCCTCCAATGAGAGATGTCCACTAATCAGACAAACAAAACAGACCTGCACCCGAGTGTCAGGCGGAGTGGTCGTCCTCCTCCAATAGGAGACGACCACGAATAAGACACACTGGACAGATGGCGGAGAGAGAAGGACTTGAACGACAAACAACCTTCTCCTATGAAAGGTGAACATTATTCACTCTCAGGGGATCCGAAAATCCACACACTTAACGCATACACACCCTTTGTATTCTCTCTTCTTCTTATTCCTAAGTCCCTGACTTTACCATCGGAGGGGTTTCCGACCAAACCCCGGTCGGGCAGCCTCACCGTTTGTTATTCTGTGCAGATCTTCAATTCCCAAAGCACGCTGTTCATCCACGAAGTTCAACCCTTCTTCATAGTGCGGAAATCACCCCCGCACAGAATGTATTCCACAAGATCTTACATAAATGTAACGTAATGTGACACTTACATGAACGTAACGTAACGTGACACCTATATAAACGTAATATAACGTGACACCTACATAAACGTAACGTAACGTGACACCTACATAAACGTAATGTAACGTGTCACGTTATGTTTCGCAAACTTAATGAGTTTTTATTTTTTAAAATTGAATGTAAAAATGTTACTGGTTTATGTTGGTGTCACGTTACGTTTCATATAAATATGATCTATGGCAACATTCAATTTAGGAAATTGAATGTTGCCATATATCATAGGTGTCACGTTACGTTTATGTAGGTATCTCGTTATGTTACGTTTATGTAGATATGATCTATGGCGACGTTCAATTTCCTAGGAAATTGAACGTCGCCATAGATCATAGGTGTCACGTTACGTTTATATAGGTGTCACGTTACATTACGTTTATGTAAATATGATCTATGGTAATATGCAATTTCCTATATAGGAAATTGCATATTACCATAGATCATAGGTGTCACGTTACGTTTATGTAGGTGTCACGTTACGTTTATATAAGTGTCATGTTACGTTACGTTTATATAGATATGATCTATGGTAACATTCAATTTCCTATATATGATTTTACTATTATTTATGATATTAACAACTAATATTAAGGGTAAATGTGTCAACAAACTTCTCACAGGACTTATGGGAACATAAGTTTTTTAGTAAGACTATATGTAGCATAAGTCTCCCTAATAGGACTTATAAATAATTTTCTCAAAAAAGAAAAAATGAGAAATTAGGATCACAATATCTAATTTAAGCAATTATCTCATCATCCCTGCAGGTCCTGATTTTGATCTCGGTTATGTTCTTCTCACCCACTTCGACAACGTCACAACGTTTGTCACGACCCGCTCCCCGTACCCAAGGGTTAAGCATCGTGATGGCCAGTAACTGAAGTTACCTACGGCCAATTCTTAAACAAATTAATAAACGCAAGCGGAAGTAATATTTAAATAAGGGTACCAAAATAATCATCGGAGCTTCTATTTTTATTACAAAATTTATTGACCAAAAAGGCCGATATTTACATATAAAAATATCATAAAAAAAATACTCTGTGTGTGTCTATTCCGCAACCCCGCATCTAAGACTTTCCAGAAGCTATTTCTGAATTGCATGTTTCCTGAAAATTGGAAAAAAACTATAAGCACATGGCAGAGTGAGAAACATTATACCAAGAGTATAAGGGACACGGAATAACCATGGATCGTTAGTTAGGCCAAAACATTTACATAAACAAATCATTTGAGTAGCAGAAACTGAAATACAGAAATTATGTACGTAAATAGTCATAACCACGGTACTGAACAGAACAGAACAGAGGTCACAGAGGTGACAGTCAGAACAGAGGTACGGATTCAAGAGGTGGCTCGTACGGATTCTAGAGGTGACTCCCACAATAGTGTAGCACTTAGTTCCGCACAGCACTTTGGTCCACACATAACAGATGTACGGATTCAAGAGGTGGCTCGTACGGATTCTAGAGGTGGCTCCTACAATAGTGTAGCACTTAGTTCCGCACAGCACTTTGCTCCGCACAGAACATAGGTCAATGGATCAGAGGGCCACAAAGTAACCAAACAGAGGCCAATGATTATTTAAGTTCTCCAAGGCGTGGGACTCCCGTGGTGGTATTTACAAACATAATTGTATATAAGGTCATGGTCAAATATTCTTTAAAATAAAAACAGACATATCCATGGGTTTCCTTTTAAGTAAATAGGTTCAGAAATAAAACCACGTAAGGAAACTTTTATAAAACATAACTTTTATTAAAAACGTAACTTGTATAAAATAGATTTTGGTAAGTCAAAACATACGTAAAATACATTTTGGTGACTCAAGGTATAATATAACTCACATTTACTTTAATACCTTACTCTTTTTTTTCACTATCAAAGACCCTTTTACCTTCCATCATTTTTTTTTTCTTCCTCTCTTTCTTTTCTTCTTTCCTTTCTTCTTTCTTTTCTTCCCTTTCTTTTTCTTTCTTCTTTCCTTCTCCAGGTTGATTACTCGTCCTATTTATAGGGACGAAACCCAATCCCTAGGCAACAGGTGGCAGCCACGCGTCTCTTTCTAAATTCGCCATTAATATATACAGATTCAATCTTATCGTTTAATAAATATTTTAGATAATTACCTTTTGACCCAATATTTTAATATAATTATATAAATTAATTAATTCTTAAATAAGTTACATTTTATCGTATACCAACATAAAATTAATTATTTATTTTAATACCACACTCATTATTATTATTATTTATATTATCTATATTATTATTATTTATATTTTGACCCCTAAACTTTTAATAATTATATTATTTTATAAAATTACACATAATAATATATAATAAATTATATATTTTCCGAACTGAGATTAAATAATATTAGTATAAATTCTACAGAATAATTAAAAATCTGGGTTGTTACAATCTTCCCTCCTTTTAAAATTTTATCCTCGAAATTTGTCACAGGTGTAAGCTATCCGCTGCGCACTCTGATAAATATATATATTAGATGATTAATCTAATAGAAAATAGTACCTCAAAAAAAAACTTTACCAAAAATAACTCACTGTCTAGTTGTCAAAAAATTAGTTTGGGCTGAAATGAGAAATAATGGGTGATTTAAAAAAATTTCACTCGTTTTATTTACGATAAAATAAATAAAATAAGAATATAATGACAAAATTATATGCAAGAATTAAAAATTTGAGATGAACTTTTCATTGACAGGAAATAGTTTCAAAATTAGCATCTTTAGAATTTGAACCCACTTTTTAAAAAAATATCGAAATAATTTTTTTTTTTGAACACTGAACTGAAAATTATATATATATATATATTTAATTATATTATAATTTTGGCGAGTGCTTGAGCCCGACATCTTTCTTTTCTTGTCCTTCTTTTACTAGAACAAATATAAATTATATCTAATATCCTTCACAAATTAGGCACACTAAAAAAAAAAATTTATTATATATATATAATCATATAAAATTATAATATAATTAAATCGACAAACAAAATATAATAATTCGATACTAATTACCCGCTATTCTACTTCTTAAATGTGCATGTGTCCTATACTCCAATGATTTTTTTTTTTTTATAAACCATTGCTCTGATACCATTTGTCACGACCCGCTCCCCGTACCCAAGGGTTAAGCATCATGATGGCCAGTAACTGAAGTTACCTACGGCCAATTCTTAAACAAATTAATAAACGCAAGCGGAAGTAATATTTAAATAAGGGTACCAAAATAATCATCGGAGCTTCTATTTTTATTACAAAATTTATTGACCAAAAAGGCCGATATTTACATATAAAAATATCATAAAAAATACTGTGTGTGTCTATTCCGCAACCCCGCATCTAAGACTTTCCAGAAGCTATTTCTGAATTGCATGTTTCCTGAAAATTGGAAAAAAACTATAAGCACATGGCAGAGTGAGAAACATTATACCAAGAGTATAAGGGACACGAAATAACCATGGATCGTTAGTTAGGCCAAAACATTTACATAAACAAATCATTTGAGTAGCAGAAACTGAAATGCAGAAATTATGTACGTAAATAGTCATAACCACGGTACTGAACAGAACAGAACAGAGGTCACAGAGGTGACAGTCAGAACAGAGGTACGGATTCAAGAGGTGGCTCGTACGGATTCTAGAGGTGACTCCCACAATAGTGTAGCACTTAGTTCCGCACAGCATTTTGGTCCGCACATAACAGATGTACGGATTCAAGAGGTGGCTCGTACGGATTCTAGAGGTGGCTCCTACAATAGTGTAGCACTTAGTTCCGCACAGCACTTTGCTCCGCACAGAACAGAGGTCAATGGATCAGAGGGCTACAAAGTAACCAAACAGAGGCCAATGATTATTTAAGTTCTCCAAGTCGTGGGACTCCCGTGGTGGTATTTACAAACATAATTGTATATAAGGTCATGGTCAAATATTCTTTAAAATAAAAACAGACATATCCATGGGTTTCCTTTTAAGTAAATAGGTTCAGAAATAAAACCACGTAAGGAAACTTTTATAAAACATAACTTTTATTAAAAACGTAACTTATATAAAATAGATTTTGGTAAGTCAAAACATACGTAAAATACATTTTGGTGACTCAAGGTATAATATAACTCACATTTACTTTAATACCTTAATCTTTTTTTTCACTATCAAAAACCCTTTTACCTTCCATCATTTTTTTTTCTTTCTTCCTCTTTTTCTTTTCTTCTTTCCTTTCTTCTTTCTTTTCTTCCCTTTCTTTTTCTTTCTTCTTTCCTTCTCCAGGTTGATTACTCGTCCTATTTATAGGGACGAAACCCAATCCCTAGGCAACAGGTGTGCAGCCACGTGTCTCTTTCTAAATTCGCCATTAATATATACAGATTTAATCTTATCGTTTAATAAATATTTTAGATAATTACCTTTTGACCCAATATTTTAATATAATTATATAAATAAATTAATTCTTAAATAAGTTAAATTTTATCATATACCAACATAAAATTAATTATTTATTTTAATACCACACTCATTATTATTATTATTTATATTATCTATATTATTATTATTTATATTTTGACCCCTAAACTTTTAATAATTATATTATTTTACAAAATTACACATAATAATATATAATAAATTATATATTTTCCGAACTGAGATTAAATAATATTAGTATAAATTCTACAGAATAATTAAAAATCTGGGTTGTTACAACGTTCACTTCTTTTAATCTATAAAAAAGACAGAAAGAGAAAGTAAATAATTATAACTCGTTCATGATAAAGAGATTGGACGGATAAGTAACAATTGCTTGGTTAGAGTTTTCTAAAAACACTTTTCGAAAAATTTTACTTTCTTATTTTTCATGTTTTTTTATTTTTACTGAATTTTTTTAATATTGTAAGCAATTTTTTTAATTTTTAGACATACTTAACATAAATATACCTAAAAAGTAAAAAATTTGTGAAAAAAACCTTTTACAAATTTACTAAATACCAAAAATACAAAAAAATAATAATAATACGAGAATTTAGTACATTTTTATATTTTTATGTATTTATTAATTTTTTAAAATATTTTTTCACAAATTTTTTACTTTTTAGATACATGTAAGTAAGGTGCATCTAAAAAAGTGAAAAAAATATTTAAAATTTTAAAAATATTCACTAAAAACAAAAAAATACGAAAACCAAAAAACTTAAGTTGTGTTTGGTAGACATATGAAGTAAGAAAATTTGTTCAAAAACCAAACAAGTTTTGAGAAATGAGTGTAGAATTATGATTTAAAAGCTCAAAACAAACAACAAACTCAAATCAATTGGTGAAACTATAATTTGAATTGCTTACCAAACGGAGCCTTAGTTTTTAAAAAATTTAATCAAAAAAACTCAAACCAAACACACTGTTGTCTTTTTCATGTGATAGATTAAATTGTTTTATTTAAAAAAATATTATCTTGATTTTCAATAATATTACTCAGTGGGGGTAAATTAATTTGTTTCCCAAATATAATTATTTCTCTTTTATGTAAAATTCTAAAAATACTCCCTTCTTTAGTTATTGATTTTAAATGACATTCAAGTCAAGAACTAAAATGTAATAAATTGTATATTTCAATAATGAAAATTAAAAAATTAAAAATTGAGAAATAAAGTATAACAAACCGCATACATATGAAACATGTTTCAAACTCACCTTAGGGAGCTTTGTCGCCGGCGAGAAGACCCGAACTTTGGAGATAGAATCAGCAAAATGACTCCCAATCAATGAACAAGTTGGCAAAGCTCGCGGCTTGGATCGAGCATAAGTCATAACAATTTGGTTGTGCCCTCCGAAACTATCAATGGATTCGAAGAAGAAAACATGAGGAGCTTCACACGGATCAACAAAAGGCGGCCACCGCGTGTTGAACATGTAGTATGGTCGGTTTTTGAGATATACCCACGGCAAAAATGTCTCTAGTGGTCTCTTCAAAACACTTCTTGGCAACACTTTCATAAATATGGGCAGAGTAGCCCCATGATATGGAAAAGGATCAATTGGTTTGTTTTTGATAGCAAATAATTTGTTGCAACATACGAGACTGGTCGATTTTTGCAGCTATCATGAGGTGGTTTGCGGATTGGAAACAGTTCATGGCGGGGAAGATTGGCTCTACCTTGTCGAAATGGTGTAGGGAGAGTAATGGAGATTACGGGTGAGATAATAGAAAACCTGATATGTCATCGCGTAAATCAATTTGCATTATATATATCCATTCACAAATAAATTTTAATTTCCACGTAAACTTTTGTTTTTGTGCGAATTTATTTAACAAAAGTAAGTTTATTGATCATGGAAACCAATTACACTTCTAAAAAGATAGTGTGTTTTGTGGTATTATATATTTTTGTGTCAGCATATATCTTTATCATATGTCTGTGTCAATGTGTCCTTGCTGATGAACTTGAAGCCCCAAATGGCCAACTCAATCTTTGTTTTCTTTTCAATTTTAACATAAACATGTGAACTTGACGCTACATCCCAGCCCACAACTACCACTTAATTTTTATTCCTTTTATAATTTCAACATGAGCAATTGAACATACTTAGAAAAACATTATTTAGAAACTAGAATCAATAATCTATATTTATTGTGAGTGACCAACATCTCACTAGCTCTAAATCTATATCACACACCCACTTTTAAAATAAGATTCAAGATAAATTTTCATAATTCATAACATTTTTTATTTTAATATAGATATGTGACCTTAAAGGCCGATCAGCCTACAACTACTAACACTACTTCCAAACTATAGCGAATATGTACAGAAAAAATTGATAAAGAAAACCACTACCTCCAAACTAGATTTTTTTATTGATCTTTTTATGTGTCGGAGTTCTTAATTCCTAAAGAAAATTTTAAATATATAAAATCGTATTATAAAATTGGACACAATCTTTTCACATGAGGTGGGATCTATTAAATGTATAACAGTGCTACATTCCAAAATTTACCACCCCTAAACCACCTCTAATGATGTGACATTGAGGTTAGACCTCACATGACAAAATGTTTGACAAATTAAAATTTAACATTTGCCAGATACATCATTAGGGATGATAAATTACAAGCATTTTTCTTAAATGTGTGGCGCTCACCCCATAATTATGTCTGTGATCAAATTTTATGAATATAGAACTGCGAAGAAATTAATTACCTGATGAATCCCTCTCTCAGCAGAAAATGGAACCCCCGACTCATCTACACAATACTGAGTAATCAAATCTGCTGATTTCAACTATGGATATCTCCTCAAACACCCTTCTAAATCTTTGACCAATGCTGCAACTAAAGGATAACACAAAGCAAATCCAGCTCCACCAAACCCTTGATCAAATGAGACATAATAAACTCTGAATGTCCCCCAATGTAAACATAGTTGGTATGATCATATTTTCCCAAAACGTCAACCCAAATTGTCCACAAAAAAAGATAGAATCATCATCCCCCATCACATACCACCTCACTTCCTCGTCCTGCTCCCTAAACACCTCCAAAATCGCATGCACCATGCGAGCCATGATTGGTGCAACATGTTTTGACTCTTCCACGATTTTGGATATGTCATTGGACACGCGAAGAGGAAGAGAAGAGGGCGGCCAGGGAGGAGGTCATCGGTGGGGTGTGTGTCAAGGAAGAGATATCCACATGTTGCGTTGGGGCACCACCATGACTCAATGTATGCTTTTCGGTATCTCCATGCATTGAGAGAGCCTACAAGGCCAAAAACAAGGTGCGTAAGGTTGGTGGGAGAGGAATGATTGGTATAAGTGAGGTTATTAGGTTGTTGGGAAGGTGGTGTCACGAGCCATATGTCTTCTAAGGAGGTGAAGAATTGAAAAGATAGGCGGCTGGATTAGATGAAAATGAATATGTATGTCAGTAGAGGACTAGTCCTGAAATACACAAAATTTTGCAGATGTTCACAGAAAATTTATCTGATGAAAATTTGTTGAACTTGATGGAAGTTGTTGAAGAGTTCATGGTGAGGATGATGAAAACAATATGTTGAAGAAGTAGGTGGGAATGGGATAGAATCAATCCATAGGGACTTGTGTATGTCTTGACGTTTTTGTGAAGAATCATTGTACACATTTTTATAATGGTAAGTTAGATGTTAATATGTATGTAAACGGACATTAATCATCCATGATGTGCATTACAAGAATTTACATTTTTGACAATTAAATTTTTAGTCGCTAAAAGCCATCTTTTAGTCGCCAAAAATCTTTAGCGACTAAATATTTTGGTCGCAAGAGTAGTCACTGAAGCATTGTCGGGAAGGTAATTGACGACTGAAATTAATGCTGACTATTTTTTTCGTCGCCAAAAAGTATTGGAAAAAAATTAAATATAACCTTTTTAACGACTAAAAATATTTGTTGCGAAAAACATTGCTTATATTTAGCTACTAAAGATTTAGTCGCCAAAATTTTTTTAGGTTTCTCCTATTATTTTTTAAGCTACTAAATAAATTTGTCGCCTAAAGTGTGATTGTGTTTTAGCTACTAAAAGTTTGATCGCCTAAAGTGTCACAGTTTTTGTTACTAAAATTGTAGTCGGCAAAAATGTTTTTCTTGTTCATCAAAATTTTTTTGGCTACAAAATATTTTAGTCGCCAAATGTTAAATTATTTTTTGCTACTAGCATTTTAGTCGCCTAAAGTCTAGTTTTCTTTTTGCCTACCAATTTTTTAGTCACTAAAAGTCTGACCTTTTTGGCTACTAAGCTTTTGGTAGCCAAATAGTTTGTGTTTTGCCGACTAAACATTTAGTCGGCTAAAGTCTCACATTTTTCGCTACTAAAATTATAGTCGCCAAATGTTTTTTGTTTTTTGGCTACAAAATATTTTAGTCGCCAAATGTCTGATTATTTTTTAAGTTTTAGTCGCCAAATGTCTGATTATTTTTTAAGTTTTAGTCGCCTAATGTCTTCTTTTTGTTGGCACTAAGTTTTGTAGTCGCCATAATTGTTTTCCGAAATTTGTTATTAAGTTTTAGCTGCTAACATTTTAGTCACTGAAATATGTACTTCCTATTTGAGTATGAATTGTTTGGTCGCCAAAAAAATGATCTTATGTTTTATCAAAAAATTGTAATTTATCCACAACCTGTCTATATTCTGTGCAACCTGTAGTATGTATATAAACAAAACAAGACATATTTTATCAATCATTCCACAATCCATATTACTTCCAACCATCCAAAAATGAATAACTTTAAATGTATATATTCCATACAAACCAACTATTGTCCAAACTAAAATTATAATTCCATACAAAAATCCAACCCTCCATATACAAAAAAATATATTTAGTACCATGCGATATGGCCATTTGGCGTGGTACAAATTACAATTGTAAACTGTACCACAACAAAAGGTGATCTATATGCCATGCCAACAACTATCAGTTGAATTACAAAAGTTATATGTATCAGTAATGCTAAACTACACAAAAGCAGAGGAACACATAGTTAGCAGGATTATACAAAAATGTCAAGTGTCCTCCATAAACAAAAATGTTGACTATCCACAAGTTCACCCCAAAAGCCATCTACAAAAAATAAATAAATAAATAAATAAATTGCACCCATTACAAAATATCAATTGATTCAGGCATAGGAAAAAGGTTGTAATAATTAACATGCATTTAAGGTAGAACAATCTATAGACCATTTTTCGAAATACAATCATATATATGTATCATGAAAGATTTATTCCAAACTTGATCTCAATTTACAAGAAATACAATTTTTAGGAGCATACCTATTCGTAAAATAAATTTTTATGAGTACAATGCTTTGGTTGTAAATTTATTTTAACTCTTCTTCATTCTCATTTTCCTAATCAAAGTAAAATGAATGAGTAATTTACGGAGTTATCTCCATAACCATATCATGCTTTCTTAATACGTTTACCACCCAAATGACCACCATATATGATGAAACAATGGCATCATTTGCAATGAAAATGTTGAACATTTATTGGATGTTAACTCTCCATTTTTCGGTTAAGTTCTAGGCGTTTACGGCTCTAACTCCAACCTACATGTGCTAATGACATTCCAAGTGTTGTCACAGGTCCTATATGTCACAAGGAATCTGGCCGTGACATCCCTACGATGGTTCCGGGGCTGTTTTGCTTTTTCGCTCCCATAACACCCTTTTTTGGTTAAGTTTAATGCATTTTCTGCTTCAACTCCCAACCTACACGTGCTAATTACATTCCGTCTGTTGTCACAGGTCCTATTTGACATCTGTATGGTGGTTCGAGGGCTGTTTCACATTTTCGCTCCCTTAACGCCCTTTTTTGGTTTAAGTTTAATGCGTTTTCGACTCTACCTCCCAATCTGCACATGATGATTACATTCGTTCTATTGTGACAGGTCCTATTTGTCACGGGTAAGGTGTTCGTGACATCCGTATGGTGGTTCGGGGGCTGTTTCGTATTTTCACCCCCTTAACGCCCTTTTTCGGTTAAGTTTAATGCGTTTTCGGCTCTAACTCGCAACCTACACGTGCTAATTACATTCTGTCTATTGTCATAGATTCTATTTGTCATGAGAAAGGTGGCCGTGGCATTCGTATGGTGGTTCGGGGGCTGTTTCTCGTTTTCGCCCCCTTAACGCCCTTTTTCAGTTAAGTTTAATGCATTTTCAGCTCTAACTCCTCATTTACACGTGCTAATTACATTCCGTCTATTTTCACAGGTCCTATTTGTCACAAGGAAGGTGTCTGTGACATCCCTAAGATGGTTTGGGAGCTGTTTCGCATTTTTGCCCACTTAACACCCGTTTTCAGTTAAGTTTAACGTGTTTTCGGCTCTAACTCCCAACCTACACATGTTAATTACATTCTGTCTGTTGTCACAAATCTTATTTGTCACGGGGAAGGTGTTCGTGACATCTATATGGTGGTTCGGGGGTTGATTTGCATTTTCACCCCCTTAATGCCTTTTTCGGTTAAGTTTAATGTGTTTTCGGCTCTAACTTCCAACCTACACGTGCTAATTACATTCCGTCTATTGTCACAAGTCCTATTTATCATGGGGGAGGTGTCTGTGACATCCGTACAATGGTTCGAGGGCTGTTTCGCATTTTCACCCCTTAACGCCATTTTTCGGTTAAGTTTATTGCGTTTTCAGCTCTAACTTTTAACCTACATATGCTAATTACATTTTGTCTATTTTCACAGGTCCTATTTTTCATGGGGAAGGTGGCCGTGACATCCGTACGGTAGTTCGGGGGCTGATTCGCATTTTCGCCCCCTTAACGCCCTTTTCGGTTAAGTTTAATGCGTTTTCGGCTCTAACCCCCAACCTACACGTGCTAATTACATTCTGTCTGTTGTCACAAGTTCTATTTATCACGGGGAAGGTGTCCATGACATCCGTATGGTGGTTCGGGGGTTGTTTCGCATTTTCGCCCCCGTAACACCATTTTTCAGTTAAGTTTATTGCGTTTTCAGCTCTACCTCCCAACCTGTGACATCCATAGAGGGGTTTGGGGGATGCCTTGCATTTTCGCCCCCCGAACGGCCTTTTTTGACTAAGTTTAAGGTGTTTTTCACTCAACTCCCAACCTACTTGTGCTAATTACATTCCGTTTGTCCCCACAGGTCTTATATATAAATATGCAAGACAAACTCCAAATAAACAAAGATCATTTCAAAGGCATCCAATTAGAAGCATCAATTACTTTGTATAAATTTTCAAGCAAAATTGGCAACAACAACAAAAAAGTGAAAGAAGGGAAGAAGGGAAAACAAAGCAATTAAAATTAATTACACTTTTCGGCTAAAAAAGGACAGGCATTATCAAGAGCATCTGATAAACACAAAAATGAAACACTCAAATCCACATAAATGAAACACTAATTACACTTACATGTGTGTTCTAAGTATGTATATTTTGCATCCATCTATACCATGCATTCTAATTTACCATTGCAAAAGTCAACGTTACTTGCCAATATAACACTATATGTATATTTATTTATTTTTAAATTCATTTTAATTTTTTTTTATGTGATGGGTTCATATGTGTTCATATTTTTGTGTATGTACTTGTATATATGATTTACATATTTGTAATTTACATCAACCATATCATTGTTTTTTATCCTTTCTTTTGCAACAATATAAGCTTTATACATAGCTGAAAAGCTATGCAATAAAAAAGAACTAATTAAAATAGTGTGTAGAAAATGAAATATAAGGTATAGATGTAAATTTAATATAGCTTGGATATACTCGGAATAAATTTAGTCTACATATTTTCTTTTCTAATAACTCTTTCTAAACAAAATTCTAATTGCATAGGATTTTTGTTTTCATAAATTTTTATGATGTTACCCATTTGATGTTACCCATTTGATTTTTGTTTTCATAAATCTTACTTTGGTGAGGGATGGTCACAGCTTAACTGTGGGAACACTTCTTTCAAATTTTAAACCATCCCTCCTCAAAACAAATAATATTATATATTTTCAAAAATTAATAAAAAAATAATTCTTTACGAAGTCACAAGCAATTTGAGTCTGATTTACATGTTACTAATTATAAATTCATATTAAACACATGATTTGTAAAATAAATCCACGCCTCAAATATTCATGATTGATAGCATTTTTTTGTCATACAAACACAAACACAAAGGAACAAGAATTGAGACAGGTTGTGATCCACCAACATGGGGAAACCAACATAGATATCTCTCCTCCACACAAAAATTAGAGAAGAGCATGAGTTTTAGTCTTTCAACCTTCTTGTACAAAACTTTATTTGTTTTTTTGACTTCTGTGAGCTATTTCTAATTTATTTTATTTATTTTTTAAATATTTGTGTGAGAGTATGTAGTGTACATATATCATTCTTCAAATGAATCTACCAGATCAGAGAGAGGTTGAGAAACAGAGTCTTCATTTGACTAGCAAGGCAGTGGACATGGAAGAAGTGACTGGAACTGTAAGAGAGTGAGAGAGAGTGTGTAGTCACAACATCAAACCCACAAAAAACCCAATAAACCCATAAAACTAAAATCCATAGTTTCAATTCAAACACAATAAACCCATAATTTCATAACACTAAAATCAAACCCATTTTGGACATCAAGATTTAATTAATTTCGTACAAATCAAACAATTCAACCAAACCCATTTACGAAATCAACACAAAAATAAACCCTAAATGAAGTGTGAGAGATAGGGAAATACGGGAAGGGACAGAGAGAGAGAAATAGAGAGATGGCTCGAAAGGGAGAAGACCGAGAGCGACAGAGAGAGAGAGAGACAAAAACTTGTGATTTGTAGCAGTGGTGGTGGTGATTTCCAGCGGTGGTGGTGGCAACTTGCGACAATGGGGAGCGACGTACGACGGTGGAGCCGGCATCAAGTTTGGTGGTGAGTGGTCTATGAGTGGTCTGTGTATTTGTGAGTGGTCTCTCTGTGTGTGTGTGAAACAAAAAGGAGGGTGCCAATATTTACGCTTCCCTCCAAAACAAATTTCCTATCTTTAGCGACTAAATATTTATTTTGTCGGCAAAACCGCGTAATCAACGACTAAATCATTTAGTCAACAAAGAGTTACCGAATAAAGAACCCTATTTTTTACCGACGAAAGTTTTTTGGTAGGAAAAAGGCAATGTACGCCGACTAAAAGCAGAATTAGTAGCCTAAAATTTTGACAAACACCAACTATAAATTGTTTAGTCGCCTATTGAGCATATTTTTAGCAACTAAATTTTGTTTTAGTCGCCAATAACTATTATATGGCTACTAAAAAAAAATTAGTAACTAAAATTCACAACATTGCTGACCAATAGGAAAATTAGTCGCTAAAGGTCTGACTTTTGGCAACCAAAAATGTTTTGGTCGCCAAAGGTGCATTTTGTTGTAGTGGTGCCTTTTCACATCAATATATATGTCTATATATGATAAATATTAAATTAGTGGTACCCATGATGTGTGTTTTGATACCTATCATGATATATATGTTAACGTATGTGTTAAATATATGTTGATGGGGATTTATATGGGGACTTACATGAAGAGGTCTACATACACTTGTCACTTGGATTTTCTCTTGAAGGGGAGGGAGCGGAAGGGCGCCGTCCAAGATCGGACTTGGTAGGGTTCCAGTCGTGGTGCTTGACGACATAGAAACAACTCTCTCGATCCCCTGAAGTTAGGTCAAGAGTTCGGTTGGAAATAAGAAACAAAAATGTTTTTCTTGGCTGGATACAAATTCGATCCCACCTATGCATGCAATTTATTCTTCTCCCACGACTAAAAGGAATGAGCACTTATCAGCTGAAGATGCTTTATGGGGATCAATAGGTAAAGTTCAAGCATCTAAAACTCACCTTGTCACAACTCGTGACTTGCATCCGTCTAATGCTCAATCAATTTGAGATAACCCATTAATGGTTCCTCTAATGTGCCTTCCGACATTTAACATATATGTTGACATACATATACGTTAAATATATGGTTTAATATAGGTACAAAATGTTGACATATATGTGCTTGTGTATGCCTTTTCACATCATTCATGATGTGATTTTTCACATTTAACATATATCTTCCCTATACATCTTTAAATTAATGGGCAATTAATAGGTAGGTATTTTGAATAAGTGTCTTTCTCACAAGTGTCTTTATGGCATAATTAAAATACAAAAAAATTGATGAATACAAGAAATTACACTTTTGGCGACTAAATTTTTAGTCACCAAAAGTAAGGTTTTTAGTCGCCGAAATATTTTCCCGACTAAATATTTTGGTCGCCGGATTGGTCACAGGAAGGTTGTCAGGGAAAGTATTGGCAACTGAAAAATATTTTAGTTGCCAAAAGCCCTATAAATGGCAACTAATATTTTTAGTCGCCAAAAATAATACTTTAGTCGCCAAAAATTTTATTTTCCGCTACTAAAACTTTGGTCACCAAAACTTGAAGTATCTACGGCAACCAAAGTTTTAGTCGCCAAAGGATTTTTTCTTTTCATGTTATTTTATTATTATTATTTTTTTAGCTACTAAATTCTTAGTCACCTAAAGTCTATTTTTATTTTAGCTACTAAATATTTAGTAGCCAAAAGTTTCTCCATTTTATTTTTATTTTTAGCTACTAAATATTTAGTAGCCAAAAGTTTTTTTTCCATTTTTATTTTTAGCTACTAACTATTTAGTCGCTAAAAATATTTACTTCATTTTTTGCTACTAATTGTTTAGTCGACAAAAACATGATTTTATTTTATTTTTTAATTGATTTGTCCACAACATATATGTATTCCATGCAACCTGTATCATATATATAAATAAAACAATATATTTATTATCAATCATTCCACAATTTGCATCCATTTCACTTCCAACCATCCAAAAATGAATAATTTTTAATGTCAAATTTCATACAAATTAAGTATACTCCAACCTAAAATAATAATATTATTCCATACAAAACAGAGAATCATACCAAAACATGTCCTCCATACACAAATATATTCACTACCATGCCAAATATATTCCCTAAAGAAGATATCTTTATTGCTGTAAAGTGAGTTGATAATAATGTCCATAAGCCGAGACACCTCAGTCTGAAATTCAAACTTCTGTGCATTACTGTGGAGTGATCTCTTCGACAAGTTTCCCTAAACCACATAATTACAAAACATGTTAGAAGAAGAAAAACAAAAAAAAAAAAAAAAAAAAGGAGAAGAAAAATGAAGAGATAGAGACAGAGAGAGGGGAAGGTAAAGAATTAGAAAACTCCAATTTTCAAAGGACATGATAGTTCCATAGCTTGGGTGGGATTTATTCCAAACATTATCTAAATAAATATAATTTGCATACATAAAACTCATTTAGAATGACATGACAGTTGTATTTTTATAATTACAAGCTACAATGATCAATATCTTGGATGGCTTTGGAAAGTAGGAACTAGAAAAGTTCATCATTGAGATGGTTCCTACAGAGTTACACTTACACATATAAAAGTAAAAGAACAAAAAAATAAAAGATTAAAAGTTGATATTTGGTATTTGAGATTCTTACTCTCCTAAAATACATGAAAATTGGCCCCATAAGCAGCAGCTGCGAACCTCGAATCCCTAATACCAGCAAGAAAAACAACAATAAAACTAGCAAATAGATTATGGATAATCTAAGCCATAATCTGATGATGAACTACAATGAACAACTTCAATATGAAAACATACATACAGCTTCAATATTATTTTCTTTACATCACCTTTTGCTATCATTTTATTAAACTAATATAAACAATATAAATCCCAATACTGAATAAAATTTCATCTATTAACATAACCATGACCAAGGACTACACACTTTACAAAAATCATGTAAATCAATTCCATATCCAAATCTGGATTCATTAACCACTAATGGATCACACGTATAAACTTTGTGCTCAAAGAGTAGATCTCAGGAAAACAAATTTTTTAACACACACACAATTCTTGAAACAAATCATAATGAATGCATTTATATGTAACCAAAAGTTTGTATAGCGAGAAATCTTAGCCAAAATAGCTATTAGAGGAACAGCAAGAATTCAGAAAGAAACATATATTCACTTTTTTTCCAAAACCACTTAACCTTGGAAATTTAGGAAAAACAGAGTTTGGAGAACCCTAACAAAGCCTCAATAATCTTATACAATTATACCAATATTTCAACAGTTATTGGCCAAAAGTGACAGTCCGGGATTATCATCAAATGGTTTAATGAAAACACTAGTGGTCCTTAGATTGTCTCACAAGGAAAGCTATTAACAGATCAGAAATCTTGGAATGCTGTTTCAACAGGGCAATTTTTTAATTCTGGAAGACAGTAACAAGACACAAGAGGGACTTTCACAGTTGAAAATTATTTGGGAAGTCATGTGGTAGCATAAGATTATGTTCAAAAATGTATTATGCATGATGTTATTGCACACTAGCATGGTGGAGAAAATCTGCTCTACACCTAACTTAATCCTCTGTACTATCCTTACTTCGATATAGATTTCATCATTACTAATTGGGGTATGAGAGGAGTTGGGAGAAGAAATAGAAGCAGCCATATGCCACGTATCAACAAGTGAAAGAAAGCAAAGGGGCCTGAAATATATGGCGAAGAAATCTGGGGGAGATATAGAGATACTACTTCCCAATTTCAATCATGTTCAACTTACATGGCCATTTCATTGACAATGTATTGAAAAATTCCTCCATTTGTCTAGCTTTACCAAAGATTTATTTACTTCACTCAATTGATATTAGTAGACATCACAAACTCAGTAAGAACCATGTTTCAATAATTATTTAAAGCTTACCGAAGAAAATTGAAGAAAATCTAAATCCTATAGCATAACACATAAAAGAAAACTCCCATTGAGCATACCACAGGAACATGAAGGAGCTGCCATCCTTCTAACTGTCCCATTAGTGCATCCTTGTTGCTAACAGTCCACTAACACACAAACCGAACCGGGCAAGTCTCAATTACTATTTGCAGCTTCTTCTCAATTATCTCTAATCAACACTAAAGTTTCAATCAGGAAAACAGGTAGATACAACAAATCTTTCTCAAATCTTATGATGAAGGCATTTGCAAAGGGATGACTCTGTTTCATAAAGAATTTAGAATGAAAACAAAAATTCTTGCATTAACAGTTATGATCCTCCTACTGTATTGGTATCTTATCCATCATTGTGCATAATATTTATTATCAGCAATGAAGAGAGTTTATCATGAGAAGATAACCTGTTATGTTTAAACTTATTGATGTTTCCTTCTGGTCACCCGACAACCGCATTGCTTTAGAAATGTCGATGGAGTGATTTAATGCTTTAGTGCTATGTTTTTATAAACATTTTGATGGCTCCTTCTAATAAGTGTTGTTTTGCTAGGACTTAAGCGGGACATAGTTCTCTAGTTATTTAATTCTCACTTTCACAAAACTCAAACCAAAAGAGAGCTCCATAGTTAGGTTTTTTCCTTTCGCTATATGTTTAGAATATATTGAATTGTATGCTCAAGTAATCTTTACTGATATTTCGATTAAGCACCCAAAAAATGTTAAAAATTTTATGCACTTCCTTGTATAAAGTGGGTGAGTAGATATTTTATGTTCTCATCTCAATTGTATCGTTCTGTAGGTTGCAGAACAACTTTTCCCAAATCTTTCTCCCAAACAACTTTTCATTAATTTTTGAACTTAACTCAACATCCTTTTTCTAATTTACCAATATGACATGCAAATAAAATCTAATTTCTTTCCAATTACATGAAATTTAGCCTAATCATTTCTTGATTTTAATTATTAGATAATTAATCTACAAGAATCAAACATGTAATCCTTACCTAGAGTTCTAGATTGATAATCTCTTGAGTCGAAGGGTGCTACATTACCTCTTGAGCTCCCAGCACACACACACACCCGTGCACTCTGTGGGTGATGGAGGAGCCGCCGATCGAGCTTCCGTGGGTGATGGAGATGCTTTAAAAGTCCATAACTTGTCAATCTTGAACCAGAACAGGGCACACATTCACAAATATTCACTAGTATGTATGCAGAATTTTCAATAAAAAATTGAGAAGTTAATGCGATTAGATTCTGTACGGGGGCGAAATATCCAGTGCTTTCCGTACTCCTTGGACTCAAGCTTCACGTGACGGCGTCTAACCTGGCAACAAAGAAACGGTGAGCTGCTCGGCGATGGGTTGCCGGATAGACCCTCCGACGATCAAGTCAGATCACTTGAGGAAGAAGAATACTGTCTAGAGAGAGAGAGAGAGAGAGTTGTTCAGATTGCATACCTCTAACGTTCATCTTCCACTCTTATTTCTAGGCTGGCCATGCAGCCTCAGGATTATGCGCGCACTACCTCTGCTGTCCTTCCCTGGATAGGTGGCAGTGCTCGCCTCTCACCACCTTACACGTGTAAAGGCCTAATCCCCCAACCAGTACATACAGAACTGCCAAACGGTATTGACCCGTGCTTGGAGCAGATTTCCTCTCCCTCACGCCATTGGCCCAAGTGGCACACTTAACCGGAGTACCATGACCGACCTACCCCTTGTGGAGAATTGCCACCACAAGCAACATAACCGAGCTGTGTCTCGCCGACCTACCACATGGGAAGAAACAAAAGTATGATTCTCATGGCCGAGCTGCGTGCGACCGGTCTATCCCGGTTGTCCGGCGGTGAGGCATGCCGGCCTTTCCCTGCTCTACCTTCATTCCAGGTTATATGAAGTCCGGCCATCCCGGCTAGCCGGTTGGAGGCATGCCGGCCCTCGCCCCATCCTCAGTCTAGCCCGGGTTGCCCTTAGCTCGATTGCTTCACACCACTGTGTGCCCTGCCGAATGTCTACCAAGTCACAGCTCAGCCAGGCCTTAGTTCATGCCTGGTCGACCAATCTCCTCGGCCGTGCATGACAGGCCGAAAGGCCGTGTCAACAGAGAAAACAACTCGGCGCCATGAGGTTTGTCATGACCCGCGTTACCGTAGCTCGGCCGTACTAACCGATGCAAATCTCCCTTCTTAATTGCCCCTTAATCCCATCCGAGCTAATCGTGATTGGGGTTACCACCATGGCCGAGCTAATGGTCCTCGAGTCACGTCAGTACCAAGCCGAGCGTGATTGGCTTCGAAGTCGTTACCAAGCTATCCTATTTGGTCGATCATTGCTTCAGCAGTCTTGTCATGGGTCGTACAGCCGTACTGACAGAGTTATCCTTTTGATGCCACGTGGCCTCACGCCTTTGGTGCCGTGCAGCCCCATAACTATCTTCACTAGGCGCAAAATTCAAACGGCTGCGCCGTTTGGGTTTCCCACCCTTCTAATGCATATACGTGGGGTCACTTGCCTCTTCACTGTTCACCTTCACTTTCAAGCAAAACCCTAGCCTCCAAGCTCTCCAATCGTCCCCTCCAAGCCTCTCGCCACTGTTCACCTCCATCTCTACACTCATCCATTCTTGCTCCAGCAGAAGCTGTACCCAAGCTCGTGAGGCCTACTTTGCTTCGCATCTGGTTTTGGTGAGTCCTCTATTCCTCCATTGCATTTTCTGTTTCCGTTTCCCAGATCTTCATATTTGTTCTTCACTTTTGTGCTTTTGTTCTTCGTGCCCTTTGCTTGGGATTATTGATGTTCCTTTTTATGCGTAGAACCTGTACACCCTAGGTAAGATTGAAACTGAAAAAAAAAATGGATGGGGCCTTCGTGCCCCTATTCCTCCTTAGCTTGAATGAATGAACCCCATCTTTGGGATGAACTGGATGAACACTGGACAGAACCGAGCTAAATATTCATTTTGATCCATAAATCGGACTTAACTGAGCTAAAACTTGTTCGAGGTCTCTATTTGGGGCCTTGACCGAGCTCAAAATAGAGAATCTGAACCGAACTAGGTAAGCCAAATCAGCCAAGTAGTCGAGCCGAGATAGGGGTCGAACCGGTCAAACACCAAAAATCCTTTTACCGAGCTAGGAGCTCCACGTAGAAGCCGTGCAGTTTATGCCGTGCTAACCCTTGGACTTGTTTCTTAACAATGCAGTACAAATTAGGACCGACCAGGCCAGTCCAGTACTATCACCGGTAACGCTCATTGTCCGAGCAAATACACCAAATTTTTCACCGAGATACAAATTAAATCACCAAATAAAACCGAGATAGATGGGGAAGTACCGGTTCATGGTGAGCTCGCCCGGTGCACTAGCCGAGTTTCGTAGGGAGTACAACATTCCGAACGATGTCCATTTAAAGCTGGCCAAGAAGGGAGATACCCCATGGGGTGACCTAGATCGGTGCCCCTTCACGATCGTATCCATAGTGGAAGGAGGGCTTCGCTTCCCGGTCCAGCCTTTGATCTGCGAATTTTTGAGGCAGACAAGGCTTTGTCCGACCCAAGTCTCCAACAACACATACAAGATAATAAACGGAGTCGCCGAGCTGAATAGGAGGCTCGGTCTGAATCTCGATCTTGCCGAAATATTCCATCAGTACAGCCTTAGTAAAAATAAGGGTGGGTTTTGCTGGTACCTGAAAGTCAAGAAGGGCCGAGCAAAACTCATTGAGGGTAACCCGGATAAGGAAACAAATGACGATGATTTCCTGTCGGTGTCCGGTCATTACGAAGACACTGAGGCGCCCATACCGGGCTGGTATATTAGGAAAGATTTTGGCAGTGCTGGTGAGTAGCTCGGCAAACTGCGTTATCTTCTTTTGCATTGATTTCTCTTTATGCAGATTTAACGCTTGTCTTCTTTTTGCAGATTACAAGCACTTGGCAGAGGATTACTACCGCGCTAACCAGGAGGCCATCAGAGTTCTACTACATCACCCAGCCAAAGAAAGAGAGTCACCGAAGTTGCTCGGCTTTGAACCGACCTACCATTACACAGCGCTGCACAAAAGCAGGGTGACTGACTTCTTGCGCGCACCTTCTCCAGAGCCTGACCCAAATCTTCTGCCGATCAAACTTGTTCTTCTCACTGCCAAGCAAGAAATGGCTAAAATCCGGCAATCAAATCGATGATCACCGGTGAACCGAGCGACTCCTAGCCACCAGAAGCATCTGGGGGGACTTCTACCGCTCCAACCGGGCAGAAGAAAGGGGCTGTGCTGGCTCTTGCCAGTGAACAACCAGCTGGCCGGTCGAAGAAGCGGCCGAGGAAAGATCTAGCCGGACAACATCTGGTAGATGAGGACTCCACCGAGCAAGTTTTGACCGATCTAGGGGACCAGACCAAATAACCAATCAGCGGGCCATCCAAGAGCCCAAGTGCCCCCCCCGGTCTGGTCGCCAGAATTCAAGTACAAAAGCCGTGTTGTTTCTACAGCAGACTCTGTTTACGCGGACAAGGACTACTCGCTCGGTTTTAACATGACCAAGAGGTTGATCCTACTCGCCGATATGAAGAGACATGACGAGCTTTCTGACCTGAAGGTCCTTCGCTCGGCGGCGAAATCAATAGTGCTGGTAAGTTGTCAGTCGCTCTTTTTTTCAAGTTATTGCTCGGGTTTTGCTCGGTCTTCTTAATGACAACAATCTCTCATTTGTTTGCAGGCCGCGCAAAAGAACTATCTCGCCCATGAGCACATGATCGCCGTGCGGCAGAGTCTGCGCGATGCCATTGCTGAGAACAAGGCCAAAACGGCCGAGATAGCCAAGTTGAAAGCCGCGTAGGAGGCGGTTGAGGCCGAGCGCGATACGCTAAGCCAGAAGTTGGACCGGGCTGAAGCGAACAAACAGCGTTACGTGAAATCAACGAAGGCTCGGTACCTCACCGAGCTGCGCAAACTTCGCGACACCCATAAGGAAGAGAAGGATAAGGCGGTTGACGACGCCGAAGACCGAGGATACGCGCAAGGCGAGAAGACTTATGAGCGACAGTTTCAAGCGACCAAGGACATCTTTTTCCAGTGCGGTTGGAAAGTTGCCGTGGAAAAAGTTGGCCTTGGTCAAGATGCTGAAATGTTCCAAAATTCACCTGCTGCCTTCATACCGCACTACATGCAGGCCTACACCAACGTCACACAAAAGAGGCTCATTGATGAGGCCAGAAAAGCAGCTGAGGAGGAAGCGGTAGCCGAACAACCCGCAGAGCACACTCCTCCTGAAGCTTCTCACAACGCCGAGGATGGGGAGGCCGAGTAGGAGGCTGCCATGGAAGGCATTGAAAATGGAACCGAGGAGGGCGTGACCGAGCAGACAACCCAGACCGCCGAGCAAACCGTTGATATCGACCTCGACTAAAGTGATCCACTGCTGTTTGTTTGTTTGTTTTTTTTTTTTTTTTTTTTTGTCCTTGAATGTAACCCGGCTAGGCCCCACCTTTGTAATGCAATTCCCTCTATCAATGGAAATTTGAACTTTTTGCTCGTTAATCATCTATTTCTGTTCGGGTGCAACGGGCAAAACTTCTTCATTCAAATGGTCATGAACCGCCACTGGTAGGTCGGCTACACTGCGCCATATGCCAAGCTACAATCAGAGCGAACATTTTAGAGTCAGGTGAGCAAGAATCAGCTCGGCTTGTGAAGATGCGACAAAACAGTACCATTTTGAAGTGACCGAGCAAGAATCATCTCGGCCTTCATTGTTGGAAAAACACCCAACATTTCATTTTGGCCAAGCAAAAATCACCTCAGCCACTCTTCGTTTGGGCTAATCGCCAACATTTCATTTTAGCCGAGCAAAACCAGCTCAGCCTGTACATTGGGCAAAACACCAATATTTCAATGTGGCCGAGCAAAATCAGCTCGGCCATTAGAGTTAGATAGAGCGCCAACATTTCTTTTGTCCGAGCAAAGTCAACTTGGCTTCTTGTAAGTTGGACAAGGCACCAACATTTCGTTTGGCCAAGCAAAGTCAGCTCGGATCTCTTCAGTTGGACAAAACACCAACATTTCGTTTTGGCCGAGCAAAATCAGCTCAGCCTTTACATTTGGGCAAAACACCAATATTTCATTTAAGTTGCTCATGACGCCAACATCCCAATTGGGCGAGCAAAAACCATCTTGGCCCTTTATGCGGTCAGTTTCTATACCGGTGAGAGAAAATCAGTCTGGTCCCGTTCAGGTCGGTCTCCTTGCCCCTGGCATCCTCAGAGATCCAACATCCTTGTATTGCCTTTGTACAGGAAGACACAATATAAAGCAAAAAGTAGAACTATTTTTCATTACAAAAAGCAGGGCTATCCTTACATCAAATGCCAAAGAGTTAAAAGCTAAAAAAGCTACGTAACAAAAACAATTACATTTCAAAAGTAAAAGATCTTAAGATTGGCTGCATTCCACGGTCTGGGGATAGCTTTACCATCTAAATCTTCCAAATGGTATGCCCCTTTGCCTGCTAGGCCAGTCACCTTGTATGGCCTTTTCCAGTTTGCACCAAGTTTTCCTTCCCCAAGGACCACCGTGTTGCCCATCACCTTTCTTAAGACCCAGTACCCGATTTTGAACAGTCTGGGGTGCACAGCCTTGTTGTATTTCTTGGAGAGTTCTTGCTAATAAGCCGCTATGTGGATCAGAGCCCGCTCCCTTCTTTCCTCGGCTAGGTCAAGCTCCAAAGCCACTGCTTCTTTGTTCAAATCTGGTTGGAAGCTTTCAGACCAGATGGTTGGCATACCAATTTCCAGCGAGATAACGGCTTCCATGCCATAGGCCAAGGCAAATGGTGTCTCTCCGGTTGACCGCTTTGGCGTAGTGCGGTATGCCCAGAGCACATTAAGGAGTTCTTCAGCCCACTTCCCTTTGGCTTTTTCAAGCCGCTTCTTCAGTCCGTCCAAAATGGTCTTGTTCGAGGCCTCCGCTTGACCATTTGACTGGGGATAGGCCGGCGTTGAATTGTAGAACTCGATCTTTAAATCCTCGCAAAATCCACGAAAGAGTTTCCCGTCGAATTGAGTGCCATTATCCGAGATAAGGGCCTTTGGTATATCGAAGCGAGTGATAACATTTTGCCAAACAAACTTCTTCACATATTTTTCCTTATGGTCGCCAATGGCTCGGCCTCAACCCACTTGGTGAAGTAGTCGGTAGAGGCGATGAAGAATTTGCGATTGCCCGGAGCTGCTGGGAGTGGCCCCACTATATCCAACCCCCAAAGTGCGAACGGCCAAGGACTTGTAAGGGGGAGCAATTCTCTCGCTGGCTGATGGATTTGGTGAGCAAATTTCTGACATTTCTCACACTTACGAACGTATTTCTGCACGTTCGCCTGCATACACAGCCACCAGTAACCTTAGGAAATTGCTCGGTAAGCCAAAGACCTGCCCCCAGTATGGCTTTCGCAGATGCCTTCATGGATCTCATAGAGGAAAGCTTCCACCTTGGCGGGGTGGACACACTTCAGATACGGCCCGGTAAAAGACTTTTTGTACAAGGCTCCGGACGGCGAGAGCCAAAACCGCTCCGATTTGGCTCGGATCTTGTTGGCCGCCTTCTTTTCTTCTGGTAGCACTCTATCTTTTAGAAAGGCGATGTTGGGGTCTATCCAGGAAGGTCCCAAGTCGGTGCAGAGTACCTCGGTTACTTCTGGTTCCTCAATACTTGGTTGAGGTAAGAATTCTATCATTAAGGGGTTAGGGAAAGCTGTCTGGGTAGATGCCAGCCCGGCCAATTCATCAGCTGTGTTGTTTTCCTCGCGGTTGATCTGTTCCACTCTAATGGCAGCGAAATTCTTGATCTCTGCGCGCACCAGCGTTTGATACTTGGCCATTCTTTCATCCCTGGCTTCATACTCCCCAGAGACCTGATTGACCACAGTTTAGAGTCGCTGAACACCATGAGGGCTGACGCTTTCATTTTCAAAGCACTCCTCAGCCCGGCAAGAATGGCCTCATATTCTGCTTCATTGTTAGACGCTGGGAAGCCGAGCGTAATTGCTTATTCGATGACTAGCCCGTCCGGGGAAGTCAACACGATACCTAGCCTGGCGCCATGCCTATTGGAGGCCCTATCGACGAAGAGCTTCCACGTCTCGCCGATGAACAACTTCCAGCAATCAGATGGGTTTTGCGAGCTTCTCAACTCCAAGTCTCTGATCGGCTCATTCTGGTCTCTTCCCTTGTCTTGGTTGGGTTCATCTTCCAATAAGTTACCCGGCTTCTCTAGTTCGGTCGCCCTTTGCCCTTCTTCCACTTGTGAGCCAACACTTGTTTCCATTGTCTGACCTGAGGGCCGTGCCAAATCCGCACTAGCCAAATCAACCGGGCAAACCGGATGCATTCCAGGGGCAAACTCCGCCACAAAGTCTGCAAGAGCTTGAGCCTTGATCGCGGTACGCGGTCTGAACTTGATGTTGTACTGCCCTAATTCCATGGCCCATTTCAGAATTCGGCCGGTAAAGTCTGCCTTTTCAAAGAGTACCTTAAGCGGAAACTCGGTTAGCATAACTATTGTATGGGCATGGAAATAGTGCACCAGCTTTCTCAAAGCCATCATCAGGGCCAGGGCTAATTTTTCTAGCAGCAGATATCTTGATTTAGCGGGGAGCAAGGTCTTGCTTACGTAAAAGATTGGTAGGTGCTAGATGCCTTCAGCCCGAACCAATACCGCACTCACCGCGTATTGAGAGACAGCCAAGTAGAGATACAACTCTTCGCCCGGCTGAGGTAGGGGCTAAGGAAAGGTATACTTTTAAGTCTGCCAGTGCACGGTCACACTCATCATCCCAGAAGAACTTGGCCTTCAAAGTTTTAAAGAAGGGCCTGCAACGATCTGAAGACCGGCTAATAAATCTGCTCAGCGCGGCTGCCATCCCGGCAAGATGCTGCACGTCCTTCGTGGAGTTTGGGCGCTCCAGCTCTTGTATCGCCTTGATTTGGGATGGGTCGGCTTCAATTCCTCGGTTTGTGACTAGAAAACCCAGCAACTTTCCGGTGCCGACTCCGAAGGCGCATTTGGAGGCATTCAAACGAAGCTTGTGGTGTTTAAGTATAGCAAACATCTCCGCTAGGTCGGCGAGGTGTTGAGACTTTTCTTTACTCTTTACCACCATATCATCGATGTAGGCCTCCATGGTGCGGCCCAGAAGTGGAGCGAACATCTTTGTCACCATCCTTTGAAAAGTTACCCTGGCGTTCTTCAGTCCGAACGGCATGACTTTATAGCAATACAGGCCTCTAGGAGTAGTGAACGATGTGATCTCTCGGTCCGGTTCATACATGGCTATCTGGTGGTAGCCGCGATATGCATCCAGGAAGCTAAACCTCTGATGGCCAGCGGTGAAGTCTACCAGCTGGTCGATTCGAGGAAGGGGGAAGCTATCCTTTGGGCATGCACGGTTGACCGTCTTGTAGTCAACGCAGACTCACCACTTGCCATTCTTTTTCGGGACAACTACCGTGTTGGATATCCATTGAGGGTATTGCACTTCTTCTATAGCCCCAGCTTCCAATAAGTTCCTCACTTCTTCTGCCACTACCTCGACATGGTGCAAGGCTGAGCGGCGTGTTCTTTGGATGACCGGTCGTGCATTAGGAAAAACATTCAACTGATGGCAAATGAAGCTAGGGTCAACGCCAGGCATATCGTAAGGCGTCCACGCAAAAGCTTCCATATTGGAGATCAGAAAGTCAACATACTCATGTCGCTCGGCGCTGGACAGGGAAGAACTTGGTTGGATCGTTCTCATCAACTCGCACCTCCACCAAATCCTCGACCGATTTTTCCTCGGCCTTTCTTCCCACGTCTTCAAGGACCTTCTTTCCCTCGGGTCCCCCTATCATCTGGACAAACCCTTTGGCGGCTCGGCTGCCATTCACCACAACGAAGCATTGCTTTGCCATTACCTGGTCTCCCCAAACTTCCTCTATTTGTCCAGTTGGTGCCGGAAAGCGCAAGACCTGATGATAGGTCGACGCTACTGCCTGCATAGCGTGCAACCAGCCCCTACCCAAAATTAAGTTATAGGTGGATGGGACCTTGAGCACCCAGAATTCGACTTGCTTTATAACTGAACCCTCTTTGATCGGCAATATGATCTTCCCCACCGGCCATTCTGGCTGAGAGTTGAAACCAACCAAAGGAAATGTCGCAGGAGCCAAGTCCTTGTCCTCTAACTTCATCTGCTTAAATGCGTCGTAGTACATGATTTCGACCAAACTCCCTTGGTCAATCAAGATCCTCTTGATGTCAAAGTCTTTAACGCGAAGAGTTACCACTAGGGCATCATTGTGGGGCATCTAAATCCGCTCCAAGTCCTTGCTTGAAAAGGTAAGGATGTCCCTTTCTTTGGTGTTCCCTTTCTTCACAGTGGGCTAAACAGAGAGCACTTCGCTCATGTGTTCGGCCTTCTTGATCATCCCTCTCAGCTCGCAGACCCTGGCTGGTTCAATGATGCCATGGATGACATTGATCACGCCTTGGGGCGCTGCCTCAAGGGCAGCTAGGCCGTTTGGCTCGGTCTGACCCAATGGGGCGGCTTTCATACCCCCATCTATGTATTGGTCAAGATGCCTCGCTGCAACCAACTCCTCCAAGTGTTGTTTGAGCGGCAAGCAGTCCTCTGTTCGGTGCCCCCGTTCTTCATGGAAAGTGCACCGAAACCTTGAGTTGAAGCCTCTCTGTGCACTCCCTAACTTGGCCGGCCAGCGGACAAAAGGCTCTCCTCGGATCTCACTCAAGATGCGGTAGATAGGGATTTTGAAGACCGTGGTGATTCCAGTCCGCGCCTTCAATTTTCTCTTGGCATCCTCCTCTGCATCACGGGGAGCGTCAGCTCGGTCGTTTCTGCGACCTTTGTTCCTATCATCGCAGTTTGAGCCATGACGTTGATCTTTTGACCGGTCGTTTGGGCGGTTATCCTCTTGCCCGACCGAGTAAACCTTCCTCGCCACCCTTCTGTCCGCCGCGACCGGATTAGCCTTCTTGGTCGCGGAGGCGGCGTCATCCTCCACACGAATGTTCTCGTTGATCCGCTGCATCAAGGACTCCATGGTTGTGGGTTGGTGCATCGTAAGCGAATCTCGCAGCCTATGTCCGACTGGGAGACCCCGCTTGTACTGAGTGATTGCCAGATTGGTAGGGCAGTCGAGGATCTCGTTGTAAGTTTCCCAGTACCTTGCATTGTATGCCTTCAACGAACCTCTAGATTCCATCTTGACGCCCAGGAGATGGTCGACCTCCTTCGATGTTCGAGTATTGGTTTTGAATCTGGTGACGAAGGCTTCCGCTAGTTGCTGCCATCCCTCGATACTCCCCTCTGGAAGCCTTTCGAACCATTTTAGGCCCAGTTCTCCCAAGCTTGCTGGAAATATGAGGCACATCAAGGCGTCATTGCGCCGGTGGCCAGCCATTACTTGCCGGTAATGACTCACATGCAGGTGCGGATCCGTCTTGCCGTCGTACAAGGTGCACTTAGGCTGGTGGAATCCGGCAGGGAGTGGTGTACCCTCGATTTCTGGAGATAGCGACGTGGTTGTAAGTCTCGCCAGTTCTTTGTCCACCAGCGCAGGGGCCATCACCCTGGGCGTTGGCATCGCCACTTCTTCGCTACAACGAACTAGGGTGCTCAACCTGTGCAACACCGGCACTCTCTGAGCCTCTCGACGGCGCGCCCTCTCCTCCAACACATCCCTCAGGTCTCTGGAACGGGTGGAGAAAGAGTATCACGACGTCGATGACGGGCGTGAGGGGCGGTAGGTGCTGTCGCGAGTGAGGGATCTGCCCTCTCTTTGGTCGGAATCTCCAACCCCGTAGTTCCTGGTGATAGAGAGAGAGTCCTCTCCTGGCGGTGACTGCTAGAACGAGGGGACGGGGTACGCTCACTAAGGTTGCCCTCTCTAGCAACACCCTTCCCCTTAATCTGGCATTTCAGCATCTCCATCTCAGCCGCCATCTTGCGGATGAGGGCGTCCTGGTCTTTGAGTTTGTGCTCTAGGTGCTGCGCGCGGGACTCCCCCCGTCGCCGATGGCCCTCTGGACTCTTCAAGCGATCAGTACTCCTCCCGCGTTTGTCTTGCGCACCTCGCGAAGAAGTTTCTAGGCCTGTCATGGCTGGAACATTCAGGGGGCCTTCTCTCCGTCGGACAGACTCTGGCGTGACGCCATCGACGACGGACAGTGGAGTTTCGTCATTGTTGGCCATGGAAATGGTCGTAGAAGCTTGGAGAGCAAGGTTTGAGTATCAAAGGGTTCCCACAGACGGCGCCAATTGTACGGGGGAGAATATCCAGTGCTTTCCGTACTCCTTGGACTCAAGCTTCACGTGACGGCGTCTAACCTGGCAATAAAGAAACGGTGAGCTGCCCGGCGGTGGGTTGCCGGATAGACCCTCTGACGATCAAGTCAGATCACTTGAGGAAGAAGAATACTGTCTAGAGAAAGAGAGAGTCGTTCAGATTGCATACCTCTAACGTTCATCTTCCACTCCTATTTCTAGGCTGGCCATGCAGCCTCAGGATTGTACGCGCACTACCTCTGCTGTCCTTCCCTGGACAAGTGGCAATGCTTGCCTCTCACCACCTTACGCGTGTAAAGGCCTAATCCCCCAATCAGTACATGTAGAACTGCCAAACGGTATTGACCCGTGCTTGGAGCAGATTTCCTCTCCCTCACGCCATTGGCCCAAGTGGCACACTTAACCAGAGTACCACGATCGACCTACCCCTTGTGGAGAATTGCCACCACAAGAAACACAATCGAGCTGCGTCTCGCCGACTTGACACATAGGAAGAAGCAAAAGTATGATTCTCATGGCCGAGCTGCGTACGACCGGTCCATCCCGGCTGTCCGGCGGTGAGGCATGCCGGCCTTTCCCCGCTCTACCTTCATTCCAGGTTATATAAAGTCCGGCCATCCCGGCTAGCCGGTTGGAGACATACCGGCCCTCGCCCCATCCTCAGTCTAGCCCGGGTTGCCCTTAGCTCGGTTGCTTCACACCACTGTGTGCCCTGCCGAATGTCTACCAAGTCACAGCTCTGCCAGGCCTTAGTTCATGCCTGGTCGACCAATCTCCTCGGCCGTGCATGACAGGCCAAAGGGCCGTATCAATAGAGAAAACAGCTCGGCACCGTGAGGTTTGTCACGACCCGCGTTACCGTAGCTCGGCCGTACTAACCGGTGCAAATCTCCCCTCTCAGATTCAATGTTTGATTAAGAATGTAGACCAAATCAGAATCCAAAACCTAAAATCTATAGGCCATAATATAACATATCTCTAAAAATCCAAAACCTGAATTCACCATTTCTTTTCAATGAAGAGCTTGACAATTGTAGATTTCCAAAAATCCAATACATACATAAACAGATTGAGAGAGAGAGAGAGAGAGAGAGAGAGAGAGAGAGAGGTTACTGATTGAATAAGATCTTGGAGTTGTTGAGCGTGAGAGCGAGGGTTAATGCCCTTACGGAGGACATTGTCGTGCATATGATGTTTTGGACTCGATCTAATCCTTCACCCATCTTACATCCTCTGTTGTCAGCGAGATCATTTCTCCTCCAGACACGGCGGCTCCAGCGGTGGTTAAGGCCGTGGGAGAGGGGCAATAACAAGGAGGAGGAGAGAGAGAAGAACAAAAAAGAAGGTCGCGGCCACAACAGCAGCAGCCGAGAGCACTAGAACAGGCACCGAAGAAGGAGACGAACGCTAGAAAGAGAGAGAGAAAGGGAGAGAGAAGCACTCGTTTGTTTGGTTTGGAAACCAAATATATATATATTACACCATTAGCGACTAAAACTTTTAGTCGCCAATTAATTTATTTTATTTAACCCTCCAAAATTTGAAAGTTTTCCTCCAAATATTTTAGCTTTTTGGCGACTAAATTATTTTTTGTGCTGAAAATATGTTTTTGGCGACCAAAATTTTAGTCGCCAAAGATAAAAAATAATTTTTTATTTTCCATTCGGCGACTAAATGATTTTAGTAGCCAAAACTCACTATATGGCGACTAAAATATTTTTTTATCACTGAAATATGTTTTTGGCGACCAAAAGTTTGGTCACCAAAGATAACAAATAATTTTTTATTTTATATTCGGCGACTAATTCATTTTTCGTAGCCAAAACTCAATATACGGCGACTAAAATAATTCTTTTGTCGCCAATTCTGGTATTTTTAATGACTGAATTTTTTTGTAGTCGCCAATAGTTAATATACTCCGACTAAAAAAAACTAGTAGCTAAATATTGTACTTTTGGCGACTAAAAAATTTTTGGTCGTCAATTTCACTACTTTTGGCGACTAAATTTTTTTTAATCGCCAATTTTGGTCGCCAAATGTGCATTTTGTTGTAGTGATAAGACACTTTTATTAAATTTAATATACTTTTATTGAAATGAATATACTTTTTAATATTTATACATATTTTCAATATATTTTTTTACACACTTCCCAACTTTAAATAATACTTAAGAAGCACTTGCTAGCATTTGCTTTGAATAATTAAAAGCCAATTTCGAATAATGCTATATGTACCAATTAGTATACTAATAGATGATGTGGCATCATTTTAGAAGTTTTGAATATTTGTAATTTGTATAATAAATAGGGTCAATAATAATGTCATAACAGTAGTTAATATTCTAGTTAGTACACTATTGATACATATAATACCACCAGCTAATTTCATAATAAAATTGATCGTTAATTACAGATTTCCCTTTAATTAGTCCTATTAGTAACCATTTCGGTCAGACCTTTTAATTGGTCTATTATGCCCCTTGAAATCCATTGCCTAGCTTACCCATTATTAAAAAAAACAAATTTTGACATTTTTATTGTATTATTATTAAAATCACATTGTTGGCTATATAAATTGTATAAGTCAATCACGATTCAACACGTGACATGAGAAGGGCAATTTAGGAAAGTAATATAGATCGCCAACCATAGTCAGACACATATCAACCCATACTGATAATAATGGGTCTGCGTAGCACTGGAATGATCGAGGGATATAAGGTGATGTGGCCTAACAGTTACTCACAAGATTCAAATTCAAAATCATGAAGGAAGCCTAACTGCAAACATGGTGTAGTGGAGCTAACTGTGAGAGAGTATGATCAACGATCATGAAGGGGGGTTTCGACGGTTAGAAGTCCATTTCGACGGTTATCATTGAGAAGTATAAATAGCAGAGAAGGCCCCAGAAAGAAGGACCCAAACTCAGATCTAGAAATCAGTTTTTATCTACTTTATTTTCCTTCTAATTTTTACATTTCTTGTTCTTTATATTTTTGTACCTCAAATTCTTGTATTGCACTTTATTCATAGGAGTAGTTTCGAATAGCTTGTTGTTGTAAACCTCTACGAGGCTGGATCAGATCATTGTAAGTTTTCATTTTAACTTAATGAAATGCTGCAATTGCTCTTCATTTAATTGTTATTTACTAAATTCTCCTAAACAAGCCACCAGTAAAAGTCCTCTTCATTGAGGCTGAAAGAACTGAAACACAATCGTCTGATAATTGGTTGGCAATTAATCTTCTGTAAGGACTAATTGATCCTTGCTGGTACGCTTAAAATTACAATATTAACCTTCAAAAGCCAAAAAAGCCAACATATATTTTTGGCATGCCCGGTGGGACTAATTGAAATAGATAGACGTAGGAGATAAGGAGAAAATGAACGCCTGGAAGAAATTGTGAAAGGAGAGGTAGAAATACATAATCCAAAGGATAATGTGATAACACATCCTGTGGAAGTACCTGTCTTATCAGAACTCATGGTCGAACAGACCAGCACTTCGAAGCAAGTACCACATGTTCAAAATATTGGACGAGGCCATTGAATTAGACCATCCATTGTTCCATTTACTCAGCCAATGAATCCATGGGGAGGCCTAGTAGATGCCATGGAACAGCAGTTAATGAACATAATGGAAATATGGGTAATATCCTTTATGGATCGGATGAATACCCATCAATCAACTAACACAAGGCATATAAAGGAAATTTCAAATGTCCCTCAGCAATGATTGGCTAGAGATAAACAACCTATGCAAAGTAATGGACATACTAATGGTCAAACTAGTAATCAAAATTATGAAAGACCATCACCTCAGTTTTGGTATGAGTCTCTTTCGACGCTTATGACAAATCAAAATGCCTCATTACTTAATAGTGCAGCCATTCAAATTGGTGGATCTGGACCAACACAAGAAAATGGCATAAGGATGTTTCCAAATCCCATGTTCGAAGCCATACCTGGCACAAGGGGGTTCACTAATCCTTTGTTCGAATTTGCACCCGAGGGGTTGGAAGGGTTTCCTGTGGCTGGAAGAGACACAACACCTATTCCAGCACCTTTTGCAGGTCCTTTCGCAGGACAGGCTCAAAGAGGTCAACCATACCTTCAACAGCAACTAGCACCACAGGGACAGCCAGTCCTAAATATACCTCCCTATGGGCCAAGAGGACCTCAGGCACAAGGTTTTCCACCAAATCCTGTGTTTGTTCCTCCAGTAGTGGTTCAACAAGCACAAAATATGGTTCCTATGGACCAAATTGTTGATATTGTTAGAGAAATGTATAGACCTATGGCTCGGAGGGTTCAAACTCCTGTGTATAGGAAACCATATCCAGAATGGGTGGATAAGGTACATGAATAACCAAGAGGGTTTAGAATACTAGACTTTGCTTTTTTTTATGGAATAGAAACCAGTCAACGGTAGAACATATTGCTAGGTTCGCTGCCCAATGTAGTGAATTTACCAATAATGATTACATGAAGTTAAGACTTTTTCCAAATTCTCTAACTAGGGCAGCTTTTGTATAGTATACTAACCTTACACCTGGCTCTATCTAAACTTGGCAACAAATGGAGGAGGCGTTTCATGCCCAATTCTTCCAAATCGAGCCAGAAGTTTCCATGGCAGACTTGGCAAGGTTGAGTCAAAGGCCTGATGAGAAGGCTGCTCAATTTATTGCCAGATTCAAAAAAGCACGAAACAAGTGTAGGATTATTCTACCAGAGCCTGAATTTATGAGATTGGCTCAGAATGGTTTAGAGTTTAGACTTCGAAAGAAGTTTGACTCAACTAAGTTTCAAGACTTAGTGGAATTAACCTATAAGGTCTCTAGATATGAATCATTACTTGAGGAAGAACAAGATCGAAATAATGCATCATACAAGACGTATTATAGGGATCCTAATTATGAGATTGATGCAGCAGAGATCATAGGAAAAGAGCCTGTGATCTGTGATCTGTGAGGCGTTAATTCATAAAGACACTACAATAGATTAGTAGTTTAAAAAGAAAGACCTTCATAGGAAATGTTCTTTTGATTTAACAAAGGCAGATAACATTTTTGATCATTTGCTTGTAGCAAATTTCCTAAAGTTACCAAAAGGAGTCAAAATTCCTAAGAACTTAAAGGAAAAATGTATTATAAATGGCATAATTCTTGGTCTCACTCAACTAAAAACTGTATTGTTTTTCAGGACAAGATCCAAAAACAGATTCGAAGGGGGAGTTTAAAATTCCTAGTCAAAATAGAGAAAGCTACACTAATCCATTCCCAGAAATTGGAGAAGTTACAGCCAATGTTATTGTGCCAAACTTCCAGAACTTATCCTTGAAGGAATTGGAATAGGTTAATATACAGATGCATGTTGCCAGCCAGACTACTGTCAGGAAAGATGCTAGAAGTTCACTAGTGAATGGGCAGGGCTTTGTAGATCAAAGGGAAGACTCTGATGAGAAGGCACTAGATAATGACTCTTTAGAGGCAACTATCATGCAAAGAATGTGTCCCAGATGCAAGTTAAGCTACAAATGGTTGAAAGGGCTCCTGATTGATGGGAAGCAGTATTACAAGGATGTGTAGAGACGCCCTAAACCAACCATTGCCTACAACAAAAGGCCATACCCAACTGGTCCTAGACAGCAGCCATTCTTGGCTGGGCCAACAGCCATTAGAATGCATTCCAAGGGCAAGAGACCTCTACATGAGTTCAGACCACCCAACTATTACATAATGGAGGGCAATCATCCTGAGAGGAGACCTGAAGTGGGCTCAAGTTATAGGATCAGAGCCATAGATTGGCCCCCTAGACCAGCCTCACACAAGATGGAAAGTGGCCACCTTCATGGAAAGCCTGAATTAGGCTCAAAACAAGAAGTTAGGGCCAAGCAGTGGCCTTCACAAGCAGCTTCAAAACTGGCTTCGAAGGCAGAAAGAGACAATTCAACAACTGAGCTAGTGGGTTCATGGGTGCTTAGGGTTCCAGATTGGTTTGTCATGTAGAATAAACCTAAGGAAATACCTACCCAGAGAAGTGTTGTTGGAAACCAAGGTAGGATGGTTAAACCTCCCTTGGTGGCTCCAAATAATTGGGTGTTACTAAAGCATCCAAAAACAAAGGAACCAAATATGGTTCCAATAATTCCTAGGTCCCAAAGGAGGAAAATCCAGTGAAGGTACACTTAGTACCAAAAGGATCTGAAAGAAAGTGGGGAAAGTTCTTCATTGGCCCAGTCAAAGGGCCAGACAGAGGGAAGAAACAGTCCAAAGTTGGATCATAGCCCAAACTCAACTCCTCAGGACAGAAAGAGTTTCAGCAAAGAGCAGTTGGCTAAAGTTCACTCTGAACTGAAAGCCAAAGAAAGATCCAGTTTAACAGGTCTTGAAAAGGTTTTGATGGAAAGCGATAGTGAGACAGAGGGAGAAGTTGATCTAGGCCAAAAGAAAGAGATGGTTGAAGAGGAAATGTTTGAAGCCTTTATGGCTGAACAAACATTTTTGGTTCAAAAACCAGCAGGAACAGACCATTTGAAGGAAGTCACTAGTACTGAAGTGCCAGAATGCAACATGGAAGATGTTTTTGAAGTAATTGAACAAGTTGGCCTGGAAAAGAAGCAAGTACAGCTAGTGGTTCAATTTGGCTCATTTCTTCCAGTATCAGTGAATATGGTGCATATTCTACCATAGGAGTTCCAGGCTAAAGGTGAAAACTAAGAAGGTCAGGAGATTGACCCTATTCCAGTTTCTAGTGAAGATTCACAGGTTAGTATGGTTCAAGATGAATCCGAAATGGTCACACCAATAGAAACTGGGGACGAGAGTGAGGAAGAGGTGAATATTAATCTCTCATATCCTTTCGAGTATCCTACAACATCCATGACACAGCATGTCAAGCCCTTGTATATCAAGGCTTTTTTCAATGGGATACAGATGAATAGGGTATTGGTGGATAATGGAGCAGCGGTGAACTTGCTTTCGAAATCTTCTTTGAAGAAACTAGGAAAAAGGAACCCCAAATTAATTCCAACCAACACAACTATTGCTGGTTTTGCTGGAGATAAACAAATGGCTCAGGATATTTTGCCCATCAATCTAAGTGTAGGAACTAGAGATTGCATGACGGCATTCTTTGTTATTGATAGCAATGATAAGTATAATGCTCTACTTGGTAGGGATTGGATTCACACCAACAAATGTGTGCCTTCTTCTCTACATTGGAAGATAATGATGGCCTTATGTAATGGAGATACAGAGGAGATCAATGCAGACCCTTAACCTTTCATAGCTTGTGCTGACTTTGCAGAGGCCAAATTGTATACTAAAGGAGTAACACCACTCAGTATACTGAGAAAACCTGATAGATCAACCGAAGTGATGGCTGATGAGGAATTAGTACACCTGAAGATGAAAAATTTGTCGCCAAGGATGACAATGATGCCTAGTTGTAAGCAAAAGGATGAAACCTAGGAGGCCAGATCTTTGGCTTTGGTTAAATTTTCAATATTGGACATAAAATCAATAGTCCAGAAGGTTCAAGAGCAAGAGAAAGAAGCCATGGTAGTTGGCTGTAAGCAGGAGCAGTAACAGGTCAGGTTTTTGGCCTTTGATAAATACTGTGCGTTGGACATCGAAACAAAAGTCCAGGATATACAAGAAGAAAAATCCTTATGGGCAAACTTTGTCTATGAGCAGGAGGGCAAAGATGTTGAATCAAAGAAACTAGGAGCAAAACAAAGCAAAGAAATGGCTTCGAAGACAGAAGAAATCAAAAAAGAAGCGTTAGTGAGTTCTTAGATACAAGACCCGTTAGAAGAGGTTAATTTAGGGGAAGGTTCTACACAGTAACCCACCTACATTAGTGTTTGGCTAAGTACTCCTGATAGGGACCAGTTGTTGATGGTCTTAAAGAGATATAAGGATTGTTTTGCATGGTCTTATAATGAACTACCAGGATTGGATAGGTCATTAGTAGAACATAAGCTCCCTGTGAAGCCTAATTTCAAGTCATACAAGCAAAAACTAAGAAGAATGAGTCCTAAAGTGATTCAAAAGGTCAAGGAGGAAATTCTTAGGCTCCTTAAGGCAGGCTTTATTAGAACAACCAGATATGTTGAATGGCTATCCAATATTGTGCCTATGGTTAAGAAGAATGGTAAAATGAAGGTATGCATTGATTTTAGAAACCTGAATTTAGCAACTCCAAAAGATGAATACCCTATGCCCATAGTAGATTTATTGGTGGATAGTTTAGTAGGGCACAAGATTTTATCAATGATGGATGGGTACTCTGGTTATAACCAAATCTGCATTGTAGAAGAGGTTATCTATAAGACAGCATTCAGATGTCCTAGGAACATTGGCACCTTCGAATGGATTAAGATGCCATTTGGCCGAAAGAATGCTGGGGCTACATAACAAAGGGTTATGAACACTATCTTTCATGATCTCATTGGAGGATATTTAGAGTGTTATATTGATGACATTATAGTGAAGTCTCAATCCATGGAGGAACATTTGTTTCACTTGGAAACAGCTTTTGAAATAATGAGAAAGTTCAAGTTGAAGCTTAATCCTCTCAAATGTGCTTTTGGCGTATCAACTGGGAACTTCTTGGGCTATGTAGTATACATGAAGGGAATACAAATTGATCAAAATAAAGCCAAAGCTATCATTGAAGCCAAGCCTCCATCAAGTAATAAAGAAGTACAAAAATTCCTTGGACAGGTTAATTTTCTTTGAAAATTTATTTCTAATAATGCAGGAAAAATTAAAGTATTTTCTTCCTTATTAAAATTGAAAGATGAAGAAGAGTTTGTGTGGACAGCAGAGTATCAAACTGCTTTCGAAGGAATCAAAGCCTACTTAGCCAAGCCTCTAGTACTAATGCCACCAAAGGGTGATAAGCCCTTGAAGTTGTACATTGCTGCAGCAGAAGATTCATTGGGAGTTTTTTTAGCCTAGGACAATGACGAAGGCAAAGAGCAAACAGTTTATTACCTTAGTAGGTTCTTAAATTCATGTGAATGTAAATATTCAGCTGTAGAAAAGTTGTGCCTTACATTGTATTTTGCTGCAATGAAACTAAGATATTATCTTTTGCCTACAACTGTCTTGGTAATTGCAACCATAGACTTGGTTAAATATATGTTGTCTAGACCTATATTGAGAAGAAGAATTGGCAAATGACTACTAGCTTTATCAGAATTTCATCTAGAATATGTCCCCCAAAAAGCAATAAAATGACAAGTTTTAGCTAATTTCTTGGCAGATCATCCATGTCAGACAGAAGGCCAAGAAATAATGGATCCTGGTATGGTTAGTATTGAACCATGGCAAATGTAGTTTGATGGATCAAAAGCCAATGGTCTAACTGGAATTGGTGTGGTGATTAGGTCACCACAGGGGGTAGAAACCACACATGGTTTCAGAGTGGATGAAATTACCTGTTTCAATAATCAAGCTGAATATGAAGCTTTAATAATGGGACTGGAAATACTCATTGGGTTACAAGTTCATGCAGTTGATATATTTGGGGATTCTCAATTGGTGGTTAACCAAGTGAAAGAAATTTTCAAATGTCAAAGTGCAATCATGTTACTATACTATGTTGTTGCATTACATTTGCTTTCTCAATTCCAGATAGCAAATGTGACTTATATCCCAAGATTCATTAATAACAAAGCCAATGATGTGGCTCAGAAAGCTTTGAATTTCAGAAGAAGGGATAACACTCAAATAAACATAAGTCAAACGACATATCAAAAAGTAATACCACCCTTAACTAAAAAGAATGTGGTGTTAGAAATCAATCATAATGACTTACACAAATAAGATTGGAGGTATCCAATAATGCGGTACCTAACTGGCCTATCTTCAAAGGCCAGCAGAAAAATCAAATTACAATTCAGGCAATACATAGTGTATAGTAATGCTCTTTACAAAAAGGGAGCAGATGGGTTATTATTGGACTGTTTGGGGCCAAATGAGGCATTGACAGCCATGGCTGAGGTTCATGAAGACATCTGTGGTGCTCATTAGCCTAGTGTGAAGATGAGATGGCTGCTTCGAAGACATTCCTACTATTGGCCAACCATCCTTAAAGATTGCATAGAATATGCTAAAGGTTGCCAGGCATGCCAAAAGCATGGTACGATAAGACATGTACCAATAACTGATCTACATGTGGTTGTGAAGCCTTGGCCGTTTAGAGGATGGGCTATAGATATGATAGGAAAGATACATCCACCCTCTTCGAAGCATCATTGTTTCATCTTAGTTGTCACGACCCAAACCCGCCCCTATAGGTTTAGCATCGTAACCGGCCAGTAATCATGGGATTACCGAAGGCCTCTGAGACAGATTGTCATAATATTAGGGGCTAACGGAAGCAATTAACAATATACAACGTCCATTGAGCTATGCAAACTTATATGAGACAGAAAAATTTTAATCTTTTTATATACATATATACACATTATCTTTAAGTCATCATATATATACAGATCAGACAAAAAGGACTTAGCCCCTTTTTCAAAATACACAAGACTTGTTTAACCAAACAAGAAAATAGAACTTAAACTTTAAATCACTTAGCGATAATCACTTGACATATCCGGAACCTCCACGGGAGGCACATAGGTTGGCTGACAAAAACAGATTCTAGGCAGATACCTCTAAGCCTGGTCACGCGCCCGATCACCTACATACATAAATAATACAGTGAGTTAGAGCCCAGTAAATAATAACAGAGTAAAGGGTTTTAATGAATGAGTCGGTACAGATTCAGAATTCAAAATTCAATTTCGTATCAAATTCATAATTTGTCCAGATCATAGACAAAAATCATAAGTCATGCTTAAGCATACGTGATACATCCATTAGCAATAACAGAGCAGATACAGAACAGAGGCAGACACGTGAGGGTTACAAGTAACCAGTTCCTTAAAGGAACCTCCGGATCCGGGTAACAGAACAAAAGCTGAGCCCCCATGACAGGGCCTCCGGTACGGGTAACAGAGTGCAGACGGATATAAGTTCCATAAAGGAACCTCCGATATCGGGTAACAGCTAATAGATATCACATGATGCTAAGGATGTCACAAATACATATCAGAAATTAAACAATCATTCATTGTACAGAACATATCATTTCGGAAAACAAATCTTATTTTATCACACAGAAAATAGATACAGTCGAACATAACTTTACTAAGTTATTACTCACAGATAGCCGCAGAAGCAAATCAAACGAACTGGAAATATCAAATAAATCAGGCAAACAATGGCGCATGACCTACACAAACACATAGCATATACACATTGAAATACAATATTACTCCCTTGATCAAACTTGACTTTCCTAGTCTTTTTCCGTCTAAACAGTCCGAAGTTCTACTATGGTTATTCTTTCTCATTCAAATAAACCGGGTTCTTATTTCACATATTCTTTCATTACTAAGCCCTTCTTTTCCAAATAGATTGATCTTTTACTTGGCTTTTTAAACAATTACCACTAGATCAATGATTCATTCTTCAACTAACTAATCTATGTTGATTGGTAGCTTATTAATCTTTATTGAGTCATAAATCATGACTAGGATGCCCTGGAAAGAGATGAGAATAAAAATGTGAACTAAATGCAATTTTTCAAAATATGCTGAAAATGGGTCTCCGCTCGAGCGCCACTTTGGTCGCTCGAGTGGACTGTAAAATTTGAAAAACTACTGGAAGCTCGATTTTTACGCTCGAGTGAGACTTTCCTCGCTCGAGCGGAGTCTCGCTCAAGCGGACAACGTAAATTCTGAAATTCCAAAATTGCAATTGAAGTTCAAATTTGATATTTAAAGCCTCAAAGCATGTATTTTTGGTACACAAAAATGGAGAACCATTGTATAATTTAGTAAACACTCTCAATTAGAAATCATTCATTCAAAATCATGCTCTAATTGTTCAGATTTAGTTTTAACTCATCTTCTCCATATCAAACCCAATTTCAAGCCCACTAATTTTAAAACACAAATTAAACTTTCAAAACTCTTGAAAAATTCATAATGTACATACAATTGGAACTCAATTTCATGTTAGGACAAATAAATTCAACCCAAAGTAATTAATTTCTAAGTTAATTTTCATACATTTGATCATAGCTTCAATTTCTCATTTTCTCTTTAATTACATAAAATTGGCGTCAAGTTCTTTCTATTTTCCTTGAAATCATGAAATTGGAGTCATGAAACTTCTTATAAATTTTTCCAACTAATTTCCATAATCTTAAACTCAACTTAATTTGTGACCTCAACTTAATTCATAATCAAAATATGTTTAATTTAAATAAAATCTTAAATTACATTACATGCATGGATTAAAAATCTAATTATAAAATCAAAACTTTATCTAGCATTAGGATTAATTCTAATTTTCCATAAACTTGATGTTCATAAAACATTTCCTTTTTCTTTTCAAAATATGAGATTGAATTAATCCAAATCCTTCAAAATCCATGATGTATGCATCATTAGAGTATTAAACTTGTAAAATTTATTCATGCATGTAACAAATGGAACTTAATCTCATGCAAGATTACAAAATTAAAGTCAAAATAATTGATTTCTAATTTAATTTCCATAAATTGAACATAACTCCATTTATTCATCATCTTGCTAACTTCATCTATTTATATGAAATTGATCTCAAGTTTAACAAATTTAAGAAATCATAATTCATACTCTTGGTCCTAACTTGATTTTACATGCAAACCCAAATTTAATCTCATAAGTCTTTTTACACATGAATTAAATCTAAAACTTTGAAATTCTAACATGCATGTGAGGATGAACCTCAAATTTATGAAGAACAATAAAAATCAAACTCAAATTAATTAATTCTAAATTAATTTCCATAAGGCCACAGCTTCTCTCCAGTCCAAATCTGGACTGGACGGTGTTGTCCGACCCTTGGGGGCCCACTACGGGTCGTGTTTCAATAATCTAAATCGATCAATATGTAGAACTCGTCAAGTACTATATGCCTATAGAAAAATCACGTCGATCGGATATCGATAGCTATATGATCAAATCAGTTTTTTATGAAAAAAATGGACGGCGAAAAATAAACGGCTTACAAAAAAAACTGATTTGATCATATAGCTATTGATATCCGATCAACGTGATTTTTTACAGGCATATAGTACTCGACGAGTTCTATACATTGAACGGTTTAGATTATCGAAACACAACCCGTAGTGGACCCCCAAGAGCCGGACAGCACCATCCAGTCCAGATTTGGACTGGAGAGAAGCTGTGCCCTTTCCATAATCATGAATCTAATTTAATTTCTTGTTCAAAACCCAATTTCCTACAAACCCATGGAATTGATTCCATAACTTTCTTAATTTCAAATATAAAATAAAGATTCTATATAAATTGAGTATTAATTTTCTTACCTTCGGTTTTAACTTCAAAAGTTATAGTTGATTTCCCTTGGGTCTTCTCCTTCTCTTCCAATTTCTTGAGTTTTCCTTTGATTTCTCTACTTCTTCAAACCTTTGGGTCTTTCATTCTCTCTCTCTAGACTCTCAAAGTCTTCCAGCACAACAAATGAATAACACACTTGAACTCATCAGAATAAACACACTCACACACACTTCACTTCTACACCATGTAACACGTGTGCACACTTGTACAATCCTTTGAGCTCCACCTTAACACTTACATGCACACCCACTCACATAATTTCTCTGCACACACACCCACAAATTCTAATTTGCTCCATAATTTAATTTATGTTTAGGATTGATTTAATTAAGTACCTCTTAATCTTAATAAATTTTGATTAACACTAAATTAGTTAATTATAACTAATCTCAAATCTCACATAATTTAATTAGTCAAATTGACTTCCATTAGAGCCTAATTACATATAATTAAATTTATCAATCTGAATCAGATTTTTAATTGAACTCCTAAAAGGTTCCAAATATTAAATTAAACTTATTTTCATTCTCAATTTTGATTCCCCAAATCATTTAGGCCTTCAATTTTTTATCAGACACCAAGTCTTCGTCAATAAATTACATATTCAAATTAGACACCCCATAACTAAATTTAATTCGTAATAATTACTATTCTCAATCTTCATAATTTAATTAACTTGATCAACTCCAATTAGGATCTAATTAATCGAATCTCAATTTTACTAAACTGAAATGAATATTTAATTAAACTCCCAAATGGGCCCGTAATTAAAATTAGATTGATTCAACTTCTTAACTTCACTCCCTTAAGCCATTTGGACCCTTAATTTCTAATTCCAAAATAACTCTTTAATAAAATCATATACGAGTCAAATACCACAATCCTCATAAATCCCAAATCAAATTATAATACTCAGCAATTAAATTTCAAATCCTCGTAATTAATCAAGTACTAATCATTATACGTGATGGGGTCGTTACATTAGTAGCCATAGATTACTTCACTAAGTGAGTCGAAGCTAAGCCAAATAAGGCGGTAGACCAGACTGAAGTTATTGGATTCATTAAAGATTTGATCCATAGATTTGGCATCCCACAGACCATAACCGTTGATAATGGGACTGTATTTGATGGGAAGATGGTAAAGTCTTTTGTGGCAGAGTTTGGAATTAGCATTGTCAATTCTACCCCCTATTATGCATAAGCAAATGGTCAGGCAGAATCATCCAATAAATCCTTGAAAAAAGGAATACAGAGAGTTATAGAAGACAATCCCAGGGATTGGCATAACTTATTGTTTGATGTATTATGGGCTTATAGGACTTCTCCAAAATCAAGTACAGGAGTTATTCCTTATGCCTTAGTATATGGGCATGATGCAGTGTTACCTTTAGAAATTAACATCAAGTCCTTGAGGGTGAGATGCCAAGATCAGTTAGTTCCTGAGCAATACCATCAGAGTATGTGCTTGGAATTAGAGAATGGGGATAAAGCTAGAATTTTGGCATTAAATAACATTCTTTTCCAAAAGAAGAAAGCAGCCAAAAACTATAATAAGAAAGTCAAGCACATTAGCTTTGATGAAGGTGATTTGGTATGGAAGGCAATACTCTCAATAGGGATTAAAAGACATAAGTTTGGCAAATGGTCGCTTAATTGGGAAGAACCATATCAAGTTCATATAGTTTTGCCTTGGGGAACATATCGTTTGATAAATTTGAATGGATATGTGCACCCTAAGAAAATTAATGGCAGATATTTGAAACCTTATTATCCAATTGTGTGAGAAACATAAGGAGTATAATAAGTGCTAAACAAAAGAAGCATGAAAACACTCAAATAACAAATAAAGATTTTATTTCGTAAAGAGTTGAATACATGCAGCCACAGATTGGTCCAAAAGTCAGTACAATATTTCAATTGTTCCTTTACAATTGACTCTCTACTCTTAAGAGATGGGAACAACTGAATGGCCATAGTCATCTCCTGCTTTCTATCAGCCAGTCCTTGGTTGGTAATTTGCAGCTTGGTAGCAGTTCGATCCAAAGCCAGGTTGACTGTTGATAACTCCTCTTCTACCTAAGCTTTCTTCTCCAACAGTTGAGCTCGAAATTGGGAGACAAATGAATGGTATTCTTTCAATTCAGACACTTCAGCATGTATCTGGGAAACAAATATCTGGTCTCTCAACAATTTCTCCTCTGCAGCTTTGGCAACATGGCAGATATTGATATAAAAGTCAATGGTAGCTGCTGCCTGAGATAAGTGACTTGAAATAGTCATGCTAGATTGCTCAACAACTTTGCAACACTGGAGGAAACCATTCTTGATAATAGGCCTTTGCAAGACTTCGAAGGGGATCCTCGAGAAGAATGTTAGCAACTCCAAACAGCTGTCCAAATCTAATGAAGACAAGGAAGTCCTACTGGTGGAGGAAGAGCTTTCAAAAATTTCTAAGAGAGAATCAGTCAGAACTAATGGCTCAATTTTATTGCTAGCTGTTGGGATGGTAGAAGGCATGTCAAAAAGGCTAGCTAGTCTAGCTTTGAAAATGTCCACCTCTTCCGTTAACATGGTTGGTGCAAAAATGGCTCTGGTAGAAGGAAGAGATGGCTACATAGGGATAGGAGAGGAAGATGAAGTATCCTTAGCAGTTTCCATAGTCTTGGTTACCAGTAAGTCAAGAGAAAAGGGACTAGAGCTAGGTAGGGATAATGGACAAGGAACTAGTGAGCTACCAGTGTCTTCTCTAAGAGAATCAGCTATCACTGGAGATAGAGTAATAACTGGAATTTCCTCAGGAGAAGAAGGAGCAGCAAGGCTTGAAGGGAGAATAAATTGGGCAGAGTTAAAGGATAGAAGAGGAAGGTATGGAGTTAAGCCAAAGGATAGGGATGCAAGAATGCTTTGCCTCAAGAAAGGTATGAAAAGTGTAGAACCAAGGAGTGGGAGTATTGCTTGAATAGGCTCCACATTTCGAGGTCTTTCAACTTCAGATGAAACTGAAGTAGTTCTTATTGAAGGAGAAGGCAAAGTAGTTATTACTGCAAAAAAAGAAATACAAAGCAATGTTAAGTTTCACTATCAAAAACTTGAGAAAGGAAATCAGAGACACGAAAGGAAATTACTGATTTCAGAAGTGATAGCAATGGTTGGAGAGCTGTGAAGGGTATAATGTTCCGCAGTTTGTTGTTTCCTTGCAATTTCTTTTTGGAGTTCATTAGCAGCAGCAGTTTCATTCTTAAGCATTTGCTGTTGTCTTCTCTTCTCAACCCTCTGGAACACAATGATTTCTTTAGAATGTTCCGCTTCCACTGCTTTAACAGATGCTTCGTGAATGGGGTCCCCAGTGAAATCATAAAGAGAGACTGTCATTTTCTTCTTCCTTTTTAATGGTGCCTCTTGCTCTTTTTCTGCTTCCTCTTCCTCCACATGAGCCTCAGGTACCTTTTCTTCAGGATCAAGAAAAAGTTTCATTTTCCTTTGTTGCTTCTGCTTGCTTTTAAGGAAATTTAAAGCTTGAGCTCTTTGAGGAGAGTCTCCCTATGAGTCGCCTACGCCACCTACACCAAAGAAAGAACTATAAGTAAAAGGCAAAAGTGTCATAAAAGGAGAAAAGTTTGCATACTTTTCTTCGAAGTAACTCGAGTAACTCTAGGAGGAGTTGAGGCAACAGAAGCAGACTTTGTAGTAGCCAGGGTAGGAATTGGGACGACATGAGCAATGGAGGAAATAACCACTCCAGTCCCTTTAGACTTGGCTTGAGGCACGTCTAGTACCATTAACAGATCTTGAGGAGGAATGGCCAAGTGCACCTCCATATTGGCCATCCACCAGTTCTGGTACCTTTTCAATATATTGCTTTGAGGTATGAAAGGTAGATACTCAAAGTCAATTATATCTTGGATAAATTTGGAAGTTGCTTCTTCCAATCTAGATCTTCGAACCTTCAAATCTCTGATGACAAGGCTTAAATTGGACTGATTGTAGAGAGGGATAGGGATCCCTTGTGAGAGTCCAAATTGCCTAACAAATTGGGCAGAACAATAGGGCTCACAGATGCACTTATAAGCTCTGGGATTCATAGTACCAATGAATAGTTCCCTAGGGATTAGAATAGAAGCCCACATGTTCTTGTGCTGAGGCGTAGAACAGGACCTATCACTCAAAAAGGTCCTCAGCCAGGCTGGGCCAATATTGTTAGCTTCAAAGGGGCGGAAAGTGTGAGAAGAAGGGGAAGCTGGGAGTTGGTGAAAGAAACAACAGTAGAAGGCGAAGTTAGAAAGATAAAGTGAAACATTAGTTAACTTCACACTATGAGTGGTAGGGTTTGGCTCCAAAAACTTTAAGCATTTAGATTGCAAATCAGTGAAGTATGCAAAAAGCCAAAGTTGGAATATCCAAAATGGGCCTCATTGATTGGCATCTAAGGGTTTTTCACAAAAAAATGGAACAAGTTCTATAAACATGACCCAAAACGTATGGAGCTAAGGCCACCTTTCTTTGTAAAACAAGGGCTTTGGCAAGAGGGGCAAATTCAGGCATGATCCTTTGAGAAAAGGTACAGAAGAGGAATTTGCAAAGCCAATATAATAAAAAAGAGAAAAATTTCCTATCAGTCACAGGGCCTTCTCTTTTGTTCTCAACCTTGACAAAGTCACTCTAGGATGAGTTCAGAGGGGGGAGAAAAAAAGGGGTTTTGAGGTCAAGATAGTCTGGACCAATGGGGGTACCAATAGGGGATAATCCTAACAAATGACAGATATCAAGGACAGTAGGAGTTATCATCCCACATCTGAATTGGAAGAAATTGAAAGCAGAATTCCAAAAACAAAAAGCAGCAGGTATTAAAAATGGGTCTTCTGAAATGGTGAACTTGGACAATTGAAGGGCGTCGAAAAGGCAAAGCTCCTGAAGATCCAGTGTCCTAGCAAGGACAACCCGATCATACCATTCCTCCCATTCTGGTCTTACTGTGGGCCAGCAGCGATGAGGTCGGTTCACTCTCCAACTTCCCTAATCAAGACCGCCTTCATAAAGGAGGCAATGATCTTCCAAACGTGGATACAGAGCTGGAAGCTCAGTGGGAATCTCCTTAAAAATGGGCCCAAGCACGTATTCTTGTTGTTCATGGCGACGGAGAATGAAAATGCGCCCGTCGATAGCACTTTTCTCACTAGCCTTGTATTTTTCACACTCTTCATCAATAATCCTTTTTAAGGCTACGGACAAACTCACACATTCCACAATCGGTATTTTCAAGGAGAAAGAAGCCATTGACAGGAGTTTTTTCAGAAAACAAAGTTAAGAAAGAGGGTAAGGGAAAGAAGAAGTCAATAGAGATGAAGGGTTTGTGTGTTAGGTGAACAAGTGAATTGGAAGCATGAAATAAAAGGGTTTTTAAACCTTTCTGTCTGAAAAATACCCAATCATTTTAAGTTGGTAGAATTCATAAAGAAGTGCTAAAGCTACAGATACGAAAAGTTTCTCTCAATGTTGATAATTTGGGAGGGAAACGTATCTCAAATACTACTATTGGCTTCGAAATCAAATGTTTGGCTTCGAAGCCAAGCTTTGGCACCAAAATCAGGTGACAAACATTCAACTAGAGTTTCGAAAGCAGAAAGTTAACTTCGAAGCACATTTCACACCTAAGAATACAGGAGTGCCCAGGTATTTATTTACTTCAAAAGGATTAAAGACCTGCTTTTAGGTTTCTTGGTGAAAATAAAATCCTTCGAAGCAAAGTTTGAAATACTCTGCGGCTAGAATTTGTTTGTTCTAGGCTTCGAAGTGACGTAAAACCAATAGTTGGTTAAGTAGTATACAAAAGGAATCACTCTTTTAGAATAAAACAGTGCAGTCCTTAAAGGAAGTTTCCATACTTCAGAAAATGTAGACTGTTTGTTCGAAGCAAAAATAGTTGATTCGAAACTGTTGATTGTATTAACCATATGATTGGGAAAAGAAGACCTAAGGCAGAGGTTATTAATTACACTTCATATATTGGTGAAGTTCAAATTAGGTCTTCAGTATTCTATTGGATATGTTTAAATCAGGTTTCAAAGGACAAAATTTGTGAATTCGAAGCTCTAATTTTCTTTATTTTGGATAAATAGAATGAAATCAGACCATGCCGAATAAAGAAAGGAAAGCCTAGCTTTATTAAGGTAAAAGTAATTACATCAGAAAGCCCTTTTGGTTACATATTCAATTTCATAAAAATAAGGAATAGAGAAAATGACATGGTCATGGAACTTGTTCCAACAATGGTCAATGAATTTTTGTTCCTTTTTTATTCTGTCTTTTATCTTCTCCAAGCTAGGTTGCTGAAGCTGATATGTTCTTATTTGATGAAAAGGTTGTTCGGCTTTTATTTCGAACTCTGTTTCTTTCAATCCCTGTTCTATCTCATCCACATCCAAGTCATCTCAGTATGCAAAGTTTTTATTCTTGAAGTCATTATATTCATCGATAAGGTTCTCTACTTTACACTGGGTGTGAATTCGACTGGCTAAGATGTTGTCCAAAGATTAAGTGGTGGCCACAGAAGTTTGGTGCCAATGAAGAAGCAGTGGGAGTTGATCCAAAAACATCTAAAGCTTTACTTGGGCAATAGGATTGAGGACATGACTTCGAGTCATAATGTCACAAGCCCATCGAAGGTTCTTAAGAGGAACATCACCCTCAAGAACATTGAAAGGCAAGTGAGAAAAGGCCGCAAGTAGAAGCTGAGCTTGATATCGCTCAAATATAGTAGGGGAAGTTGGAGGTTGATAGGAAGGAAGAAACTGATTCTCAAAGAGAGTAAGTCTCAGTTCTTCCACCTAATGAGGGTTTTGCGAAAGAGAAGGTGCAGGAGGATCCATCTCGAAAAAAAAAAAGGGAACTGGGGGTTATTTACACAGTCAAGCCAGTCAGAAGAGCAAAATTTTGCCCTCTAGGCTAAGAACGACGGACTGTACCCTTGTGCTTCCTCTGGACGATGAGTGGTTTGCACAATCTTCGTAGGCATGGAAGACGTGTACCATGCTATGAGTAAATTGTCTTCCAAACTGCGTCGGCGATCGATGGATACATATGGGTAAACCACCGAGCTCCGAACGAAATGAGAGAAAGATGGAAGATCGGTGAATTCGACGAAGTGATGATTAATGCGCTACTCAGCTTGGATTCCTCAGGTTCTGGCCAGCCTCCCCAGCCAAAAGTCTTAAAAGAAGAAGAAGAAGCTGCAACCTCATCCCACGCAGAAGGTTTTTGGTTAGAAGAAGAGCTTCCAATATCCATGTTTGCAAAGTTTTGGGCTAGAGAATTATGAACAATAGGTTCATAATCCAAAGGTCGATAGTTTGCAAAAACTTCCATGACTTGAATATAGGGAGATAGATAGGAGTGGCTAAAAAATGCATGAAAATTCTTTCGAGGGCAAACATTATTATTTAACAACTCCTCGTATGCTCAATCTATGTCAGACCAAGTTTGTTTGGCCATGCGAGCTGTATCAGACCTTTCGAATGCTCAGATAATAGGAAATGTTCAAGGTGGAAAACAATTTAATGCAGGTGGTTGCAGTCCTAAGAAGATGTGAAACCCATGCACGTTCTAGGACGTGGGTGAAGTTTTTTGATCCACTAATATCACCAAGTATTGGGTATATTAGTGCGAGGGGTAATGTTGGCTGTGTAAATTGTATAAGCCAATCACGATTTAACACGTGCCATAAGAAGGGCAATTTAGGAAAGTAATATAAATCACCAACCATAGTCAGACACGTGTCAACCCATACTGATAATAATGGGTCTGCGTAGCACTGGAATGATCGAGGGATATAAGGTGATGTGGCCTAACGGTTACTCACAAGATTCAAATTCAAAATCAGGAGGGAAACCTAACTGCAAACATGGCGTAGTGGAGCTAACTGTGAGAGAGCATGATCAGCGATCATGAAGGGAGGTTTTGACGGTTAGAAGTCCATTTCAACGGTTATCATTGAGAAGTATAAATAGCAGAGAAGGCCCTAGAAAGAAGGATCCAGACTCAGATCCAGAAATCAGTTTTTATCTACTTTATTTTCCTTCCAGTTTTTATATTTCTTGTTCTTTATATTTATGTACTTCAAATTCCTGTATTGCACTTTATTCATAGGAGTAGTTTCGAATAACTTGTTGCTATAAACCTCTACGAGGTTGAATCAGATCATTGTAAGTTTTTATTTTAACTTAATGAAATGCTACAATTGTTCTTCATTTAATTGTTGTTTACTAAATTTTCATAAACAAACCGCCAGTAAAAGTTCTCTTCATTGAGGCTGAAAGAACTGAAACACAATCATTTGATAATTAGTTGGCAATTAATTTTCTGTAAGGACTGATTGATCCTTACTGGCACGCTTAAAATTACAATATTAACTTTCGAAAGCCAAAAAATTCAACACACACAACTCAAAACAATAATTTTGTCATGCTTTTTTATTTTTAACAATTGGTTCTGATATTTTTAACTACAAATTTCACGTTAAGTAACTATTTTAAAATTGCTCTTAAATTCAACACATCTATTCCATTTATTAAATTATTCAAATTCATCCAAAAAAATAATTAATCTACAATTATAAATGTATTGCATTTGCACCCACAGATAATTAAGTAATTGAATTTTTTTATTTGTTTTTAATAGTTTAGTCTCTTTTTTCTTTTTCTTTTTTTTGTAGATGTTGTAATCTAAAATGTATTTAAAAAATAAAATATTTGTGAAGAAATCTAAAAAGTATTCAATAAATATAAAAAAAATATGAAAATATATTGAATTTTTATATTTTTTGTATTTAGAAAAAATTACAAATTATATATTTTTTAAATAAAATAAAAAAATTTGATTAAAAAAGTCACTAAAATTTTAAAAATACATGTTGAAAACTCAAAAACTTCTTTTAAAAAGTCCAAAACCAAACAAAGTGACTCAAAACATCACAACAACCCCCCAAAAAAAAAATTTTAATTAATAAGAAAACAAAGCCCTAAAAATTCCAAACATCACGACAACCACAAACCTAAATAAAACCACATTATGTATCTATTTTTTTACAATTATACATACATATGAGACTAAATCCAAAAAGAAATTCAAAAAAAAAAAGGAAACTTACCAATAAGTCCTATATATAAAGTTCAAAACTCATCTAATCCCAAAACAAAATACTTGTACCAATTAGTCCTATATATTTTTAATTGTTACCAAAAAATCCTTCTTCTTCTTTTTTTTTTAATTTACAGATGCTGTTATATCCCACTACTGTCGGACTTCCGTCAGACGGTCACCGGAGACTCGCCAGAATGTTTAATATCACCGGGAAGTCGCTGGAGTATCGCTGAAAAGTCGTCGGAGTATCGCCAGGAAGTCGTCAGAAGTTCACCGGACTATTATGAACGTCAATGGAAGTCACCGGAATGTCCAGAACGTCCGTTGGACGTTAAGAACATCATTGGAGACTCACCGAAATGTCTAGAATATTGCCCAAAAAAAAAGAATAATGGAGAAATTAGAGAGAAAAAACATAGCAGAATGTGTTAAATATTGATAAACTAAAAGAAAAAAAAAAATGTAACGACAAAGAACACCAACAATGAGAAAAACATATGTTATTTTTCAATTTTTGTAGAATTTAAACAAATAATCTCTAATATTGATCAAACTGAAAAATAAGTTTTGAAACTGTAAAATGTTACAGTTTCAGAGTAAAAATCTATTAAGTATTTATCCTTGTTAATCAAACTGAAAAACATATTATGAAACTACAAAATTTTACAGTTCTAAAGAATGTTATGAAACTGCAAAATTTTATAGTTTTAAACCATGACTCATTCTAGCACAAAAAAAAAATTGAAACTACAAAATTTTACAGTTTTCACCGCCTGTAACTAATACTCGAAAACAACTTATTCAGAATTTGAAAATTTTCCCCATTAAAACAGAAAAATAAACTTGTGTAACAGAGAAAAGGTAAAAAAAATTGAGAAATCAAAGGAAAGAATAGATATAGAAAGAGTATTGTACTCTGGCAACTATTTTTTGTTTAGATCTAGTCGGATGTCATGTAGATCTACTCATCAAATTTGAGTAGATCTACTCATCTTCTTCGCCGTCGGTGAAGATGAAGTCACGAGTTAATATCGATGGTTGGTGGTTGCCGATGGATCCCAATCAATGGTGGTCATCAGTCACCGGTAACTATATATTAGAAAGAGAAAGAGAATAAGAAATGTGTAATTACCGGTCGTCATCCATGACAAAGAAAATGAGAGGAAAACGCAGAAAAAAAAAGAGAGAGAAAAATGTAAAGAATGAGACAAAAAGTAGAGAGAGAGAGGAAAAGTAGAACTTTTGGGTCTACTCAAAAAATTATTGAATTAAATAGTGTACACATATTTCAAACCAGACTTATGGGTAATTTTTCCAAAAAAAAAATTTGGTCTGCCTTATGTAGAAACCCAATTGTAGATTACATTTGGTATAATTTTAATTCAAACCCCAAATGTTTTCAAATATAAATTGGGCCTTCAGATTTGGGCCTCTTAAGCGGCATTAATGATTATACCCTTCTATTTGGGCTTTTTCATATAGGTGGGTTTTTTTGTTTGGACTAGCATAAGAGGCTGTATCTTTTGCAGCCCTTTTTGGATCCATTTTTTAGGGCCTAAAACGGTTGCTTTGTGCGCTTCACCTCAGGGCTGCCTTGTCTGTATGTCATAATCTAATCCAATCCAATGTGCATGTGATTTTTATATACAATTTCCGACTAATTAATACACCAACTCCATTGCATAGAAGCACATGTCTCTCTCTCTCCCATTGTGCATTATCACAAGAACATGCAATGTCCCTTACGTTGTGTTTGCTTAAGCGATTTGAAAAGGAAAAGAAAAAAGAAAAAGATGTGTGAAATTAGGTGAAATATAAATATATTTTAATCATATTTCACCTATATTTTTCCTTTCCTTTTTCAAATCCCTCCTCAAATTCCTTAGTCAAATACAACGTTAAAATCTGGATCAAATCACAAGGAAAAAGAACATGCAAAAAGACCTGGGAAAAAACACCTTTTATGGAGCTATATATATTTGTGTACATGCAAATTTACTTTCCAAGTCATATTATGTTATGTTCTTCCTAGGTTTGATTGTAAAGAGACACTCATGCATGTGTGTTGTTTAAGGGATTAAATAACTCATATTATGTTATGTTCTAAAGTTTGGTTGCAGTGATACTCCATATATCCATGTGTGTTGTTAAGGGAGAGGAGTTTGGTGAGAGTTTGATTTTTGTTGGCTTCTCCTGTTTGTCTAGATTATGTGTGATTAGGGATATCAGTTGATTCTCGAATATAAAAAATAAAAAATTAAGACTATATTTAGGTTATAAATTTGGATAGAATTTGAAAAGAAAAATGAAAATGATATATGAAATATAACACAATTTATTCATATTTGGAAAAATTACTCATAAGTCCCATATGAGAAAATGTTACTCCATCTAGTCCTGAGTGTTTTTTTATAAACCATTTAGTTCTCTTTTTACATCACAACAACATCATCAAAATAACATCAAACATCATCATCAAAATAACATCAAACCTCACAACATCATCATCAAACAACATCAAACATCATCAAACCTTAATGTTTGATGATTATTTAATGTTGGATGTTTGTTGATGTTTGATGTTTGTTAATGTGGGGAAATTATTTAATGTTCCGATGATGATGTTCAATACATTAAATTATTCAATGTTTGATGTTCGAATATATTGAATCTATTCCTTAATGTTTGATGTTTGTAAAACAGAAACGCCTCTTCCCCCGTTGCCCACAAACACCGACAATAGCTTTCCATCACACTCCATCAGATAACTTGATGATTGAAGAAAAAGTGAAAGCGGAAGAAGTCGGTGAATCGTCTCACTGTTTCTGCGAGTTTTGCGTTGAGAAGAAAGAAGCCGATGAAATGTTCCGAATCGATACCTGTTCTTACTCCTTCTGTTCCGATGATGAAGTTCAATACATTAAATTATTCAATGTTTGATGTTCAAATATGTCGAATATATTGAATCTATTCCTTAATGTTTGATGATTATTTAATATTGGATGTTTGTTGATGTTTAATGAAAATATCGTTTCAACTCATCTCCACCTAAAGAGGGTAACGATTGAAAATTTGTTTGAAAATTGACTTTTTAAATAGTTTTTTTTTAAAAAAAAAAAACAGTAAAAGATAAATAAATAATAATTTAATAATTTTTATTTTTTTAAATTAAAATATTTGCTTCCCAAATATCTTTTGAATTTTTTTAACATATATCATTATCTTATTTGTTATACAAAAGCCAAAGACAGATCCACTTATCACTATAGGATACGAAAGTATGTTTGAGAATGCAAATTCTCAAACTTTTTTTATTATTTTAAATTTTTTAATATAATATATAATATTTTTCAAATTTTTAGGGTTGCGATTGCTATCATCCGCACCTCCTAAATCCATCCTTGATAAAGGGACCATCCTGAGATTTTTTTTTTAGCTGAAATGGTTAAAAAGTATAAACCGCCAATCATATCACTATTTTTATTATTTTTACATGTCTTTTTATAAAAAAAAATTAATTAAAAAAAAATCAACTAAAGTAACCAATTTCCAAATCTGCTCAAAATAAAAATCATTTTTAACAGATCAACCCTAATTCGATTCTCAAACCCTTCCCTTGTCCCTGTAATGGCTCTTCCATCTCCTCTACTCTGGCCTCGCGCAGTGTTTCTTAGATTTTACGTTGACAAATCTCGAAGTACCAAGTGTGATCGGAGAGTGGTGATGGCGAGAGGGGGTTGAGAGAGATATGAGGTAAATCTGAAGACGAAGATCTCACGAGTCTAATCACGATTTCCAACTTTCCCCTCTTCTATGATTTTGTACCTCAATTTATTTACACAACACATATCATTCAATATATATGAATTGAATGCTAACAAATATGATTTTGAGGGATTCAACCAATTGCATGAAGTTTGACACTCTGGTATGGCTGGAAAAAGGGCGGGTTGGGATTTGACCTTTTTTTTATGATTTTTTTATATTAAAAATAGAAAAAATAATATGACAGTTTATAATATATATATTTTTTTTTTAACTAAAAATTTTTCTTCCCAAACAAAGTCGAATTAATTTTAATCATCATAGCAATTGTAGCCATTCGAATGCAAATTTCACAAAGAATTTCTCTTTCAACGAAACATTTAAATTGTGTTTAGTTTATAAATTTATATAAGAATTTAAATTTAAAAAAGAAAAAACAAGAAGGGAAAAAATGTGTAAAAGTTGTGTGAAATATAGTTATATTTTATTCATATTTCATCTATTATTTCTATTTTCTTTTCTAAATTTCTATTTAAATTCATAAATCAAACACTGGCCCTACTCTAACAAATTAAAGAAATATAGCTGATCTTGATCCTAACCAAGCAAAGAATTTGCTAACTCTTAATAAGATTTGCATGGTGTATCTTTGCGTGGGAAAAAAAAATTTTTGAGAAATTAAGATCACAACATCTAATTAAGCAATTATCTCATCATCCCTGCAAGTCCTGATTTTGATCTCGGTTATATTCTTTTCACCCACTTCTACAACGTCACAACATTCACTTCTTCCAATCTACAAGAGAGACAAAAAGAAAAAGTAAATAATTATAACTCGTTCATGATAAAGAGATTGGATAGATAAATAATAATGTCTTTTTCATATGATAGATTAAATTGTTTTATTTTAAAAAAAAATACTATCTTGATTTTCAATAATATTACTCAATGGGGGTAAATTAATTTGTTTCCCAAATAATTATTTCTAAAATTCCAAAAATACTCCCTTCTGCTATTGGTTTTGAATGACATTCAAGTCAATAACTAAAGTGTGATAGATCGTAAATTTCAATACTCAAAATAAATAAAAAAAATAAAAATTGAGAACTAAAGTATAACAAACCGCATATATATAAAACATGTTTCAAACTCACCTCAGGGAGCTTTGTCGCCAGCGAGAAGACCCGAACTTTGGAGATAGAATCAGCAGAACGACTCCCACTCAATGAACAAGTTGGTAAACCCCGTGGCTTGGATCGAACATAAGTCATAACAATTTGGTTGTGCCCTTCAAAACTATCAATGGAACTATCAATGGATTCGAAGAAGAATACATGAGGAGCTTCACACGAATCAACAAAAGGCGGCCACCGTGTGTTGAACATGTAGTATGGTCGGTGTTTGAGATCTAACCATGGCAAAAATGTCTCAAGTGGTCTCTTCAAAACACTTCTTGGCAACACTTTCTCATAAATATGGGCAGAGTAGCCCCATGAAATGGAAAAAGACCAGTTGGTTTGTTTTTGGTAGCAGATGGTTTGTTGCAGCATACGGGACTGGTCGGTTTTCGCAGCTTTCATGAGGTGGTTTGCAGATTGGGAACGGTTCATGGTGGGAAAGATAGGTTCTATCTGGTCAAAATGGTGGAGGGAGAGTATTGGAGATTGTGGATGGGATGACAAAAAACCTGATATGTCACCATGTAGATCAATCTGCATTGTATTACTCCGCACCTTAGTGACTTTTCGACTTTTTAAATAATTTTTAAATTTTTTTTCTAATTTTGTTTTTATATTTTTAACTTTAAAATTATGTTTCCAAATGAGACCTTAGCTAGTGAATGTAAAAAATTAAGACTTACCTGATGAATCCCTCTCTCAGCAGATAGAGGAACTCCCAACTCATCTACACAGTACTGAGTAATCAAATCTGCTGAGTTCAAATATGGATATCTTCCTAGACACCCTTCTAAATCTTTCACCATTGCTGCAACAAGAGGATAACTCAAAGCAAATCCAGCTCCACCAAATCCTTGATCAAATGAGAACCAAATATTTGACATAAAAAACTCTGAATGTCCCCCAATGTAAACATACTTAGTGTGATCATATTTTTCCAAAACATCAACCCAATTGTCCACAAAAAAGAGAGAATCATCATCCCCCATCACATACCACCTCACCCCCTCATCACCCTCCCTAAACACCTCCAAAATCGCATGCACCATGCGAACCATGATTGGAGCGACATGCTTTGACTCTTCCACAATTTTGGATATGTCATTGGACACGCGAAGAGGAGGAGAAGAGGGCGGCCAGGGGAGGAGGTCATCGGTGGGGTGTGTGTCGAGGAAGAGGTATCCACGTGTTGCGTTGGGGCGCCACCATGACTCGGTGTAGGCCTTTCGATGTCTCCATGCATTGACAGATCCTACAATGCCAAAAACAAGGTGGTTAAGGTTGGTGGGAGAGGAATGATTGGTATGAGTGAGGTTATTAAGTTGTTGAGAAGGTGGTGACACTGGCCATATGTGTTGGAAGGGGGTGAAGAATTGGGAAGATGGGCAGCTGGATTGGCTGAAAAAGAACAGGTATGCTAAGTAGAGGACTAGTCCTGAAATACCAAGAATTTTGCATAGGTTAACAGCAAAATTATCTAATGAAAATCTGCTCAATTTTATGGAAGTTGTTGAAGACTGCATTGTTAGGATGACGGAAACAATATGTTGAAGCACAAGGTGGGTGATTTGTATGTCTTGACTTTGTTTTGCACACATATTTATAAATAATTAGGGGGAGTTTTTTAAATAATTTTCTTTTCAATAAGCACAAAATAATAGGTTTCACTTATTTGCATTAATGCAGACCTACCACCTTTATGTCTAGCATAGAAAAAAGTGCTGCTAAATATATAACTCCACATTTTTTTTCTAGAAAAATTACCACACTCTGTGGTATTTTTGTAAAGTTATTACAGATTCATAAAAAAGATTATAATTATAGTTATTAAAATTTATGAAATTTATCACTTATTTGCAATTATTTTTTAAAATTTACACTGAATTAAAAATTTTCCTTTTTCTTTAAACTCCGATCCATATAAATCTTTCTTTATTTCTCTTTTCTTTTTTTTGAACGCCTATCTCAATCACAACTATACCCTAACCTCCACCCCCCATCACTAACATTCCCCTTCCCTAATTTTTTTCTTTTAGTCCCCCACCTTTTTCTTTCTTTGTTTTTTTTCTTTAAACACCTACCCTAATATGAACTATACTCCCATGAACAAATCTTACTCAACTAGCTAGCTAAGCATCAATGCAAGAGTTTGATTTTGTTTACATACATTTTGAGTATGTAAATAATCAATAATGTTAAACACTCAAAATTTTTACTTCAAATTATATTCAAAACATTAATATGTGGTTCAAATTTATTCAATTAATTCAATTTTTACTACAAATTTATTTTTTGGATAAGAATCGAACCATATTTTCTGGGCAAGAGGACTTATTGATAAATAATATACATATTAAACTTAAAGGGGATTGTGGTGGTAGGCGGTAGCTGGGATGGGGTAAGATTAATTTTATGAGCATTTATGTGTAGGTCTTAATAGGTAAACTTATTGTCTAATGGGTCTTGTGATAATTAACGGTATTTTTCATTAAACTATTAAAATATGTCACTAATTTTTAACTTTCAACGACAGTTTAAAAAAAGTCACAGAAAAATCACTAATAAGTTTTAGCGATAATTTATAAAAATCGTAACAAAAAAGTCACTATTTGTCAATTTTTAACGACGTATGTAAAAAGTTGTCACAAAAAAATATTTTTAACAATAATTTTACTAGGACTAATTAACTTTCAATATGATTTAATGGGAATTAAATCCAACTATTAGGATCTATTAGTAATTTACCCTTAATTTTAATATTGAATGTGGTGTCCAAAATTTTTTTACAAATTTTGAAATCTATTAGTGAAAATTGCACCCATAATAAATTCAATTTTGTGAAAGAATCTAGCCTAGACCCAAAACTTAGCTCGCCATAGATAAATGCATTTAAGCCTACAAGGTGTAAAATGTCAAAGGTTTGGTGTAAATTATGCCAAAAAAAAAGTTTGGTCTGTGTTGTGGGTCAAATCTTTAGGCTATGTTTGATTGCAGAATTTAGAAAATGATTTGGAAAAAAAAAAAAGGAAAGTGAATGTGAATGTGAATAAAATATACCTACATTTCAACAAACTTCACACATTATTTTCCTTTATCCTTTTAAATTTCTCTCAAAATCTTCCAACCGAACACAACTTTGGTAAATTTTATTTGTTGAATTCAAATTTTGGATTTTATTATTATTTTTTTTTTTTTTTTTTAAAATTTTTGGGGTTATGTAGTCTGATTTCGAAAAGATTTTTCAGTAACTTCTACGAAATTAAAACACCACATGCCTGACTACCAAATAGCTTCTCCCTCAACATGGCTTGTTTAGGGCCGAAGTTGTGATGCTCATCCATTTTAGGGACTTGAGGGTCCAATTTATTATATTGAACCTTTAACCATTGATTGCTGAACAATTTGTAGGTTGGGTTGGGTAAAATGACTTAGGCTAAAAGTTGGACTTCCAATATTAAGCCATTCTTGAAGTCTTGGATCTCTTATTTAAAAAGCTAAGCCCGACCCATTTCAAGGCTAGAATAAGGGTAGCTAAAATACTAAGTAATAAGATATCTTGAACTTTTATTAGAGAACTAAACCTAACTATGGGGCTTATGATAGGATTGTGCCCAGGCCCATAAATTATACATTTTAGAATTAAATTCCAAACGATTTAGTTGATTGGCAATTGCTAATGTGGGTTTCTATTTACACTTAAAAAGTGTACTTTTAATTTCTATACACTCTGTTTAATTATTTACACCTAAAAAATGATTAAGTACTTTTAATTTCTATACACTCTGTTTAATTATTTAAAATTTTATATTACTATCGGTACACCTTATAATATTTCCCAAATTACCCTTGAGTAAACCCAAATAATAAACAATAAACAAATTAAAAAAAATGTCAAACTAGCAATCAAAACATATCTTCAATAGAGACAATAATGTAATCAATCCAAGGATTACTATTTGCAAAGACAATCCAACTAGGCAATCTTTTTATTTTCATTAATTAATTATTTGTTTCTTTTTATTATTATTATTATTTTGAAGAAAAAGTGAACATAGATTATTAGGGCCCCTGCGGTGATCATCTAGGTTTTAGTATTGAAAAACAGTCTGTAAATTGTTCCTTATTCAATTGTTTGGATTTTGGATTTGTACAAATAGAAAAGTGAAAACAAATCGAAAATCCAAACCGAACTTAGTGGGCAACATACGGGGATTGTTGTTAATAACTTGTGATAGAATCTTTTTTTTTTTTTTTTTGGTTTAATTCTATCAAAACTTCTGCATCAGAGCTTGAAGCTGAGTTTGAATTGAGAATAGCCAAATCATGTGATCATCTCAAAGTGCATTTGTAAGGTCCCAGTATCCCACATCAGGAATGGAAGGAGAGTTTCTAGGCTATAAAAGTAAAAACATGGACCCTTATATAGCATCAAGGCCTTTTTTTAAATGGTGAAATCCCTAATAGAACTCCCCAGTTAAGCGTGCTTGTGCTGGAGTAGTTCTAGGATGAGTGACCCACTGAAAAGAACAAATCCATGCGAGCGTGGCCCAAACCAGACAATATCGATGACATGTGAAGGGTTGGGGCCGTTACAAATGGTATTAGAGCCGACTCTCCAGAGTACCAAGTGTGGGCTCCTGGCGTCTCTCGATGCATGTGGGCAGGCTTGTGAGCTAGCAGGTTACTGCATGGGGACGTGCATTCTTAAGGGGGATGGATTGTAAGGTCCCGGTGTCTCATATCGGGAATGGAGGAGGAGTTCTTAGGCTATAAAAGTAAAAACCTAGACCTTTATATAGTATCGAGGCCTTTTCCCGAATTGTGAAATCTCTAGTAGAACTCCCCAGTTAAGCGTACTTGTGTTTGAGTAGTTATGGGATGGGTGACCCACTGGGAAATATAAATTCGTGCGAGCGTGGCCCAAAACGAACAATATTGATGACATGTGAAGTGTTGGGACATTACAGTATTAATTTTCAAAAACAGTTTAAAAATATATTAAGGTTATATGGCTCAACTTTAAATTATTTCATATTCAATTGAATACATAAATTGTTTCAAATTTGGAGAAGTTACACATTATTTTGATTATCGCTCTCATTTATTGTTTGATTTTGTTCGGCAAGGTCCGCGAGCAAGGTCCGCTCGGCGACTTGCTTCTTGGCGAGAAAAAGGATCAGCTCAGTAAGGAACTCCAAGGTCCACGAGCAAGGTCCGCTCCGCAACTCTCTTCTTGGCGAGCAAGATCAGCTCGGCAAGGAACTCCAAGGTCGCGAGCAAGGTCCGCTCGGCGACTTTCTTCTTGGCGAGCAAGATCAGTTCGGCAAGGAACTCCAAGGTCGCGAGCAAGGTCCGCTCGGCGACTTACTTTTTGGCGAGCAAGATCAGCTCGGCAAGGAGCTCCAAGGTCGGCGAGCAAAGTCAGCTCGGCGACTTACTTATTGGCGAGCAAGATCAGCTTGGCAAGGAACTCCAAGGTCCACGAGCAAGGTCCGCTCGGCGACTCTCTCCTTGGCGAGCAAGATCAGCTCGGCAAGGAACTCCAAGGTCGCGAGCAAGGTCAGCTCGACGACTTGCTTCTTGGCGAGCAAGATCAGCTCGGCAAGGAACTCCAAGGTCCACGAGTAAGGTCCGCTCCGCGACTCTCTTCTTGGCGAGCAAGATTAGCTCGGCAAGGAACTCCAAAGTCGCTGTACAGTGATCCGGACTTGGTTCCGTAGATGTTAGCAATTGTTTATATCTTGTTTACATCCTTTCGTGCCTTGTATTTGAGTTATAGGATGTGATGGGTAGGTTTGTTATAGGTTGGTTGTGTTTGGGAGCAAATGGTTATTGCCCAGAATTTTGGTCCTTCGCTCGAAAGAGAAGTTTGTCGCTCGAGCGAGCTCTATGTTTTAGATCATTCGCTCGAGCCAAGGTTCCTTCGCTCGAGCGAGAGTTGAGTTTTGTGTCTGGTGGCTCGAGTGAGAAGTCTTGCACTCGAGCGTGCTTCTGTGTCTCATTTTGACCTGAGAACTGTGTTTCTTGGCTCGAGCGAGCTTTCCTTCGCTCGAGCGAACGAGGTGTATGTTTTGAGTTTCCTAGCTCGAGCGAGCATTCTGTCGCTCGAGCATGCTTCTGGGTTGCAGACCTGAAACTTCGAGTTGTTGGCTCGAGCAAGGGTTTCTTGTGTCTGGTCGCTCGAGCGACCAACTCTTCACTCGAGCGAGCCTGTTATATATCAGATCGCAGCAGTGGATTAAACATCACTTTTTTTATCTCTCTTTTCTATCAAACCCTAGAACCGACTCTCTTTCTCTCTCTATACTTGTCTTCTCTCTAAGGTTTAATCTATCTAGAGTGAGTTTCTACCATTAGTCCTTTGTTAAAAAGATAGAGTGGGTTGAGGGCTTCGTTTTAATCTGAAAAATTTGGGATTTGGAGCACGTTGGTTTTTGATCTTCATCTCCGTTTGAGCCCAAACTTCGAGGTAGGGATATCCTACTCCTCTTTATGAGCTTTGTCTTTAAATTTTAGCATTTTGATATGTTGGGGGTTGTTGGGTAATTTTGAGAAAGTTTGGGCCTTTATGTAATTTTACAAAAGAAGGGGTTTTACTTATATAAACCTAGATGCATGTTTAGCATGGAGAAATGAGGTAAATGTTGGGTTATTGATGGAAATGGAACCTTAGAATTGTTTTGCTAATTATGGGAAATGCCCTAATTACATTGATAAATTAATTTGTAAAAATTAATTTTGAGAAATGAGAAATTGAATTGAGAATGTTGAAATTGGGAATGTATGGGATTAAAGGGTGTAGTTGAATCATTTATCACTCACCTAGTTGAAATGTTGATATTTTATCCATTTGGTGCATTTATTTTCTATTTAGAAATAACTGCTTTGGGCTATCGGTGGAGGATAGTCTTGATTGTTGTAGACAATGTATGATGATTAGGCAAACTAAAACTAATCGATTGAGTATGCTAACAAATATAGCGGTTGGATTAATACATTAACTTTATGTATTGATTGATTATGTATATGATCTACATTTATATACATTGTGCGTGTGGGAGGAGATAGGGGATGTACTCCACGGTTTAAGGGAAGATAGGGGATGGACCTCTAAACCGGATTTTGTTTGACATTGATACAACACTATAATGTGTATCAAGTGTGGATTATGGAAGTGTTTGAATTGATTTGATATAGCACTAAAATGTATATCGTTATCAATTGTGAAGTATAGAAGTATTTTTTTTTTACGTTATATTGATGCAGCACCAAAATGTGTATACTTCGTGAAGTATGAAAGTGGTTTATGTGTTATTGATACAGCACTAAAAGTGTATCCATTATGAATTTCGAAAGTGTTTTAAAGATGAGTCATAGTCTTATTAAGCCTCCGTTTGGGAAGTGGGTTGGCTTTTTGGCTATTTTAGCATGGGGCTAAAAAGCCTGATTTGGGAAGGACTTTTTAACTTTTTTGATTTTTTGACTTTTTGGTGAGGTGTCTTCCTATTAATTTATCAAAGTGCCCTTGATTGCCCTTGAGCCACATATATCTGTAATTCAAATAGTTTTGCAAAGTCCACGTCAGCTTCCGAAAAGGTCCGAAATTGTTGGTTTTTTTAATTTTTTTTTAAATTTTTTTCTTATTTTTGGTTTGGATGTTGCATTTTTTGCTAACTTTTTTTTTTTTTTTGGTTCTTTAATTTACTTTTTTGCCTTATTTATTTTTATTGGTATACAATAACATAATGATATTTTTTGCACAAATTGTCTTATTTATTTTTATTGCATTTTGCCTTATTTATTTATTTTTTTGCCATATTTATTTTTTTATACATTAATTATTTATTTTTTGCCTTATTTATTTATATTTTTGCCATATTTATTTTTATTTATTGTTTTATACATTAATTATTTATTTTTTGCCTTATTTATTTATATTTTTGCCATATTTATTTTTATTTATTGTCTATATTTTTATTGCCTTATTTAATTACGTGGCGAATGGTAATTCATGTTTTCATGTTTTTTTTATAAAAAAATTTTCAATGAGGCATATTTTTGTTGTTATTTTTTTTTAATTTACGATTTTGGCATTTTTTTATTAACCCACATTAATTTGTTTTTATATTTCAAAAATGGATTTTCATTTGTTTTATTTATTTGTAAATAATGTAAATAATCTAAAAAATTTAATACGCAAAAATTTAAATTAAATATTCAAAAAATATTTCAATTGTAAAAATTTAATCAATTTAAATATTCAAAAAATTATTTTAACAACAAAATTTAAATATTCAAAAAATTTAAATAATTTAAAATGTTAATATTTTAAATTTAAAAACAACTCTACACTCAAGTCGTAACCAAACACATAAAATGAAACTCAATTAATAAATTATTGAGTTAACTCATAACCAAACACATAATTCGAAATTCCATACTACTTTCACAACACTACACTCAAATCATAACCAAATACATAACAAAAAAAAAAATTTATTTAAAAATATTTTTATAAAATATAGTTTAAATTTATTTTCATAAAATATTTTAACAAAAAACAAAAAAAATGTTTTTTAATTTTTTTTTCAACTTTCTTTGTTTTTCCTAGTAAAAAGCCTGATTTGAATTTTTTTTTTTTTTTTACTTTGTGTGGGCTGACGCCGCCTCTCTTTCATGAGGGGGTAGTATGGTAAATTTACCTATGAAATTGTTGCAACCATGCTCCTGTCATGCTTTTGTCCGGATGTGGCTAAATTAGCCACTTTTGTCATTTAGTGGCTAATTTAGCCTGAACCCAACTTGCCAAACACAACCTAAGTTATTTGGTTAGGTTCTGAGCCTTGTTTTCAAACTCAAGGTTGAAAAGAAGTGGGAAATGAAATATAACATGGACTTGAATGTCATGAAACTGTAATGTGTATAAGTGGGAATATAAGTGTGGACCATGTAATGAATGCTGTTATTTTAGTCATTGTTTATAGTTGGTTTAGTATATTTCTACTGGGCTGTGACTCACCCTTTATGGGACACCATTTTCAGGTACAGGTAGCATGCCACCTCCAAGGACATAGCTTGGGAGGCTAGAGGCAGACAGACTTTTTGGTTGTTTTGCTTTCCTTTGATGTATTACATGTAAATTCAAGCCAAGGGCTTAATATGTATATGAGTTAGTACTCATTTCTTGTAACCAAGTGTTGGCTTGGAAAGTTGTAAGCCCATAGGGCCTTTACTTTTGTTGTCAACATGTAATACTTTTGTAAGAACTACTCTGACAAATAGAAAAATGTTTATTTCTCTTATATTGTTGCATGTCAAAAATGATGGGTTTTATGTATTTTTTTGAGAGCGTTACAATCAGCTCGGCAATGAACTCCAAGGTCGGCGAGCAAGGTCCGCTCGGCGACTTGCTTCTTGGCGAGCAAGATCAGCTCGGCAAGAAACTCTAAGGTCGGCGAGCAAGGTTAGCTCGGCGACTTGCTTCTTGGCGAGCAAGATCAGCTCGGCAAGGAACTCCAAGGTCGCGAGCAAGGTCCGCTCGGCGACTTTCTTCTTGGCGAGCAAGATCAGCTCGGCAAGGAACTCCAAGGTCGCGAGCAAGGTCCGCTCGGCGACTTTCTTCTTGGCGAGCAAGATCAGCTCGGCAATGAACTCCAAGGTCGCGAGCAAGGTCCGCTCGGCGACTTTCTTCTTGGCAAGCAAGATCAGCTCGGCAAGGAACTCCAAGGTCGCGAGCAAGGTCCGCTCGGTGACTTTCTTCTTGGCGAGCAAGATCAGCTCGGCAAGGAACTCCAAGGTCGCGAGCAAGGTCCGCTCGGCGACTTTCTTCTTGGCGAGCAAGATCAGCTCAGTAAGGAACTCCAAGGTCGCGAGCAAGGTTTGCTCGGCGACTTACTTCTTGGCGAGCAAGATCAGCTCGGCAAGGAGCTCCAAGGTCGGCGAGCAACGTCAGCTCGGCGACTTGCTTCTTGGCGAGCAAGATCAGCTCGGCAAAGAACTCCAAGGTCCGCGAGCAAGGTCCGCTCGGCGACTTTCTCCTTGGCGAGCAAGATCAACTCGGCAAGGAACTCTAAGGTCGCGAGCAAGGTCCGCTCGGCAACTTTCTTCTTAGCTAGCAAGATCAGCTCGGCAAGGAACTCCAAGGTCCGCGAGCAAGGTCCGCTCCGCGACTTTCTTCTTGGCGAGCAAGATCAGCTCGACAAGGAACTCCAAGGTCGCGAGCAAGGTCCGCTCGGCAACTTTCTTCTTGGCGAGCAAGATCAGCTCGGCAAGGAACTCCAAGGTCCGCGAGCAAGGTCCGCTCGGCAACTTTCTTGTTAGCAAGCAAGATCAGCTCGGCAAGGAACTCTAAGGTCGCGAGCAAGGTCCGCTCGGCGACTTTCTTCTTGGCGAGCAAGATCAGCTCGGCAAGGAACTCCAAGGTCGCGAGCAAGGTCCGCTCAGCAACTTTCTTCTTGGCGAGCAAGATCAGCTCGGCAAAGAACTCTAAGGTCGGGAGCAAGGTCCGCTCGGCGACTTTCTTCTTAGCGAACAAGATCAACTCGGCAAGGAACTCCAAGGTCGTGAGCAAGGTCCGCTCGCGCGACTTTCTTCTTGGCGAGCAAGATCAGCTCGGCAAGGAACTCCAAGGTCGCGAGCAAGGTCAGCTCGGCGACTTGCTTCTTGGCGAGCAAGATCAGCTCGGCAAGGAATTCTAAAGATTAAAACCATCAACAAACCTCTTGCCGAGTAAAATTCATTCGACAAGGAATTCCAGAGTTGATAAAATCATCAACAAACCTCTTGCCGAGCAAAATCCGTCCGGTAAGGAATTCCAAAGTTGATCAAAACCATCAACAAATCTCTTGCCGAGCAAAATCTGCCCTGCAAGGAATTTTGATCTTTCCGTTAAAATGATTGTTAGTTGCCTCTTGGACCGCACCAAATCCACTTGGCGAGGCAAAAATACAACAATTCTCAAGAAAATGGTCTACTTTTTTTATTGTGCCAATGGCAAAAAAGGTTACAAAAATAGAATTAAGAACAAAACTTTAGATTGGCCGAGTTCGATGCTCTGAAAATGGATCGGCCATTTACATTCCGCGAGTTTTATGCCCTTTTTCCTCGGCCGTCTTATAGACATCTTCCAAAAACCAAACTCCCTATATCTCTCCTATGGTGGTTTGCATGGCCATCATCTTGTCCAACTGCGTGAACCTTTCGCACTACTCTCTTATTCTCTACTACCGGACTTGTCGTCACGGTAGCTGCGGTTGCATCGTCTTTGACTCGGATGTGCTCATTAATGTGTTGCATGAGCAATTCCATGGTTGACGGTTGATTCATTGTGAGCGAGTCTCTCAGTCGATATCCAACTGGAAGACCGCGCTTATACTGAGTGATTGCAAAGTTGGTCGGGCAATCAAGAATCTCGTTGAAAGTCTCCCAATACTTAGCGTTATACACCTTCAAATAGTCGCCTGGCTCCATCTTTACTCTCAAGAGATGGTCAATTTCCTTAGGCGTTTTGGCGTTTGTCTTAAATCTGGTGACAAATGCCTCTGCCAACTGTTACCATCCCTCTATGCTCTCATCCGGCAGCCTCTCGAACCATTTTAGGCCCAACTCGCCCAAACTCGATGGAAAAACAAGGCACATGAGCGCATCGTTTATCCTATACCCAACCATAGCCTGCTGAAAGTGGCTTACGTACATATATGGATCAATCTTTCTGTCATAGAGCGTGAACTTTGGTTGATGAAACCCAGGGGGGAACGGTGTGTTCTCGATCTCTACGGAAAAAGGGGTGGCGCTCAGCCTTGCCAACTCTCTGTTTGGTGGCGCGTGTGCCGTTAAGCGTGGTTGTGGCATGGCGACCTTTTCAATAGCTTGCCCTTTAGGGACCAGACGCTGCAGTGCAAGCACCTTCTGTGCCTCTTGCCGGCCATTGCGCTCCTCCAACACATCTCTCAAGTATTTCGAACAGTCGGAGCGAGAAAATCTCGATGCCGTCATTGGGCGTGAGCAGTGGTAACTGTTGTCCTGAGTGCGAGATATCATCGCCGGCGCGACGTAGTCACCAGCTCTGAAGCTTCTCATGACGGAGAGTGAAGGGGTGCAACGTCTATTAAGACTGCCGGAACGGCGAGGATGAGCATGCTCACTGTGGTTTCCCACTCCAGTGACGCCCTTTCCCTTCATCTGGCATCTCATGGTCTCCATCTCCGTCGCCATTTTCTTGATGATGGTATCTCGGTCTCTCAACTTGTCTTCCAAGTGTTGAGTGTGTGAATCTTGCCGTCGACGACGCTCTTTTGGAATGACAGAGTGCCCAAAACTCCTTACGCGCTTGCCTCGCACATCCCTGGGAAGTCCTTGTGCCGAGGTCTCCAAATCAGCCATCGTCGGAATGGCGGACAGGCCATCTCTGCACCGAACGAACTCTGGCGTGATGTCATCGATAGCGAACAACGGAATGTCGTCGTGGTTCGCCACAAAAGATGACCGGAGAAGCTTGGAGGATAAGGTTTTGTCTGTCAACTTCCCACAGACGGCGCCAATTGTACGGGGAGCAAATATTCCGCAGAGCCCGTACTCCTTTCTACCAAGCTCCTTGTCTGTCCGATCGACTTGCGAACACAACGGCGGTAAGCTACCCGGCGGTGTGTGGCCGAAAAACCCCTCCGACGGTCAAGTTAGCACACACTCAGATAGAGAGGGGGGGAGAAGTTCAGTGTTTAGGTTGTTCTCACCAAATGATGTTCCATCATCAGCAAGGGGGCGCAGTCATGCTTATATACTTTCTGCGCTCATCTCTGCATCCATTCGCTTATTGACACGTGGAGCTGCTCTCCTATCTGTCAATGCAAATTCAGCTAAACACCACCTAATCAAACCGCCAGTTGGCATCGGCGGGAATGGGCAGCCCGGCAGAATTATCTCGGCCTCCTTCGACCGAGCTACTTAATGAGCCCAACAACGCCACTCACTGAGCTCCATCACAACCGAGCTCCATAGCATTCTAGTATGGCCGAGCTCCAGACAGGTTAGGCCGGTCCAAGGGAGACCTTTCCGCCGAGCTACATGCGCGACCAATAAACCCGGGTTGACAGACGATCATCTCGGCTGAATGGGCCCTGGACCTCAACCGAGCAAACCAACTCTGGATTAGCCCAAGTTAGCTCGGCCCAAACGCACTCGGACCTCTTCTTAGCCCGGTCATTACCACGGCCCAAAGCCAGATTATGAAATCTCCCTCACATGTATATATATTGATTTCAGTAAAAGTGTATTGTGATCCACAAATATTTTGTCTTTTGCTTGTACCCTATGGGTGTGTTTGATTGGGGGGATAAGGGGGGGGGACTATCCACTATTTGGACTCCACGTCCAGCCTCCCTCCTTATCCGTTGTTTGATTTTTTTTTAGTCCGCCGGACTCTATGTCCGGCCGGACTCCATGTCCCCTATATGGGGGACTATCCTGTCCTGGGGTTGGGTGTGGGATTGTTTTGGGGGGACTAATCACTATTGGGATTAGATGCGAAAATGACAATTTTGACCCTCTAGTATTTAATTATGTATTATATTTAATAAAATTCAATAAAATTTAAATGTCTCAATTTAAAAATAAAATAATTTTATTTAACTTTTTATTAATGTTTTATTTATTTAATTTTTTAAAATAATTTTTTATAGATATTTTATTGATTTTTTATTTTCAAATTTTGTTTATAATTTATTTAATTTCATTATTTAAATTGTAACAGGTGTTTTATTATTGTGTAAAAAAAAATAAATTTAGTGGTTACTTATTTATTTAATTGTGTAAAAAAATAAATTTATGTAAAATAAATAAATTTAATTTATATTATTAAATTAATGATATTTTTTGTATGTAAAAAAACAAACACAGTAACGTTTTGTATGTGAAAAGTAATGATTTAAAACACATTTTATTTATATTTTATTTATTTATTTATTTATTTTAAAAAAACAAATTTATTTAATTAAAAATAATTAAAATATTAAAGATATGTTTAATATTGCTATTCCTTAGTAAACAATTGAAAAAGGGCAAAATAGTCATTTGTTCATTTATCCTATCCAGTCCGTCCAACCAAACGTTGGATTCACTAAAAATAGTCATTTCCAGACATCTAATCCTATGAAAAAACAAACACAGGATACATATCCAATCCGACCAAATAGTCCGGGGGATTCACAGTCCCAGGACTCAAGTCTGATGGATTCTAATCCCCCCTTATCCAGTCTGCCCAATCAAACACACCCTATGTGTTTGATTGGTTGATTGGGGGATTAGGGGATGGGATTGGATTATAATATATTGGAAGTGGGTAATTCGATGTTTGTTTTTTATTTAGTTCGCTGAATATGAAGTCCGGCCGAACTCCTTATCTCCCATATGTGGGATTAAACAATCCTAGAGGGGGTGAGATTATTTCCATGAGATTGGTATCTAATGGGATTAATATATGAAATGTCCATTTTACCCTCATACTATTATTTTTAGTAAACAATTGGAAAGGGGCAAAAAAGTCTTTTGAACATTTATAAATTATTTTTTTAATGTTGTTAATTTAAAAGTATATATTAAATAAAAAATATAAATTATAAATTATAAATTTAATTTAATTAAAAATAATAAATTAAAAATTATGGCTTTATAAATTAATTTTTTGTAGTGTTGTTAATTTAAAATTATATATTAAATAAAAAATATAAATTATAAATTTAATTTAATTAAAAATTATGGCCTTATAAATTAAATTACAAGGGTAAAATAGCCTTTTGAACCTTTACCCTTATCTAGTCCGTCCAACAAAATATTGGATTTACTAAAAATAGTCTTTTCCAAACATTTAATCTCATGAGAAAATAAACACGGAATACACATCCAATCCAACCAAATAGTCCGGGAGATTCACAGTCTCAGTATTCAAGTCCGATGGATTCTAATCCCCCCTTATCAAGTTCGTCTAATCAAACACGGATTAGGAGAGGACTAGACACTGTTTGGATTGTAATCCGATAAAAGCTTTTTATCCGGCGTTTGATTTTTTTTTTAGTTCACCGAACATAGAGTCCAGCCGGACTCCATATCCCTCATATGAGGGACTATTGTATCTTGGGGGGTGGGATTATTTCCATGGGATAATTTACTGTTGTGATTAGGTGGTAAAATGACTATTTTAACCCTTTACTATTTAATTATGTATTATATTTAGTAAAATTCAATAAAATTTAAATGCCTCAATTTAAAAATAAAATAATTTTATTTAACTTTTTATTGATGTTTTATTTATTTATTTTTTAAATATTTTTTTTATAGATATTTTATTAATGTTTTATTTTAAAATTTTGTTTGTATTTTATTTAATTTCATTATTTAAATTTTAAGAGATGTGTTTATTTAATTTTATTATTTAATTATTATTATTTTTAAAAATAATTTTCTTTAAAATTTTAATTAAAAAAATAACATGTATATTTATTGATATTTTATTTATTTAATTTTTTAAAAATAAATTTATTTAATTGTGTAAAAAATAAATTAAAATAAATTTTTATTTAATCTAGCTAAAAATATTAAATATAAAATAAATTTTTTGTTTAATATTTCTATTATTTAGTAAACAATTGAAAAAGGTTAAAATAGTTTTTTGCTTATTTATCATATCCAGTCCATCCAACCAAATAATAGATTTACTAAAAATAGTTATTTACAGACATTTAATCTCATGAGAAAATAAACACGGGATACATATCCAATCTAACCAAATAGTCCCGGGGATTCACAGTCCCAAGATTCAAATATGATGGATTCTAATTCCCTCTTATCTAGTCCGTCCAATCAAACATACCCTAAGGAGGGCGACTATTTACTGTGCAAATTGTAATCCATTGGAAGCATCCAATCCGGCGTTTGTTTCTTTTTAGTCCGCTGCACATGGAGTCCGACCAGACTCCTTACCCCCCATATGAGGGATTATACTATCCGGGGAGGAGGGATGTGAGAAAATTTTTATGAGATTATTTACTATTGGGATTAAGTGATGAAATGATCATTTTGAACCTCTACTATTTAATTATGTATTATATTTAGTAAAATTGAATAAAATTCAAATGTCTCAATTTAAAAATAAAATAATTTTATTTAACTTTTTATTGATGTTTTATTTATTTAATTTTTTATAAACATTTTATTGATGTTTTATTTTAAAATTTTGTTTACATTTTATTTAATTTCATTATTTAAATTTTAATAGATGTTTTATTTAATTTCATTATTTTATTAAATTTTAATTAAAAAATAACATATATTTTTATTGATATTTTATTTATTTAATTTTTAAAAAATAAATTTATTTAATTGTGTAAAAATAAAATAAAATAAATTTTTATTTAATCTAGCTAAAAATTATTAAGATATTAAAGATATGTTTAATATTGCTATAACTTAATAAACAATTAAAAAAGGGTAATATAGTTTTTTGCTCATTTATCCTATCCAGTCCATCCAACCAAACGTTAGATTCATTAAAAATAGTCGTTTCTAGACATCTAATCCCATGAGAAATCAAACATAGGGATACACATCCAATCCAACCAAATAGTCCGAGGGATTTACAGTCCCAGGATTCAAGTCCAAGGGATTCTAATCCCCCCTTATTCAGTCCGTTCAATCAAACACACCCATGGGATTAGATGTTTGGAAATGACTATTTTTAATGAATCCAACGTTTGGTTGGATGGACTGAATAGGATAAATGAGCAAAAGACTATATTACCCTTTTTCAATTGTTTACTAAAGTAATAGCAATATTAAACGTATTTTTAATATCTTAATAATTTTTAGCTAGATTAAATAAAAATTTATTTTATTTCATTTTTTACACAATTAAATAAATTTATTTTTTAAATAAAATAAATAAAATATCAATAAAAATATGTTATTTTTTTAATTAAAATTTTAAATTTTTTTTTAAAAAAAATAATAATAATAATTAAACAATGAAATTAAATAAAACATCTATTAACATTTAAATAATGAAATTAAATAAAATATAAACAAAATTTTAAAATAAAACATCAATAAAATATCTATAAAAAATTATTTAGAAAAAAAATAAATAAAACATCAATAAAAAGTTAAATAAAATTATTAATATTTTTAAATTGAGACATTTAAATTTTATTGAATTTTACTAAATATAATACATAATTAAATAGTAGATGGTCAAAATGGTTATTTTACCACCTAATCCCAACAGTGGATACTCCCCCCAAAATTGTCTCACACCCCCCCAAGGATACAATAGTCCCCCATATGGGCGATAAGGAGTCCGGCCGGACTCCATGTCCGACGGACTAAAAAAAAAACAAACGGCGGATTCAATGCTTCTCCCGAATTACAATCCACATAGTAAATAATCAGCCTCTTATCCTCCCAATCAAAATAATTGTTAATTAAGATTGGCTCTTTTATTAGCCCTATTAATAACCATTATTTGGTAGATTTTTAATTTGTTTATTATGCTTTTTCAAACAAAAATGCTACAGATTTCAAATATTTTACTAAAATTTATATCAAATATTTACATAAATGTGAATCTCACGTGAGTATAGCTCCCACATCTTTGTGAATATTGTGTCAAATTTTTTGACAAAATATTTTATATCCCTGTCATTGCTCCACTTGAAATCCATTGCATAGCTTAACCATGATTAAAAAAACAAATTTGAAAGCACACACCTCAAAATTTTGGACATTTTAATTCTTTTTATGCATTGTTGTATAGTGACCTTCTGTTTTGATGAATTGCAAAATATTTTTTTTTTTGATAACTCAGGTATCCCCAACCCTCCGATTTTTAGGGAAGCCAGGACTACTCCTGAGGGGTATTTAGCCGGTGGGAAGCGAATTGCAAAATATATACTATCTAATTTTCTGTGATATAATATTATATTTATATTTTACATAGAGGATTATATTTTTCACAACATCTTCACTTATTTTGTATATATTTTTAAAGAAATATTTATTTAAATTAAAATATTATGCAATTTTTCTTTTCCGGCAGAATCTTACTATTCTTAATCCGATTCTACAATCAGATCCTCTTGACCCCTCCAATGATTCAATATTTGACAACCTAGCCTGAGACTAACAGGTAAAACTGAATAAACAGGCGGTCAAGTTTGAAAATGTCGTCAGTTGATGGAAGTCTCAAATCAAAAAAAGTTGGTTTGAGTGATGGTTTTAACAATGAACCCAACCTGACCAACCCGTAAACACACTTAACCAAGACCATGCCAATGTTCACAGTCAATGTGAGTGTTTGAAAAGTTATTATTTTAGTAAATTTTTTTAGTTTTTGATTATTTTAAGAGGTTAAAATTTTTGTATTTAAGAAGATAGTTGAGTTTTTTTGTAGTTGAATATAATATTTGTAAGAAAAAAGTAAAATGATTATGAATTTAATGTGACATTTTGTCTGAATTTATTTTTTTCTTGATTTTTTAACCAATTTTGTCTTTTAGTATTTTTTTAACAAAAAAAATATAAAAAAAAAACACTTCACAGACACCACTAATGACTACCAAAACCAACAAACAAGAAACAGTTTATAGCTAATAAAATCAAACCAGCAGGCAACCAAATAAAACACAAAATTGCAAGCAAAATACACCAATTTCAAAAGGCAAACATTGCAAAAACTAAAAGTCACTTACCGGGTATAACTTTAGGAGGATCTTCCTTTCCCTCAGTGGCATAAACTTACCTCTGCCCCTTGTACCAAACCAAATGGGGAGCCTTTGGTACATACAAATTTCCCTCTGGCAAATTAACGTAAAACCCAATAACATCACTTTCCACATACCCTTCCTCCCCATACTTCTCCCTCAAAGCCTTATGTATCTTACACCCATTAATATCCCTATACCCAAAACTATTAGCATCATATCCAACTGGTGCTTGCAAGTCCCCCTTCTCCATCGACCACCCGAGTCTCGTATGCCCTGTCTCACCCAACTTGACAACCTTAATTTCAAAATACCAAGCACCTTCCATAACCCCTCTAGTGGCTCTAACCATTCTATACCCTTTTGTACTACCTGTAGGATATCACCCCATGTGGGGGTGATTCCTTCTCCACGGATTGCCAATCCACAAAGGCAAGAGAGGGACATGCCAGCCAACAAAAGGAGCTTCACATGTTGTTGCCAACCTACAAAGCCATGAGGCCACGAGGCTTGGCCATGAGGCCATGTGATGGCCAGCTCCTATCCACCTCCATTCTTGGTCTATAAATGGAGAGGGTGAGAGGTGAGCAAGAGTGAGTGAGAACCAAAACAGAGGAAACCAAAGGGTGCGAGAGATGTGAGGCGGAGAGACCGTCTCCCTCGGTGTGAGCGAAGGAGACGGGAGAGTGGCTGAGTGAGGAGAGTGTGAGCTCCTCCTCTATTGTAATCTTTCTGTAATCTCCCCATTGGTATAGTGAAAACTGGTTACTCTCCCGTGGATGTAGGCATTGAGGCCGAACCACGTTAAATATTGTGTCTCCTTGAGTGTGGGTGTGTTTTTCTGCTTGGTATAATTTCCACAAGGTCTTGGGCGGGATTCTGGATCCCAACAATTGGTATCAGAGCCTCGTCGGTGGCGTTTCGGAACAAAAACCCGTGCTGTTCGAAACTGCCCAGAAATCGGATTGCTCGCAATCAGGTTTTGAGCATACCAGGAGCAAGGCTCGACGAGAGGAGTCCAGAAACATAAAGCAGAAGCCTAGGGGACACCGGACGCGCCCTCACGCGCCCCTAGAAGGTGGCGCGTGAGGCCTAGTCGCGCCACGCGCCTCCACGCGCCGTGAAGGCAGTCGGCGCGTGGGTTCAGTCGCGGTCACGCGCCCCATGCGCGCGCAGAGGAAGAAGGCGACTGAGGGGAGGGCGCGTGCAGCACACGCGCGTGCGCCACGCGTAGGCCACATCATCGCCACGTCGTCACCACGTCAGCGACACGTGGCGACCACGTCAGTGACACATCAGCACCAAGGGCCAGTTAGGGATTGCCACGTGGCTGCCACGTCATCTGACACGTCAGCAAAGGGTTGACCGGTCAACCAGAGGCAGGGAGGGATCCAGTGTTACGCGGCAATGGTGCAACCGCAGGAGGAAGGATCCAGTGCTTCGCGGCCATGGTGCAGCTGCAGATCTGAGGCGTACAAAATGTTTTGGCTAGAACGAAGCCATTTGGAGTCCGTTTTTGGCGATCCAATAGTGGTTTCCAACTATTTGGAGTATTCCGGACACATCTGTACGGTCAGATTTTGGAGACCTAGTTTCTGTAAAAGAAGGCAGATTAAAGGGACGGACGGCATCAGGTGCAGCGGACGGAATATTCTGTTAGTACACGGAATATTCCCTGAACTTCTGAAAATTACAATTTGGCCCAGAATTTTCAGAAAAGTGGGGTGTGGCCCAGCTTTCAGGGATATTTGTCAGTGAGATCCCCGGAAATGCAGCGAAGGTTGGTCCTAGCTAAACGGACCGTTCCGGACGCAACCGTAAGGTCAGAATGGTGAAATTCTGAACGGTTTGGAAAGATTGTCAAAACATGGGAGTTTGTCATCTTTAATACTCGAAGGGAGGTTGCCGGATATTGTGGAACGTTGCGGATTCACTGAAGAGGTTAGAATGGACAGATTCTGACCAGATTGGACAACCAGATACAACTCGAGATAGATCATTGAAGACCAGAGGAGATCAGGCTTGATCAAATGGCAGATCGAGGGAGATCAGGATTGGTCAGGGTGATCAGAGGATTGCAGAGATGATTATCTCCGAGTTGATCAGAAGAGCTGGTTCAATCAATCAAAAAGACCATTCATCGACGGATAGATGATTTGGCAACCAGTTCAAGCTCAGGGAAATGCTGTGGCTGTTGGAGCTACTGTATACAAGTAAGTACTGGTAGTACGTGGACCTGTAGAACAATAGTTGCAGAGGAGCATACTAAGCGCAGGAGCACAAATGCAGACGTGCAGTAGTGCAAGGGTACAGTGTCGTACAGAGGCGCAAGAGGAGTGTGCAGCAGCGGGTTGTTGAAAGTTCACAGGAACTTCCAGACAGAGAAATTGAGACAGGTAAAACGCAAGAGTGCGTGCCAAGGAGTGGCAAGTCTTATTTCTCTATGGTGGTTTCTTTATTTCCATGGCAGCGGAGGATAGAGTTGATGCGGATCTCTCAGGCGAGCTTGACGCAGGGAGACCAGAAGCCATGGGTACGGGCCTATGCAAGGAATTGCATAGCTGTCGATGCTTTGACAGATGGAGCTACTGTCAACCATCGAGCTACTGGACAGCAAATCAGGGATTGCAAAGGCACAGACAACAAGCGTATGTGGAAACGCCAGGAGGTTGTTCAGAAGTGCAGAAGGCAAAGGCTGAAAGTTCAAAGAAAAAGCTCCGAGCAAAGAAGACAGAGGACGTTGATGGGATAAACGACGAGTTTTCTATTGCTCCAATGACTAGTCTTGCGAGGTAATGCATGACAGTCAAGGGCATTCCAGCAGGGGGTGCAGGACATTCAATCAGGGGGTGTCGGATATCTTGGTTGCGCAAGTTCAAGCATAGCAGGTATAGACATCTGAGACAGAAGCGTGGAAGAGATCTGTGGGAGATAGGAGTAGCGGTTCTCTCCAAATCAGAGAGTGGTGTGAGTTGAGTTGAGGATGTAGGATTCCCTCCTCCTCTTGTATCTCTGGTGTATTATCTCTAGCTTTCAAGGGATGCAGCGTCTCAGTGAGGAGATGCAAACTATGTTGAATTTGGGCGTGACAAGATTAGCAGCAATGTGTGCTATGGATCACCTCACATGGGTTGAGGGGGTGATTTGTAGGATATCACCCCCTGTGGGGGTGATTCCTTCTCCACGGATTGCCAATCCACAAAGGCAAGAGAGGGACATGCCAGCTAACAAAAGGAGCTTCACATGTTGTTGCCAACCTACAAAGCCATGAGGCCATGAGGCTTGGCCATGAGGCCATGTGATGGCCAGCTCCTATCCACCTCCATTCTTGGTCTATAAATGGAGAGGGTGAGAGGTGAGCAAGAGTGAGTGAGAACCAAAACAGAGGAAACCAAAGGGTGCGAGAGATGTGAGGCGGAGAGACCGTCTCCCTCGGTGTGAGCGAGGGAGACGGGAGAGTGGCTGAGTGAGGAGAGTGTGAGCTCCTCCTCTATTGTAATCTTTCTGTAATCTCCCCATTGGTATAGTGAAAACTGGTTACTCTCCCGTGGATGTAGGCATTGAAGCCGAACCACGTTAAATATTGTGTCTCCTTGAGTGTGGGTGTGTTTTTCTGCTTGGTATAATTTCCGCAAGGTCTTGGGCGGGATTCCGGATCCCAACAATACCAACACTCAACCGATCCTCATCCAATTCCACTTTCTCTGCTTTGTAAACCTTAGACAAACAAATTTTCATATCGGGTGAATCATCGGTCTTATCAGGGAATCGAGGAATTGGAGTGATTAACACAGTGTCCTCAGTTTGGCCAGTTTGATTATTATTCTTAGTTTTCTTTTTACCTTTTCGCGATGCCGGTTTGGTCCACACATTGTTGTTCTTCTTCTTGGTCGATTTCTTCACTACTGTTGTTGTTGTTGCGGCGGCTGTCATTCTCTTCGTTGTGGGTTGTGGTGGTGTAGTTGCCGCCGCTTCATCAGCATTTGCTAGGGTTTCCTGAGACGTCAAAGAAGAAAGTTGTTTTTGCTTCTTCGGCTGAGGCTCTTCTTCATCTTCATCATCGTCTTCATTTTCGGAAACTTTGGTGAATTTTGGAGAATCGCTTAGGTCTTTTGTCTCGTCTTGATTCGGTTTCTCATTCTGTGGATTGTCTGAGATTTGATCATCATCGTAGGAGAGATCTTCGGAGGCAATTGGTTCCTCTTTGGGATCGATTAGTGGTTCCGTTTCTGTATCGGGAGTTGCGGCGGCGGTGATGGCAATATCATTGATTTCGTTGTTGTTGGATGAATCGCCGTCATTGTCCTCAGCTCTGTAAGTGTCCCGAAGGCTATCCATTTTGCAGAGGAGACACACCGAGAGAGAGAGAGAGGGAGAGAGAGAGATAGAGAATTGGGTAAAGGTCTTGTTAGGGTTTGGGAGCTCAAACCGCCATGGAAGAGAGTGTACTGTTCTGTGCTTTTTTGTCTAAAAAAGCCAGCCAGGTGTTATATAGGGCTGGTTTAGTTTTAAAATGTATTTAAGGGAAGTCCGCTATTTGATTTTTTTTAATTATTTTAATTTGGTTAAAATAATTGTATTTGGAGACACTTTTTCATAAATTCTTTTTCATCTACTTATGTTCTATTTAGTTCACATTATTTTCTTATATTTCAACAAGTTTTATGGGTGACATAGTTACCAAAATACCCTAATAATATTCACATTTACAGTGTGAATGTTCCGTGATGTGAATGTTCACACCGTTAGTGTAAATGTTCACATTATCAATTTGAATGTTAACATATCAATGTGAATATTCACATTGTAAAATATGAATGTTCACATCACCAAATTACTAACCATTCAAAGAATATTTGTAAGGGTAGACATGTCCATAAAATATCTTAAATACGAGAATTATGATTTGATAGATCAAATGTTCAAATAATAAGACTTATTGGAATACAAAAATATCTTATGAACTAATTGAGATACAAACACTTGAAAAAAGATTTTCTAATAAATCTCCTTTATATTTGAGAAGTTGATTTATTTATTTATATAGTTAATTTGATGGTTCGAGTAAAAATAAAATAATGATACATAATGAGACGGACGAATCCCAGCTAATCGGATTAAAATGGCCTAGTACTATACAAACAAAAAAAATCATACATGACTTTTATACATAATGATATGATTTATTTTATATATATATATATTTCATTTCAAAATGAAACACCATTAAAGATAAATTTACTTATAATAATATCATATCATTCCCATCATTTTTTGGTTTAAATTTTATAGAAAAATAAAATTTTCAAAAATTAAAACACAGGGGGTATTTGGGAAAATGGTTACGCTAAAGTAAACAAAATAAGTTAAAATAATTTATAAGACAAAATATGACATCAAATTCATAATTATTTTATTTTTACTCTCACAACAATCAAATCAACTATATAAATAAATAAATCAACATCTCAAATATAAAGGAGATTTATTAGAAAATCTTTTTTCAAGTGTTTGTATCTCAATTAGTTCATAAGATATTTTTATATTCCAATAAGTCCTATTATTTGAACATTTGATCTATCAAATCATAATTCTCGTATTTAAGATATTTTATGGACATGTCTATCCTTACAAATGTTTTTTGAATGGTTAACAATTTGGTGATATGAACATTTATTTTACAATGTGAATATTCACATTGACAATATAAATATTCACATTGAATGTTAACATTCACATCACGGAACATTCGCACTGTAAATGAGAATATTATTAGAGTATTTTGATAACTATATTACCTACAAAACTTATTGAAATATAAAAAAATAATGCGAACTAAATAAAATATAAGTAGGTGAAAATAAATTTATCAAAAAGTGTCTTCAAATACAATTATTTTAACCAAATTAAATAATTATAAAAAATCAAATGGCGAACTCCCCTTAAATACATTTTAAAACTAGACCAGGCCTATATAACACCTGGCTGGCTTCTCAGACGAAAAAGCACAGAACAGTACAGTCTCGTCCATGGCGTTTTGAGCTCCCAAACCCTAACAAGACCTTTACCCAATTCTCTCTCTCTCTCTCTCTCTCTCGGTGTGTCTCCTCTGCAAAATGGATAGCCTTCGGGACACTTACAGAGCTGAGGACGATGACGGCGATTCATCCAACAACAACGAAATCAATGATATTGCCATCACCGCCGCCGCAACTCCCGATACAGAAACGGAACCACTAATCGATCCCAAAGAGGAACCAATTGCCTCCGAAGATCTCTCCGACGATGATGATCAAATCTCAGACAATCCACAGAATGAGAAACCGAATCAAGACGAGAAAGAAGACCTAAGCGATTCTCCAAAATTCACCAAAGTTTCCGAAGATGAAGACGATGATGAAGATGAAGAAGAGCCTCAGCCGAAGAAGCAGAAACAACTTTCTTCTTTGACGTCTCAGGAAACCCTAGCAAATGCTGATGAAGCGGCGGCAACTACACCACCACAACCCACAACGAAGAGAATGACAGCCGCCGCAACAACAACAACAGTAGTGAAGAAATCGACCAAGAAGAAGAACAACAATGTGTGGACCAAACCGGCATCGCGAAAAGGTAAAAAGAAAACTAAGAACAATAATCAAACTGGCCAAACTGAGGACACTGTGTTAATCACTCCAATTCCTCGATTCCCTGATAAGACCGATGATTCACCCGATATGAAAATTTGTTTGTCTAAGGTTTACAAAGCAGAGAAAGTGGAATTGGGTGAGGATCGGTTGAGTGCTGGTAGTACAAAAGGGTATAGAATGGTTAGAGCCACTAGAGGGGTTATGGAAGGTGCTTGGTATTTTGAAATTAAGGTTGTCAAGTTGGGTGAGACGGGGCATACGAGACTCGGGTGGTCGATGGAGAAGGGGGACTTGCAAGCACCAGTTGGATATGATGCTAATAGTTTTGGGTATAGGGATATTGATGGGTGTAAGATACATAAGGCTTTGAGGGAGAAGTATGGGGAGGAAGGGTATGTGGAAGGTGATGTTATTGGGTTTTACATTAATTTGCCAGAGGGAAATTTGTATGCACCAAAGGCTCCCCATTTGGTTTGGTACAAGGGACAGAGGTATGTTTACGCCACCGACGGGAAGGAAGATCCTCCTAAAGTTGTGCCCGGTAAGTGACTTTCAGTTTTTGCAATGTTTTCCTTTTGAAATTGGTATATTTTGCTTGCAATTTTGTGTTTTATCTATTTGCCTGGTGGTTTGCTTCTATTATCTATAAACTGTTTCTTGTTTGTTGGTTTTGGTATTCATTGACTGTGAACATTGGCATGGTCTTGGTTAAGTGTGTTTATGGGTCAGTCAGGTTGGGTTCCCTGTTGGAACCATCACTCGAACCAACTCTTTTGATTTGAAGCTTCCATCAAATGATGATGGCTTCGAACTTGACCGCTTGTTTATTCGGTTTTTGCCAGTTAGTCTCAGGCAAGGTTGTCAAATATTGGATCATTGGAGGGGTCAACAGGATCTGATTGTAGAATCGGATTAAGGATCGTAAGATCCTACCGAAAAAGAAAAATTGCATACTATTTTAATTTAAATAAACATTTCTTTAAAAATATATACAAAATAAGTGAAGATGTTGTGAAAAGTATAATCCTCCATGTAAAATGTAAATATAATATTATATAACAGAAAACTAGATAATATATGTTTTGCATTTCATCGAAACCAAAGGTCACTATATAACAATGCATAGAAAGAAAAAGAATAATACTTTAACAAAGTTGGGTTTTAAAATAGATGAAAACTCAAAAGGGCAACTTGGCCCAACGGTAAGGTCTTCCGTTAGCATCCTTGGTGATGCGGGTTCAAGTCAAGAAAATAGCCTCTCCAAAAATTGGGGTGAAGTTGTGTATGCCCTCCCTAGACCCGGCTAAGGCTCAGTTTGTTCTTTCAGTTAGTTCGTTTTCCTAAATTTTTGTAATATTCGAAATGTTGATTCCCTAGTTTGCTATTTTTTAGTATATTTTGTAAGTTTGATTCAATATGGCTTATTTTTTATTCATTTGATCAGCGTAAAGTTAGTATTTAGACAACAAATATAAAACATACAACAAAAATAGCCCATACAATATAAATCAAGGCTTATAAATTGGATTAGGGTATGATCGGGATTCCATGATCCTATAAGATCCTACTATCAAGATCGCCTATAAGGAATTTTTTTACATGATCTGGATCGATTGTGGTTAAATGGATCACAAAATCCTAGGATTGTAAGATTTAGACCAGGATTCTAATGACCATGGTCTCGGGTGGTTTTCACAAATCACAGCTAGGAGAAAAAAACTCGGACGCATATCTAAGAAAGAGGAGATATGAGAGAGAAATAACTCACGCACATTGGAGAGATCTGAGAGACCATCGATCACAACCACTGAACCAGTGATCACAACCACCGCTACGATAGATTGGCCAATGCTAGTGCCTCCATCGATTTGCTAGAGAGAGATCTGAGATATAGGAGATTAGAGAGGCTGAACTTGTGAAGTGAGCCACCATTTCCACCATCATTGATGTCGCAGTGCGATGGTTGGGTTTATGAAGAGATTTGTGATGTCAATCGTAAGAGAGAGAAAGAGATAGACGGCTGGGTTTGTGAGAAAGTGATGGCTTTTTTTGTGTTCTCTAGGTTTTCTTGAACTAAGGAATGAGAGACGGCGGAAACCTAGAAGACAGAGAGAAAGATGAGACTGAGAGGTTAACCCTTATTTTTGTAACTTCAGCGTCCAATCTAATAATGACATGTGGCCAACCTTATTAATTTGTCATTATCTTTTGTTGGGTGATACAGCTAAACGTTATCTCATAATCTAAATATCCAATATGCTAAAACCATGCAGATTAACTCATTTATTTATGTGTTAAATTCGGTTGTTTGGTATCAACGGGTCAATGTGTCCAAATCGGTCGCTGATTGACCAGCCGAGATATTGGAACTCTAAGGAACCGCTGCTGACCGTTCAGCAGTGCAAAATCAACCTTTGCATGTCGGGTTAGTCGGTTTTTCAGATATTTAAACAGCCCTAGTCCTGGTTGTGTATCTTGTTCAACTGTTAGTTGTAAAACGAGGTGAACTCATCATGTCATGGATGGTGTTGTAGAAGTTTCAACATGTGGAACTGAGGAAGAAGCTTAAGGGAAACCTGGATTTTTTTCCCTGAATGGAGAGAAAAGAATATACTTTAGTGGAAATAGTGGACAAGTAAAAGGTGTCAATTGCCTATGGTTGTGTTAATGTTCTAAGTAGTTTGGAAATATATATTGTACACTGATATTTGTTTTTTTCCTTCGAAAATTTTAAGCAGCAACTTTTCTTTTTTCATTAGTGTAATTATTTTTTTTGGTATCACTTCATTTTCATTTGTTATTTTCAAGATTATTTTGCCTCAGTTTTCTTTGTGTAATTTTAAGTCTATACTATATAATATATTATGTGCATATCAAATGATAGTAATGTCCTTCTATAATAGTTTTTTTATATTTCATTATTCAATATGTGAGAACAACTACCATATATATAATTGATATTTATTACTGGAAGATCTCTTATTTTAAGGATTTATCTTTGCATGCCTAAACATCATATGCGTGTAATTTATGTGTAGTTATGGCAGTAGAGGCGGTGCAGTGGTGGTTTGGTTTACATCAGTGTTATTAAAAGCGATAAGCGCACCAAGGCGCCAAGGTCTCTTGGGGCCTTAGGCGCAAGGCGCAAAGCGAGGCGCAGGCTTTATCGAAGTAAAGCGCACCATGACAAGTTAAAATAATATACTTTAATATGAGACATATAAGCAAATAACTAACTGGTATAACATAAACAAAATGCAATATTGAACATTTAAAAAAATTAATTTTAGTATATTTTAGTTGAACCATTAATTTTAGTATATTTTAGTTGAATTGAACCATAAAAAATTAATCATAGAAGTAAAGAAATTAAATAAATTAAATCATTGAACCATAAACAGAGCACAACTAGAAATTAATTTTTTTATTTTATTTTACATACATATTTTTATTTTTTTTATTTATTAATATGTATAAGTATACATTATCTTATGATAAGTTATATAATAACTATTATATAATAGTTATAATATATAATAATAATAGTTAATATATAATATATATATATGAATATTATATAATATATATATATGAATACAAAATAGTTATAATATATAATAATAATAATAGTTATTATATAATATATATATATGAATACAAAATAATAATAGTTATATGTATTATATATGATGAATCAGAAGAAAGACGGGAGAGAACCGAGGGAGAGGGAAACAGAAGCAAAGACAGAAGCGAGGGAGAGGGAGAGGGAGACGATCGCGATCGCGAGGGAGAGAGAGGATCGCGATCGCGAGGGAGAGAAAAAAAGGCGAGAGAGAGAGAGAGCTCTGAGACGGCAAAGGGGCGAGAGAGAGAGAGATCTGAGAAGGCAAAGGCAAGAGACAGAGCTCGTCGAAGTCGAAGGGGGGCTCTGGATCGTCGAAGTCGAAGGGCTCTGCATCGTCGATGACTAGGTTTGTACTCATTTTCCCTTCCATTTTACTCTTCTCGCTGTATAATAACACTGGTTTACATATGTAACAGAAAGAAAAATAGAGAGAGGGAGAGAGAGAGAGAGATAGAAAGCTTAAAGTGAGAATATGAAAGGAAAAGAGAAGAGGCAGAGGGGTTAAATTCAAGTGGTTTGAATGGGTAATTTTGTTTGTTTGATTATCCGTGAATTTCAAACTTGTGGTTTCACTGGGTGGAGTGAACATTGTTGATCGAGAAGATTTTTCGGCACAATTCATCATGTTTTCATTATAATCAGGAATCAGGAGTATAGGGGTTTAAGTGCAGGATTTAAAAGTTTAGGGGATGTAACTGTTTTTGGGGAAAAGTATAATGGGTAAAGTGAATTTCCCCTATTTTCTTTCTTAGTTTTATTGTTGATATCTTTCCCAAAAAAAAAAAAAATCCTTGGAAGGCAGATATGTATATATATATTTTGATAAATAAGGCAGATATATTTTATCCTTTTGAAATTGTTTAAAATGGTCATCAGTTTGCCATAATATTATTTGTCACTATAGTTTGCCACAGAGTTGAAGGGGTGTACAAGACCCGAGGTTAGCCGTGTTTGAAAGTGTTTGGCAGAGCTCTCCTGAATACTGCAAATTGTATTTAAGCTGGCTCGATATAACATTTGAGTGGCTTTCACTAAGTATGGTGATGAAGAGTGAGTCGACGATTGTCTCAAGGGTTAGCTGAGAAATTGCAATTGAAGTTATCCTATAAATGTAGGGAGGGGATCAAACTGATGTCACCATGCAACCAATCACCCTTTGGCAAACTTATGCCAAAGTGTGAGCTTTTGAATCCCTTACACTTCTTTGAGGCACATTTATGCCACCCGGTTCGTTGCGGCACAGGCACCTTTAGCCAAGTGTGCATAGAGCACTCAAGAGTGCTTTTTAGTATGCTTTAGACCCAAAGGGGTGGTGCCATTATGTTACAGTTGTACAGTAATTCCTTTTTTCTTTCTTTTCCATTATTTTCTTGTTTCTTTTTAATAGCCTTATGTTGATATGCACTATGTTATATCAGGTCTTATATGGTAGATCATGTTAAAAACTTGATGTCTAAATTTATGAGGTTATGGTTAACTTTTTGAATAACATGCGCTTGAGTTTGGAATAGTTTGATAATATAATGTGTTCAAAAAGCACATGATTGTGGCATTTTATCATTGCACACTTAAGAGAGAGGGTGTCTGATTTAGTTGATGCATATGCAAATTGGAAGGATAAAAATATTAATTTAGCTAGCCTCTTAATGGAGTGCTACAATTCAAATTTCTATATAATATAAAAAAATAAAAAATAGCATATTTTGAGTTGTTTCAATTTAACATACTGGGTGGTTTGGAATGATCTAAATAAGTGCATTTTTTGACTTTTTATGAAAAGATGTGTAGAAAAGTAGAGAGGTGATGTGACCAAAAAAGATTAAAAGATAAAAAGTGTGTACTTATTAGTACACCCCAAACCAGAATGTATATGCAAGTGAAAATAAATTTTTTTTTTTTTTTTAAATGTTAACTAAATGAATCCCCATATTTTTTATGTTGAATTAGTTGAATGTACAACACCATACCATTATTATTTTTTATGTTAAGATATTTTTATGAAACATCTTTTTGAATTAGTTGAATGTATAACACCATAGTATTATTATTTTTTATGTTAAGATATTTTTATGAAACATCTTTTTGAATTAGTTGAATGTATATGAAATTAAATTGAAATTGAAAAGACATTTTTTGTGGTAACTAAGCTAATCGTCTTGATTGAAATGCTAGGACATGTTGAATTGTAATATTCATATTAAAGAAATATTTTGGTAATGCTAACTGTTGGATTAGGACAGGTTGAGTTGTTATATAAGTAAACATTTAAGTAATTCGCCAAGCTAGATATGTAATGGTGGGTAGCCGGCTGCTTTTTCTTTGCAGGAAGTGAAATATCTTTCTTCAAAAATGGGATATGCCAAGGGGTTGCTTTTCAGGATCTTTATGGTGGGCGATACTACCCTGCAGCTTCAATGTATACTCTTCCCAATCAACCAAATTGTGTTGTCAAGTTCAACTTTGGCCCGGATTTTGAATTCTTTCCGGAAGATTTTGGCGACCGCGCTGTCCCAAGACCCATGATTGAAGTTCCTTATCATGGCTATGATGGCAAAGTTGAGAATGGTGCGTCCAGTGAGAAGAAACATTAGCAATACAGCACCTTTTAGCAATTTATGATTGAAGTTCAGAATGGTTTCTTCAGTGAGATGAAACATTAGCAATTGAGCATTTTTAGCATATTTTTCCGATCATGGGTAAAGTTAGGGATGAATTCATGTTTGAATTATATTGTAATCTTGGAAATTTTTTATGTTGTGTCTGGTAAATGAACAGTCCAGTGTTATAAACTCAAATTTTCTATGAAAACAGTAATATACTGATTAGTAGACTGCATGTGAATTTCAGAAAGATGTTGCATGACCTCAATGGTGCACTTTACAGTTCTAAATTTGATGTATTACTGGCTGTTATGCATTTTACATTTGCATTTATTGAGTTTTTTTAAATATGATTTTCTTCTCCTTTTCAGCCCTCGATTTTTCCTATTCGGGAGTGATAATATGTACAGTAACTCAGTTGTGCTCTTGCAGCGTTATGTTGTGTATCTGTTTTAGAAAAATATGAGCAAGACAAATTATCAATTCTTTCTCAACACTAGAGAAAACCAATTAGAATTTGTTTTGGTGCTCCTGTGACTAGTTTTACATAGCGGATTTGAAACAATAATATTTGCATTAGGTTTTGTTTATTTAATTCTATGATATGAAGTCTCTTTTTTCACTAACACGACCCTCATTCTCTTGATATTGCTTTCTTGCCATTTTGTTTTGGACATACAATGTTGAGCATATGCTGTTAACCCTAGTATCTGTTTACCGTGACTGAGGAAGAGTGGTTGTGCATCCTAGTCCCCTTGATCTTTTTTTCCCCCTTTTTTTTTTTTTTGTTGCCTATGTTTTGTTGGTTTTAATTTTTGAAAATGGATATTTTTTCCTTCCTTTGATTTTGGTCAATTCTTAACTTCTCTCCTGATGGCAGGTAATCCATTGGCTTCCATCAGAATGCGCCCGACTCTGAAAGTGGTGAAAGAGCAAGATACTGAAGTTTTGGAAGCTGCTGATATAGCCAGTTAAGCATGAGGAAAATGCTCAGGTTGGTTGATTGCACTTCCAAATGTAAAAAAATTGTATAAAGATATACTTATCTTAATATCCTGTCTTCTTATAATGGTTAAGGAATTTATATTGCATAAACATGCTATATAGGTTGGATTCTGTAAGAGTGCCATATGTAGAAAATATTGTAGTGGTAGCGGTCCACTGTTAACTTTAAAAATTCACCCGTGTTGCTTATCCTTGACTAAGCTAACTATAGTTAACACTGCAGTGTCTAGTATACCCGTTCTTACAACACTCACATCTCTTACAGAGGTATGCTAGAAAAGATCAAAAGAACAATGAAGGTGGTCTTAATCTTGAGTGACTCGTTTCTTATACTTCAAGGCCTAACGATGTCAGATTGGATGCCATGGTTGAAGTGGCTGATTTGCTATAAATAGGAGCTCATGAAAATTTATTTTTTAAATAATCAGAAATAATAGTTGGAGCCATAAAATAGATGAAACTCAATATGCTAACACACTAGCAGAGTATATATTCCATGACATTATGGGGAAAAATAGATATATGATTCTAAGTGAAATATATAGAGCAAACCATGTTAAGGATTGACTTACCCTTCTTAATTCTTGTTTTTGTAACCATCCTAGTTATTACCAGCACTCTTTGAACAATGTTAGGTGGCCTGAATTTTCATGGCTCGAATGTCTCAAAACGACATCGTTTTGGGTGTAAACGACGTTGTTTTGACACATTCGAGCCATTCGGGCCATACAAATTATGGCCATCAAGCATTTTTCACACTTCTTTATGTTGGTTCTCATTTTATAGATCAAAATTGTTTTGTTCATATTTTGCTTATCCCCTTTTTTTGGGGGGTTAAGTACTTATTACGCTCCTCTATGTGAAAAGTTCTCTCATGTAAACTTAGACTTGAGGACTTGTTGAAAGGAACTTGAAATTTGAAAGACAAATGCTGGTGATGTTGGTTGGTGGGTAAAGTTGAATCAGAATTGAAATATAAAGAGGGCACACTTGCCTTGTATTGTGGATAATCCAAAATGGAACTTTCAAAAAGGTGCTCTTGGGCTCTGCATAGGGGAGAATTTAAGTTTTGAAGTTGGAATAGGGATACTTAAAACTCCAAGCAGAGAACCCGAGTGGCTTTAGATTAGATGAGGTTGGGATGATGAGTTTATGTTGGGGAGTGATGTTGAACACCGTACAAGGTTTTGTTGATGGACTTTTGATTATCTTTCTTGACTTTTGTTTCAAAATGGATGGCAATTTTATACACACAAAAAGAGGTGACATCAAGTTGTTGCCTTCATAGAATAGTGTGTGTGTGTATGCACACACAAATATAACTTTTTTTCTGTCAAAATTTAATACAGTGCTTATAAAAAAAAAAATGGATGGCTAGGAAATTTTGCGTGTATGCCTTGGACATTATATAATCATATTAAGAGTTTATTTAAGTTTAAACTTTACATTATTTTGTCTTTGTTTTTTATTTCTATTTAGTTGAGCTCAAATTTTGTCTTGAGCCTTTCGTTTTTGTCCTTGGATTTTGTACAAAGGGTGTACTTACTTTTAGTAATATGTTATTATTACTTTACGAAAAAATAAATGGATTTTGAAGGTTAGTGTGCTCCTAGAGCGATTTTCTTGCAATTTATTATTATTTTAAAAAAAAAGTTATTTAGTAATATTGCAATTTGCTGGAGAGATTCCATATTAAGGGTGAAAAAAATGTATACAAATGTACATAAGGAAAATATATTAGTATATATATAAACACTTAAGATATTATATATATACACACTTAAGATATTTTTATCTGGTTCTTATTGGGTCTTCAATATTTTAATTAGTTAAAATTCTTTAGTTTCCTATTTGTGAATCATATAGTTTTAGTTGATGGAAGAGAAGTGTAGCACTTTGTAAATATCTATGTAGTTATTCTATTTATTGCAGTAAAATTTTAAATAATTATTTATTGTCATTTTAAGATGTTTGCTTAACCCTTGTGAGGGTTGTGTGGGAATGTCTCCTCCATATCACTACCCTCTATCCATTTTCTTCAATATTTCATTTTGTGAGTGATTTAAACTATTCATCTCATAATAATTTGTTATGTATTTAGTAATGTTTTGATGAAATTGATTTTTCGCATAATACTTTGATGAGATTACAATATGAATATTTTGCGTTATCATATGCGAGCTTAAGATGAGTCATTGCTTGGTTAGAGGATAATTACGCACGTAGTGTCCAACATATAATATAAATAAATTTAAATGCATCTTGTATTTAAATTATGCCAATTACAAAGGGGAAATGATTAATAATAATTAATAAATTAATTGAACCAATTTCTCGTGAAAAAGTTTGCTAAAAAATAAAAATCCATAACAGGTGTCAAGCAATAACATGAACAGGAAACCTATTGCAGTTGATCCAACTCCATCCCAATTCCCAAATGTTTTCCCATCATGAATTTTGAATTGAAATTTAAAATAAAAATATATATACAAATAAAATATAAAATATAAATTGAATTTGTTTTCCTCTTTATCACCTCTGTTACAGATATATAGATATCTATATTACAACTGTAAAATAAACCAAGCGACTCATGTTCCAATTCGTGAAAAACTTATATAAACTTTGCACTCATCTTAAAATTCGATAAGTCAAATTTAAACAATTTACTACTCAGCTCGACTCAATTTATACTAAAAACAAGACAAGTTTGAGTAGCCCACTACTTGGGCCCGTTCGTTTACAGCCCAAATTCAACCACATCAATCATGCATACTCCACAATAACAACGAAATTAACTTGCAAGCCCATGAATGTCTCTAACCAAGCAATAACTTCTCCTATTAGTTTGTCACTTATAGGACGCAAGTCAAACTATTTCTCAGTAGTTTGACGTACACTAAAAATAATCATATTTTACAGTAAACCTATCTTAAAGAGTAAGTTGGGCTCCACAAAAATTGTAATTTAGGGCTATGTCTATAAATAGAAGCATGATTTGATTGACTGACCGATCCATTGTGTCTTCTAGAGAGAGAGAGAGAAAAATAAAAATAAATCAATCCTCGAGTAAAAGTTTAGTCGAATCAAAACCTTGGGTGCAGAAGGAATATTAACACCATTTCCTCTCCTGTTTCACTTTTGGATTACTCCTACAATAAACACTCAATGCTGCAACTTTAGATGCATTCCCAAGTCCATATGCCTTTCACTGGATCAAATCAAAGTCCAATGAAGCCATACCCCGGTATCACGATGACCTGCAAATAATAGTTAGACAGCAGAGTGGACAAGTATTACTTAAAAAATATTTATCCAGATGAGCTTAATTAGGGATGCCTTAAAAAAATTGCAATCTCATCCCATTAATAATTAATCCATGTTAAGTGGTCACGTGGCTCACTTAAAGATGACTTCAGAAAATATACGGCAAAAGACAAAAAAAACTTCGATAAAAGATAAACAGATTGAACATAAAATAAGTCCCATGTTTGTATAGTCTTAGAATTTGAAAATACCCTGCCTTTTTAACACCATAGTTATCAGAATTATATTGGCTATTAGCCTATATTAAGAACCAGTTCAACCAATCAATAGCAGTTTCCTGAGATTCACCAGTTGATTCATCCACTTATGAGATGCACGGCAAGAAAATTATTTTTAGCACAAAGAAAAAAGTCAGTATCGTACCTAGATATATTTTTTCATTCAGCTAACTTGCATCAACTTTGGAGGATGACTTCTTTTTTCTCTTGTGCTTGGGCTTCACTGCATCTATTAAAGTCTTCTTTCCATTTGTTTGTCCTCCAGTTCCCACTTCCCCATCTGGAGAAGGAGCCGGCTTAACATCATCAACAAGTTGGTCTGGTTCTGTTTCAGATGGCTTCTCATGTCTTGATTCTTCTAGCTTCTTATTGGATGTTAACGCTCCTGCACGTCACATTAAAGCCCGTTAATTTCTACCTCATCATTGTTTTGTTGAATGTAAAGAAAGTTTAAATGCAACACCAACATGCAGGAATGAACATAGATCCCAAAACTAAAAATGGAAGCTGTCACAGAAGGCATACAAAAAACTTTTGAGAACAGCTAAACAAGAGTTTACTTTCTTCCCCAATTGACTTTCTACAAACTGTATGCATATGCGGATAGAATATAGCAGATGTGATTATAAATAATTTATTGATTCACAAAGGGTACATTGCTACAGCAACAGAAAATACAGGTTCAATTGAAGAAAAGCTTGACTAGCTTCTTCATTTTTCAGATATCTAAACCCAAAATTAGAATCAATGGGTTGACGAGTGTCAATATGGACAAAGACGTACAAGCAAGCAAGCCTGCTTACCATGAACGCCTAACAATGCATATTTATGTTGATTTACATAGGCAAGATTGCATTCATTTGATGTTAATTCCTTCAATTTATGTTTAATTCTGTGGAAATCTCATTGTAAGGAATAACTTGGCAATCAACATGGTGTTAAAGAGCTTTGGAGAGGCTTAGGAGCAAGGAAGAGATGAAAATAAGTTAACGCAGCACAATGGTGGAAGCTTCTAGAGTGCTCTTGCTCCCATATCTAGCAGGCAACAGAAAATTGTCCAGAAAGCATGCTGTTGGAGAATGCTAGAGCACCCAATCTATCACACTAGTCTACTAGGTGCACAGATGTATTGACAAGAATTGAGAAATAAATACCGGGGCATATAGGAGCAAGGATAAGGAGCAACTGCAACTTCTTCATTGGCAACCATTATTTTTTTAACCATACCACTTCAGATTATATAAAAAAGCAAAAAATAAATAACAATTTTGAAAGACCTGTGCAACATCAAGTGATCACATGCATCTCAGCCAACAAGACAACAATTAAATCCAGGAATATGACTTGGGCCTTCCGCGACTAAGACCAACCAACCAAATCAGATAACCAAGTGTAAAGCTCATCAAAAAGCATATAACATTTTCAAAGAAACACTAAAAGATAGAATGGCAATTGTTATGCTTTTAGGAATTGTTATAGAATTTAGATACCACGTGCAGCTAGAGAAGTTTTCAATGCATCAGGATCAATTCCCTTCGAGTATGGATCCCTGAAAAAGAAACCAACCTACTTAAAAATGAGAAACCATGTGCTAAGGAGAAATAGGAAAGGAAATTCAACACATAATTTTTCCAGCTTAAAAAGCAAGCTTGTGATACAGGGAAGAAAGGGCCAACAAACGATAGTTCAAGAACCATACTGTTGCAACTAGCATAGCAACAAATCCCAAGACTATTATGCCACTCACATATAAATAAACTGCCTTCACTAGCAAGTGTAATTTCATTTTGATGTGCTTTTTGAGAACCATGGAAACTAGATTTAGGCCTTGTTTGGGAACTAGAGTTTTTAGCCAAAAAGTCAAAAAGCCATTACAAGTTATCAAATCATTCCCTCTACTAAAAAAGCCACTAAAAAAAGCTAATTCCCAAACGCCACCCATAGTCTAACAAGCATTTATAAAGCAAGCCCAGTTCGCATTTCATGGCATTTTAAATGTTTTCCCTCACATAAGATATAGAATAATTATAAAATGGAAGGACTTGATTTCAATTTGTCAGTTGTCAAACTAATCAGTTCCATTGTCTACAGCAGCTTTCTAACATCATGCTATGGTAAACAAAATTAAATCTATCATCAACATGAAAATTCAAGCTTTCTAATTTGCATGTTGTTTAACAAGTTAATATGATGTTCCCAAAATAAATTTAAAATGGAGTTCAGTAAATCATAAAGCAAGGTCCTAAATTTTTTTACAGAATAACATCATACCAACTTGAGGGCCCACCAATGAATCTCTTTGAATGGCCATCTTTCACGTTGATTCTGTCTTGCTCAGATGATTGGATTTCACCTTCCATGTTATTACTCTGACTAACACCACTTTCCTCTGTTATCAACTTTAATCTTTCTACATGACGCCCTGACAAATCACCAACTCCTTTCTGATCTACAGATTGGTTCTTGGTCACCAACTTAGCACCAGGTTCATTAACATCCAAAGCAGCAGAAGATGAGTGACGTTTAATCTTCCGCAATGCCCTTTCGGTGTTGTACGATTCAACCTGCAGAAGTTGACATAGGGAAATTAGGCATGATGAAGATCTATCAATTCAATGAGTGAGATGGTATCAGAAATGATCACTTTCACAGGAGACAAATGTCATCAACATGACCTCTTTTCCGCTCCACACATGAAATGAACTGCTGTGTGAAAAACTGTTATTTCACATTCAAAAAACCAACCCTTATATAATTCTTAATGAAAGCAAGTGTACGATGTGTGAACATGCACTTATCTTTAGGGAGTTATCTTAGATGTTAGTAGCAGAGCCTTACAGTGGTGGAAGCTCAACTCTTGCATTCACATATTAAGGTTTTGTGGATTGAATTCAAACCTAAATTCTGCAGCTTTCCATAAACCCAACACAAACATGCCCTTATCCAACCCATATGGGTCAGCTAGATGGATCCTTTTTCATCAACACCCTACTGTGCAATGCCCAAGAGATGCTTTACCGTAAGATATACGTACTGTGTACTATATAGACTAGAAAAGGAAAGGAATTTGTTGATATAAGGGAAAAATACACAAGGCATGAATGTATAAAAACTTCATTCTTTAAACTGGGAACTGTTTTTACTAATGAAACATAAATGCAACAGCCAATGGCTTTTTATTTCCTAGGAATCTTGTGTTACAGCCTTGAGTTTATTTTAAGAGCACGCCACCTTCTTAGAAGTGTCCGTGCTTCGAAGATGGCAGCAATGACAAAGTCCAAACCCAGCTATATATTTAACCAATCAATAATTTTACATGATGTACAAACCATGCATAATGAAAGAACACATGAATGGAAACAAAATATCCAATAAAAAATTTCTAAAGGGAAAAACTCACAGCATTCTTAATCTTGCTTGTGACATCAGCAGCCTTCACAGAAGCAATTCTTAAACACTGCATAATGACACTCTGCATGACACCCGCTCCTCCAGCTTTTTGAATCGCACAAACATCCCCATTTGTATTAAGTGTAGCAATCATTCTTCCACTCATAACAGCCTCTTCATTATGGGTTGGGTCTATTACCTAGGCAACACTAATTATATTAGAAAGCAAACCTAACATCTGGAACTGAATAATAAATGAATTTTCTTTCATAAGTAGAGACCGAAATACTTTTAGGAGTTAGTTTGCCTACCACAATGTTATCATTACCGAAAAACCCAAAGGTTACTGCTATGGGGAGATGATGTATTATCAAAGGAAGTGGCTCCCTCACCTGTCAAAAAGAAAAAAATGTTAAACCAGCTATACGTTAAAGATGTATAGGGAAGAACAATTCGTGATAGGTACCAAAATGATTTAATAGCCCACTAGGAGAGAGAGAGAGACATCTTGTGTAATTACTTCATTGCAAATATTTTTAATCATTAATAACAGCATTACATGGACTAAAGCTACACCAAACATTCTAGCATAGATTCTCAACATAAAATAAAATAAAAAGCATAAGCAATCTCAATAAGCTACACCAAACAAACTCAATTAAGACTCAAATCAATAACAAAATTAGTTACACTGCAGTGAAATCAACTAAAATAATCAAGCTTTAGTAACATTGCCCCTTATAGGCCATAGACATACACTCCAAATTGTGTCTACAGCCAAGTTGCAGCCTTACAAAACCAGGGTGGGAGATCCTGAATGTTTGAATTTTTAACTGCTCTATTGATTTATCAGAAAATCAATCAATCAATTACAGTTACATGAAAAGATTAGTTGCACAGGTATAAAGAGACATAGAATATATTTTGGGACTACAATAAAGACTTGCTGAATTTGTGAGACAAGCAAGTTTCTTAGGTAATTGAAACATCACATTGTGGGCCTAAAATCAGAACATTCTTACATATGTTTACAGTTATCATTTAAAAAACTAAGGTTGAATGTTTACAACATCAAGTACATTGAAATCTTATTTCTAAAAAGAACATAAATAAGTGAAGCAGCGGACCTCAGGTTGATGAATTATCACTTCCTGACCATCTTCTCCACCTAATGTACATTCAGGCCGCCGGAATGTCATGAGAGCAGCCAAAGCAGCAATATTGGCAGTATCAACAAGATTTCTATTTTCATGATCAAGAAAGAGGAAAAGATTGTCACGCTGACATAAAGTCAAAAAAAATAGAAGATATTGACTTGGATTTACAAATATATTACAATTTACCCCCCGTTGTCTAGAATGTGAAGATCAAGGCGAATGGCCCACACTAGCTTCCCAGCAATAACACAAAGTGATTCCATGTCTACAGCTCGACTTTCTCTGCAAGATATTTCATTTCAATACAAAACCCTACCAAATATGTTTACAATAGGCATAATAGGAAGTCATTACTTAAAAGCAAGTTTTGCATTCATATGTTATTAACTACTAACTAGTGAATTTAAAACTATAAAATAAAAATTTACAATTTTCAAGCAATTTATGGTTGTGATTCTTTACAAATTGTAAGAATCAACGAGAAAAAAGAAAGAAAGAAAAGATCTTGAGCATATTCAAAATAACATGATTTCATTGGATTATTATTTTATTTTTTTGGGTTTGATCAACAACAAAGCATGATTTCATCATAATGAACAAGAACATGCACTGAAATTCCGAAATTTTGGGATCTTTCATGATTGCCAAATGCTTTCATAAGCTCCCGTGTCAAAACTATTTGGAGAAAAAGGCTTTAAGAGCTTAGTCACACAAAAAAAATAACTAAATAAATAGAATTACACTTGAGCATGGCCCATTCTGTTTCTGAAAAATTAAATATGTATACAAAGATAATAAAAATAAAAAACACCTCAAACCACGGTCTATTATACGTCCCAACTCCACAGCAGCTTCTCCAGGACGACCTGCTTCAAAGGAAGGATCAGCCATTGGAGAGAACTCGGTGAATATTGAAAGGGACCCTTCATTTGGCCTATCTCGATAAGGTTGAACTAGTTGGGAAGTTACAAAACCCATAACATGAGTCTGACCAAGCTGCACCTCTGATGAACCATCTTCCCTGCAAATTGTGGCATAATTTTAAGGCTATCCATTTGCACAATTGTCTCATTTCAACAAGAAAGAAGGGCAATGTCGAAACCACAATAGCAACAATACCAAATGCAACGATAATAATATAAAATTTAATCATCCAAGAACTCTAGGGTTTGATTTGATAAACAAAATAACATTATCCATCAAAGCAGCTAGGAGGATTTCACACATACACTGATTATTGAACAAAAGAACTGGGTCCTTAAACTAACCATTCAAAACATTTGGAAGAAGTAGCAGTTGACTAATTAAATCATTGGCAAATCTCTTCCCAAATTAATTGACATACACAAACAAAAGCATCTTAATCTCTAGAGGCTAAAACACAGCTGCACAGCTTTATAAATCTCCATTAACATAGACAGACTGCCACATTAACAATTCTTACCTGCCAAACTTGATAGTAAGCCGTCTATAATCAAATGGACGGCGACCATCAACTCTAAGGTCCGATAGTAAAGCAGTCTCGATGAATTTCTTCTCATTGACAGTCATCCGCCAGGTATTAGCCAATCTCTGCTCCATTTTTAGTTCTGCAAAAAGTAACCCCCAAACCAAACCAAACATATTCAACATATACGTACAACAATATACAATGCAAGCAAGCATGCATCCAATACAAATGTAAACAAACAATTTCCAAATAGTTCTACACGGCATCTCCAATCCTTGACTCATACCCTATATATCAAATTTATAAATTTGGCTAAAAATCGCCCTCCTTTATTCAAACTCGTACCAAATTGAATCAAATTTACAACTCTGTCATTACTGATGCGTTTAATCAAAGTTTAAAGGAAAGAACACAAAAATTCAAAATATTAGAGAGGGCGGGTTGGGTCAGGGACTCACTGACTCAGAGGAGGTGGTGGCGGGAAGTGGCGACGTAGGAGGAGATTGCAGTACCTGGAGTGGTGGCCGCCGAGTGCGCCGCTGCCGGAGAAACTTCGTCCGATAAGCTGTGTCGTTTACGAATTTCGAACGGAGTGAGAGGTGAGGCCCTGAAACCGAACGATTGAAGGTGAGAGGTGAGGGACTGAGAGAACCCTAACCCTAATGACAATATATATGTATATATATGGCCTTATAAACCGGCGGCGAGAGGTGAGGCCAATCGGCGGCGTGAGCAGGGAGAGGGGTAAGGGTAGGCGAGAGCCGCTGTCTCTATCGCTAATCTGATTTGAGAGAGTGTAAGCGAATTAGGTTTACACTACGTTTGGGAATTAGGAGAAAAAGAAATGAAATGAATACTTCAGTTATTTTTCTCTTATTTTTATTTGGATAACTAAGAAAGAACTAAAAGAAAATAAATGGTTGTAATTTTTTTTTCTTCCTGTTTAGTTAGATTTTATGAGAAAAAATAAATAAATTATTTTATGTTATATTGTGAAAATAACTTTTTTATATTTTGAGGATATGGGTGCCAATTATTTTATTTCTTTTATTTTTACATGTACAAAATTAATATTATGAAAATATAAGGCTGTGTTTGGTTGTGAATTCAAAACGTAATTCCATAGGTGTGTTTCAGTATGCTGTTTGGCTGTGTGTTTGGAATCAACTTTTAAAACCTCTGCACAGAGCTCTGTATCTCAGCCGCATTTTTTGTGAAAATTTTGGCTAGGGGAAGACCGCCCGGACGTCCTTAGGGACATCCACCCGGACATCCTCCGCTGTACAGTTTTTTTTTTTTTTTGTAATTGATTTATGTAATTGGGAAAAATATTTTCTGAAATTTTTGTAATTTTTAATGTGCTTTAAAATAATTTTGAGTTGTATGTTTAGTTATGAGTTGTAAATTTTTGTATCACATATCAAATATCACATCAACAATTCCCCACTCAAATCAAACCTCTTTTCAAAAACTATTTTCAAAACTCTTTACCAAACAAATTTTCTACACTCAAATCATAATTCTACAACATACAAACTCAAAATACAACTCATACTCTCAAATCATATTTACAAAACACAACCAAACGCAGGCTAAGAATTTGTTGGTTTTTTTTCTTTCCTAATCTCTTTACTTTTGGAAAGATTGAAAATAAGGGTTATAAGATAAATAGGTTTCTCTCCATTTCTCTCTATTTATCTCTATTTAAGTTATTCAAACAAATAAAAAAAATACATATCTCTTCATTTATTTTATATCCCTCAAAATCACTCAATCCAAACATAGTAATTGCCAAGTGATTGGATGTGTGTGAGTGTGTGACGTGAAATGAATTGTTGAGTCGCTTTGAGCCCGGGTTGGCTTTTAAAACCGCCAACCATGCTGATCCATTCAACCCGTCCCACCAAGCTGTATTATTGTGTTTGGTTTTGGTGGAGGGATTGAAAAAGAGATTTGAAAAAGAAAATAAAATTGATAGGTGAAATATAAATAAAATATATCTAAATTTTATATAATTTCACATACTTTTTTCTTTCTTTTTTTAAATTTCTAAAATTTGTGTTTAGTTAGAAAATTTGAAAAAGAAAAGAAAATCAATTAATGAAATGTAAATAAAATATACCTAAATTTTATATAATTTTACACATTTTTCTCTTTTCATTTACAAATTCCTAAATCGCGTAAAAAATGCACAGTTCTAATGCAGTTATTAAAAACCTAAATTAAGCAAAAATCAATTCGGACACCCAATCAATTATAAAATCAATCACATAAATGAGATATAAAAATATCATCACGATATTTATAATTTATTAAATTTTATTATAATATTTTATATAAATTAAATTATAATAATAATAATGTACAAGTGAAGTAATTTGTGTCAAACTATATATTTCTTGATCGATTGGACAAATTGTTTTATATGTTTAGTTTAGTAATTGATTTTGTGTGCATGTGTAGAATTACTGAGATTATAAAATAATTATTTCTAATTAACGAGCAACCATTCTCTCCTCACAAAAATATTATGTTTACTGTGTATAGAAGTGTAGGAAAAATCGATGAAATTGAACCAACCATTCAAGATTGATAAAAATTTATGTTTTATTTTGATTTTGAAAACTTTTACATATAAACAAACTTAACCAACCAAAATATTATCCTATGATGCATGTCAAGTCTTCATTAAAAGAAAGCACAACCAAAATCAAGCACACCCTTCTCACAATCAATGTGCAAGATGATCCTAGAAAATAGTATCAAAGATCGATTGTCCAAGTGCAGAGCAATAAGCTAGTCCAAGAAACAACCATGAATACCAACCCAATATTGCAACATATTACATGATTTAGAAGAAACATCCTAAAAAACATCCGCTAAAGAGGTCACAGAAGGGAACCTCAGCAAACAGAATAATAATCATTCACCCAATCAATTACAAGTCAAAGTACCCAAAAAAAACTTGCCCAAACATCTTGTTTCTCATTCCAACATAAATCCACAAATCCTTGCATGATTAGAATTTTCTCCTAGGACTTCTTGAACGGTGTCCACGTGGTGATCTGCAATAATACAGACAAAAAAAGGTTGGTGCTTTATGTCTGGATGGAAGGACTCAAACCAATAAAAAATATAAGAAGATTATAAAAATGAATCTGCAAGTGAAAATAAGTACACCAATACACACTAATATTACAGCTTTGGTGACGTTTCAATCGCTTTACAGCTATCAGATTTCATGTCATAAAGGGCTCTCACTAGAGAAGTGAATCAAATGAAGTCACAGTGACAAGAAAAGATTCAAGTATTGCTATTTGCTATCTCTTACTTCTCTCTATGAGTTCCATGTGACAATAGCAAAGTACCCCATGGCATCTAATTATGCTCTTTCTAATACCTGTTTGTTTCAACATGAAATAATTAATATATGTTTGGTTTTTTGTTGATATGATGTGGTAAAAACAAATTACCTACTAAAATCTGGGAAAGAATTACCAACTTTGTCCCAATACAAGTCATTACCCACAACAAACATCAAAACCGTTAGCTCCCTCACAATGACAAAAGTATGTGCACACAATATGAAATTCTTGATACAAAATTCTATAATAATAAAAGGTATGTACCTATATAAATTTATATCTATATTAATGGTCCTCATAATACCTTTTAGGATTTGCCATGTTAGTGTCTCAATGTCAAGTAGTATATGTAACCTGTATCTGTGTTTGTGCTACGTAGAACCACATATCCCATGAATCGCACACAAGGGAAATGTGTGTGAATTGTTGTTTTCTTATGCATGCTCAAATCCACTAAACAAATAGGCTGTGAAAGAATAATTTATTCTATCCATTCAACAGGAGAGGATATGTACAAGTGCTTCCCTGTCCCACCTCATTCCCAGTAATACAAGTCAAACCTAAAAATAAAATTGTTTTTTCCCCTTCATTGTATTCGTTGTCCTGAGAATCCAACCATTCATTCACAGAGATTTTCCATCATAGATTTCAAGTACTTATATTGATAAGCACAAAGATTTAGCAAGGAACATACCTCCTCCTCATATTCCTCCTTTTAAAGGGCCCCTTGCTGAATGCCCAATCAACGTTGATGGTTTGAGTGAGCAATTCGGTTCCATCCATTTCATTTATGGCTTTCTGTGATTCTTCAAAGTTCTCATATTCAATTAGTGCATACCCCTGTAGAACAATATTGCATGGTGAGCAATTCAATAAAACAACAATTTAGCACAAACCTTACTTATTGATTTTTAATTTTATTTAGAAAAATTCTAGTTTTGGGTAGGCAAACTTCAAACCCACAACCTATCATACTACCAAAACAGCCCTTTACCACATGAGTAAAGCCCCATAGCAACTTGTACTGCAAAATACAAGGGAGTAGCCAAAAAAATTGAAACACATCGTCAAATTATACCAAACAACATTCAACTTTTGCAAATCAGCAGTCTTCAAAAAGATGAAAATTAGCTCTGACCCATGAGTTCCTTGACTACTAAATATGTTTCACATGGGAACTACTGATCAAAATATGTCTACGCTAGTAGTAGTAGATAACTAGCCATGTTTTGATAGCATTAACTTTTAAAATAAGCATGGCACAAGATACAATGCCCTTTCCATCATCTTTTCCCAACCAATATACAAATGTGTCAAATTTTCAAAGTTCAAATAACCGCATCGCATTTACATGGATTCGAGTACGGGTGTCAAGCGCGGACATATTCAAGAATATGGAACATGTTGTTACATGATGTTTACAAAATGAATATAGAACTTTATGCATAAATTTATACTAAACTATTACTTGAGCGCATTTCTTGGATACATGTCTAACTAAACATGTAGGACACAATCATTTATCCAAAAAAAAAAAAAAAACATGTAGGACATAATCACACAAATCTCATATCCTAAATTGAGTGTCAAATGGTACTTCACAAATTCAAAGGAATCTAAGTAATACAAAAGGCGTCTCAAATTCTCATGTCATTTGAACTTCTTGACTACAGAGCACAAACACACCTCCTTCCTATTATGATGCCATATCCATGTCCGACATAATATTGACAATCTGATACTCATCAGATGCACAGAGCCACATGTTGAACATGCATTCATGCGTGTACTATTTTCAAATATATACATGTGACTAGGTCATGCACCAAGGATGAAGTCTGAATTTTCAATTTTGTACAACAGTATCAACTAAAATAACTACTAATAATTAACAAGTTAACATAGTTGCTACTTGCAAATAAGGGAATAGTAAACTAATCTTAAATTTAAAGAACAGATGTAAATGAATAAAATAGGATCTTTAAAGGGATAATAGGCCTGACTAACATACGACTTTTAGTTTATAAGAAATTGCTTTTAGGAGTAATCGAAAAATGCTGAAGCATCAAAGAACAAAAGGTAGCTCACTTCAGCATAAAACCAAATCATGAAATGTTTCAAGGAAGGATACTTCTTTTTTATCAGCAATAATAAAATTTTATTGAAAATAAAAGAAGAGGCTTACGAAGAAGTTCTACGAAGAAAGTAGTCCTCCAAATTTAAAAAAAAAAATAATGAAAACAAAATTACTACTTTCCAATCTCTAGAATTGAAAAGCAAAAGAACCCCTTTTAAGAGAGATAGCACTAAAACCCAAAAAAACATAAATAACAATGATACAAATTATAAAATACCATTTTACATCAATAACTATCAACTACAATATCACATCCACACATTACATAATTATGCGAGAATGAATGCATAACTTTATTCTTGTTACCCATTCTCAAAAAGCATTTGTCTAACCTTAACAAATCCAGTTCGACGATCAAGATTCAAATGCAAATTCCTAAGCTCCCCAAATTCGCCAAATGCATTCTGCAAATCATCTTCTTGTGCCTCTTCATGAACTCCAGTGACCAGAATAATCCATCCTTCAATGGCTGTAAAAATTCACCCACATTAGGACCACTATGTGGATTTTAAAACTTCTCTGTAAATATCAACACAAAAACTAAATCATAGAAAGCTATCTAGCTTTTACATACAGTACATTATGTGATAATACACATGCAAAGAACTGATCCCCCTGACCTTCAACTTTAAAATATATATACATATATATTCAATCTTAAAATTTATATTAAAAAATAACTATAATACAATAATAGACATAAGCATAAACCAAATCAAACAAAACTAAACTTTACTTTGTGTCTTAATCAAATGGGTCAGCTACTTGAATCTTTTTTTGCTAGTAAGCTCTATCAAGGGTTACATAATCAATTAAATTGTATAAATTTATATTTTATTCACCACCACGTCACGTAACATCTCTATTTACAGTGATCATATCACTTTTCCTAACAGTTGCACTTATAGGTGTTCATTATGCATGACCGAACCATCTAAAACCATCTAAACATATTCTCTCTCAACTTATGATTTGATTTCTACCATTTTCCCAATATATACATTTCTAATTCTATATTTTTCTAGTCTTACCACACATTCATCTAAACATGAATAGTTATTCTATAAAATTTTCTAGAATTCACCAATCACATAATATCACAAATGAAGTTACTCCAAATATATATATATATATATATATGGATATTACATTAATAAAATTAAACCAAAAAAACAAAAACTGAACTACAGAGAGAGGGGGAGAGAGAACAGACATCGTTCAGGACCAGGGCCGCCATCGGAGTTGAGAGAGTCGAAGCGACCAGCCAAGCGGTTGTTGCGATCGGCATCGGACTCTTCTTGGAAACCACGGCCTTTGGTCTTCTTGGGTGCCAGCGGCGAAGGCGGAAGAGCCGCTGGTGATGGTGGACTTGAGCTTTGGGAGAGGAGCCCTAGGCGACGCAGCGTCGACGTCAACAGTGCCGTCCTCGTCCATGAGATCGTCGTCCTCCGGCTCGAAGTCCACTGCTTCTACATCGGCGTTCGCCATTCTCTCTCTCTCTCTCTCTCTCTCTCTCTCTCTCGGGTAAGGGTTTCTGCGCTCCGAGGGTTTGGATTCGCTTTTACGGATCGGTTTATTAGGGGTAGAACTTTATTTATTTTTGTTCCAAAAAGAAAAAAAAAATTATCTAGTTATTTTAATTTTCATTTTTTAAAATAAATAATAAAAAACTCAAAATTTTAACCTTATAATAAAATAAATCATTAAATTTTTATTTTATTAATTTAAACCTTATTTTTTAAATTTAATTTTCATATATACTATCTACCTATTTTTGTTAAATAAAATGACAAAAAATAATATTTTAATTATTAAATTTAACAAAAAATTATATTTTAGACATTTTATATACACTTACATTAAATTTAATGATTACGATATTATTTTTTGTCGATTTTATTTAACAAAAATGGACTGATAATTTAAATTGAAAATAAATAAAAAAATAAATTTTAAATGGATAAAATTACAAACTCACGGTTTATTTTTTACAATTATCAAACTCTTCATTTTTTTATTTTGATTAAATTACACTTTGGCTCTTAAAGATTTTTTTCATGCAAATTTATTTATTTATTTTAATTTTAGATAAATTATAATTTACCCCTTCTATATTTCATCATTTTCTCATTAGTCTTTAAAAAAAAAATTTCTCACTTTAACCTTGAATATTTTACCTTTTCCCAATTTTATTATAAATCTAATTTATGTTTAAAATTATACATAAAAATTTATTATTATATTAAAATTTGGATTGTGTCATATGTAAATTATATATAATAAAAAATTTATGACATGTGACTGTCAACTAATCATTTTTTTTTTTTTTGGGGGGGGGTTATAATTTTGAACATAAATTTGATTTACGAGTAAATTAGAAGGAAAAAAAAAAAACACTTGAAAATATAAAGGGTTAAAGTAGACCAAAAAAATAAATAAATTAAGGGTTAAAATGAAAAATGGCCAAATATAAAGATGACTAAGTGTAATTTACCCTTAAGTTTTTATAAATAACTTGCACTTTTCATTTTCAAATTTAATTAAAATAATTAAGTGTTTATAATTTAATTTATATTTTATGGCAAATTACACTAACAGTTTTTGTAGCCTGAAATTTGTGTCACTTTGGTCTATAATTTTTCAATTCCTAAATTTTGAATCCCGTTTCAAATAAAAACAATTGAATACACTATTGCTCCATTTCAAGGACAAAATCGTTAATTTGATAAAATATAAACTAGTTTGACAAAAATAAATTTCAAATTTTTTTGTAATTTTTAAAATTTTACATTTTTAGGTATGTGTTTTGATGATGATCATGTAATGAGTGACTATTTTTATTGATATTTTTTGATGTTATCATGTAATATATGGTTATATTTATTGTTAAAATATATATTTGTTATGGTTATCATGTAATGGATAGTTATTAAGCTCTTAATGTGTAATTGATATGTTTAATATATGAAATGTTTTTAATTTTGAATTTTTTTATTTAATGGATTGGTTTAATAATTATATTAAAGTTATCACCATATTTGACTTTTAAAAAAATAAAAGCTAATTTAATGAAAAATATATGTATATATTTATAAAATATTTTAAAATTTATTAATACCATTCCAAAACATAAAATTATATAAAAATTGTATTTTTTTATTTTTTTCATCAATTTAATTTTTTATTTATTAGAAAAAAAATTCAAAATATATTCTAAAAACTAAACTAAACAGAACTTTATAACCAAGAAAGTTTCAATATTATTCATTCAAAAAAGGTCATTAAATTTCAAACAACATACAAATTAATCGATACAAAATAAATTATATAACAACTTTATCTTTAAAATATTATTTAAAATAAAATTTAAAATCAAATATATTATAATTGAAAAGTTAAAAACTAAAGGAATACAATTTAATTCGCCTATATTCTAATATTACCTCCTTATCACACAATGTCCAAAGAGGGAGGCAGGCCGCGGGGTGGGTGTTGTGAGGAATTGGACAATGCTATGCCTCCGAAACGGCGCAGTTTCGTGAATATCTTCAAACTAGTCACGTCTACGTCCGTATGCCAATTTACGTTGCTTTCGGCAAAGTTACATGAATCAATTAATTTACATGTTAGTGTATTAATAGATGATGTAACATAATTTATAATTTTAAATATTTATAACTTGTATAATAAATATAGTCAATATAATATAATTAATATACTAATATACACCGTTTGGCAAAACAAGTATGCTGACTTTCATTTGCTACCGATCATTAACCCAGATCAGCCATAAATTATGTGATTACTATTTGAAAATAACATTAATCAATATAGAAAAATGACGTAATTGTGGCAATTTTGAAAATATAAACCATCCATTTTGATGAGTCTTTATTTTTAAAATTTTAAAATCAAAGTTTCTCACAAAATTATGTATTGATTTTATGTATAATTTTTATATTTCTATATTATTGTGGGGACGTAATTTCTGAATGACAAACATGTGGCCGAGGTGACACGTGTCATGGACATGATGCCGAGGTAATCTCAGATAGGCCGAGGTTATCTGCGAGAATACTGGAATCCGAGATAAGCGGATAAGGGACAAGAGTCCTAGATTGGGAGAGGACTTTAGTTTGGGTAAGGATAAGACTCTTAGAGAGTTTATCCCAATCCTACTGGGAATCCAAGATTAGCAGTAATCCAGAATCTATTGGAGTTAGGCTTCTATTGGGATTAGGTCAGTGTTGGCTATAAAAGAGAGGCACCCTCATGGGTCTAAGATACGTTTTTGATATTTTGAATAGTGAGTTAAGCACTTTCGCTATCTTTGAGAGATAACTGACTTGATCGTCGGAGTGCCCCCGGGTGGACGAACCACCGCCGGAATCTCTTTTTTCTATGACAGGTCGTTCGGGTTTAATCTATTCTGCCGGTGCTCTTCAGCTAAGTACTAATTTGGCAATGTGGTTAGAAATTGACCCACACAATTTGGCGCCGTCTATGGGAAAGAAAGGAGAATAGATGGCCAATAACGAACAGAAAGAGAAGGTTGGGGACGACACTCCTACTGGGAGTGGGAAACCTGTTGACCTTGACGTCGAAGAAGACAACTGCAACAAAGAGACTCGTGATAAGAATCACGAAGAAAAGGACATCGGCTAGGAGGGCGACACGTCAAAGAAATCAGGCCGAAGCGGGTATTATAATGAAGACGACCTCCAGGTGTGGAAAGAAAGATGCCTGCGGAGGGATGACAAGATGAAGGGAATGGCGAACAAATTGGCGGACCTGTAAACGGTCGTCAATTTTATGATGCAGAACAATGTCATGCAGCTACCATTCCCGTTACAAGATACGCCGATTCTAGCAGCCAAGAAAGATGCCTGAAAATATGGACAGAAAACAGTCCCTACAGTCTCCCAGCACACCAGGACTGAAAAACACTCTCATCGGCCTTCAAAAGAGGTTGGGCGAGGAGAGTCAAGAAGGGGAGATTCTAGGAGGACGCATCGCACCAAGAAAGCTGACCCCAAAGAACATCGGCATGTTCAAGGGCAGAAGCTGTGCTTCGACGCAACTAATGGAGAAAGGTCCAAGGCGACTCATAATGAAACTGGGAGTAATGCACCAAAAAAGCTGAAATCCGTCGATAGCCGAGCTCTTGGACGGACCAAGTAGGACCTAAGGGATTACCTCCAGAGGAAGCAACAAGATGTCGAGGTAACTTCCCCTGTCAAGTCGAAAACACCGTTCTCGGTAGAATTAGACAAATTCGAAGCCCCGAAGAGGTTTAACATGCCGAGGTTCCAGATATACGACGGTAAGTCGAACCCCAACTTTCACGTCGGTTTGTACTTGAACTCGATGTCATTATACAGTGGGAACGAGCCGTTGCTTTGCAAAGTGTTCCCCTCATCCTTCAGGGAAATTGCACTAGACTGGTTTCATAAGTTGCCGAAATGAACTATGAAAACCTGGAAAGGCCTGGCCGCGATGTTTGTGGCCAGGTTCGTGACAAACAAACTACAGCCATTAAGGGTAGACGCCCTGAAGGCCTTGAGAATTGGCGATGACGAAAGCCTTAGGGCCTATGCCAAAAGGTATTATAAGGTATTCAACCGAATACCAGGGTGCAACCAAGAGGTGGCGGTCGTATCGTTTAAGAACGGCCTAAAAGATGATTGCCTACTCCGAAAATCACTAGCAAAGACATTGCCAAAAAGCATGGAGGAACTTATGGCCAGGATAGAAAAGTATGCCAAGGTCGAGGAAGACACGTCGGGGACAAAGACGCCAAAACCAGAGAAGAAAAATGGCTTGCCAAAGCGAGGCCGAGGTGATGGTGGATACAACAAACCAGAGATAGGATTAAGGGCTACACAAGCAGTCACAACCGTATTTTGAATCCCGGTTTACAAAGTCTTGGAGAAAATCCGAAATCAACCCTATGACAGAGCATCAACAAAGGTACCAGGCAAATTTATGGGAAGAAGCCTTGGCAAGCACTGTGCTTACCACAATGAAGCTGGACATCTGACTCAGGTGCAGAGCCCTGAAGACACATCTGGAAGACCTGGTAAGACAGGGCCATTTAAGGGACCTGGTAGATGAGGCTAGGACAAAGGAAGAGTAGGCAAGACTGCCCCAAGCACCGATAGCACCACCCCCACCAACACCACAACCACAGGCAGGCGGACCTCGAGTGATCAATGTGATTCACTCGAAGGTGAATGAGAATGAGATAAAAGGGGAAACCCAGAAGGTAAAACACCTACAACATGTGTATCAGGTTGAGAAGAAGAGACCTAGGGCAGACGAGAGCCAGGGACCAGTGGTGTCTTTTACTAAGGAAGACCTGGAGATGGTGCAGCATCCATACAACGATGTCTTGGTAATATCCTTCCAGATTGGAGAGTGCCAAGTGAAGCGCATCTTAGTTGACCAGGGCAACTTTTGTGATATCATGTATGTCAGGTGTTACAAGGAGCTTGGCCTTCACCAAGATGATATGGACCAGTCAAATGGCCCAATGGTTGGGTTCAATGGAACGCCGACGTGGCCCCTAGAAGCAACGAGATTGGAGGTGCAGGCTGTAACAACTCAGATTTTTAATTATTCTGTAAAATTTATACTAATATTATTTAATCACAGTTAGAAAAATATATAATTTATTATATATTATTATGTGTAATTTTGTAAAATAATATAATTATTAAGAGTTTAAGAGTCAAAATATAAATAAATAACTAAGTTAAGGATAAACTTGAATTAAAGAGTTATTAATGGGGGAGGGGACACCTGGCAGCCGCGTGGCTTGGTACCCACGGCTGCCATTCTATATAAGGGAGCAAAGATCAAAAAAAGAAGATCAGGAAAAAAAGAAAGAAAAAGAAGAGAAATGAGAGAAAGAAAAGAGAGAAAAAAATAATAGAACCTGAAAGGGTCTTTGGTGGTGGAAAGAAAGAGTGAGGTATTAAAATTAAGGTGAGTTATATTATACTTTGAGTTACCAAAATGTATTTTACTTATGTTTGACTTACCATATTTATTTTATACAAGTTATGTTTTATAAATTATTATAAACTATATTATTATTTCAGTTACGTGGTTTAATTTCTGAACCCTATTTGCTTAAAAGGAGACCCATGGATATGTCTATTTAAATTTTAAGAATATTTGACAATAACCTTATATACAATTATGTTTTGTAAGTATCACCACGGGAGTCTCACGCCTTGGGGACTTAAATAACCATTAGCCCTCTGATTAGTCACTTTGTGACCCTCTGTCTGTCATGGATCCATTGACCCCCTGAATTTCTGGTGTGGAGCAAAGTGCTGTATGGAACTAAGTGCTACACTATGGTGGGAGCCACCTCTAAAGTTCGTACGAGCCACCTCTTGAGTCCATACATTTGTCCGGTTCTGTATCGTGGTTATGACTTCTGGTGTGGAGCAAAGTGCTATACGGAACTAAAATTTGGTTTGGGATGTTCTAAAAAAGTGCACTTTTTGACTTATTGGCTTATATAGGTTGGGTTTGATGTGATGTGTTAGAGAGGTGATATGATTTAAATAAGATGATGTGACTTAAATAGGATTGTGACTTTTTGACTTTTTGTATTATTTAGTGGATGCCAAACTTGGCCTAAGTGTTACACTATGGTGGGAGCCACCTCTAGAGTTCGTATGAGTCATCTCTTGAGTCCATACATCTGTTCTGTTCCGTTCTGTACCGTGGTTATGATTATGTATATGATTTCCGTATTTGATCTCTGTATTATATTATGCATTTTCATATCAAGCTCTGTTTAGCCAATAATTATCCATGGTGAATTTTATGCCCTTATACTCTTAGTATAATATGTCTCACTCTGCCATGTGCTTATAGTTGTTTACCACTTTCAGGTGATATGTCAAGGCCAGCGCGTGGGGTAGGCACGAAGCACTTTGTAGAGATAATTCAGCTCTGACAAGTTAATTGAATAGAAGCTCCAATGATTATTTTGGTACCCTAGTACTTAAATATTATTTCCGCTCGCGTTTATTTATTTGTTTAAGAATTGGCCGGAGGTAACCTCAGTTACTGGCCATCACGATATTTAACCCTTGGGTGCGGGGAGCGGGTCGTGACACAGGCTGGCACCAAGAAGATAAAAACAGAGTTCACCATAATCGACACCCCCTCCCCTTACAATGTTATCCTAGGAAGGCCATGGCTACATGCAATGGGGGATGTTCCCTTAACATTGCATCAGCTATTGCGGTTCCCAACAGAGCATGGAATAGAGGAGGTCAGAGGGGATCAGTTGTAGGCAAAGAATTGTTCCATGGCGGCAATGAAATCTACTTGCAACATACGAGAAGTAGAAACAGCAGAGATCGAAGACGAGAATGTAGAAGTCCTAGAGGACGTCGGCAAAGAGCCAACCGAGAAGAGTGAGGAAACCCTGAAGAAAATCCTTGTCCAGCAAGGGGACGAATAACGCTTCTTCCTTCTCAGCTCAAGCTTGGCCGAGGAAGAGAAAAAAGAGCTAGAGGCATTCCTGAGAGCAAATATGGAGGTATTTACATGGACACCATACGAGATGCCTGGCATTGATCCCGAGGTCACTTGCCATAGACTAAATGTGGACAGGTTGGCCAAACCTGTCATCTAGCGAGCAATGAGGCCGACATTAATGCATATTGAGGCAGTAAAAGAGGAAGTGGACAGGCTTCTGGAGGCCAGAGCCATTCAAGAGGTGAATTACCCAACATGGTTATCAAACACAGTGGTTGTGAAGAAAAAGAATGGTAAGTGGAGGGTCTGTGTGGACTTTACCAACCTAAACAAGGCTTGTCCCAAAGACAGTTTCTCATTACCCAAGATTGACCAATTGGTGGATGCCACTTCAGGATATGGAAGGATGAGCTTCCTAGATGCCTACAGGGGGGTGCCATCAGATAGCCATGTACCCCCCAGATAAGGAGAAGACTGCATTTATCACCCCAAAAGGGCTGTATTGCTACAGAGGGATGCTTTTTGGATTGAAAAATGTATGAGCAACTTACCAGAGATTGGTGACTAAAATGTTCAGACATCTAATTGGTAAAACTGTTGAGGTATACATAGATGACATGGTCGTGAAGACCAAAGAACCTGAGGATCATCTGGAAGACCTAAAGACAGTTTTTAACATCCTTAGAACATATTGGCTCCGACTCAATGCATCGAAGTGTGCATTTGGAGTTGGGTCTGGTAAGTTCTTGGGATACTTGGTAACTATAAGGGGCATTGAGGCAAGTCCAGATCAGATCAAAGCCATCTTAGAGCTGAAGAGCCCAACATCGGTAAAACAAGTGCAGATATTGACTGGAAGGGCTGCAACCCTGAATAGATTTATAAGCAGGAGCTTTGACAAGTGCAAACCTTTCTTCAGCTTAGTGAAGAAAGCCACAGAATTCTTGTGGACAGAAGAATGCGAAGCCGCCTTGGCCGACTTGAAGAAATATTTGACCACAGCTCCAGTTCTCTCAAATCCAATACTTGGAGAGGAGCTGTTCTTATACTTGGCAGTTTCAGAGCATGCAGTGAGTGCAGTAATAGTTAGAGAAAAAAAAGGAGAGAAAATGGCGGTTTACTACGTAAGTAAAACCCTGGCAGATGCAGAGACCAGATACCTACCCTTGCAGAAGTTAACACTGGCTTTAGTCATGGCTTCCAGGAAGCTGAACCACTACTTGTGGTGTTAACTGAACATCCTTTGAGGTCCCTGTTGCAACAGGGAGATCTAACAGGCAGAATAGCCAGGTGGGCAGTGGCCTTGGGCCAATATGACTTGGAATTCAAAACCAGAACAGCAATCAAAGGCCAAGTCTTGGCCGACTTCGTAGCTGAGTTCACACTAGAAGTCGCCATACATCAGGCTCCATTGAGCCGAGGTATACAGTATCCAAATGAGCAAGGAAGAACCCAGCAAGAGACAGCAGAACAAAAGAAGGAATAAAAACTCAGGCCCTACAGCATTTACATCGGTGACTCCTTCCGGTTGTTTGTTAATTGGAGTTCAAACCGACAAGGAGCGGGGGCAGGAGTAGCACTAGTATCGTCAGATGGGCAGATACTAGAACAATCCATTCGTTTGGGGTTTAAAGCCTTAAACAATGAAGCAGAATATGAAGCACTAATCGCAGGATTAAAACTGACAGTAGCAATAGAAGCTGACGAGGTAATAGTCTTCTCTGACTCCTAGCTTATAGTCAACCAGGCAACATGCGAATACACAGCCCGATATGAAAGGATGTCGGCCTATGCAAAGGAAGTGGATAGACTGGTAGCCTTATTTCAAAATTGTCGATTACAGCAGGTTAGCCGAGATGACAACAGCCATGCTGATGCTCTGGCCAACCTGGCTAGTGCAATGAAGCCTGGAGAGGCAAGAACGATAATGGTTGATTACTTGTCAGGTCCAAGCATAGAACCACTGAACATAAAGCGTAAAGCAATGTGTGTGGAGATGGGACCAAGTTGGATGGATACAATAATAGTATTCCTTAGAGATGGGAAGCTGCCAGATGACCGTAAAGAAGCGCACAAGATCATACTAAAGTCGGCAAGATTCAGTTTGACAACAAAAGGGCATCTCTACAAAAGTTCTTTTACTGGACCCCTTTCTGAGGTGTGTGCATCCTGTACAGGTTGAAGATTTTCTGTACGAGATACATGAAGGGGTATGTGGAAGCCACGTTAGGGGCAGGTATAGCGATCCCGGTTTTCCTTTCCTTTGTATATTGTATTTCGGACTTGGTTCCGTGGTTGTGTTGTTGTCTCATTCTCATTTCCTTCCCTTACTCTTTGTATTTGAGTCTTGGGCTGTGTTGGGCAGGTTTGAAATAGGTTGGTTGTGCTTGGGAACCATTGGTTGATGCCTAGAATTTGGCCTTTACGCTCGAGCGGGGCTTTTGACGCTCGAGCAGGACCTTCGTTGTTGCTTCTCCGCTCGAGCGGGAGTTTTGACGCTCGAGCATGACCCTTTGATTTTGTTTCTCCGCTCGAGCGGGAAGTTTGACGCTTGAGCGGGGACCATGTCTACAAAACTTCTGGAAGTGTACAATCGACGCTCGAGCGGCGATTTTGACGCTCGAGCATGAGTCTGTGTCTGACGCTCGAGCGGGGGTTTCCACGCTCGAGCGGGGCGATTGGTATATCACTTCGGGATTTCACTTTTTGGATCACTTTTCAACGTCCTTTCTCTCTCTTACTTTTCGAAAATCACCATTTGAGAGCACCTCACTCTAAAACCTTACCTTCTCTCTAGGGATTGATCTAGTATGAGTGATTCCTTACCCTTTGGCCTTTGTAAAAAGTGTGGGGATCGTTGAGGGTTACATTTTGATCCGAAAATCTTGGAGTTTGGAGCAATTTCGTTTTTCTTCATCTTCTTCCTTGGATTCTTCTCTTGAGGTAGGGATTCATACTCATTCTTATGTGCTTTAACATAGACCTTGAGTTATTTGTATAGATGGGTTGATTTGGAAAGTTAGGGTTTGAAATGTGTTATTTTCAAAAGAGGGGTTTTGTGTTTTTGACTCATATATATATATTTTGGGTCTTAAAAGAAGATTGTTGATGTTGTTGTTAACATTTGAGCCTTTGGGTCAATATTGAGAAAAAGGGAAAAAATGCCATGTTTGGGTATATTTGGGTCATTAGTGTAATTAATGACAATTGTTATGGAAATGTGAAATTGAGTTGGAAATAATGGAATTGGCGCATTATGAGTTAGAATGGTGGAGTTGGATTTATTAATCGCTCACTTTGAAAATGTTGAGATTTTATATCTGTTGAGGCATTTATTATCTGTTTAGAAATAACTGCTTTGGGCTATCGGTGGAGGATAGTCTTGATTGTTGTAGACAATGCATGATGATTAGGCAAACTAAAACTAATCAATTGAATATGTCATCGAATATGACGGTTGAAATAATACATTGAATTTATGTATTGATTGATTATGTATATGATATGTGTTTATATACATTGTATTGTGTGGGAGGAGATAGGGGATGTACTCCATGGTTTAGGGGAAGATAAGGGATAGACTCCTAAACCGGATGTTATGTGGGAGGAGATAGGGGATGGACTCCATTGATACAGCAAATACATGTATCTATTAAATTATTGATACAGCAAATTTGTGTATCATTTGTGACGTATGGAAGTGTTTTATGTGTTATTGATGCAGCGAATCTGTGTATCTATTGTGGCTTATGGAAGTGTTTTGATATGAGTTGTTATCTCATTTAAATTGTTGAAATGGAAGAGTTATTGATATGAGATATATTCTCATTTAAAGTATATGGCCAGGTTCTGAACTAGGATTATGAATTGAGAAATTGGATAAGTATGGAAAATGGAATGAAACATGGACATAATGGTCATGTAATTGAAATGGATTGTGAATTGATTTATGTGAGTTAAACATTTATCAAATGCTAATGTTTTAGTTAATGCTCATATTATGTTTAGCATATCTCTACTGAGCGTTGGTTCACTCTATATGGGACATCATTTTCAGGTACAGGTAGTATGCCACCTCCAAGGGCATAGCTTGGGAAGCTTAAGGCTATTGGACTCTTTTGTTATTTTGGTTGTATTACATGTATATCAAGCCAAGGGCTTATTCTGTATAGAGTTAGCACTCTCTTTTGTAACCAAGTGTTGACTTGGAAAGTTGTAAGCCTATAGGGCATTTACTTTTGTTGTCAACATGTAACACATTTTGTAATGAATACTCTGATGATATGTAACTATGTTTTATTCTTTTATATCTAAGCATGTCAAGAATGTATGATTTTTTTGGGTTTATTTTGAGGGCGTTACAGCAGGTCACTTGCTCATAGGGCCATTGCTCAAGGGTCTGGTGGCCCTACATGCAGAAAGATGCTGAAGCCTATGTCAAGAAATGTGAGAAGTGCCAGAGGTTCGCACCTTTGATACATCAACCAGCAGCAGACTTGAACCCAGTGTCCAGTCCTTGGCCATTTGCCCAATGGAGCATGGGTCTTGTTGGAAAACTGCCCCAAGCAACTGGACAAAGGAAGTACATGCTGGTAGCAACAGATTACTTCACCAAGTGGATAGAAGCTGAACCCCTTTGCAAAGATTCGGGACGTTGATGTAAAGAACTTCATCTAGAAGAACATCATCACCAGGTTTGGGATCCCAAGAGCAATAATAACTGACAATGGTAGATAGTTTGACATTAAACTAATCAAGAGTTTCTATGCAAAGTACAAAATCAAGAACTATTACTCTACCCCAAGCTTTCTCCAGAGTAATGGTCAAGCAGAAGCCTCCAATAAGGTTATATTAGATGGGATCAAGAAAAGGCTGCAAGCAGCAAAGGGAAAGTTAGTGGATGAGTTGCCCAGTGTACTTTAGGCATATCGGACTACGCCGAGAATATCAACTGGGGAGTCCCCATTTGCTATGGCTTATGGCACAGAAGCAGTCATTCCACTGGAGGTCGGCATCCTAGGGATCAGAACCCAGAGAGTAGAAAATGAGACCAATGAGGCATTCTTGGCCCGAGATCTGGACTTGTTAGAAGAAAGAAGGGAAAAAGCAGCAATTCAGCTGGGGGCATATCAACAGCAGCTTGCCAGGGCTTATAATAAGAAGGTCAACCCAAGAGAGTTCCAAGTTGGTAACCTCGTCCTAAGAAAGGTTGTCGGCAACATGAAGGATCCCAGAGAGAGGCAAGCTTGGCCCGAATTGGGAGGCCCCTATAGAATCATTTCAGTCTTGGGCAACGGGGCATATCGGCTTGAGTATGACTGATAAGATCCTTGACGATGTCTCTAAGCGAAACATGACGAATAACTTAGACTTATTATATGACAGAGTTGAATTATACTTGCATATAATAGAGTTGAACTAAATTGGCGATGTTTCTGATTAAAATATGACGAATAACTTAGACTTATTATATGACAGAGTTGAATTATACTTGCATATAATAGAGTTGAACTAAGTTGGCGATGTTTCTAATTGAAACATGACGAATAACTTAGACTTATTATATGACAGAGTTTCTACTTACATATAATAGAGTTGAACTAAGTTGGCGATGTTTCTGATTGAAACATGACGAATAACTTAGACTTATTATATGGCAGAGTTTCTACTTGCATATAATAGAGTTGAACTAAGTTTAATTAACCTAAACTTGTCATATCGGCAAAATTAGACACAGATTGAAGCTAAGTGCATGTCAGTCAGATTAACAAAGAGGCCGAGGTTGATAACCTCGGCCAATCTTGGTTTGAATCTGACCTCGGTGACAAGGTCAAAGTCTTAATGAGAACCTAAGTGGAACTTAAGTTCACATTAGGGGGCAGAGGACTGGAGAATAATGCTTGGGAGTTAGTTTAACACTGTTGAAATTATGAGAAATATTTTCAAATGTTAGGTCAAAGCCAAGGCAAATTGTTTGTGGGTATAGCCGAAGTATTCCACACCGAGAAGATTATACAGTTAAGGTGTACGTTGAAGACATGTAAATGATTCTGAGTGTAGAAACATACAAGACAGTAAAAGGAAGACAAACATTCAATCACATTGAAAGAAGAAATTACAGAATACATTCAGATAAGGAAAAAATACACATCAGCCTGACATTAAAGAGTAATTGTTCAGATTACAAAAGTAGCACGTCGGCCAAAATAAAACTTACATTGTTTCAAAAGTAAGAAAAAGTACAAGAAGTAAAGAAACTAGACTATTCAACGTCATTAGCTGGTTGGGTTTGGGGCTCAGAGGACATTTGGGAACTTTTCTCAGCGACCTTCTCAGCCGCGAGCTCGGCGTCGATCTCTTTGAGAGTCTGGTCGAGGCTCTTCTCGGCCATAGGCGCGTCCGATGTTGTCCTCTCAGGAGTGACATCTTTGGAGACCTCACTCTCCTCATCCTAAGACAAGTGCACGACTTGCTCATTCAGAGTAGGGGACTTAGCCCCAGCAGCTTCCTTCTTCTTCCTGACCAAAGCTTCCGCCTCGGACTCAGAATCATATTCGGATTGGCTTAGAGTAGGGGGGAATGGCAGGGGGAGGTCGCCAACATTCTTGAGGGGGGAGTTCTCGGGGACATCCAGCTTTTTGAAGGCAGCTATCCAACTAAGGATGAAACCCTTGTTGCATGCCTGTCTACCTTGTTTCTTGTAATCTTCTTTGACGTCGGCCGCCCCTCGGCGTACGCCTTCTCGTCTGCCGCCTTGATCTCGGCTTCTTTTGTGGCCAGGGCATCTTGAAGCTCTTTTTGGGCCTTGACTATCTTTGCCTCGGCCTCTTTCTTCTCGACTTCAAAGACTTTGGCAATGGCCTCAGCGGCCCCAGCCCTCTCATCGGCCTCATCCTTAGCTTTTTGGGCTTCCTCGGCCTGGTTTATTAAAGTCTTTATTTTGCCCTCAGCCTTGCTAAGGGACTTGGATAAGTTGGCAGCATTCCTGGTCTTGTTAGCCAACTCCTTCTTAATGCTGAAGGCTTGCATTGCAAAGGAGTGAGCATGCTGGATCGCCTAGAAGAAATGAAACGTAACAGAAGTTAGTAAAATTCTCTAAGTATGAAAAGACAGAAGTGGAGAGCACCAAGTGATGGAGGCTTACCTATATGGAGCGCTGCAACATCAAAGCAAAATTTTCGTACTTGCTCATTTTGGCGTTACGATTGAGATCTTCGGGAAGGAGCAAGGCGGTAGAGAGGGCAACGCTGACTTCAATGTCGTCGGCACTATCACCAGCCCTGACCGGCTTGTCCTCGATGGTGATTGGAGGGGCCCAAGGGGCGTCAGATTTCATAGACCTCGAGGCTGTAGCGGATTCAGACCTTGGCCTTTTTGACCGCGTTGACTCAGAGGGAGCAGCCTCGGCGGGCCTCTTCTCGGCGGCGGTGGCACTCTTTTCTGCCTTGGCAATTTTGGAGATCGGCAAGGTATCCTCAGAGTCAATCTAAGTCACCGTTGCCTTAGGCTGGGCCTTCTTCAGTCTTTTGGGCTTTGGCTTTAGTTGAGGCTGGGATTGTGATGGTTGAGCGTTGACAGTGTCGGGGATGTCGGCCAGAAGATCGTCTGTAATTGCTTTCTTGCGACCCATCTCGACAGTAATTGTAGTTCGGCGTCGGCGTTTGCGTTGAGATGGAGGGATCAAATATGGAGCCGAGGTTGATGGCTGCTCAGCTAGATTGGAAGTTGATCCCTGATCTAGTTGATGTGATGAAGTTGCTGGTGGAGTTGTGGCGGAATGAGGAGACTTGCTCTTCTTCTTCGGGATGTCGGGAAGAACCGACTTGTAGGTCGGGATATAGTTGAGTAACAAAGGAGCTCTCCGCCTCTGAACTAGCAGATCCAACAGCTTCTTGAGATCCTTGCTAGGGAAGAAGGACTTACGGAAGTCTTTTGGCGGCTGTGGAAAAGCTGCAAGAAAAACAAACGTTAGAATATAACGAAATAATAAAGTATTAAAGACTTGAAAAATAAGTGAGTGTAACACTTGGTTCTTACCATTACCCGCTATGAATACTATTCGGCTAAGAGGGTAGAGGTCAAACTCCCAGTTGCTCGAGACAATGAAATAATCGTCCCTGGGTCCCTTGTTGGAGTCTGGGAGGTCGGCAACAAGTTTGTATTCTGTGGACCTCGGTTTGAGGTAGTAGATGTAGCATTTTTTTAACTTAAAGCCACACATGGTATAACAGTACTGGATATCGGCAAGGGTAACCCTAGCGTTCTCTTTTTTGGCTAAGGCTATTATGCCATTGATAACTCGGTAAGAGTTAATGGCGAGCTGCATTGGGTTCAATTTGTAATAATGGAGGACTTCTCGGAAAAGGATGTTGAGAGGGAGCCTAAGCCCACATTCTATGAAAGCTGCAACTAGGAAAGGCAGGGAATCGACTGTGGGCATGATGGAGTCATCCTCCCCAACCAACCTGAGATGGACGTTGGTAGGAATGGAAAACTCCTGCCTGAAATATTCTAACTTGGTTAGGGTATTTACCCTATACCTCCACATACCCATGATGTCGGCTTTGGAGAAGGTGTTGGATTTCAGAAGGAAGTGTCTTGTGAGGGCTTGAAGGACCTTGGCTAAAACCTAAATGTGTGCTCGGGTAAGAATTTGTGAGTATCTAAGAGGAATTCATTTCAGTTTTCCCTAAGATTCGTGAGTTCTACGACATATCCCAAACCTAAGTCTAGGTAAACAAAGATTGAAGGCAAGAATCTGGAAAAGACACAGAAAACAGAAACAAGAGCGAAGATTCAGAATCAGGCATAGTGATGCACTATCAAGAACACAGTGACAAAGTGTGTACAAGAGTGTGAGGCCAAGAACAGTGGCAAAAATGAACAAATGGGTAAATAGTGTGTGTATATTCAAGAAACGGATTGGGCAAAAGCAAAATCATAAAATAAACATGCCCTAATACATGATTGAGTTCATATACACAGTTATAAATGTAACAGAGTTCGAAGTAAGCCAAGAACTGAAATCAGGAGGAACAGTGGCTTACCAGAGAATGTAGGACCGATGTGGGGTTTGCCGAAGTCAGACAACAATAGCAAAAGCGACGAAACGGTGAAGACCTTGCCGGAGGAGGTGAACGGAGCTAGGTGCAGAGCTTGGAAAACTTTAAAGAGAACGGAAATGGCGATTTTTAGAGAGAGAAAGCTTGAAACACAGAAAGAAACGGTGGTATAAAGTGAAAAGACAGAGAGAGAGGCAAGTAATTTTGTTGAAATGCCGAATGACGGCAAAATGGCAATTATGGTGCTTAGGACGACGTGTTTGTCAGACGGCGCACGCAAGTGCGATGCGACTTGATGGCACGTGTCATACACGGCTCAGTGGGGGAGAGACGCGTGGCAGAAACGGTTGAAATACTGTGCGTGACAGCTCATACGCGTGTTGAAACTCTTGAAGTTCTTGATTTAATGAAGCAAAGACCTCGGCCTGAGGGACGATCTCGGCTGGGAAATTTGAACAAAATTGGGTGTTGGTTCTGAAGCATTGATGAAAACAGACTAAGTCTTGGTCGTATTGAGCCGATGAATGGTGACCTCGGAAATAAAAGACAAGGCAAGTTTAGCCGACGTGCTAAATGGAAGAAACGATATAGGTTCCATTACCTCAGGATGCCGAGGTAATAGAACGTAGGGGGTAGTTGTGGGGACGTAATTTCTGAATGACAAACACGTAGCCGAGGTGACACGTGTCCTGGACATGATGCCAAGGTAATCTCGGATAGACCGAGGTTATCTTCAAGAATATCGGAATCCGGGGTAAGTAGATAAGGGACAAGAGTCCTAGATTGGGAGAGGACTTCAGTTTGGGTAACGATAAGACTCTTAGAGAGTTTATCTCAATCTTACTAGAAGTCCAAGATTAGCAGTAATCCAGAATTCATTGGAGCTAGGCTTCTATTGGGATTAGGTCAGTGTTGACTATAAAAGAGAGGCACCCTCATGGGTCTAAGGTACACTTTTGATATTCTGAATAGTGAGTTAAGTACTTTCGCTATCTTTGAGAGATAACTGACTTGATCGTCGGAGTGCCCCCGGGTGGACGAACCACCGCCAGAATCTCTTCTTTCTGTGACAGGTCGTTCGGGTTTAATCTATTCTGCCGATACTCTTCAACTAAGTACTAGTTTGGCAGTGTGGTCAGAAATTAACCCACACAATTATTACTCATACTATATATATAATTGAATATAGTTGTGCCACGTATGCAAAAATATTATTCAAAATTTAAATATGTAAATAAAATTTATTTTGCATATAGCCTACAATACTCTAACTTCAACTCTACATCCTAGGTTTTACTTTCATAATAAATTTTGGTTATAATTTTTTAATTCAAATTTTTTGAAAATTAAATTTTTTATTTTTCGTATTTTTTTAATATTTTAACCAAATTGTTTATTTTTTAAACGTATCTAACTTAGATGTACTAATAAAATGAAATATTTATAATAAAAAAAAAACCAATAAATACATAGGAATACGAAAATATATTGATTTATATATTTTTTGTATTTAGTAAACTTTTAAAAGTTTTTTCACAAATATTATACTGTTTAAACGTATTTATGTTAGGTATATTTAAAATTTTTAAAAAATTCTTAAAATATTAAAAAAATTCAATAAATAAAAATATAAAAAACAAAAAACCCAATATTGAAAAGTGGATTCAAAATTTTGAAACCAAGTAAAGTGAATATTGCTATGTATACTTAAGAATCCAAACACAAAAAAACATATATATAAATAAATAATAATGATTGTTCGCAATTCAAAATTTTGTTCTTGTATAGTTGAGTCCACACTTATAAATGGAAAATGTTTTAGACCCCCTTTTGAAGAGACCCTTATCACCCCCACAGTGATGTGGATCAATGATGTATTTGTATTATTTTTTCCCCTTTCTCTTTCTTACTTTGACCAATCATAAGTGAGTGAGAATTGTGAAAGTGATGTTTTGTAGAGGTCTAATCATTACTGCTTATGAATATAAATCTCGCACTCATTTTTTTTTTGGGGGGGGGGGGATAGTTTTATGTGTATAGATTATTAGTCCATAGTATAATTGGATATATAATGTAATTAGAAGACTTATTTATATTATATGTAGTATATTAAAAAATATATAATTGTATTATATACCCAACTATATTGAATTAATCTGAATTTACCCAAATATCTAATTACATTATTTAAAGAATTAAAACCATGAAATGGATTTGGCATTAGTATAAAATAGAGGTTATTTGTTTAAACAAGGTTAGGGCTGTAAACGAGTTGAATAGAACCGAGTCGAGTTTTGCTAAGCTCAAACTTGGTTTGTTTATTTAGCAAGCTCGTTTATTGAGCTTAAGTTCAGCTCGATAAGTAATTGGATTCAAACTCGGATTGATAATATTTTTTAATATTATTTAAATAAAAATTATTATGTAATATATAAATAATGCATTTATTATATAATTTAAATAAAAATAAACGAGCTAACTCGAACTCAACTCGTTTACTTTACGGGTCGAGCTGAGCTGAGCTTAACCTATTTGTGAACAACTAGATTCATTTACAACTTTAAAGAAGGTAAAAAACAAAAGATTTGGCCTAAGGGATGCAGACTTGACGGAATAATTGGAAAATATTTCTAAAGCTAATTAGAGGTGTAGCACCCATAGTGTCCATTACCTCGCAAACCCATCATATTCTCCTATTTTAATTAATAAATATCAAATTAAAGTATCACATGATATTATTTAAAATGAAAAATAAGGCCTTGTTTGGAGTACTTTAAAAAAGTTAAAAAGTCAAAAAGTCACTATCCTATTTAAGTCACATCATCTCTCTACCACATCACTTTAAACCCAACCCATACTCAACCTATATTTCACAAAAAATTAAAAAGTATACTTATTTGGATTATTCCAAACCACTCCTAAATTTCGCTACTTACAAAGAATGTCATCATTGTGTTTGAGAAAAAAAAAAAAGTTAATTACATGCATGGCATGCAATGCAATTATATACTTTCATCAAGTTGTCGGATAAGAAATTCGTTGATGAAGACATTCGCCTAGCTGTGATTTGAACCTGGCATACAATTTCATACAGAGATAGGGACAAATCAATCAAAAGAGTAAGGGTTAATTATACTTACTTCCCTTAAGATTTTAATAATTACAAAAATCTCTTATATAGTTTTAATAATTACAAAAATTTTCTTTACTTTTGAAATAATTATTAAGATTCTTTCACCGTTAATCTTTTATTAATTTATTTAATATAATACGTTGATGTTATGTATTATGAGTAAAAAATTCAAAGGTTGCCTTTATATATTCAAATAATAAATTTTACTTACCTCCTCTGAGATTTTACAACAAATTAATAAAGATCTATATATTATTTTAATAATATTGAACAAAATTATTAAATTCTATACAATATTTTTACAAAATTTAAATTGTGAAGACAAGCATATTTATAGTAGAATGACCAAAATTATCTTATCTAAAAAAAAAAAAAAAAACGCTAACAAATTGATCACCATCAAACCTTATCCTAACAATCCTTTATTTGAGAATTACAAAACAAAATATAAAAGATTTTTATTTTTTAAAAAGACACCAATTTTATGAATAACTATTTTGAAAGATAAGAGTTTGAATAAAAATGTAAAAATATGTATAGGTATTTTTTTTTTTTGGTATGAAAAATACGTATTTTGAGAAATTATCCCCCTCTTTCCATTTTCTTTATTTTATTTCTTTCATTTTTTTATTATTTATTATCTCATTCATTTTTTTCATAGTGTTACTGCAAGCTAATAGCAATACCATATAATTTATTATTATTATTATTATTTGTTCTTTTCTCTATGCTTTTTCTTCAAAATTTTCATTATTTTTTATTTTTATTTATATTTTTTTTTATCTTTCATCAATGTTAGTTAATATCACCCAATACCATAACAACTTACGAAATATGAAATTTTCTTTTGTTTTGTAAACATATTGATGTATTAAATTTTTTAAAGAAAAATAAACATAATAACATTTCGTATTTATAATAAAAAAATTGACTTATAAAAATTACCAAATGTTACCTCATAAATGTATAAAAAAATTATCATTTTTATCTTTTCACAACCCTATATTATTCTCAAATTTTAATTTTCATCTTTGAATTTTTCAGATTCCATTTGATGGAATTTAAAAAAAAAAAATGAGTCAATATTTATCACCTTAATAATAAAAATTTTAAAAATAAATATAAGGGAAGAAATATATAATCACGTTACAATAAATTAAAATTAGATGATAGGAAATGAAAGAAAAATAAATTATTTGAGAATAATAAACTACATTTGTCATTTCTTACATCTAATTAAAATAGAATTTTACTTGACGAAATAAATTATTTGAAAATAATAAAATACTCAAATAATTTGTTATTTATTACATCTAAAATCTATAACTCCATCTTTGTTTCTTTCATTTAAATTATTTTTATTAAATTAAATATCAAAATTAATTCAAATAAGAAACATGGATATATATTCTTTCTGGCTATATTAACTTTAATTCAAATTAGAAACTGCTTGGGAACAGGCTAATTTAGTAACTTTTTGGCTATTTGATTAAAATATGAGCTAAAAAAAACTAGTATGTTTAGGATGACTTTTTGACTTTTTACAAAAAGATATGCAAAAAGTAGAGAGAGAAGAGAATCTTTGACTTTTTAGTATGGGTTGTTGGCTTTTTGACTTTTTTAGTAACTTTTTGACTTTTTGGCTAAACCGGCCTGTTGCCAAACGAGGCCTTAATTTCATTAATGGTTTCTTTTTCTTTCTTTTTTTTTAAAATTTATAAAAGTTCAAAAACTTATAGTGGAAAAAAAAATACAAAGTCAAGGAAATACCAAAAAAAAAAAAAAGTGATAAATAAAATGATAATTTAATATATAGTTAAATTACACTTAAAGGGTATTATAGTGATTTGTACGATCAAATTAACACCATACGGGTTAAATTAACGGGAAGGGAAATTTTGACAATATCAAAAACAGTAAGGAAGGTTTATATAATTATCAAAACTACAGATGATGGGCCTATGGTCAGAAACTTCACGAGAGGTAACTGGAATTCATCCAAAGAATAATAATAAAACACAAATGCTATTGTTTTAGAATTTTCATCACATATGTTTTTTTAATAGGATGTATTGGCGCAGTGTAGATTAAGGCGTTGTTTGGGGTGTCCTAAATAAGTACACATTTTGTCTTTTTAGACTAAAAAATGGAGGTTGAAAATATGGATGTGTGGGTTAACTTTTTGACTTTTTATGGAAAAATGTGTAATAAAAAATTGTAAAAATTGATTTGTGGGGAAATATTCGACTTGGGAGTTGTGCAGCCGTAATTGTTGACTTTTGGTGAATAGTGTTAACTTTTTAACTTTTTGAATAATTTTTTAACTTTTTAACTTTTTGGCTATATGCCGGCCTAAATATGAAATGAATTAAAATAATAAATTGATATTTTCTTAAGTAAAAGTTATAAAATTATAATATTGCTAATGATAAAATCGTATAACCACTACAAGAAATGTCACTTTTAGCTACCAAAATATTGGTCGCCAAAAGTCCAAAATTTGGTCGCCGAACCCATTTAGCGACCAAAATATTTGGTCGCCAAGCTCGTCGCCTTTGCCCTGTCGGCGATAGTATTGGCTACTAAATTTCGTTTGGTCGCCGAAAGTGAGCACATTTGGCTACTAATATTAATTTAGTCGGCAAATGTTATGTTTCCGCCACTAAAACTTTAGTCGCCGAATGAGGTCTATTGGCTACTAAATTGTTGTGGTCGGGAAAGGTGTCACCTTTAGCTACTAAATAATTAGTCGCCGAAAGTACACCTTTGGCTACGAAACATTATTTAGTCGGCAAAAGGTGCATTCCGTGACTAAAAATTTAGTGGCCAATAGTTTGTTTCTCTCATTCTCAATTGTTTTAGCTACTAATTATTTGGTCGCCAAAACTTTTTGGGTTATGTTTTGCTACTAAATTATTAGTCACCAATACATTTAATTACGTATTTGGCTACCAAAATATTTGGTAGCCAAATGCTTTAACGTGTTTTTTTTTTTTTTTTTAAAAATTTCTCTTCTAAACAGAGTTAAGATCATGAATACAGCACAATCAACATTACTCAAAACACCAACCGGTCTTTGAATTTTAATATTTGTCAAATATGAATGTATTCGGACCATTCAAAGGGCAGGTCATGGCAAGGATGAATTATCACTTAGAATTTTCCTCATAGCAAGGATGAATTATCACTTAGAATTTCACACAAGGTTATAACTTATAACAGACCATAATGCTGGAACAATAGTCACATTTTGGATTAATTCCAATTCGGAATAACAGTACTTTCCAACAACATAATATACCTTATGGTGATACATATTATCATCTAAGAATAGCATATAGCATTACACAACTAAAAATTTCAAATCTATCTCAGGTTGTCTATAAAATCACCACATTTCAGTCCAAATTGAAGGCATGCCAAGAAACAGTAAGCAGCCTCTTCAGCTGGACCCAGATGAACTTTATACATAAATTGATTAAATAATTGAATACCCCTGCAACAAAGAAGAGAAAATTTCAGTTCAATACAGCTTAAATTTATACATAATTGATTAAATAAAATTCATTACTTTGGTGCCTATAAAATGTGTAATAAATAGATCCTACAAGATAGATCCTCGTTAAAACAACAAGGTTGTAATAAATAAATAAAAATGTGCCTACAAGGGCCTGAATATAGAAGAAACATCATGCAGGCACAAATTATACACTTTCTACATATTCGAATCTACTTTTTGCACATATACCCCATTAGATGGGGTGGTTAGCATTTCCTTTTTTGGGAATTACTTTTCCTAAAAGAAGATACCCTCAAAAGCAGGCACAAACTGTTAACAAATACCTTCTATCCACTGAGAACATGCACAAACTGTTAATAACGGATAGACAGATAGAAAGACAAGGATTCCTAATACCTTCGCTCTGTTGAAGCAAGGACTAGCCCATGCACCCAGTCATGACTTAAATGATAATCCTATTATTATTTGACGGACATTAAATCCTTTTGGCTAATTATGAACTATATAATTTGATAAAGAATTTTGAAATCCCAATTGGCTGTGGTACAGTAATACTTAAAATATTCAATTTAAATTCTATTAACTATAGCTGAATAGAAAATGGTGGAGATATGTTTAAGGGGAAGGGAAGGCATGTACAAACATCCAAATTCTATTAGTGAACTCTCAAACATCCAAACATCCAAATTCTATTAGTGAACTCTCAAACATCCAAATTCACTAGTTAACAGCACTAAGAATTGAAATCATTGTTCTTCATGCAACAAAATTAGGATACTTTCTGTTCGTATCCACATGGTATTACAAATACAACCTCCCATTAACTTTATGTAATCTAAACAAAAATAGATATACCTTTCTGACAATGAGTGAGACTAGACAAATAATCATGGGATGTGAACAAGTATCCTCACTCTACAGTTTATAATTGTCCTTTTTTCCTCAAAGGTTGTCTCACTAATGACAAGGAAGATAGATCCATTTGCATTCAAGTCCAAGTGAACAACAGTCACCAAAAGCCTCTGGATTTTTAAATTTTCTACATAATGGTTTGAGAACACCAACATTTGACCAAACGTTCAATTTTGGCCAATGACTAGAATTAACATATATATTTAAGAAAGGCATTTCAGTCCAAAAGTAATATCAGTTCCCCATTAATAATTATAAAATGATGAGTAAATTTTTTGTACAAAATTAACTGGGAGGAAAATAATATTCTGATACAAGACAGGACAAGCAGATAAGGCTAATTCCTACAGAAATTGTCCATTTCTTGAATAATTGATGCTACTGACCATAATGGAATTTATTAGTGTCCTTGACCATTTTATACATCTACAAATTGATTTCATACAAACAGGAGAATTAGTTACTTTGAAAGGTTGGGAATAAAATATTTGAGGATCCAAGAAAATACTCTCTCTCTCTCTCTCTCTCTCTCTCTCTAAATCTAAAATATTCTCTGATTGAAGTGGAAATATCACTCACAGATCCTTTTTCTACTAACAATATCAGAAACCATATAAAATATTTATGAACTGTATGGCGTACCTCATCATATTTATGAACTGTATGGCGTATTCTCTGATTCAACTTGTGAAGCTTTGAGATCTCAGAATTCCTTGCTGCCTAGTTGACCAGCAAAGTGACAGCAAGAAGGATTAGAAGAGAGGAGGAGAGAAGATAAAATAAAGAGAGAAGATAAGAAATGGGGAACACATTCCCAATTCAATATCAGTTCTTCAATATTCAATCAATGCCCAAAACTGATAATTCATTACACCAAATCCATATATATAGGCAAACCAAATTAATAAATTCCAATGAGGAAACAAATTTAAACTAAGAAATAAAATCCTACACAAATTCAACTTCATTAATAAATTAAACTCATAAATAAACTAAAATTCTAATCTTCCATATTTTTTCAACTAACTCCTTTTTGACCCCATCACTAGTAATCCAACAGGATTGGTTAGTTATATTGATTGACAACCATGCTACAAAAGATGCAAAAAAAAAGAAAAAGAAAAGAAGATGCTGAAATGAGACATTCATGGAAGCATAAAAACCATACCTTTGACCTTTTCTATTGCAGCAGTTGATTCCTAAGATTATTGACTTCCTCTTCTGCAGACTTCCTTAAAAGTTTCTTATCTTGAAGCAACTTTGTAACCCCAGCAACTTCCTCAACAGAGGACACTGCAGGAATCTGTGTATCACAAAAGAAAACATTGGGTGGTCATTGCCAAGGGAATTGTAGTATAAGTTAACTATTAGTTTAATCCATTGGAGTTGGAGGCATGACCCAGATGTCAACCTTGACCAGCCAAATGTCCTTTTAAACACATGGGGACTGACAACAACTTCATACAGCTGATAGGTTTGATTCAAAATAACTATATGAATGTCATTTTCACTACACGGCATTTGGATACTGAAAGTAGAAACATCTGCACATCAGAACTACCGTGCACAGTAAAGCATCATTAATCCAAATAGATTTTATGAAACTAGGACCCAGAGTTTTCTTTCCCATAGCCTAGAGTTATAGAAGTCATCACATACGAACTTTCTCATGCCAGCACAATCACAATGCAGAGAAAATATTTGCTTTTAAACATGATATAAATGGCAGGTTTATTAAACATTAATAATCAAAAAGGAAAACAAATAAAGCAATTCCCAAAAGAGAACAACATTATATTTCACCTTTACTATCACTTATTGAACAGCTGAACATAATTTAAAATTTCAAAGATGAGCAAGTGAAGCCATTTAACCATATCCGAGCATCATACCAACAGATCAAGATAAATTATTAGCACTCAACAAAGTTAAATTAGATCCAATAATTTAACCATAATTTAACCATAAATGCACAAACCAAAGATTAAAGTTGACTACAATAAGCATACCATTGTATCCTGCATTTTCTCAAACAATATTGATTTCACTGGTTCTTTTCCAATCCAACGACAAAGCTCAAGTGTCAATCCTTTAGATGAAGAACGAACATTTTGGGGGGTACTATCTTTGCCCCAAATTCACTAATTAGAAACAAAACAAAATATAGAATTCCCCAAAATCTGCAAAACACAGAAAAATCAACATCACATTCTGCTATCTTTCTTTTTTTTCAAATGGTAAAATATGCCAAGTGCTAACCTTAAAGCTTGAAACATGACATCAATTGCCGGAACAACTGCTTTAGTAACTTTGTTTTTAATAGCTTTCTCCATTACACAATTTTAGCTACATCCATCGCAAATCCATAACGCCCCTGTTTCCAAATATATATATATATATATAATTCTAGTGTAGATATGGAAGCAAGAGAAGTAGGAAACACACACACACACACAGAGACACACACACACACACATATAATTCAAGTGCATTCAAAGTGCACTCACAATTCTAATATCAGCAACTATTTTCTCAACAAACACACATACAATTCAAGTGCTTTTAAAGTGCATTCACAGTCCTAATATCAGTAACTATTTTCTCAACAAACACACACATATGCTCGATTCATACACACACATATAATTCAAGTGTAGATATGGAAGCAAGAGGAGTAGGAAACACACATACACGGAAATAGTAGACATCAAATTTGGAATTGAAGTGGCCATCATAATGGCCTAATATTTATTAACAGATCATAATTGCAAAAGTATTGAATCAACTATCAAACCAAAACCCATAACTAGATTTCAAGGGAACAAACCCAGTTCTTAATTTACAGACTATGAAGATCAAAAAAAAAAAAAAAAAACCACAGAAATTGATTTCCCTGAGAAACATAATAAAAATATAAAAAATAAAAAAATCCTTTTTAACATAAATATTGATTCAAGTTCCTTCATTATTTCTGTCATAGAAATTCTTTATACTGAGTTCAAAATTTAGGATCTTTGTAAACATTAACTATCCCAGATCATTAATTCATCATTTCAACAGCAGCAAATCATCGAACACCTTCAAAGCATAAAATGGAGGGACTTATATTCCAACATTTCACAGGCTTCAATATATATATACACATATACATTTTACAGAAGAGGGAATTGAAGAGAAAAACAGACCTATGCAAAGAGTTGAAGACAAAGGGAGAACGATAAAGGGAGATTTTCGGTGGTCGGCGATTCACGGATATAGAACGACATACGGAGATTTTTGGTGGTCGTCGGTGGTCAACCAGATCGATGATCAATAGCAGCACCCACGTTGGTGGTCAGCGGTGGCACCCAGGTCGGCACTCAGCAGCAGCACACAGGTCGGCTAGTTTTGCTAGGTGAGGTCGGTGCTTCTCTGTCTCTACTCTTTCTTCTTTTGTTGAAGGGGTTGGGATCGAAATCAATCGTGATTGTGTGACAGATTGAGATCGAAATCAAGAGACAAAAGATGAAACAAGATTGAGATAGAGAGATTGAAATGAGAGAGAGAGAGGGGGATCGAACTTTGTTCATTCACAGTCGCGAGAGAGAGAGAGAGAGAGAGATTTGGTAGAAATTAGGGATTTTGGTTCTAAGACAAGGGTGAGAGTTTGGGTTTGAGATTAGGGTTTTTTTGGGTTTGAGCGGAAATGGGAAAAAAATAAAGGGGGGAGCGGGAGTGGAAAAAAAATAAAGGGGCGGGAAATGAAAAATAAAAATAAAAATAAAAATAAAAATAATAATAATAATAATAATTAAATAAATTTATTTTTTGTTAAAATATATATATATTTTTTTGTAGTTAATGAATTTTTTTTAAATTTTTTTTTTTTTTTTTAGTTACTAAGATTGAAAATTTATTTGTTTCATTTTTATTTTAATGAAAAAAAATATTATTATTTTTTTATTTTGTAGAAGTAGGGGTAATATATATTTTAATAAAAAATATTTTTCACTAAAATAAAAGTTAATTTTCTGTAGTCAATGAAAAATATTTTTCTGCGGCCTATTTTTTTTTATTACTAAAAATCATGAACTAATTTTTTGTGGTAGAAGAAAAGGAGCGGCAGCAATAGTGAAGGTGGTGGATAAGAGATGATGATGGTGGTGGTGGTGGTGGTGGTGATGGTGATGGCGAAAGAGATTAGTGGTGAAGTTGTGGTAGTGGTAGTGTAAATGGAATAGCGGGAGTGAAAGAGAGGTAATGGTAGTAATAGTGGCAATAGTGGTAGTGGTGGTAGTGGAGTGGTGGCGATAGTAGTAGTAATGGTAGTCGTAGATGTGAAGTGGCGACAGTAGAAGTAATGGTGGTGGTGGAATGGTGTTTACAGTAGTGGTGAAGGTGGTAGAAGAGATGGGTGGTGAGAGAGAGAAATGAATGAGAGACAAATAGAGAAACAAGAGATGAAAGAGAAATATAGCAAAAGAGCGAAAAGAGATGAACGGGAGAGAGAATAGAAAAATAGAGAGATAGAGAGAAGATAGATGAGTGAGAGAGACAGAGAGAGAGAGAAGAGAGATGAGCGAGAGAGACATAGAGAGAAGACAAATGAGAGAGATAGAGAGAAGAAAGATGAATGAAAGACACACAGACAGACAGACAAACAGACAGATAGACAAACAGACAGAGAAAGAAGAGTGATGAGTGAAGAAAGAAGAGAGAGATAAACAGACAGATAGACACATAGAAAGAAGAGAAAGAGAGAGAGAGAAGAGTGAGAGACAGACAAACAGACGCATAGAGAGAAAGAAAGAGAGAAGAGTGATAAGTGAGAGAGAGATAAAGAGAGAAAGAGATATAGAGAGAGAGACAGACAGAGAGACAGAGAGAAAAAGAGATGTGAAAAATAGATCAGGCTTGTTAAATTCATCAATGAGTCATCGTAATTTCAAAAAAAATAAAAATAAATCAAATTAATTCATCAATGAGTCATCGTAATTTCAAAAATAATGGAAAGATGACATACTTCAAATTATAAGTGTTTGATCCACAATGCTTAATGTCCCAAGTTCATTGCAGTCCAGGACATTTCGGATCAATTTTGAGCCGAAAGTAAATGATAAGAGAGATAGAGAGAAGAAAGATGAGCGAGAGAGACAGAGGGAGAAGACAGATGAGAGAGATAGAGAGAAGAAAGATATGCGAGAGACAGAGAGAAAATGAGAGAGAGAAACAGACATGCTCTCTCTCTCTCTCAATTAATCTATAACTAAGCTTGTTTAGTGTCCCAAATATTTGACATGATCTAATGGACTGACTCTAGCGTGGAAGGTTTGATATCAAATCATACTAACACTATGTAAAGTTGATTTGCAATTAAGATGAGTTATTCTTTAGGCATTTTATCAAACACCCTGTCCACCATTGGATCTCCCCCTTGATATGAGAAACAGAAAACCACTCTGCTATCAAATATGAGAAGCTTCCACACTATTGGTCATTTTTGCTCAGTTCACACTTCCACACCATTGGTGTTTCGGATATCAACTATTGAATGAAAACCCATGGTTTGAATATGAACTACTAAACCAGAGGTGGGAGGGATAATGGTCCATGTAACACAAGTGCAATGGAAAGGAAAGAAATAATATGTCAGGTAGTTCAAGTTAAAGCACTCCAAAGTTTCCCTCCGAAGTTTCCCTCCAAAGTCTGAAGCACAAATTTTCAATTTTGTAAGACTAATCGCCGACTAAAATTTAGTCGGTAAATAATGAATTAAAAAAATATATTAAAAGTTACAAACAAAAATCATTATTTAAAAAAAATTTAAATAAAAGTAACAAATATATTAAAATTATATTTAAATAAAAATATAAGTAATAAAATTATAAATTACAAATATTAAATTATCTTAAATATTTGTCATAATATTTTTTTTACTGAAAAATATAATAATATATTTAAAAATTTTATATTCTTATATTCTTATATTATATATATATATATAATAAGAAAGAAAAGAAAGAAAGAAAATTAAAAATAAAAGAAGGATAAAAAAATTTTAAAAAAATTTTGAGCCAGCTCAACCCGTGTTTTTTTAGTCGCCAATTACTTTTATAAATCCCTCAAATTTAAATTAGAAAGGTCTCCCTTCAAATTTAAATTAACAATAGTGTTTGATTATTGTTAACCGTGTATAACGTAAAAATAATTTTAAAAAGTTGAAAAAATTAATTATTAAAAAATTAAGGAAAAATTTAAAATCTGAAATAATATCAATAAGTCTTACAAATAATTGGGATATTTTGTCTTCTATTAGTACTGGTAATAATATTGAAAAATTTATTGAAATGATAAATAATTGGGATATTTTGTCTTTTATTTGTGAATTTTGATTTATTCTTAATTTATTAGTGTTATTGAAATATGATGATGTAAAAAATATAAATAGTTTAATTGTACTTTTCATCTCAAAATAATAGTCTATTTTTAGAATTTCATTTCTTTTTATAATACAATTATTACATTTTAAAAATATTAATTTATCAAAATTACCTTTTGATAGTATATTTTTTTTAGAAATATCAATTGTCATAATTGTAAATTTTTTATTATTAATGGATTTAAAAAAAGGACAAAATAAGAAATTCATATTATTTTAATAATTAATTTTTTTAAAAAATTAATATTTTTGGATGGTGGGTGTACAACCTCTTCATAAAAATAAAAATAAAAATAAAAATAAAAATAATTAATTTTTTTTATTTTCATTCGGCTACCAAAGATTTAGTAGCCGAAAGTAGGTTTTTAGCGACTAAAATAAATTTGGTCGCCAAAACTTGACATTTGGCGACCAAAACTTTGGTCAGGAAAGATTAAAAATTAATTTTTTTTATTTTCATTCGGCTACCAAAGATTTAGTAGCCGAAAGTAGATTTTTAGCGACTAAAATAAATTTGGTCGCCGAAACTTGACATATGGCGACCAAAACTTTGGTCGGGAAAGATTAAAAATTAATTTTTTTTATTTTCATTCGGCTACCAAAGATTTAGTAGCCGAAAGTAGATTTTTAGCGACTAAAATAAATTTGGTCGCCGAAACTTGACATATGGCGACCAAAACTTTAGTCGGGAAAGATTAAAAATTAATTTTTTTTATTTTCATTCGGCTACCAAATATTTAGTAGCCGAAAGTAGATTTTTAGCAACTAAAATAAATTTGGTCGCCGAAACTTGACATTTGGCGACCAAAAATTTGGTCGGCAAAGATTAAAAATTAATTTTTTTTATTTTCATTCGGCTACTAAACAATTTAGTAGCTAAAGGTACCTCTACGGCTACTAAATTTTTTTTTAGTCGCCAATTGTGATATGTTTAGCTACTAAAAATTTTTTTTAGTAGCCAATTGTAATATCTTTAGCTACTAAATTTTTTTTAGTAGCCAATAATCAACATTCCCCTACTAAAAAAAATTAGTAGCTAAAAAGTTGACTTTTGCCGACTAAAATTAATTTTGGTAGCCAATTCCCACACTTTTGGCGACTAAATTTGTTTTGGTAGCCAAAAGTGGTAGCGAAAAGTGTGTTTTCTTATAGTGAACGTGAGTATGAGATTACAGTCTTTACAATTGAAAAATTTTAAATTTCAAAGACTCTTTTGAATATAATATAAACTTATTACGAAGGAGGTATTACTAATTTTTTGTTCATATATTTTGAGTTCAATAACTAATGTTTTTTTTTGGACAAGAATTAAGGTGGGAAAAGGTCTCTTATTTGGTAAAAAATAATTTTGTTTAATCACATAATGGACTAGTGAGCAAAACTCTTAATTTTTATTAATTAAAATAATCAAATAAATCTAATTAAAATTAATAAAATTTCACATACATAACCAAAATGGTCCCCGAGCATAGATCTACGCACTAGAATATTTTATTTGTCTGTGTCCCAAGTGATTTTTTTGTGTAGTTTTAATTTTATTATTTTTTGAATATGATGAGCCTCCTAATATATACAATAAATCCGATAATAAATACAAATTTATTATAATGAGAAAAGGTTACTTGTACCTAAATAAATTACAAAATAAAAGATATACAAGGAGTGGGCTTTACTGTCGGAGTTACATGTGTGATTATTTTTGTGCACGTAGAATTATTATATATAATGATTATAAATTTTTATAAACATGGTCCTCTAGATTTTGAAGTCAAAGTTTGAAATAGTTGCTTTCTGAATAGAGGAAGCAAACCATCGCCCTAACCCTAACGCGGCTCAATCTACGGAAGAAGAAGAAGACCACTTGGTTAGGAGTACAAAGAAAATCAAGAGCTCTATTCCACTCGCAAACACTGAGATGGAAACCGAAGTCGAGATGCTATCTGAAAAGGGAGATGAGGGCCACAGTGAATCGTGTCTCACACCTCCAAGAAATTTACCCCCAAAATCCTTCAAGGATGCACTAGTCACAGTAAGACAAAGTGACTACACGTTTGACAGCAGCGTGGAAATACTCTCATCTAACGAGGAAGACGATGATCAAGAGGGACCTTCCTCAATCGTCCATTCCACCTCTGAACACATGGGTCTACCTAGAGTCACTCTTCCAAAAAAACTCCTCCAAAAGATCAGGAAACCATGGGAGAATGCTCTAATTATTAGACTCTTGGGTAAAACCATTGGGTACAGAATGATGTGTACAAAAGTTCAGAACATCTGGGGTCTACAAGGTGAGTTCAACGCCATCGATTTGGGATACAATTTCTTCTTATTCAAGTTCTCCAACCAGGAGGACTATACAAAGGTTTATACAGGAGGTCCTTGGGTAATCATGGACCATTATCTCACCGTGAGGCGATGGGAACCTAACTTCAAACCCTCGGAAGCTTTTGAAACCACAACCGCAGTATGGGTTCGGTTTCCGGAGCTTTTGATAGAGTACTATCAAGATAAGGTTCTGTTTGCTATTGCCAAAACCATCGGTAAACCACTAAAAATCGATTGGACAACTACTATAGCTACGAGAGGTAAGTTTGCACGAATTTGTGTGGAGATGGACCTTACCTAACCTCTGAAACCCAAATTTGTGCTGGAAAACAAATGTTATAACATAGAGTATGAATCACTCCACTCCTTCTGCTTCCTCTATGGCCGCATTGATCACATGAAGGAAGCTTGCAGATTCAAACTGCCCAGTTCACCACCGGACGGCGTTCAGATAGCCGTTACCGGCAACAAGAACCCCAGTACACCTACCAATGTAAGCAACGGTAACCTGCAATCAACGGACACCACAGAGGAGACATTTGGGCCATGGATACTTGTCACTAAACGTGGACGTAGGCCACTTCAGCCTAGAAAAGCCCAAGAGTCAACTGGCCCAACCTCTAAGCCCAATAAATTTAAATATTTAGAAGAAGGCCAGGATAGGTAAAGAGATCACTCCAGGGGAAGGAAAACCAATAGAACAGGCACTGTGAAAGCCCAGTCAGGTCCATCTCTTCAACTAGGCTTAAGCCAAACTAAAGAAGTGAAAGGTAAAGAGAAAGTTAATCAGATTTAATCTCAATCCCTCGAACAACCCAATCAGACCCAGCCTTCACTTCTGAATCACTTATTTGGTACAAGCTCATCTACTGCTACTGCAGATTCTTCTGCTAAGGTTTCAGTCTGTGCACAACTCAATGGAGACGTATACGGTAATGGAGAACAACACCTGCCTACAGTAACTGGCATGAATTGTGCTTTGGAACCCATCGCAAGTAAAAAAGACTCTACCATGGTAGATGCTGCGGTAACCTATACATTCATCATTAACTCTAATCTAACTCGCATCTCTTCAACTTGTTCTTTAGACCATTTGACCAAGAAGAGTGAACCCCCAGACCCAGACCCCGTTAAGACCAACAATGGAGGGAAATGGAGCGCTGACACCAGAAGCTCAGGGGAAAGCAATCGAGAAGCACCTCAACCAGAGCAGAGTGGTGGGGCTGTTATTAGAACCCGAGAGCGAAGCTCTTCACCTAGTCGCTTTTGTCTGGTGGATAGAGCAACTACAGTTGATAATCGAACCAAGTTGGGGGGACAACCCAACCCACCCATTCCATTCGATTCAAATGGCCTCCCTCAGATCAGTGGAGGACGATCATCGGAGAATCCGTAGTATCATTAAGGAACTAGTAGCCAGAGACCCCCCGCCATACCCTTCCATGGATCTGTTCCGACTTTTGTTTTGGAATTGCTGCAGAGCTGACAATAACAAATTTAAGAGAAATATAGTGGAGATTATCAAGACTCACAAGCCTGAAATCTTGGTACTCATGGAAACAAAAGTCGCGTATAGCCAGATGGACAATTTCTTCAACAGACTTGGTTTTACTGCCTCATCCGTTGTTGACCCAGTGGGTAGAGTAGGTGGCATCTGGATTATCTGGGACACCAGCCAGGTGAATGTTAGAACCTCTACTGTCAACTCACAAGTCATCCATGCTATGGTTCATAAAGAGGATTTTGAAGAATGGGTTCTGGCCGCTGTCTATGCTAGCCCAAATCTCACCCTTAGAGCCCATTTGTGGAAGGATCTTGAAGATATGGCGGTTGATATGGAAAAACCTTGGTTGGTAGCTGGTGACTTCAACGACTACTCAAGCCAACATGAAAGAAAAGCCTTCTCACGCAGCCAGGACAATGGGAGGACCCAGAAATTCCTTGATCATGTGAACAACTGCAACCTTATTGATCTAGGAAGCTCTGGACCTCGTATGACTTGGACTAACAACAGGCAAGGTCTAGCCAATACCATGGAACGACTGGATAAGGCAATGTGTAATGCGCAATGGAAAACCATGTTCCCCGAAGCTACAATCAAAGTCCTCCCCAGGACCTACTCAGATCACTCCCTCCCTGTAGTCTACACTCAAGGTATGCATCTCTTGAATCCTCTTCATAGACCCTTTAGGTTTGAAGCTGCCTAGATGTCCCACCCAGGCCTTATTGATGTTATTAAATCTGTTTGGCTCCCCATGAATGTTACCCTCCTTGATGCCACTTCTGATTTCACACATAAAGTTACTGATTGGAATAAAGAGACCTTTGGTAATATCTTTAAAAGGAAAGAAGGCTTTTGGCCCAAATTGAGGGCACCTAGAAAGCCCTTGCTACAACCTTCACTCACAGTCTTCAAACTCTTGAACAATATCTCATCAGTCAGTATAATGAGACCTTATTTCAAGAAGAAATGCTTTGGTTTCAAAAATCTAGATCGAACTATATTACCCTTGGAGATAAAAATCCTAGATATTTTCATATATCCACTTTAACCAAGAGGAGAAAACTCAGGATAAATGCTCTCAAGAATGAGGAGGGTAACTGGATCTCTGACTCCCCTGGTGTCAAAGACCTCATTGTTGAATACTTTCAATGTCTGTTCAGGAAGCATTACACTCTCCAACTTGATAATTGGAATAATCTTTCTCCTGTTAAATTTTCTAGGCAAGATAATGATAGTTTCATGAAACCTATCTCCAATCTTGAAATCCATCATGCTGTCAAAAACATTGGAGCCTTCAAAGCTCCTGGGAGGGATGGTATTCAGGCTGTTTTTTATCATAAATACTGGGACATTGTTGGAAGATCTGCGTGCGATTTTATTAAACAATGCTTTCATACTAAGCTTGTTTCTGAATCTGTTAATGCGACCCTCATTGTGCTTATTCCTAAGATTGACAATCCTGAAAATATTAAACAGTTTAGGCCCATAAGTTTATGTAATGTTACTTACAAGATTATATCTACGCTGATTGTTAACAGACTTAGACCCCTGCTTGATAATTTGGTCAGCCCTAACCAGTGTAGTTTCATACCGGGGCGGAACACCACTGATAACATTATCATTACCCAAGAGATTCTCCATACCTTGAGACATAAAAAAGGAAAAAGTGATGGCATGATCTTTAAAATCGACTTGGAAAAAGCCTATGACCGTCTTTCTTGGGATTTCATTAGAGATACTCTCTTAGATCTGCATCTGAATAATGAGTGGATTGACCTTATCATGAGTTGTGTCACTAACAATAAGTCCTCTATTCTTTGGAATGGGGAAACTCTGGATGAAATTAAACATGAGAGAGGCCTCAGACAGGGAGATCCTCTCTCCCCTTATCTCTTTGTGCTTTGTATGGAGAGACTTTCCCATATGATACATACTAAGGTTGAGAAGTGTATCTGGAAGGGTATCAAAGCAAGCCATTCTAGCCCAATCATATCTCATCTTTTCTTTGTTAATGACCTCATTTTATTTGCTAAGGCTGACCATTATCATTGTCAAGTTATCTTAGAAATGTTGTCTGAATTCTGTATTGTGTTTGGCCAGAAGGTTAATTACTCTAAATCAAAACTTTTTGTCTCACCTAACCTACCCCATCATAAGGCCCTCTCCCTTAGTTTCCATAGTGGCATTCCCTTAACCCAAGACCTTGGTAAATATCTGGGCTCCCCTATGATTCATGGCAGAGTGAATAGGAATCTATTTAGGGATACCATGGAGAAGCTGAAAAATAGACTTTCAGGTTGGAAGGCCAAAACCCTCTCTCTTGCTGGCAGAAATACCTTCATACAGTCTATTACCTCTGCCATACTTAGCTATCTCATGTAGACTATGGAACTCCCCAGAAGCTTATATGATGATATTGATAAACTTAATAGAAATTTTCTTTGGGGTGAGACTACTAACAATAAGAAGGTTCATCTGGTGAGATGTGATACTGTTTGTTGTAGTAAAGCAAATGGAGGTTTGGGGATTAGGAAGGCCAGGGACCAAAATGCAGCCCTTTTAACCAAACTATGATGGAAATGTTAAGTGATAAAGACAAACTTTGGTGTAAAGTGCTCCAATCCAAATATTTGGGGAATAAGAGCATCTTCCATTGGCCTCTTAAAAGAAGATCATCTCATGTTTGGAAAAACATCTGTAAGAATAGAGACATCCTCATGAAAGGTGTCAAATGGAATGTTAGAAATGGTAAGAACATATCTCTGTGGAATGATTGGTGGTGTGGAGATCAACCACTATTTCTGGCTTATGGCCCTAACCAAAGTACTGACTAACTAACAGTTAGTGCTGTCCTTGATGATGAGGGTAACTGGGATATGGATGCTTTTAATGACCTGGTCAGTTCCCAAGCTATTCATGATATCATTAAACTTCATAGACCTAGATTTGTAACCTTCACTGATACCCCATTCTGGGTGGGATCGACCTGTGGTAATTACACCACTGTTTTTGCTTACAAGATCATTTCTAATCAGTCCATAGATAGAGGTGACTGGACTTGGCTTTGGAAAATCAAAGTCCCCCAAAAGCTGAAGAGTTTTATTTGGCTGGTCCTCAAAGGGAGACTTCTTACTAACCACATGAGATTGGTGAGAAACATGACTGGTTCTGATATATGTCCTAGGTGTGGCTCAGATAGTGAAGACATGGACCATCTACTCAGGAAATGCAGATTCTCCAAAGTTGTTTGGTTTGAAATTCAAGACCTCAACTGGTGGGAGGAGGGTTGCTGTCAGCCTTTTCTTGAATGGGTTATAACCAATTTGAAAAATAAAACTATGTTTTTTGGCCAAACTTGGCATGTTATTTTCATCTCTGCAATTTGGCAGATTTGGAAGATAGAAACAAACTTGTTTTTGAAAATCAATCCATTCCCATTCAAGTTAGTCTCAAGAACATAAGAACTTATGCTCTTGAGGTCAAAGAGGCATTCTAGTCAGCCCTTCACCCAAGTCCCTTTTACCCCTTACTAATTAAATGGAATTCTCCTTCTGCAGGTAAACTGAAACTCAATGTTGATGGTTGCTCTAAAGGGAATCCAGGTCCAGTTGGCTATAGTGGCCTGTTGCGTGATGAATCCGGTATATGGATTTGGGGATTCTATGGAAAATTGGGCCATTGCTCAAGTCTAGAGGCAGAACTATGGGCTATTTACATGAGTCTCACCATTCTCTTGCAAAAAGGCACCAAGGAGGTTGCAATTGAGTCAGACTCAGAACTAGCAATCAGCCGAATTCAAGATGGCCCATGCCATAATTCACCCTATCGATCTCTCATCGAAGATGCTAAGTTCCTCTTGCAAAGATGTAACTGCTCACTGAGGTATACACCTAGAGAAGGAAATAAGTGTGCAGATCAACTTGCCAATATATGAGTTGCACATGATGAACATGTGGTGGTTCTTGATGATCCTCTTGAAAATCTGAAGGCCTTGCTTATAGCTGATATCACTAGTGTTAGTGAGATGAGAGTTTAGTCTCTCTTTGTGTTTTGTAGCTTCTTTTGCTTTATGTTTGTTTTGAACTTCCTTTGAATCAAAAAATAAAATAAAATATAATGATTATATAATGTAACATTTTAGAGTGTGCTTTGGTTTAATTTTTTTCATAATTTTTTTAATTATTTAGAAAAACTAAAGTCACTTTGTGATATGCCATTTGATTTTTTAAAATTAAATTTATTTTTCAACCAAAAAAATTAAAAGAATTATAATTTTTATTTTCAAGATTTGACCTTTATGATAAAATAAACCTTGAGTTCTTAATGGTGTTTTGGGAAGTTGGTAAAAAATTGACTTTTTGACTTTTTTTTAGTTTATTTTATCTTTTGTGGATAAAAAATGTGAGAGGTGATGTGACTTAAAATAGGTAAAAAGTTAAAAACTGACTTTTTATTTGGTTGTCAAAACACCCCTTATTATCTTTTGAATATGATGAGTATTGGCCTTGTTTGAAAAGTTCGTTATTTTTAGTTGATTATTTGACTTTTGATTATTTTAGCTTGACTAAAATAGTCGTGTTTGGAAAATTGGTTGGTTTTTTTAAGTTGATTTGATAATTGTGAGAGAGAAAATCAAATAACTATGGGTTAGATGTGATATTTTATGTTGACTATTTTAGTCTATTTTATCTTTTAATGGGTTATTTAAGCCCCAACTGTTTTCCCAAACAGCCCCAATATAATGTTTTTTTTTTTTTTTTTGGTCTCCCAAGGTATCCTCCGCCGACCGCGGAGACTAATCCCTTCGCTGATTGTAGGCACCTCGAAGGGTGGAACAGTTGGCCCAGAGATTTAAGGCTGCTCCATGCCCAAGGCGGGAATTGAACCCTCGACACTTGGTTAAGGGAGGAGGAGTCCTTACCACTCCACCACACCCCCTGGGTTCCCAATATAATGTTTGTGATAGACTAAAATAGCCAATAAAATAAAATACCTCATCGCATCACCCTCTTTACATTTTTACATATTCGTAAAATATCAAATAATCAATTAAAATTGCTTATTTTTAAACAGGGCCTATATACACACGTAGAATAGTATTTTAGTTATTAAACTCAATAAAAATATATATAAAATATCTAAAATAACAATTTTTATTGAGTGCAATGACTAAAATACTTATTTTTTCTTCAATTTTACTTAATGAAAATAAATAAATAATTTAAATTAAAAATTAAAAATTAAAAATTAAAAATTTATTTTGCTAAAATACTCACATGACCCAAAATTGAATTACAGAAATTCTGGGTGTCTCAAATTGAGCAGCCTCAAATGGCTTAAAATTTGTGTTTACTAGTCGGCTGACCGGATGATCACTCGGACGATCGGGTGAAATATTTATTTATTGTGATTGTCACCTTATCGATCACAACAGTCAATTGCTTTACCAAACAATTGGTAAAATAAGGCCTTATTTGGCATGATCTAAAAAGTCAAAAAATCAAAAAGTCACTATCTTATTTAAGTCATATCATCTTATTTAAGTTACATCACCTCTCTAATACATCACTTTAAATCTAACCCATACCCAACCTATATTTCATAAAAATTCAAAAAATACACTTATTTAGATCATCCAAAACCACTCTTAAAATTCAAACTATTCGAGACAAGTTATTTTTATTTTTATTTTTTTTGGTTACAGGAAAACAGTCCCGGTAGAGAGCCCGAAAAGGGCAAGGCTCGAATGGCTCGAATTTGAGAAGGAAGGAGGAAGAAGAAGAAGAAGAGGAGGAGGAAGGAGGAGGAGAAGAGGAACTGGAGGGGGCATTAAAATCGGGCGAAGGTAGAGGCGGTAGAGGCGGCGGAGGCGGGCGGGGGCAGAGCGGAGGCGGGCGGAGGCAGAGGCGGAGGCGGCGATGCGACGATCGGCCGACGAGCGACGAGCTGCGACGATCGGCCGACGAGCTACGACGCCGACGACGACCTGCGTTCTCTCTCTCGCCTCTGTGTTCTCTCTTTCTCTCCTCTGTGTTCAACTCAGGCCAAGTTTGGGTAAAGCCAAATAATCCAAAAAGCCAAAAAATTACTCAAAAAGTTAAAAAGTTAACACTATTCACCAAAAGTCAACAATTACGGCTGCACAACTCCCAATTCAAATTTTTCTCTAAAAACCAATTTTCACAATTTTTTATTACACATTTTTCCATAAAAAGTCAAAAAGTTAACCCAAACATCCATATTTTCAACCTCAATTTTTTTGTCCAAAAAGACAAAAAGTGCACTTATTTAGTCTTTCCAAACAAGGCCTCAATGAAGAAGAAGAAAGAGAAGGAAGGAAAGGAAGAAAAGAAAAAAAAAAAAAAAAAATTCGAAACCCAAAACGATGTTATTTTGAGCTTCAAGCCGGATTCGAGCCCCAAATTTTGGGGTCTCAACCATTTTTCACAGGAAAATCCTCCCTACTCGAGACAAGTTGAAATTCGTAACATTGCTCATTAAGAAGTGGGTTGGCTTTTTGGCTTTTTTGGCTATTTTAGCCTGGGCTTAAAAGTTTGGTTTGGGAAGGGCTTTTTGGCTTTTTGGCTTTTTTGACTTTTTTTGTGAGAGGGGAGTGTAATGATTATGGGTTGGATGTGATGTTTTGTTTTTTGTGGCTAAAAAAGCCTATTTTGTCTTTTGTGGCTAAAATAGCCAAAAAAGCCCCAATAAGTTCTTCCCAAACACCACCTAAATTATTGAGCATATTCCAAACGCTCCCTAACTCATCATTTTGTTTTATAATAAAAAATTCATTTCCCTCCCTGTCACTTCCCTTCTGCACTCTGTCTCTCTCTGTCTCTCTGTCTCTCTCTCTCTCACACACACGCACAGGCACCTCTTCACTCTCTCTCATCAAAGGTTTTGCATTAAAGCCCTACTCCACTCCAGTCATTTTCTCTATGCTTTTCTCATTCTAGAGTTGTAGAAAACCACTCTCACTCACCACCATGGATTCATATGAAGCAACAAAGATAGTCTTCTCAAGGATACAAAGTTTAGATCCAGAAAACGCCTCAAAAATTATGGGTTACATATTCATACAAGACCCTGGAGAGAAAGAGATGATTCGCTTAGCCTTTGGACCAGAGTCTCTCCTACTATCTCTCATCAATCAAGCCAAAACCCACTTGGGAATTTCATCGAACACTTCATCTACACCCTCCACACCTTCCTCTCCTTCGCCTTTCAACAACCCCATGTCGAACCCCAACAACAACAACAGACCCACTCACCAATTGCCTCACTCTTCGCCTCGAGTCATCGTCCCCAACAATGGGTTTCACATCAACCCCTCTTCGCCTTCTTCGCCTTCTTCGCCGTGGTCTGTTTCTGGGTTTTCCGATCACCGAAGCCCCAGCAATCAGATGAGTCCCAGACCTCCCTCTTCTCTCTCCTACGCTGCTGTTGTCAATGGAACCAGTAATGGCGGTTCTGGTTCGTTTTCACCTTCTACTAGTCGCTCGTTTTCACTACCACCGTTTTATAGTAACAGTAATAGTAGCGATTTGAACGATGAGTTCAACATTCAAGTCCGAGATCAACTAGATTTTGTTGTTGATCCGATAATGAGTCCGAGTGGTCGGAGCGATTCGATTCTCTTCCCTTATGCGAACACCGTTGATTCTGCTAATTGCGGTAACAACCACCAGCACCACCATAGGAGGAGTTGTTCAGTGAGTGATATGTTTCTTAGTGGGTCTGAAGATGGAGGATCTGGTTTTGGGTGGAGACCCTGTATGTATTTTGCTAGGGGTTTTTGCAAGAATGGCAACAATTGCAAGTTTTTGCATACTGGGTTTTCAGATTCTACTGATTCTTCACCTGCCATTGTTGGTTCGCCGAGCAAGTTTGATGGGTTTGATGAGTTATTGACAATGAAGGCAATTCAGCAGCAGAGATTTGCTGCGGCTTCACAGTTTATGTCTGGAGGTTCTTTCCCTTATGACAAATGCATGAACATTATGAATAACTCACCAAGGTACATTAATTTACTGATTTTGAGTATGTTTTTATTGTAGGTATTTGGTGTGGTAATGTTTTTTGAGTGTTTTTTTGATGGCATTGTTCTGCATGTATTAATAAAGGAGACATTTTTATATGTGGAACCAAGCAATTTGTTGGTTAAATCTCTGCTTAGGTTCTGGGTTTTTGGATTTGGATTTATTTCTGGTGTCATCTCTATGCCATTGTGTTGCAATGTAGATCTGCGGCAGCGACATTGATGATTGGGGATGAATATCTCAAGTTTGGTCGCTGCCGACCTGAAAGGAATGATTTTTCAGCTATAGGATTCGGAGGAAATGCGAATTCTTGTTCTAGGCAGATTTATTTGACATTTCCAGCTGATAGTACATTTAAGGAAGAGGATGTTGCCAATTACTTCAGGTAATTGATTCATGGTTGTTTGAATCTTTCGATATTCGAAATTCAAATTGATCATTTTGCTTAAGATAGTTTTGTTTATTGATTTGAAGCAAGTTTGGACCAGTGCAAGATGTGAGGATTCCATACCAGCAGAAGCGAATGTTTGGGTTCGTTACATTCATTTACCCGGAGACTGTGAAGATCATTTTGGCCAAAGGGAACCCTCATTTCGTTTGTGATTCACGTGTGCTCGTTAAACCGTACAAGGAGAAGGGAAAAATCCTTGACAAGTAGGGACAATTGCTCTAATTCTTTCTTCAGTTTCTGTTTGTATTGCTTACTTTCATTTGTTGAGTTTGCATTGTTGATTGAATGATTGTTAGGAAGCAACAGCACCATCAGTTGGAGAGAGGAGAATTTTCATCGTCTTTAAGTTCGTCTGGGATTGACTCCGGAGAGCCCTACGATCTCCCCATTGGTAATCATACAAGCAAGCTTGCTTTTTTCCCCATTTATTATGCAACTCTGTGTATTCAAGCTCCCATTCTTACTTTATACAGGACCAAGTATGTTTTACAATACTCCAGAGATAATGTTGAGAAGGAAATTAGAGGAACAGGCTGAATTGCAGCAAGCTATTGAGCTCCACGAAAGAAGACTTATGAATTTGCAACTTATGGACTTGAAGAATCATCATCACAGTCATCAATTCCAGACGAACATGGTGCCTAACGTTCCCATTGCCTCTCCTGCTCAACCTCACCTCCATATTAATCAGACTCTTGCGTTTCGATCTGACGGTGTTAATCAGGAAGCCTCAGAAGGTTTACTAATAAGAATCATTATCAACAGTATCAATTTTCATGCATTTTGATTTTTTTTTAATCAATGCTTTTAGGTAGTTTATAACTCACACTCTCTCTCTCTCGTGTTTTTTTTTTTTCCCCCCAGAGAATTATAGTAGCCCAGCTGCATCCAATTCTCTAACTGTTGCCACTGAACAGCAGCAGCAACATCAACAGCAAGACGCAAAAGAAGCTTGTAATAACAGCAATGCCCATGACAGTGGCAACAGCAAGGAGCAATGCTCCAACCTTGAAGATGCTGATCTCCATGAAAGGTATAAATAAAACATCAATTTCAGATTCAGCTCTATATTGTTTGGGTTATATTCTGCAGGTTGCTTTTCTTTGGATAGTTTTGCATTAGGTTTTCAATTGTAGGATTTTTTTTTTATAATAATTTTCAAACTTTGTGTTTGAAATGGGTGCAGTTTAGAGCACATCCTCCCTGATAACCTCTTTGCTTCTCCTACAAAATCAGCCGGTGAACACTATTCTATCTTCTCCACTGCTTCGCCAGAAGCCGATGATAGCACCTTAGTAACAACTACATCATCTAACAACATCCCAATGCTGCCCACCACTTCCACCCTCAATATGGCTTCTCTGTTATCATGTTCTTTCCAAATGCCAAGGTACTACTGCTTCTGCTGCTGCTCTCTTTCTCTCTCTCTCTGACTAGAGTGAGTGAAGTTAATTCAAATTAGTATTGTTGTTTACAAGGTTTTCTTCTGGGCAAGAAGCCATTGAAATGTAGGTGATAGGGGTGACCATGGTCAGGATGTTGGGCGTTGACTTTAGCTTGGGTAAGAGACTATCAATGTTGCATTTCTTTGATCATGCTGCTCCATTTTTACATAATTTGCACAATTTCTAGTTGAATATTGATTCTTGGTAATGTTTGGCATTTTATTTTTTCATTGATGCAGAAAAGTTGAGTAGAGCATATAGAAGGAAGAAAAAGTCATCTAGCTGTATAGCCAAACCATACCATCAACTAAAAAGAAAAAGATCTGTAAGGAAGATCTCCTCAAGATTATTGTCATCATCAATACCATACTCTAGTTACAACTATACATAATGCATACATAAAGGACAGATGAACTAATTTATGGGAGTGGGGTCTGTCTTTATTTTTGTACCCTCTCTGTAGTTGTAGTTGTAGTTGTAGTTGTAGTTGTGTGCTGGACCACACACAGTACAATATATATAGCATAACGAAACAGTTACTAGTAACTCTTGTTATATTGTTAATTTACCTTTGTTTTTTTCAAATATTTGTTATATATATATATATTGTTTATTATCGATACCACACTCTCTTGAGGTGAAAGTGAAAAAATAAAGAAAGTAGGAATATAAGTTACAAAGATCTGAAACAGAACTGTAACTACTACACTTGGCAATCCCGAAAGGGTAAAGAGTGGTGTAAACTTTAGTGGTTAAAAGCTGGTCTTATGTCACTCTTTTTTTTGGTTTTAAATGTTCTTGTTATTGCAGAGCATCTGTCATCCAGTGGATCATCACTCAAAAGAAAGAGTGGAGATCATCACTCAAAAGAAATAAAAAAGTTGCTAGTGAGAGACAGAGGGAGGGAAAAAAATGGGGGAGAGAGAAAAAGGATGTTCTTTTAAGTGATTAAAGGTTACTTTAGGGGGACTCTTTTGTCTCATTTTTGGTTTCTTTTAGGTGGAATGAAGGGAGGAGGGCCACACTGTCACATGGGTGCTGACACCATTTGAATGGTATCAGGGTACCAAAGACACTCCTTTCACTTTCAGTCCCTACTGGCCTCAATTCAGATTGGAAAATATATATTATGGGTTTTTGGCCTTTTGTTTTATGGGTAATGCTGCCCTACCCTTATGTTTTGGCATGGTTTTTAATTTATGTCATAGTGGGTACATTTACATGTTATTGAACCCATCAGGGTAGCTTAGAGTATCTCTTTGAAATTGGGTGTTGGTGTGTAAATAGACAAAAAAAGGGTAAAAGTGAGACTCATTAATTTTGTGTTAGAATCGTTCATTTAGTGAGTGAACGAGTGTTCCATTGAAGATATTAAGGTGTGTGTTGGATAAGAGTGGTGTCCACTTGAGTACGTATAAATGTGTCCCACATGCATGAACGCCCCAATTGACATCCTCTGCTAACATCTCTAACATCTGACCCGACCCTAGTTCCATGTTCAAGCACAAGGCATCCATTGGAGATGTCCTTAGTGTAGCAGTTTAAGGTTGTCACTGGGACTAATCCTAAGTTAGGAAGTCTTGTGTTTAACTCTGGTTTTATCTGATATCTGTGACTCATAAGCATCCGGGATTTTACCTTGTAGTAGGGGTAGGCCTAAAGTGACTCTGTCTCGGAGCTTTCTTTGCCATAAAAAAGAGAAGGAAAAAAATACATTTTTTTTAATTAATTGTTGCCCTCCAATTGTGTTTAAAATTGCACTTTGACCAACATTGTTGAGCCCTAAGCAGAAAGTATCAAAAAGTGGTGTGTGAAGGGTGGTTGTGTTGTGTGTATTTTAAACTCATCAAAATGAAAAACAGTCACGGGTTACTGTAGAATTTCTCTCCTTAGAAGTCAGTGGAGATCCTGCTGTTTCTGTCTCTTTTTGATTCTTTTGTGTATATGCACAGACAAAACAGAGCATTATATAGAAAATAGAAAATTGGTTGTTGGGCCCCACCCTGCTTTGTATCTATCTTGCATATTATACACACAAATGTATATTGAAAAATGATTTATAAATTTCTTATAAAAAACAATGATGTTGTCCCAATGACATTTTTTTTAAAGAAAAATGCTTTGGAGCTCTAATTTTTGAGCTCTAAAAGTAGCTCTAATGAGTTGGCAGTGGACTCCACTTACAGTGATGTGATGTTTTGGTCTTGGTTTGTTTTTATTTTATTTTTTTTGTTCATTGCCATGTCATTAGTGCTCTATTAGAGCACCAAAATTAGTGATATGAATCATTGCTGTTTTTAAAATATGAGCATAATATTGAATGTTTTGATGTGAAATGAAGGGATATGAAGAAGTTATTTTATTCTTTATGAAAATTTTATATAAAATTTTTGTTTCTATATCATTATTTATGTATTATATTATAGGTTGTTTGCTGGAGCAATCTATGGTAAGAAATTTGACATCGAGGGATTTATAGCTGGCAATTTATGAAGTTCACTTGATTCGTTGAATTTTGTGTAGTTGATTCACTTTATACGTGAGAATTTTTAAAGTGTGACTGACATTGCCAGGCCGGCATCATTCATACAATAATATAGCTGGCTGATTTGAAATTTCTCTGCTTGATTGGCGGGGAAAAAAACATAAAATCATAGTCTATGTTTGGATGTTTGATTTATGTTTGGGTGTTTGGGAAGTGAGTTTTTATGTAGGTTTTTTTAGTTGTAGAATTTTATTAGAGAAAAATTTTGGTATTTGGGAAGATAGATTTTTTTGTGGTTGGATGTAATGTTTGTGAGAGAAAAAGTGAAATGATTATGGGGTTGGATGTGATATTTTGTTTGGATTTGTTTTTTTTGGTTTTGAAAAAAGTTTGTCTTTTAATGGAAAAAATAAAAAAAAACACAACACACAAACTTCCCAAACACCATCACCTAAAACTATTATTCTCGTTTCTTACATTTTTTTCTTTAAAAAAAAATTGAAAATACATTGATAAACAAGTTTTTTATTTTTAATTTCAAAAACAAGTGCAATTAATAAATCTTGTAAAATTCTATCAATTAGTATGTTGTGTCAAAAAGTATGTATTTTTGTCAAAAAGGAAAAACATTTCACTTCATTAATCTCATAAATAAGCTTCTAAAAAAAACTAGGATTCCATGAAAAGTTTATAATTTTAATTATTAATTTTTTTTATTAATCTAAAATTACTTTTACAAACTTCCACTGATTTGTTGTTTCTCTCTAAAGAAGAAAAATAAAAAAAAACGGAGTTTGCAACATATATTTTAGAATCCGTTCAACTCGATTGAATTGATTTAACCTGATTAATTTTGGATGGATTCGTGTGTTCTGGTGGATGAATACGGATAAAAATTTCAAAATTTATATATACGGTTTGGATGGTGGATTAATCATTCCATACTCGCATAAACTTGATCTGTCCATAGATGAATTTAAAAAAAGAAAGAAAGAAATTGTTAACAAATAGCAACATGTAATAGAAATAATAAAATATATATTTTTGTAAAAATGAAAAACAATAACTTAAAAATATGCATATGTGATGCTATGGCTTATTATAGATAAATAATATTTTTTCAGATTACTAGATATTGGAGATTCTAAAAGTTATGAATTATAATTTAAAAAAATATTCAAAATTTCTAAAGTCCAAATTGTCAAACCGATCGCGTCTATCTGTCAACCCGTACGGCCTGTTCAATCTACATCTGCCAAATCGGTGGACGGATGTGGATTAATTTTTTTTCAATTTACCTAATTTTAGACAAATAGCAGATGGAATGTCACCCGATCTGATCCGATTCGATCCGATCCGCAATCACCCTAATATATTCTCTCCCTGAGTCCACTTGTCCTCCCGTCAGCCTTTTCTTGGCCCAAGTGTTTGAAATATGTTTTGGCAATGGCTTGGGCTTGCATGGGCTTGTCCACTCAAATGTTTTTAGGCTTGAGTAATGGCTTAGCGAGCTTGGTTAAATCTGACCTAGTCCTCGCCTGTGACACTTTTTTTCTTGAGATAATATTGTTTTAATAGGAAATGATATTTTCATACTTTGCTTACTTGCCTCTCACATCACACTCCTTTTGTGGTTACAAAATATTATTGGACGGGGCGCATGACCATGTAGTATTTCAAACTCATGTGATATTTATGCCTATTGTATGGAGCAATATTGCAAAAATTGCAAAAGAAATTGTATGAGAGGTTAAAAGGAGGATATGAATATTATTTTACTTTTTTATTCACACAAACACACGCGCACACACATATGTATATATTGTGTATGGCATTAATTTACTACATAAATTGTCATATGGTCATCATGTAACCTCGATTGTTTTCTTGTAATTTATTGTATGTTCAGTTTGGGCCCATGTAATTGCAATACATTTTATTTTGATTTGTTCATCTTATAAATTCTTGTCTATATATCATGATCAATAAAAAAAATCAAAATGATAGAAAAATTAGAGTGTTGGTGCGATGCAGGCCAAAGATCTTCAGATCAATATTTTAAAAATCAGACCATGAGTGAACCGGAAAAGAAATCGAGATGGACGAGTCACTGGTTTAATGTTGGGTTAAACCGGAATCAAACCGTGATGTCATAATTATTTTATAAATATTTTTACAATTTAAAAATATATAAAATACATTCATTAAAAATATTTTTATAATTTAATATATATATATATATTCAACAAACATATATGTTTAAATACATATATATAATTTTATATTAATATTATTTGTAAAAATATTAATTATAAATGTGTTTGTGGAAAATTAGTTTGAATACAATTAATACTATATATTTTCTACATATTAATAAGGAATCATGGTAGCAGAGTAGAAATTTATGTTCTTTGGAACTTAACGTGTTGGGTTTAAGTCCCTTTAACATAAACTTTTTCAATATTGGACCAAATATAGCAAATCGGTCTGGTTCGCTTCAACCCAGACCAGGTCGACCAGTTTAGAGGTTTAACCGTGATTCCTATCGGTTTTGCTTAAAATGACCGCTTTCAAGAGGGACCGAGTTTTAGAGGGTATATCCGGATCGGACCATGGATTGGTCGGCGGTTCAACCGGCCGATCCGGTCCGATTTTTAAAACATTGCTTCAGATGCCTTTATTAGGGGTGTAGGTGTAGAGAGAGAAAGTAAAAATGAAGAGTTTAGGATTTGGTGCATACATTGATCTTTTTATAGAGAGTATTTGTCTTGGGCCATTGATGATGGTAGGCCTCAGTCTTGTTGGGCTTGGGCCATATGGGTTGAATAAAAAAGATGAAAAACAAACCAATCAACTCAATAGGAGATGATGAATCACTTTGGGGTCATATGCAATGCACAATTGAGGCACCTTATCGTTGGTCCATGTTGGGTTCATGGGCACGCTTTTTATTCGTTCATTGGGCTTTGTTTATTTATTTGAATGTTATTATTATTTTTAAATTTTAAAATCATCTAATCTAAAAATTGATTTAAAAAGTATAAAACTTTAGTTTAATAGATTATTTTAGGCAAAGTTATGTTCACTTGATCAATTTTATATAAATTAATCCTTTTGAGATATGATTTTTTTTTTAAAGATAATAGATAGAGTTTAAGTTTCTTAATAACTACCCTAACTAAAATTTTTCAGAGCAGCCACTGGACAAATTTTGTTTTTAACTGATCCAACTATATTGTAGTTCTTATCTAGATTCCTTGTTAAATGATTATATTGTCAAGCATGGGCCATTCGACTTTACTAGCTCCCAGTATTTGGTTCAGATTTTTGCAATAACTTGGGCCTACATGACTTTATCCATTCTAATATTTTACTTTTTAGGCTTGATTAATGTCTTAGCGAGCTTGGTTAAACCCTACCAAGTAGCCCGGTTAGTGACACCTATTTTGTTGAGATGATATGATATGTTTTTAATGAAAAATAATGATCACACTTTCTTTTTAACCTCTCATATTACACTTCCCTTGTGAGGGGGGAATATGAACAAAACTGAAAAGAAAAATGAGAGTGAGAAGTGAAAAGGAGGGTGTGAATATTATTTTTCTTTGATATATATATACATATATATGTGTATGTGTGTGACATTAATTTAATACAAAGATTGTCATACAGTCCTTCATGTAAACCTCAAAATTTTCCTCCTAATTTAATTTATATTCAATTTGGACCTTGTATTTACAATCGACTGATGCTTTAATCTGTTCATTTTGTAAGCTACTATATATAGATCATAATTGATGTAAAAATCATACTAATCCAATAATTTTATTAATTATGTTTTAAAGAATTGATAATCAATTTTGAAAAATTATTGTCGTGGTTCTTTTTTATAAAGAAGGAACACTTCCAACAACAACAACATGCAAAAAGTCCAAAAAAAGTAAGGGAAACACAAATTATTTATTATGGTGCCTGCCAAGATAATCTTAGTAGGCAATATTTCACAACATTATTGCACTGGAAAATGAAAACTAACAAAAGCAAAACACGAGACACACGTAAAAAGAAAGAAAAGAAAGAAGAAGAAGAAGCCATTTTCGCAGGCAGGAAAACGCGATTGCACTTAGCACGTGCAACAAGCCTTTTAAACCCCTAACTTACCCCTAGAAGACGAGTGAAGTCTCGTGAGGGTTTGCAGAGATGTTACCCACAAACATCTACCCGCCAATGAATTGGTGGTGGTGGTTTATTTGCATTCCAATTCCAAATAACAGACAAAGACATCGTTGGAGAACTCGTCTGGGAGATCATATAATGCGCATAAGCAGTTGGGGTATGTATCGCTAGCGTTGTAAACGAATACAAAGCGATTGAGACTGCAGAGGCGAAGTCGGATTGTTGTTGTACAAGGAGTTAACTGCTCGATGCTGAAGAAAGTATCTGGGGTTTTTTCAACAGCATCAGCAGTAATCCAATAAATGTTGCCAACCAGTTTCACTTGCAAGTATTTGCCGGTGCTAAGACATTTTATGTGCCACATTCCATCCGTAGCACTTGCCTCCAATCCGAACTGCACGATCGGGTTCAGGGGATCCGGTTCCTCGGCTAAGAGAAATGCATTCACCGGCTGAACCTCACCTATGGGCCGCACGTATTTGCCGGAGATGGCTGATTTGAATTTTAGTACAAGACCATCTGCCAATTCCATTCTCTCTCTTTCTCTCTCTTCTCTTTTTCCCTCTCTTCTCTCTTAATAATCACTTTTACTCGTTCCTTGTTTTCTTGTGCTTCCCCTAACTCAAACCTGTGCTGCTATTTATAAGGAGAAAAGGCCCCGTTTGTTTGGGGTTATGGGGAGGGGATTGAGTTGGATAGTGAGGAGAGGATTGAGAATGGGGTGTTTGTTTTGAGAGATAGGGAGGGGATTAGTAATCCCTTGGTATTAATAAGGAGTAGGAAGGGGGATTGGTAAGGAGGAGGTAGAGATGGTATTAGAAAAATAGCGAGGGGATTAGAATTTTTTTTATTTTTCATATATTGAGAATTTTTTTTAAATATAATGTTTATTTTTTTATATTTTTTTATTTATTTTATTATTTTATATAAAAATAATTTAATAATTTCTCACTATTAATCCTCTTACTAACAATCCCCTCACTATTAATCTCCTTACTATCAATCCCCTCCATTCTATCTCTCAAAACAAACGGGCCAAAAGGATTTAAATTCTGTGCGGATCATCCGTAAAACCTTAAGTTTACGGGCAACCATTTAAAAGATGACACGTCAAACACAACCATTCCAACTGTATATTTGATAACTTTCGAAAGCATGCCGTTGCAGAACACTATTCACAGATGAGTTTTATTACTTTTTCTTCTCCGGCGACGATGGGAAAGTGTAATATTATTCGATCTAGCACGATACTATGCCTTTGTTTGGCATCAGACTAAAATGAAGTTGAGTGTTTAAATAATCATAAAAAAATAAAATAAGTTAACATGACAAAATTTAACATCTAAAATCATAGTTATTTCACTTTCTCTTTCATAAAAATTTAAAAAGTCTAAAAGTTAATCAAAATGAAATTTTTAATCCCAAGCTAAAATATCAAAAACGATATTTTTAGTCTCAAGCTAAAATAATCAAAAAGTCCAAAAGCCAACCCACTTTCCAAATAAAGCCTACATATGCTAATAGTCATGGTATCTGGAAGAATAATGCTCCATGCATCAATTGGTATATCAATTAATGTACCAACGAATGATATGACACAATTTAAGAGGCTTTGAATTTTTATAATTTATATAATGAGTAGAGTCATAATTTTAAATAACAAAGTTATAACTATATTAATAAACTAATTAAATAATAATGTTATTACTTTTCGCTACTAAAATTTTTTTAGTCGCTAAAAGCCATATATCGGCGACCAAACAGATTTTTAGTCGCAAAATGCTATACTTTCAGCGACAAAATATGATTTTTTAGTCCCTAATAGTGATTTTTCTTGTAATGATCATAAAAAATAAAAAAAATTCACAAGAATTAAAGCAATAATGTAGATCAAGTTGCATGGAATAATAAATTATGGCAGAGTATCAAATAATTTTGACTTTTTAACATATGCCTTTAGAAAAATATTAAATGAATACAACTCCCCCATTTATATAGAAAGTGACAAAAAATTAAAAGCTATCTTGTTAACATAACTTAATTTGTTTTAAAATAAGATCAGAACACCGTTGTTATTTTTCCCTTCATTTTAACCTTTCATCTCTCTTTATAAATGCATTTGTCAAACAGTTCATAACTTCCCATGTAAGCTTGTTCCAATTTGTTAAACAAGCAAGTCATTATTCACCACTGATTTCTTTAAATAAATTTACCTTTGTTTTATATTAATCAAGATTCATATTTAAGAGATTGTTATTAGCACCTGCTTAAATTCTCTATACCCCTAATTTCTTTGAATCCCCACTCTAAATTTACCTTTGTTTTATATTAATCAATATTTATATTTAAGAGGCTGTTATTAGTACCTACTTAAATTCTTTGTACTCCTAATATCTTTAAACCTCCACTCTAAATCTTAAATTTCAATAAGATTTCTTTGAACACTCCATTTAATACCAAATTTATCCCTATTCATAATATTATCACCCCTAAGGGCACACCCACCTAATTTTACATATCCTCTCTTCTTCTTCTTTTGATGACTGTCCATTTCCTGTTGAAAAAAGCGCCGACGATCATTGTATCAATAGACACCATTGCCTCAGTGAAGAACATTACATCAATGGTCCATCATTGAAATTCTTGTTAACTCTCAACGAAATGAGGAATCAACTTGACGGTGTCCAAAGAATACCGTTCGAAAACTCGTCAGAAATTCTTGTCCACCATTGCAGAAAACTCGTCGGAAATTCCTCTCAGGTAAAACTCTCACGAAACACACAATTGGTGTTGAAGATACAAAAATCGAACCGTTTGGCGCAGCGACTATCTGCATTATTGTTTGGAACCCATATATTGAACTAAATATTTGTGTTCAGTACTGTGTTATCGAACATAATCTTTACATTTGACAAACCAGTACGAAATAGCTCGAACAAAACAACAACAATTGAAAACGACCGAAAATATTAATACAAGACAGATAAACTTACAACGGAACGCCTGCCTCATCAGAATTGTTGTCATTGTCCTCCATTGTTCTACAAGGTGAAATAACTGACGAAGAGTAACACGTTGGATGTGAAAAGAGCTTTCTAGTTCAAGGTTTTTGGTTCAAGAGGGTTTATGATGGTGATGAAGAGGATACATTCAAGATTTAAGATGGTTGTGAAGAGTAATAGGTTTAGGGTTTATATTGGTTGGTTATGAAGAATAACAGGTTTAGGATTTAGAAATGTTGAATACGTAAAACTGGAGGTGGAGATGGGAGTGCACTACAGGAAATGACAGTTTTGGCGACCAAAATATTGGTCGCCAAAAGTCCTATTTTTGGTCGCCGAATCTAATTAGCGACTAAATTATTTTGTCGCCAGGTTAGTTGCCTATACCCTGTCGGCGATAGTATTGGCGACTAAACTATTTTTGGTCGCCGAAAGTTAAACATTTGGCTACTAAACTTTGGTTAGTCGGGAAATGTGATCTTTTGGTGACTAAATTATTAGTCGCCGAAATTGAACTTTTGGCTACTAAACTTTGGTTAGTCGGCAAAGGTATCTTTTGGCGACTAAAATATTAGTCGCCGAAAGTTCTCACATAAAACTAAATTAAACTATTAGATACTAAAATTTTAGTCGCTAATAGAATACAGACATTTAGTGACCAAACACTTTAGTCGCCAAAGGATGTTATGTTTTTAGTGACTAAAATATTTAGTCGGCAATTAAACTTCCCTCATTTTGATTTGTTTTAGGTACTATGTGGTTTGGTCGCAAAAAGCCATTTGGTTATTTTTTGCTACTAAATTATTGGTCACCAAAACATTTGCTTACATTTTTGGCTACCAACATATTTAGTCACCAAATACTATATTAATTTATTTTATTTTTTTTAAATTTCTGAACCACTTGTATTGATTATTAGTGCAACATGTACTCTGTATAAACAATATAATCCATCAATACCGAATATATCATTAACCATTCAACAACGTGCACACATTTCACTTCCAACCATCTAAAAAATTTATATTCAACGTCCAATTCTAAATGTAATACAAATTCCATACGAACCAAATATAATCCAACCTCAATAATTTAATTCCATACATAATAGAGGATTAACCAAATTTAATATCCAAAAGGAAATCTATACCACACTGTTAGCACCATAAATTTGCAATTTTTATTATTTATATAATTGCAGGACACGTGGCATCCTCTTATTCATTTGGAAGTTAAAAGAAGTTATAGAGATGATGGAGAATATGAAGGACAAAGTGGATGAGTGGAAGGATACATGGCAAGACAAGAATGAAGATGGAAGAAACGGGTAGTTACTAAGTAGTTATTGCTGTATTTTTTCCTCTATAAATAGCCATTAATGGTTACATTGTAAAGGACCCAGAACTCAAATCAAAGACACTTGATTTTAATATTTCTTGTCATTTTCCTTATTTTAGGAGTAGTTTAACATATATTTATATTTCAAAGCATTTATTTTCAGCACTTTCATTTCGAAGCATAGGAGTAGCGGTAAGTAATTATTACTTTGATTGTTTACTCAATCGTCTTTCTCCATCTCCCTTTCTTCTTTTAATTTTTCTTTTCTCTACACTTTGGCAATTTTGAAGTCCTCTTTGTTGAGGCAAAAGAACTGTCAACACAATCGCTTGATAATTGGCTTGAATTTAATCTGTAAGGATTTTTCAATCCTTGCTGGCACGCTCGCATTTATAATATTTTCCTTCGTAGGAAAAATAAGCCAACATTTTTGGCACGCCCAGTGGGACGGCCAAGTGTAAGAAATGACAAACAATTTGGATTTCGCCATTCGAACTTGTCAATTTGAAATATATTGGCGTGAAAGAAAAATTTTGGATCTTCAAGAAGAGATCCATTTTCTTGATGAAATAAACTTTCATCCATTACAATATTATTTGGTGGAAGAAAAAAGACACCATTTAATTGCAGAAATTCATCAACTTAATATGGAAATTCGCCAATGGAATGATGAGTTATCAACTCTCATTACCAAGTCTTTAACTGAGGCTTTAATGGCCGGAATTGGTGAATTTTTTCAGAATCTTTCCATGGTTGAAAATAGCAAAAGCAAAGAGTTGATTTCATCAATGGCTCGGGGGGTTCAAGAATTCATTTTTAAAGAGCCAAATTATGAAATTAACATAACGAAAGAGCATGTTTTTAAGCCAAATTTGGCTAAGAATGATGTTTCATACATGGCTTGGGGGGTACAAAAACCAATTTTTAGAGAGTCAAGTCATAAAAATAACATTCTTATGGGGGATTTTCATAAGCCATTAATGGCTAACATGGAAAAACAACCCACTTCGCCAAAGAATTATGAAAATCAATTCAGTAAAAGTCATGTTTTTAAACCAAACATGGTCAAGAATAATGAACAAGCCACTGTTCATGAATTTAAAATTTTTGACATTTTTCAAAATGTCAAAAAGTATGAATTTTCATGGTCACACTATATCATGACTTTTGGTGTTCAAAATCCTTTTTGGATTTGTGGTTCACATCAAAATATAATTCTAATGATGTGGCTAATAAAATTAACAAATTGTTCTTATGAGTTCGAAGCATGAACTTGGCTAGAACAAGGGATGACCATTTAAAATGCATGAACTTGGCTAGAAAAAGCCTATGCATTTAAATAAATGGTTGAGAATGGCTTATCTTTTCAAATTGATGGCCAACTGTACACAATCAAAGCATCGAAGATACATTGGAAGCATCAAGATTTGTTTCGAAGGTTGATTACTTCGCCTTCGAAGCTGTGTAAAACTTTGAAGATACATTCGAAGCATTAAAAGTTGTTTCGAAGGTTGATTACTTCACCTTCGACATTCGAAGCATCAAGAGTTGTTTCGAAGGTTGATTACTTCACCTTTGAAACTGTATAAAGCTTTGAAGATACATTCGAAGCATGAAGAGTTGTTTCGAAGGTTGATTACTTCACCTTCGAAACTGTATAAAGCTTCGAAGATACATTCGAAGCATCAAGCCTAACCTTGAAACTTCATTGTAAGTATCATGATCCTATATCAATGCTTCCAACCTTCGAAGGGTGATGTTGTTCCTTCAAATTTGTGCCGCAAGACCTTCAAACGATGAATTTGGTCTTTTATACCACCTTCGAAGCTTGTTATTGGTCATCTAGTCATAATTTCATGCTCATTCGAAACACTTTATTGGTGCTATTATATCATTCGAAGCACTTTGTTGATATTATTCGAAGCATTTTATTGCTTAGATTAATCATGTGCTTGGTTCGGCCCTTCAAAAATTCAAATAAACATCATTTTTAAGGGCCGCGGGGGGTAATGTTAGCACCATAAATTTACAATTTTTATTATTTATATAATTGCAGGACACGTGGCATCCTCTTATTCATTTGGAAGTTAAAAGAAGTTATAGAGATGATGGAGAATATGAAGGACAAAGTGGATGAGTGGAAGGACACATGGCAAGACAAGAATGAAGATGGAAGAAATGGGTAGTTACTAAGTAGTTATTGCTGTATTTTTTCCTCTATAAATAGCCATTAATGGCTACATTGTAAAGGAACCAGAACTCAAATCAAAGACACTTGATTTCAATATTTCTTGTCATTTTCCTTATTTTAGGAGTAGTTTAACATAGATTTACATTTCGAAGCATTTATTTTCAGCACTTTCATTTCGAAGCATAGGAGTAGAGGTAAGTAATTATTACTTTGATTGTTCACTCAATCGTCTTTCTCCATCTTCCTTTCTTCTTTTAATTTTTCTTTTCTCTACACTTTGGCAATTTTGAAGTCCTCTTTGTTGAGGTGAAAGAACTGTCAACACAATCGCTTGATAATTGGCTTGAATTTAATCTGTAAGGATTTTTCAATCCTTGCTGGCACGCTCGCATTTATAATATTTTCCTTCGTAGGAAAAATAAGCCAACACACACCAAAAATTTATTCTGTACCGCCCCAAAAACTAATTTGTACCACGTCTAATGCTAATTTCTATCAGGCCAAATTTTGGATATTTACCACGCAAAGAAAGTAATTTGTATGAACCACTATATATACAAACGGAGATAGAAAAACAATGCTCTTTCGTACTTGTCAAAAAAAGTCATATCCACATTTGTACGTCAAAAACCATCTGCAAAAAAAAAAAAAAAAAAAAAAAAAAAAATCTTTAGTATTGACTATATATTGGCCAATTTAAAATTATAAAAAAAACATATAAAACTCGAAATTAAGTAATCTTTTCAAATTAATAATTAGTTTTGCATACTCAAATATATATGAAATAAAATTTTTGATGTTCAATCTGAGTACATACAACATATGAATCTAGTTGCTCTATTTGATGTTGCTAATAAATTGATGTTGCTGTAAAAGTAATCCTAATAATAACTGGAAATTGAAACACTAGATTTTGATGAATTATTTGCCTCAAACTGAAGCTAATAGCAGACCTGCTAATGGATGCTACCAAGGGTGTTAGCCTCTTTATTGATTAGCGCTTCTTCTTGCCTCATTTTGCAGCATTAGATTTTGATGGGGTTGCAACCAGGTAGACAAACGAAGCCATAATGGAGATCACAGAAATCAAGGATCCATACTTTGCCAACAACCTCTGCAGATAGAGTCAAGTCGGAAAAGTCGATCAGTTCTGCAGAAGTCCTAGAATTCATTCAAGAGTGCTTTCATATATGACGATAAGATGGATATAAATACACGACTAACAATACAAAGATATCTCTTGAAAATAAATGAAAACAAAAACAACAAAACATGTTGGACAACCCAAATATATCTTTTTTGATTTTTTATATTTAACATAAACTTTGATTTTTGGCAATACTTTTTTTTTTATTTATATTTTTTGCTCCATCTTCTTGTTCACCCAATGTTGGTCCCACTATTACTCCATTTGTAAAATGTAGCTCATTAATTCACTAACCTCTGGCATATGCACTCCTAATTTGTCCTATGCAAGTGCACATAATAGTAATGAGAAAAATAACAGCTATAGTTATAAAACTATCTGCATCCTGCGGTTCAAAACTTAAAAATAAAATAAAATAATAATAATAAAAAAAGGGGGTAATAACAAGAATAGGACATACTTTAGCTTGAGAAAATTTGGTCAACGCCAACCACAATGCCATGTAAAAACACAAGAATGTCACTAAGTGAACAAGGGACAGTGTGTCTATAAAGAAATTGATTGATAAATCTATTACTTGAGAGAGACCTACCCACTCAAACTTTTTCACCGGAGGTCTGTCTGCGAGGATATCTAAAAGCAGAATTGGAGTCGAATAAGCCTCCTGAAAATGGTAACAGTGAAAAGATCGCAAATCATTCACATTAAATAGATAAATACATGTGTACACATTTTTCTATATATACAAATGAAATGGCTGGAATGCCAAACCTGTAGAGCAGCCTTTGTGGGGATGCGGAATGTGATAACTGCTGGTGCACCATAGAATAGTGCTTGTACTTCGGACTCCAATTCAAAAGCATGCAATTCAAGAGCGCCACTGCCGATTATACAAGTTAGCATGATAAAAATAAAGATATTAATTCAACAAATTGGAATATAGAGTCTTTGCAGAATGTGAAACTCACACATCAAGCCTTTCCCATGACATTGAAGTGTTTCCACTGATAATGTGAAAAACATCTTTGGACTAGCCATCATCAGTTAGACTTACATCATATGCAGTCCTGAAGATACAATACATCAATGTACAGAAAATACCAAAGTGTAAGAGGGCATAATGTAATGAAGAAAAATATGAAATTACACCCAAGAAAAGTCAGCAGTTGTTATTAGGAGGAGAGAGTGAGAGAGTACCAAATATCAACAAGAATCTTATGTAAGGCATTAACAACACATTCCATGAAGTGAAATGGTTGAAAAATTAACCATGTGATCATAGTTTGCAAATAGATCAGATTGCATTAATTTAAATCTTTATAATCAAATAGTTACTCAATAGGAGAAAAGGAAACTTGGATAGAACAACTTAGTAACGATGCTCCTACCACCAAAGGTATGCTGGTTGATGGTCCCAGCATATTGTTAGCACAATCAATATCTTCTACTGTGTGCCAGAGATAGTCAATTGCTAAGAATGATATTAGGAGCCAATGGTACCAAACCTTGTGTTGTGTCCCAATCAGGTGGAGTCGACTACATAAATAATTTTTTGCTATTTCGTTCTGTCAAGGGCCATATGCTCAGTTAAATATGCTTATTTAAATTAAATAAATTCATATCATTTTTACTACCACAAAAAGTAAAAATGAGTAATAAAACAAAAATCAGTCTCTCCTTTACATTAACTTTCATTACTTAGAACCCTTTGAACACAGGAATCCATTAAATACTAAGAAGTAAAATTTTCAATGTGTAGTAGGAATGAAACCAATACCCTTTCCTTGATCAAACCTTTTTTTAAATATCAAATAGTCATGACAACAAAGTAAGAAAAGTGAACCCAATACGAAAAAAGAAACATGATCAACTCATAACATGCAACTAAATATATTTGGCTCCATAACTACAATTGTCAATTGAACATTTGCCTCTGATGAAAAAGCAAAAAGTATCTTTGTTCCAAAGGCAAGTATCAAATGCTAATTTAGGTTTGCAAGCAAATGCAACTTACAGAAATGATCACTACTCTCGATGAACTCTATTACCAAGGAAAAGAATACTGAGGTTTTTATGTAATAATTTTTACATAAAAATAGAGGTTTCAAAAAGGAACTTGTGTAAAATTCGATATCCAATTTTAAAGTATTGATCAAGCTTTCCCAGGCATTTTTATTTTCTTTTCTTTTATAAAAATAAACTATGTACAAGAATTAGAATTAGTAAAATTAATGAATAAGAAAATAAATCACAATCAATCTCCATAAGAAGATAAACATGGATAGTTAGTTAGAATATAAAACAGAAACAATATAGAGCTAAATTAACCAGCATCTGTAGACGTCCCCGAACGTCCCGGGAGGAGATCCCGTTTTGTTCATTTGGGCTCACTACAGTTCAGGTCTCAATGTCACGGTCCTGTATCTAATCTCGCAGAGTGCAATGTAAGACCGATGAATCATCAAAGAGTCCAAATCTGGCAAATCGTTTTTGAAAACAGATTTTTTTGAAAGAAGTGCCAAACATGGACTTTGCCAGATACAGAGTCGTCACCTAAATATTTTATTTTTCGAAAAATTTAGGAAACCTTAACTCGTTGTCTAAGGCCACGTGTCCGTCATCACCAAAGTTGCCTTGGCTCGGGAACTGGGGTACAATTGGGGAAGGTCACTTCATGAGCACCCCCGCTCGCCCGATCAAAGATCGGCCTCTACTAACTATGATATCGAGTTTTGAAAACATTATGTGCTCTTATTCCGGTTATTAGCCTAGATTTACTACGTGATGCGCACAGCATACAAATATAGACCGGATCGCCTGAATTGGAACAAAACATCTCATGTTTGTTTTTGAAAGCGGTTTGCTACTCGTAAGTAGGCTAAAATGTGGATTTGCCACCCTCAGGTGGGCTTAGAAAACATGATTTTGCCACTCTTAAGTGGGCTTAAAACTCGCAGTCGATGAATTGTTCCAATCCAAATAACCCAACCTTCACCCACAGGCATTCAGGCAGTTATATCATATAAACACATAGCCTCATGGTAAGCATGCTATCATGGCAGTCACTCACACACATGCAAGGATGCTAAAGCGTAAGCACTTACCGAGTACTCCAAGCCAAAACAGAAGCTATGTTAGAAATCCATGCATGATCCTAACTAGGCTTAAAGATGGCATGTGAAATGCTACAACTAACAAGTATTCAACTCGGAATTGAAATACAATGCAGTTAGTATGATGGGCCGAGCCCGGTGCATGCAAGACAGATGAATGGATGCAAACATGCGAGCATAAGTATGCTAATTGAAATATGCCCTAAACTAACCATCATAAGCTGGTAAATAAAAGGGAGCAAGACGTGGGGTTGCAAGACATACATCACACACACGCACACTTATTACACAATTGCCCTCGCTCGGAGGGTCCGAATAAATAATACAGTCCGAATAAATAATTAACTACTCTAGCTAATTAAATATTACAAAACCCTAATTAATTAACAAATTAACTAGAAAAGCGAATAAACTAGCATGCAAGCTATAAAATGGACTGCCTCAGCTCTTGTTCCGAATGATGAAAGATGCATGCGTGCTTGGGTCGCTTTGTTGGGAAATTCCTTGCGATGCCCCGATTTGCCTCTGTTTTGCAATTGGTCCTAGAACACTGTATAAAACTTCCGAAGGCTGCTGACCAGTTTTTGCTGCTGGATTTTGATTTGCTGCAACAGAGAGCAAGAAAGGGGCATGACAAAGTATTTTTAACGCATGTGTGCATGACCACTCTCCCCGTCATTGCATAAGCTCTAGGGAGTGTAGACCTCGATCCTCGTACCACCAATCACGCATCTCGATGCATGATGGCCGAGGAGTCGAGTTGCACGACTCAATGTGAAATGAATGCACATATAAGCATAACAAGGCCTAAACTCCATCATGGGTAATCCGGAGTGTCGGCGACTGGGAATTGAGACACGTTTCGTCACTTGGAGTACGAAACGTCCCTCCTTTCCCGTAAAAAAGCATACATTTTCCAGCTCTAAAACATGATGTACAATGGTCCCGAATCATGCAAATATGTTACCCAATGCATGCTAGATGGCCCGAATACCGAAACTAGTGAAGTGCATTACACTAGAGGTACACAAAGCAATGCACGAATGGCAAAACCAACCCTAAACAAACCCTAGGCAGGTCTGAAACAGTGGGAAAATGGCCCAAAATGATGGTTCAAAGTGCATGGAAATGAAGCTCATTTAATGGTCCGAAAACAAGGCATTCATGCACAACTCTCAAGCACACTTAAAGAGGAGAAAACATGAGGATATGGCATTCACATAGGCTCTGAAATATGATGCAAAATGACCCTAAAGCATGAAAACACCACAGTATATGCATGTAATAGACCTCAAATCTCAAAGCTAGGCAAGTGTATTGAACTACAAGCATGCAAAACAAGCATCATTCGACCATGAGACCCAAAAAAAGAGGTAGGGCAGTCCAAAATATGCACAAAATCAGTTTAAGGCAAGGCCAAAAAGTGCTAAAATCAAGGGTCAACAAAGCATGCAAAATAAGCTAGTGAACCATGATTTGCACTACAACTATATGAAACACATGAGAGCTCACCAAACCAGCCAAAACCAGAAGTATGCCATGCCAAATAATGCCCAAAAACCCACTGAAACTTAGTCAATGCATGCAAGAATGATGTGTCCCTTTGAAAGGCCAATAAGAGGGTTGTTCTACACATGTAAGATAGACATACAAAATGGCAAAACCACATCTAGAAAGAGGTTATGAGGGCCCTAAAATTCACTGAAAAGGGCCTGAAATTAGTCTAGGAAGCATGCAAGTGAAGGCCCCTTTGAAAGGCCTTGAAGAAGATTACTCTACACATGCATAATAGACATCTAATATGGAAAAACCACCTCTGGACAGAGGTCCTGCAGTTCACAAAACTCATCAAAATGGCCTGGAGCATGGCTTTGAAACATGCAAATAGGGGCTCCTTTGGAAGGCCAAGAAAGCTAGTAAAGCGAACAAAGGGTGAGAGGGTCACCCCTCTCTGATTTTGAGGCTCAAAGACACATGTTAGCCACTGAAAATCCACTGGATTTCAGTGGCTAAAAGGCCAAACCAAGGCCGACACAAATGCCCTAAAGCATAGCTTAAAACATGAGAAAATGAAGCATGCAAGGGGGTAGATGACCCCCAACAGAAAAATGGTCTTAAATAAACATGTTTAGAAGATCAAAACAAGACTTTTTTCAGTTTATGACAAAGCCTAAATATGCTTGCAAATAGAGCTAAACTATGAAGCAAAACAATGTCAAAAAGAGGGAAATGGAGTGTTACCCTTGTAGCCAAAGGAACCAGCAACTTCTGGACCAAGATAGCAAGTCTTCAACCTCTGAAAATAAGCTCCAAGGTGCTTGGATGGATGATGGAGAGGTTAGGCTAAGAGGTGTAGTGCAATGGTGCAAGAACAAGGGACCTTTGGAGCTAAATTGGAGAGAAATAGAGAGGGAAGTGTATGTATGCCTTAAGCAAAATTCTGAACCCTAGCAATGGAAGAGGGCCCTTCCCTTTATAGAGGAGAAGATCTAAAGCTTCTCAAAGAAGCTTAAAAGCTAGCTTAAACATCCTCCATACACGTGTATGGAGGATGCATTCTGAGGCTTCCAGCTGGCACAGCTGGCTTCAACTCATTGAGACAAAAAAGCAGAAGGCTGGCCGACCAGTTCAGGTAGTTGACCGACCACTCCCCCTGGTCGGCCGACTAGGGGTCAAAATGTTCAAGCTGAAAAGGTGGTCGGCCTACCCATATTGGTGGTCTCCCAGGTGAATGCAGCTCAGTGGTGGTCTGGGAGATCAGAAATTGTGACTCAAAAGTGAGGGAGACCAAGGGGTCAAATGGGTCAAGCAAAAAAGGTGGTCGGCCTACCAAGATTGGTGGTCTCCCAGGTGAATGCAACTCAGTGGTGGTATGGGAGACCAGAAATTGTGGCCCAAAAGTGAGGGAGACCAGCTCTCTAACAAGAAAATCAGGCGGCGAAGAGAAAGGTGGTCTCCAAGAAGAAAAGGTGGTCTCCTACCATAGTACCACCCTACTAACAAAGAAACTAGGGCCCATGCCAAAAATGAACCCACATCGATGCAAAACGAAGGTTCGGGGGCCAAAACGCGCAGCCAGGTGCCCCGAAAACAGGCTGTTAGGCACCGGAGGTGGCGTGTGACCACAAAGGTGGTCTCTCGGGCCACAGTGTCCCTTTAGGGAGAGGGAACAAGGTGTGTGCCAAAAACCAGAGCAAACGGAGAAAGTTAAGTGGTCCCGAACCGAGGCGCACGGCCGACAGCTCCGAAAATCAGAAACTAGTCTCCAAACGGGCATAGTGGCCTACGACCACGAAACGTAGCCTACGGCCACTGAGAGATGGTCTTCGAGACCTGTCCCCCCCTTCGGGAAGAGAAAATAGAGAAAACAGGACCTGGTTCGCAAACCGAGACAAAGCACAAAAGAGTCCCGAAGTCTGGAGGCAAGGCTCTCAACCGAGACTCCGCAACCTCAGAACGAGCACAATATGCATCATCACCGAGCGCTCAATCGGTGACGTCTGAGTCTTAAGGTCGGTCAAAAATGGAGTGTCTACAGTTGCCCCTCTTTGACAGAACTCGAAAGTCATAAGTGATGGGAGTGAATGTTAAAGCCCAGAGACGACCCATTTTTGACAAGGCCGAAGACTTAGACAAACAGACGAGATAAACAAGAGATGGACCCGCAGGCGTGCCCGCAGGCAGGGGCGAAATGCAAAGCGATATGCACAAAGCCGAATGTAACTCATGATCATGCAAAGCAGCAAACTGTAATGAAGCAAATATTCACAATAAATGTAACAGTTTTAAGCAAGAATGCAAATCAAAGCTACATTTCATGCAGTAAGGATGTAAAAGAATTACAATTCTCGCTACGTCTCACACGGAGAAGATACAATACCTGTCCGGTTCGTCTGGTCGCACCAGCCTCAAATGAACCGTACATACAATATCGTGCCTGCAAAAGAAAGAAACTTAACAGGTACAACATTATTAGCGATATGCATAGCAATGCAAGTGAAAAGTGTGTAATGACACAAGTTGAGGGATGCATGACAATGCAACCTAAGTGTGACGCATAACAATGCGAAGGGGATGCAATGCACTAACAAGTGCTGATAAGATGCGCAAGATAGCGCGGTGTAATGCACTAACAAGTGCAGGTAAGGGTGCGCAAAATAGCGCGAGCAATGCAAAATGATATGCAATATTATGAAAACAATGCAAATGATATGCAATGCATTTGAGATGATCAAACCACGAGCAGTACAAAACCACGCAAATATCATGAAAGGATGGAGATACAAGATTGAACTTCGTGCCTACCATAGAAAAGGTGCCGACACCCTCAAACCACAATCTCCTTAGTGGAATAGGCGTGTACACATGCAGAACTATGTGTGTCGTAGACAGAACACAAAATACAAGTTAGTGGGTGACATGATATAAGTAAGGAATGATTTGCTGAGGAAAGATCGTGATCCTAAATACTGAATGTAACAGACTAAAATACGATGAAATGGATGCAATGGATGAATTGAATAAAGCGCGCGGCCAAACCACATTTTGCCTAGAAAAAGCATGGACACAAACAAACCACGTCTAACATAGAAATGGTGCCGTCACCCTTAAACCACAATTCTCTTAGTGGAATAGGTGCGTACACATAAACACATAACCATGCTTTAACGCGAAAAGTATGGACACATGCCAGACTAAGCTTAACATGGAAAGGATGCAGGCAATACAATGGATATGCAGTACAGGCACGCAACATATTCTATATGCAATGCAATAGACATACTAGATGATGTAGCAGTTAGGAAGCGAAGGTACCTTACAGGGGCAATTGGTAATGAGTTACCTCATGCTGCCGGGGACCTTCCCCTTCTTTTCGGTTGAAACGCAGGTATTACTTTTCTCCCTGACTATGGTCGCAGCTTTCCCTATTCTCCAACAGGGTGACAGACTAGATTGGTTCAGTATCCAGAATTGAGGCGCATACACATGCTATCTCAATCTATGGGGCTGCCATACAGATTTCAAGCCGAGGATATACCCCTGGGTATTTAAACCAGACTTTAATCTCGGAAATCCCGAACCTTTGCGTTCTAGGCATGAGCCATTTGAACTCTAGTTTCCACCGTCTCAGTTGGTCTCCTAGGAATTCACCGCAAACACAGGCAGGTGGCTATACCAGACCACTGGAAGTCGTTCGGGCACGACAAACACCAAAGTAATTGCACCTTTAGAGGATTTAAGGTCCCCTAGACCAGAGAGTGCACAAGACAGTGCGAGTAAAGGCGCAGGATTTAAGGTCTCCCAGACCAGGTGAGTGCACAAGACAGTGCGAGCTAAAGGTGCACAAAACAGTGCAAGCAGGGTGAATGCACAAAATAGTGCGATTGAGGTGTGCAAAATAGCGCGAATGTAAACTGCACAAAATAGTGCGCTGCGCAAAACAGCGCGAGTGATAAACTACACAAAATAGTGCGATGCCATGCACTAACAAGTGTAGGTGAGGTGCGCAAGAAAGCGCGAACAATGCACTAACAAGTGCAGGTAAGGTGCACACGAAAGCACGATGCGATGCATGCAAAATGCAATAGTGAATGCAAAGGGGGAAAATACTCTAACCATGCTGGAATCATGAGAGGAGGAAAAACAAACAATCAGGCGCGCATATGATGCGACCTAAATCAAATTCCAAACACGCTAAAATCGTGTGAGGAAAGGGACACTCAAACCACGCTGAAATCGTGAAAGGAGGTCCAAAACAACCTGCCCAGGTGTGTACACAACGTAACCTGAGATAAATTCCAAACACGCTGAAATCGTGTGAGGAAAAGAACGCTCTAACCACGCTGAAATCGTGTGAGGAAAAGAACGCTCTAACCACGCTGAAATCGTGAGAAGAGGCCTGAAAACAACCGCCCAGGTGTGTACACAATGCAACCTGAGATGAATTCCAAACACGTTGAAATCGTGTGAGGAACGGAACGCTCAAACAACGCTGAAATCGTGAGAAGAGGCCTGAAAACAATTGCCCAGGCGTGTACACAATGTAACCTGAGATGAATTCCAAACACGCTGAAATCGTGTGAGGAACGGGACACTCAAACCACGCTGAAATCGTGAGAAGAGGCCTGAAAACAACCGCCCAGGTGTGTACACAACGCAACTTGAGATGAATTCCAAACACGCTGAAATCGTGTGAGGAACGGGACACTCAAACCACGCTGAAATCGTGAGAAGAGGCCTGAAAACAACCGCCCAGGCATGTACACAACGCAACCTGAGATGAATTCCAAACACGCTGAAATCGTGTGAGGAATGGGATACTCAAACCACGCTGAAATCGTGAGAAGAGGCCTGAAAACAACCGCCCAGGTGTGTACACAACGCAACTTGAGATGAATTCCAAACATGCTGAAATCGTGTGAGGAATGGGACACTCAAACCACGCTGAAATCGTGAGAAGTGGCCTGAAAACAACCGCCCAGGTGTGTACACAACGCAACCTGAGATGAATTCCAAACACGCTGAAATCGTGTGAGGAACGGGACACTCAAACCACGCTGAAATCGTGAGAAGAGGCCTGAAAACAACTGCCCAGGTGTGTACACAATGCAACCTGAGATGAATTCCAAACACCCTGAAATCGTGTGAGGAACGGGACACTCAAACCATGCTGAAATCGTGAGAAGAGGCCTGAAAACAACCGCCCAGGTGTGTACACAATGCAACCTGAGATGAATTCCAAACACGCTGAAATCGTGTGAGGAACGGGACACTCAAACCACGCTGAAATCGTGAGAAGAGGCCTGAAAACAACCGCCCAGGTGTGTACACAACGTAACCTGAGATGAATTCCAAACACGCTAAAATCGTGTGAGAAACGGGAAACTCAAACCACGCTGAAATCGCAAGAAGAGGCCTGAAAACAAACTATCAAGTGCGTGCTCGGCGCAACCTGAGAAAGTCCCAGAGGACAACGATCCTAAACGGAGCTCAATGTAAAAGGATAAATGATACAAGATAACACAAGATGCAAATAAACGCAATAAGTGCGATGATACAATACATGTTACAAGCAATGTAGAGCATGATGTTTAGGGAATGCAATAAACAAACAAAGCGGCACTTTAGAAAGCACCTCATGGAGTGAGTGGCGGTAAACCGCTTTACTCTGACGGGGATCTTTTCTTGTATTCTTCGAATACTTACCTTCAACTCACAGTATAAAGGTTCTGAAATGCTGACAAGGAGCAACATCTGCATGTAGAAACCACAAATGCCGTTTTTCGTCCTGATCATATTCATAACTTTCCCTAGAAACTCATTGCAAACACAGCCAAGATGCCTCCGGCAGGGAATGGTTCTCAGGAAGAGCACATCTGATTGCCATTTCGGCTTGGAATAGTGAAACAGTCAACACAGTATTCTGTTCACTTTGAACACACAGCTCGTATCAGCACACTGTAGACGTCCCCGAACGTCCCTGGAGGATGACTCCCGTTTTGTTCATTGGGCTTACTACAGTTCATGACTTAAATTGTCACAGTTCTTAATCTGAACCAAAGAGTCCAAATCCGGCAAATCGTTTTGAGAAAAACAGATTTTTTAGAAAGAAGTGCCAAACATGGACTGCTTTGCCAGATACAGAGTCGCCACCTAAATATTTATTTTGGGGGAATTTAGGAAACCCTGACTTGTTTGCCTAAGGCCACGTGTCTGTCATCACTAAAGTTGCCTCGGCTCGGGAACTTGGGTACGATTGGGGAAGGTCAGCTATGAGCACCCCCGCTCGCCCGATCAAAGATCGGCCTCTACTAACCATGATATCTTGTTTTGAAAACATTATGCGTTCTTATTCCGGTTATTAGCCTAGATTTACTACGTGATGCGCACAGCAAACAAGTATAGACTAAGTCGCCTAAATTGGAACAAAACATTTCATGTTTGTTTGTTTGAAAATGGTTTGATGGTGCTACCCATAAGTAAGCTAAGATATGAATTTTGCCACCCTCAAGTGGGCTTAAAACTCGCATTCGATGCATTGTTCCAATTTAAGTAACCCAACCTTCACCCATAGGCATTCAGGCAGTTATATCACATAAGCACATAGTCTCATGGTAAGCATGCTATCATGGCAACACTCACACTCATGCAAGGATGCTAAAGCATAAACACTTACCGAGTACTCCAAGCCAAAACAGAAACTAGTTAGCAATCATATGCATGATCCTAGTTCATGTTAAAATGACTAATGCAACACATGCAAGATGCAACTACAATAGGCTCAGCTATTCTAAGATGGCATATGATGATGTTACAGTTAACACGTATTCAACTTGGAATTGAAATACAATGCAGTTAGTATGATGCGCCGAGCCCGGTGCTTGCAAACGAATGAATGGATGCAAACATGCTATCATAAGTATGCTAATTGAAACATGCCCTAAACTAACCATCGAAAGCTAGTAAATAAAAGGGAAGAAAGACGTAGGGTTGGAAGACATGCACATACTCACACACACTTATTACACAATTGCCCTCGTTCGGAGGGTTCGAATAAATATTACAAAACAAATAAATAATTAACTACTCTAGCTAATTAAATATTACAAAACTTCTAATTAATTAACAAATTAACTAAAAAGGGGAAGATGGCCGCAGCCCCATCTCGGAATGATGAGATGATGCATGCTCGATCCGTCTCGCCCGGAAATCCATCGCCATGACACATGTTGCCTCTGTTTTCCCTGCTCTGCTCCTCTGAAAATTGCACAACTCCCAAGGTATGCTCCATGGACACTGTGGAGCACCACCGACCAAGTGGAATCATCACCGGCCATTGGGAATGGTCATCGACCATTAGTATAGCTCTCGGCTATCCATATTTGGTCGGTCGGCACTGAGAATGGTCGGCCGGCCAAATCTTCTTGCAGAAACCTGTTTTGACAGCAGCAGAGGGCAAAACATGGCATGGCAATGCATTTCAAGCAAATGTATGCACCAACCCACTCCTTATCATGTTCATGACTCAAAGGAGTTTGGGACTCGACCCTTGGACCACCAATCGTGCATTTCAATGCGTGATGGCTCAAGAAGCCAAGTTGTGCATTTTGATTTCAAATGTAATGCACACAAACAAACACATAAAGCCCAATCTCTATCACTTGGTCAAGAGACAAGGCATGCATGCAAGATGCAATGCAACCTAGGCATGGAACTAAGCATACAATACGAACATGAGGGCAAGCATGCAAACATGAACATGGACAACACACAAACATGTAACAACATGATGAAATGGAGCGAGCATGCAACCATATACAAGACATGTGAGCAACAACATGTGAAAATGGTTTTACACTAACTTGGATAGCTCTCTACTAGGTCCAAAACAGTGGCCAACATGCTCAAGAATGGAAACCAAAACACATACAAATAGGCATGCATACAAGGTCCAACACTTAGGCACATAGAGACAACTTTTAAGCACACTTAAAAGAGGAACAACATGGGCATATGGCATGCAATGTAAGCTCTGAAAATCATGTTAATGATGGTGCCAAACCAAGCAAACAAGACAAGCATAGCATACAACAAATGGTCTAAAGCCTAAGGCTCACCAAAGAAGCATTGAACTACACTCAGTGCAACCACACATGGCATGAATTAAGTGACTGAAAATAGAGATGTGACATGCTAAAATGAGCCTCAAAACCCACCTAGATGGCATCTAAATGGCTTAAGTATGGAAGCATGCACAAGGGCCCAAACAAGGAGCATAAGACAACAACCTCTTAACGCATTAAAGGGGTATCAAGTGCAAGCATATATGCATGCCACAAGGACTGAAATAACATGACAAGTGGTTCCAAACCACTGAAATGATGCAAGGATGGCATGCTAAAGGGGTCAATGCTCAAGGCATACGAGAGAGTTTGCATGGTAGCTATACAAAGCAAAGCATGGATGACTAAATGACCAAAAATAGTCCCTTAGCATACTAAAACAAGCATAAAAGCTTCACAAAGCTAGGCCAAAACACATGAGCATGGTAGTCTAAATGCTAGGCACATGTTAAGGCAAATCATGGCATTACAAGACATGTATGCAAGCTAAGCATGGTGTGTCTAAACCAATCAAAAACAGTGCTATATCATGGCATAATAAGCACAAATACAACTTAATACATGGCCAACATGAACCTAAAAATGGTGCTCACACATGAGGCAAAAATGGCACATATTGAAGACAACAAGGAGAGGGGATGGCCTTCTCCTTCTTAGGACCTCAAACCACCATCCTCACCACTGAAATCCCTCAAGATTTCAGTGGTGAGGAGGCCCAAACAAAGTGGTCCCGGAGCTCACCAAAAATAGCACAAAATGGGGGCCAAACAAGGCCTAAGAGGGGGTAAACGACCCCAAACACAAAAGTGGTCTAAAACTAACTTCAAGAGGAGCTCAAAATAAGACTTTTTTCAGTTTATGATAAAGCCCAAAACAGCATGCAAGACAGGCTAAAAGTGTGTGCAAAAACAGGGAATAAAGAGGGTAAGAAGTTACCTTTGAAGACCAGCAAGAACCAGCAGCCTTTAGACCCAAAAATGCAACCCTCAACCTCTGAAAATCACCTCCAAGGTGCTTGGATGGATGATGGAGGTGTTGTGCTAGGAGGTGTAGTTCAAATGGCCAAGAACTAGACCCTTTTGCACCCTCCAACCCACACAAATGTAGATAGAGAGGGAGATATAGAGAAGGAGTGATATATATATGATATATATCAGATTTTTCAACCCTTGAAATGGAAGGAGAGGCTCTCCTTATATAGGCCAAGGCAAGGTGCCAAGCTTTTAAGAGAAGCTAACATAAAAAGGGTCAAGGGGGTCAAGCTTCTAAGGGAAGCTAAGCAAAGGAGTCAAGCTTCTCTTAGAAGCTTGAGCAAAAGGTGCAAGCTTCTTGGAGAAGCTAAAAAGGTGCAAGCTTCTCCAAGAAGCTAAAAAAAAGGTTCACAAGGTTCAAGCTTCCTCAAGAAGCTAAAACAAGGGTGCAAAAGGTTCAAGCTTCCTCAAGAAGCTAAAACAAGGGTTCGAAAGGTTCAAGCTTCCTCAAGAAGCTAAAACAAGGGTGCAAAAGGGCCAAGCCTCCCCAAGAAAAGGTCTCGGCCAGAAAAAGTGGCCGATTGATCAAAGAAATGGCCGGCCGACCAAAAACATTGCCGACCGGCTAACACTTTTGGCCGGTAGCAAGAAAACAGGGCCGGTGGCCTCAAGCCATGGCTGGTGAGGTGTGGGGATGGCCAACAAGCCATTCCCTGTCCTTAGAAGCAAACACACAAGTGTTTGGTCTACAACCGAGTACAAAACAAACAAGTTGAGAGGTCTCGAGGCAAGGCGCGCGGCCGAAACCTCTGAGAACTCAAGACGAACACGATCATGGATAATCATCGAGTGTTCAAACGATGACGTCCAAGTCTTGAGGATGGTCAAAAATGAGGTGTCTACACACACTGCTTATTCTGAACACGCAGCTCATAACACAATATTCTGCTTATTCGGCACACAGCTCATAAAGACGGAACTTGCAGAAGTTGAAACACACTCAGATGCTCCAAATTTTCCCTCTTTTCTTTTGCTTTGCAGTCCGGAACCCATATAGCTTCAAGTAGGTCCTGGTTTTACTGTTCTCATATGACTTGGGTTGAACCCAGCGATTTTATGAAAGAACAAATTCTGTTTTGCACAAATGTGGAGAATGACAAGGCACTCTGAGCACAAAACGATGAGATAAGAAAAGGGTTCTTAACCGGGTATTGAGCCTACAACTGACCACAGCCAAAACGACTCAACAACGGAAAACAAAGGTAGAACAACCTAAACACAACTTAACAAAGGAAAAACAAGGTAAAACAACCTAAACACATCTATTTGACACTCAAACGACTCAAAACAAGAATCAAAACAAACAAAAACACACAAACACAACACTCAGCTATGTTATAAAGGCAAGAGACCTCTTGCTGCACGAGGAGCCAGTTTCTCCGGGTATTGTTTCCCATCCTTTCTCATTTGTGATTCTCACATCACTCGGCTCTCAGGCTCTGTTTTTCTGAAAAAAACCCTTTTCCTCACTTTTTCTCTCAGCGCACATCTCTCTATTCTTCAATCTCTCATTTTTTATCCCTCCCCTGAGTGGTTGATGGATAAACAAAAAAATTACGGGCTCTTGTCCCTAGCATTATGCTAGATTCTTCTTCTTGTTCCCAACAGTGAGTTTCTCCCACAGAGGGGCTGCGCTACAACTGGGTGTGTAGCAAATCTGTAGCTGACATCGGTTGACGATGCTCTACTGGAGAGTTTGGACGCGATCAGATCTGTCCAGATGAGGGAGTGGAATATCTTGCCCCATTCCAATTTGTGCTTCGCACTTGGCTTGATACCTCGTTGCTTGGAGGATATGAGATCTTTCAGCCCTTTTCTGTTAGCTTCCGCTGTGCCCTTCTTGGCGAATAGGGTGCCCTTTCTGGCAAATGCATTGACGACGGGGGAAAGACAGGAAACCTGACTCAATTGTGCCCCTAGTTCATCATTTTGACCAATTTTTTATTTTGGTTTTTCTACTAAAACAATTTTGACCAACATGAGAGTTAGATTAACATGCCTGTTCGATTTTCTGATTTCAAAATCATGCAAGTCAGGCTATGAGCACTGAAAATTTTCCTTTTTTGGGTCCAAGAAATGGTCCAGTTTTTGGAAAATAATGGAGCAAATTTTCGAGAAAATTCGTCAACTTCAGTAAAAATTCTCAAAAACTGCTTTTGCAAATGGCCACTGCTCGACGAGCACGGAGTCTACTCTTGAGATGCACAACCTCGGATCGGAAGCAATGGAAAATTGCCCCTTTGCCTAAATGGCACTTGCATGGCAACGGAAAGTTGCCCCTTGTTTGGATAGCGCCGCAGCACTGCACGACAACGGAAAGTTGCCCCTAGTCTGAATAGCGCCGTAGCACGTGGCAACCAGTCCTCACAGTAACAATTACAACCAAATTCTCGGACACAGAGAAGACAAAGATGACCAGAACCAACACATGGACACAGTCGAATTTGAAGTGTTTTATGGCTGGACTTCAGAATGAAGTTGCCTACGTATCCCAAAGATGGGAATCAAGCCTTACGTAGTTCGGGGTTAAGGTACACTCGAATATTAACCTCTCCTTTTGCGCTCTAAGTTTTGCCAAGGCCGCCCCTTTCTGGGTTTTCAACCTTGCGAGCTTTGTTCTTCTTTTCTTTTGAATTCTTTTCTTCTTTTTTTTTTCAGAAATTTTCATTTCATTCCTTTTTTTTTTTTTTTTTTTTTTTTGCATCTTTGCATTTTTCTCTGTTTTTTCTCTTTTGTTTTTGCATTCTTTTCTTTGCTCTAACTTTTGCCTGGGTCGCCCTTCCGGGTTTTCGGCCCAGCAAGCCTCTCAAGGGTAAAAGTGTAGCTTTGTCCATGTCAAATGGTTTTGAGATCCTGAAGTCATCTGAATCCGGGAGAATGGCTACTGTTCCCTGATGATGTAAGAGTCCATCCAATGGGGCTGAAATTGCCCCTAGTGTTGTGGATAGAAACTTGGTTGTCCTTTAGCAATACTTTCTTCTTTCCCCCCTCTGGGATTTGGCATTCTTGCCAGTCTTTGTCTTTGACTCTTCGAGTGCATTACCTGACGTCTTCTGCCCCTAGCTCGAGAGGTGCTTCTGATTTGGCCATACAAGCCTCACATTGTGGTTGACTTTTGAACACTCTGAATGCAAGTTCAATGTTCGAAAGTGTAGGGTCGAGTCTCGAGGCTAAGAGCAATCCTAGGCTGCACAATCTCAAGAGCGATTCCGCACAGGCCTTCGCAAGACGGCGCAAAACATTTTTTTGAAATCTTTTAAGAAAGCGACAAATCGCTCACACTGAAGACAGTGTAGAACCAATCTAGATCAAGCCATGATCCTTCTCAATACTCGCATTAACAAACATGATCTCAATTATTAAGGGCTTAGCACGCCTCTCTTTCTCTCAATTGATCAAAATTTTTTACAAATCCCAAGGAATTCCTTCCTCTTTGTTTTCATCGCAGTGTTTAAAAAGTTTTGAAAAACTTAGGTTAATACAATGATTTCAAGGTACAGAAGAGCAGGTGAAATGTACTGCCATTTCATTCTAGTTCGTTGGCACAACAGGCTCAAAGTAGCAACAAGCACAAAAGCATGAAAACCACAGTTGTTTCAATTAGATCTACTGGTGTAACTGGCTCCCCGGTAGAAACAGACTCAAAAGAAAGCGAAAAGACAAACACAAAACAAACAAGTGATGTCCGAGGTAACACCCTCGAAATCACCCGACTTCAACAAAACAGGACTGACTCGGTACAACCAGACAGACCCTACTGACTTAACATGAAAAGACTGACTCAATACAAAACGACAAGACTGACCCAATACCCAAGTCAGAAAGCATAAAAGCTAGCACTCGTAAATGCTCAAAACAATGCGTGCCATTCCCACGTCTGGAGTAAATCGAGCGCCACCCGCAGCTGGTTCATCCCCCAATCACATGGTCACATTATCCCCTAAGTTCACCGATCCAGCACTGATAGACTTTGCAGGACCTGATGCGACGATGACCTTTTTATCAATCAGATCTTGTATTTCATGGTGAAGACGAAGACACATGTCAGTGTCATGGCCAGCTTGTTGATGAAAAACACAGTACTTCGCCGGGTTGTGGGAGAGAGGAAGTTTATTCAGTAATGGCCGCGGCTCTAGGGGCTTCAGATGTCCCTTTTTGATCAGGACCCTCAGGGCCGTTGACAGAGACATGTCCAGTGGGGTGAACACCCTTTGGCCCCGAGGTGGGTATTTGGCAGGTTGTGAGCTGGTTGTGTTGGATGTACCGGCGAAGGGGTCGGTAGGTGCTGACTTTTGATGATCTCTTCCGAGTGTAGGATTGGAGCTGAAAGGGGTGTTTCTGGTGTAACATCTCTTGTCTCGGCTTGCCCCTTGATTTAGATTGCCCCCAACTTGAGTGGCAAAAGTATCATCCACAGTTTTTGCAACCACTGCAAGCACTTGCTGTTTGTTTAGTCCTTCGGCCTTCAAAGCCTCAACAGCCTGTTGAAGGTGTTCAGGGGGACCAATGCTTACCCCTACCTTGTTCTTACCACCTGCTTCCCCTTTGCCAAGGGTTTGGCTTTCTTCAAATGCAGCCAGTCCCAAGATTGGGGAGCCTTTTGTCATGAAATTCTCGGTATGTGATGTGGTTGATGAGGGAGCCAATGTCCTAGAGGCCAGATCTGTCATAGTTCTTTGAAGATCTTCAATCATTCTCATCAACTCAGAAGTAGTGGGCTCACGGGTTTGAGATGATTGGGGTCCAGGTGCATCCATCATGCATAAGTCCATGCTTTCTGGAATGAACACCTTAGGCTTGGGTAGATGGGCCGGGGTGATGTATATGCTGGGGTCGAAGGTGGATGGTAGTGTATGGATGAGGTTGAGGTGGGGAGGTGACGAGTCAGTACTAACCTGAGGTCCTTTGGGTGGAGCTAGGGTCTCTTCATCAATAAGATCCTGAATCTTATGACGGAGGCGGATGCAACGGTTCGTATCATGACCGTGTTATCGATGATAGGCACAGTATTTAGCTGGGTCATATCTTGGTGGAAGAGGATTTGGAAGGGGTTGGGGTTCTAGGAGTTCTAGGTGCCCTTCTTCTCACAGCTTTTTCAAAGCTTGAGAGAGACTCATGTAAAGAGGATGGAATTTTCGAGCTTGGGGCCGATTTGAAGTGGCAGTTTTTTGGCCATTGAGGGAAGTGGTGATAGAGTCTACTTCTGAGCATTTCACAGCTGCACTACCATCAGTAGTAGCATTGGAACTGAGAGCAACATTTCTCTTCAACGGCTCATTATCTTCTGCAAAGATCCCTTGTCGGATGGCATCCTCAATTTGAACCCCCATTCCATGAAGGTTTGGAAAGGTAAACAGTGGTAGTACGATCATTTTCTGCAACAACATGCCATGTAAATTCTAAACAATCATCCTGATCTGATCTTTGTCGGAAGGCCTTGTAGTCATCATTGAGCCCTTTGCTCTCCATCTCGTCACGAACTCTGAGAAACCCTCCTTTGGTTCTTGGCGGGTGACTTCGAGATCACGAGTTGTGACCTCGATCTGTGTGTTGTAGGAGTATTGAGCAATAAAGGCCTCAGCCAGCTCTTCCCAGTTCCGTTTCACAGAGTCCTCCAATTTCGCATACCAGATTGCGGCTATCCCAGACATTGTTCGGCCAAAGAGAGACAACTTCTGAGTTGTGGTCAAACCCATTGGCCTCAAGATATCAGAAAACAGGTGGAGGTGCACCCTTGGGTCTCCAGAGCCGTCAAAGCGATCGATATGCGGCATTTTGAATCTGTCCGGCAGCATCACAGCTGCATCGGTATACCCATCCTCGATGTCTGGGATGGACTTTACTCCCTGAGATTTCTTGAACATCTTTTCAAGCTTGCTCAACTTCAACGCTGTATGGTCTATCTTGAACTTAAAGGGAGAGTCCGGTAGGTTGATTGGTGCTTTAGACAGCTGGGGTAAGATTGTGGGCGGAGCCGGCCCCGTTGGAATGTCCGTACCTTCTTGGACATTTGGTGTCTCCCCAGGTGCTGGAGCTCCTGGTGGGGGAGGAGCTTGATGCGAAGCAGATGCTCCGTTTTGCTGTTGCAGCCTGGTGATTAGTTTAGTCTGCTGGGCCATGATCGCAGCCTGCTGTTTGGAAAATTCCGTCTGGCGGGCAGCGTCTTGCTGCATGAGTTTCATACTTTCTTGGAGTTGACGCATTGTTTCCTCCATCCCTGCCATGTTCTGCTGTTCCGGCTGACTGACTGGTATATCTATCTCTGTGATAAAAACTGAGGCCTCAGCCTGACTGTTCACTGGTGGGGTGGATAAAGGCCACTGATCTGGTAACTGCTGAACTGGTGATCTGTGCCTGACTGGCCTTTTTACCCTGCCTCTGGCAAAGGAACACTGATTGCCCTTGAATTGAATCTCTGACCCGACAAGGTCTATCAACACAAGTCCAATGAATCTGGGGGATCCCAGAGCCTTTTGAAGCTATGATTCCAAGACTACCCTCTAGCAAAAGAGAAAACAGACAGCATCTCAGCCCAATTTCACCAGAACATATTTGAGCATAGCTGAATGACTGCACTCGTTACTGATTTCTGCCCCAAAATTCTACCTCAAATCTGATACCCTCGGGTAAAATTGATTCCCCAAATAGTGATGCCCGCAGGCCTGATGCCTAGACTTGCAAATTGATACATGCATTCCTGTAGAGACGCACTCTAAAAGCACATAGCAAGAAAATGAGAGCTAAAACACCCTTATGGTGGGGTAGGGTTTCCCTGTCCTATTTTTTCAGGAGCTAGGGTTTCACTACGCACACAGCGGTTTCAAACAACCTAAACTCGGGTAAGCAAGCTGTCCTAGCTTGGAATGGTCACTATGGATTTCGAATATGCACTAGGTCGAATGGTCAAAAAGGGTGCCCCGGTAAAATCGGGGTTTGTGTTCCCGTCGTGGCAGAGCCTGCAACCGGTCAGCCTTACGGCACGCTTCTCGAAGCGAGCCTCCGGCAAACCGTCCAGGAATAACATACGGCAAACACGGTATCTTAGGCGCACCAATGCAAATGCAATGCAAAGAAACACATAAGTGTAGTCAAAACAAGATATCATGAGTTCGAGTCAAGTTCTCTAAATCCCCAGCAAAATCGCCAGAAACTGTAGACGTCCCCGAACGTCCTGGGAGGAGATCCCGTTTTGTTCATTTGGGCTCACTACAGTTCAGGACTCAATGTCATGGTCCTGTATCTAATCTCGTAGAGTGCAATGCAAGACCGATGAATCATCAAAGAGTCCAAAACCGGCAAATCATTTTTGAAAACAGATTTTTTTGAAAGAAGTGCCAAACATGGACTGCTTTTCCAGATACAGAGTCGCCACCTAAATATTTTATTTTTGGAAAAATTTAGGAAACCCTGACTCATTGCCTAAGGCCACGTGTCCGTCATCACCAAAGTTGCCTCGGCTCGGGAATTGGGGTACGATTAGGGAAGGGCACTTCGTGAGCACCCCCGCTCGCCCGATCAAAGATCGGCCTCTACTAACCATGATATCGAGTTTTGAAAACATTATGTGCTCTTTTTCCTGTTATTAGCCTAGATTTACTACGTGATGCGCACAACATACAAATATAGACCGGATCGCCTGAATTGGAACAAAACATCTCATGTTTGTTTTTGAAAGCGGTTTGCTACTCATAAGTAGGCTAAAATGTGGATTTGCCACCCTCAGGTGGGCTTAGAAAACATGATTTTGCCACTCTCAAGTGGGCTTAAAACTCGCAATCGATGAATTATTCTAATCTAAATAACCCAACCTTCACCCACAGGCATTCAGGCAGTTATATCATATAAACACATAGCCTCATGGTAAGCATGCTATCATGGTAGTCACTCACACACATGCAAGGATGCTAAAGCATAAGCACTTATCGAGTACTCCAAGCCAAAACAGAAGCTATGTTAGAAATCCATGCATGATCCTAACTATGTTGAAATGCCTAATGCAACACAGGCAGGAATGCAACTATAATAGGCTCGACTATTCTAAAGATGGCATGTGAAATGCTACAACTAACAAGTATTCAACTCGGAATTGAAATACAATGCAGTTAGTATGATGCGCTGAGCCCGGTGCATGCAAGACAGATGAATGGATGCAAACATGCGAGCATAAGTATGCTAATTGAAACATGCCTTAAACTAATCATCATAAGCTGGTAAATAAAAGGGAGAAAGACGTGGGGTTGGAAGACATACATCACACACACGCACACTTATTACACAATTGCCCTCGCTCGGAGGGTCCGAATAAATAATACAGTCCGAATAAATAATTAACTACTCTAGCTAATTAAATATTACAAAACCCTAATTAATTAACAAATTAACTAGAAAAGCGAATAAACTAGCATGTAAGCTATAAAATGGACTGCCTCAGCTCTTGTTCCGAATGATGAAAGATGCATGCGTGCTCGGGTCGCTTTGTCGGGAAATTCCTTGCGATGCCCCGATTTGCCTCTGTTTTGCAATTGGTCCTAGAACACTTGTCACGACCCATACCCGCCCCTATGGGTTTAGCACCGTAACCGGCTAGTAATCCGAGATTACCGAAGACCTGCTTAACAGTAAGACAGTATTACAGAGTACAAGGGCATGGCGGAAGCCAAATAAGTAATTAAACAATGTCCAATGAGCTGTGACAGCCTGTATGCGAAAAGACTTTTCATACATATATACAGTCAGTGACAAAACAGTATGCACAATATTTACGATCATTCAGAACAGGGACCTAATCCCTATTAAACAGTACAGTAACAGTCTATACAGATTACAAAACAGAGGCAGAGGCAGACGGGGAAAATTAAAACACCCCTAAGCCAAAGCTTGATAGGCTCGGAACCTCGCAGTGAGGCATAGTGGTTGGATTGACAAAACTGGAGTCTAACCCATGCTTCTAGCTCCGGTTTGGTGCCTGAATACCTACATATATATATGAGCAGTGAGCTAAAGCCCAGTGAATAACATAATGCATAAAGAGGTTAAGAATGAATGTCCTTTCAGTAATGAAAACAGTTCATTAAATCGGTATTTTAGCCATTCAGTCATAACGGTCATATGTGGTACATCCGTTAGCATAGCAGTACAGTAAACAGTAGGTCTTGAAGGACCGAACAGTCAATGATGGCCATCATAACAGTAAACAGAAGTCCCAAGATAGGAACTGACAAAGATCTCTGTGACAGTAGCAGTAACAGTAAACAGTAGTTGCTATGGATGCCACAATACAGTTCAGAATAGAGGACAAACATTCAATCAGTAAACAATATTAGTTCAGAAACGATACAGTTTAAACAGTCACATTTGAACATATCTTTACACAATTGTTACTCACAGAGTTTTGGGCTACAGTTAAGCTAGAACGCGTCCTCAGATGCCAACCCTACACAGTTTACAGGATGAGCACACACTAAGTTCACATTCGGGAATCAAAGACTTAGCCCCTACGTAGACTCGGTGTGGTTCTACACCCAAATCCTCATTAAGATGCCTTAAACTAGGCCTAAGAATGCCTAGGATGGGATGAGGATGCAAAGATGCACTTTAACAGCATTTTCAGAATTTTCAGAAAACAGGGGTCCCGCTCGAGCGTAGGTTTCCCCGCTCGAGCAGATATGCAAACAAAGGTTTCCGCTCGAGCATAGAATTACCCGCTCGAGCGTACTGCAAAACAGTCAAAAGTAATGGATGCTCGAAAATCATGCTCAATGGGCGCTCGATAGCCGCTCGAGCGTAAGACACAAGGTCCCGCTCGAGCGTCCAATACCCAGCTTGAGCGTACTGTAAAACAGTGCAAAGTACTGGGAGCACGAATTTCACGCTCGAGCGCCAGTCTCCCCGCTCGAGCGTGAGTTCAAAATCTGGAATTCCCAGATTTGAACCTCAAGCTCAAATTCAACTTCAAATGAATCAAATCCAACCTTTTTGGGCTAATTTTCTGGAAAACAATTCAAAACTCATAACGTTACAAGACTCAAAGCTCAATTATAAAACCAAAGCCCCAAAGGAAGATCAATTCCACATGATTTTCAAAATCATGAACAAGATGAACATGGAACATGCATGAATTTAAACATCTCAAAGCTTTAATTGTTTGCTCAATTGAGCCAATTCTTTTTAAAACATAATGAAATCATGGACTATACCAATAATATGAACATGCATGTACCGAATTCCATGAAAGCAACTCTAAACTCCTCAATATAGGCATGCATGCATGGAATGAGCTTCAATTTAACATACTATAACCAATTTATGACTTAGCTCTTCAATATGACATGAACCATGCAAGAACCAACTTAAAGACACAATGAAGAGGTGGAATTCCTTACCTAGGTCTTCAATTTAAGGTATGGAGGTTCTATTCTTGCAATCTTCCTACAAATTCTCCAAGTCTCCAAGCAAATATGAGATGAAATCAAGCTCTCTCTTCTATCTCTCTCTCTAGTCGGCTATAGCAAGGGAATTGGCTGAGGCAATGTTTTGTTTTGAATGTAGGAAGGCTCAAATATGTTTAGGTAGTGGGCCACTAGTGTGGCAAAATGGTAATTTAAGCCAACAATGCAATCTAGCTTATTTTAATCCAATTTAATCATACCAAATCACATTTCAGATAAATATGCCATAAAATTTTATAAATTCTAATGATCATAAAACATCAATCGATTTCAGATTCGGCCGCCGATAAGGCCTTCAATTTGCGATTTAAAGCATATAACACGAACAGATCATTTAAACGACAAACAGATAGATATGCATTTAAACTAATATATTCAATCGGTTCAGTTCCAGATTTCAGTCAATCAGTCAGTCAATTATCATACTTGATCTCAGTTTAGCAGTAAACAGTGATTAAATCAGTAATCAGTGGCGAGGGTTATTATAACACTGTATAAAACTTCCGAAGGCTGCTGACCAGTTTTTGCTGCTGTATTCCGATTTGCTGCAACAGAGAGCAAGAAAGGGGCATGACAAAGTATTTTCAATGCATGTGTGCATGACCACTCTCCCTGTCATTGCACAAGCTCTAGGGAGTGTAGACCTCTATCCTCGTACCAGCAATCACGCATCTCGATGCATGATGGCTGAGGAGTCGAGTTGCACGACTCAATGTGAAATGAATGCACATATAAGCATAACAAGGCCTAAACTCCATCATGGGTAATCCGGAGTGTCGGCGACTGGGAATTGAGACATGTTTCGTCACTTGGAGTACGAAACGTCCCTCGTTTCCCGTAAAAAAACATACATTTTCCAGCTCTAAAACATGATGTACAATGGTCCCGAATCATGCAAATATGTTACCCAATGCATGCTAAATGGCCCGAATACCGAAACTAGTGAAGTGCGTTACACTAGAGGTACACAAAGCAATGCACGAATGGAAAAACCAACCCCAAACAGACCCTAGGCAGGTCTGAAACAGTGGGAAAATGGCCCAAAATGATGGTTCAAAGTACATGGAAATGAAGCTCATTCAATGGTCCGAAAACTTAGCATTCATGCACAACTCTCAAGCACACTTAAAGAGGAGAAAACATGATGATATGACATTCATTTAGGCTCTGAAATATGATGCAAAATGACCCCAAAGCATGAAAACACCTCAGTATATGTATGCAATAGACCTTAAATCTCAAAGCTAGGCAAGTGTATTGAACTACAAGCATGCAAAACAAGCATCATTTGACCATGAGACCTAAAAAAAGAGCTAGGGTAGTCCAAAATATGCACAAAATCAGTTTAAGGCAAGGCCAAAAAGTGCTAAAATCAAGGGTCAACAAAGCATGCAAAATAAGCTAGTGAACCATGATTTGCACTACAACTATATGAAGCACATGAGAGCTCACCAAACCAGCCAAAACCAGAAGTATGCCATGCCAAATAATGCCCAAAAACCCACTGAAACTTAGTCAATGCATGCAAGAATGATGTGTCCCTTTGAAAGGCCAATAAGAGGGTTGTCCTACACATGCAAGATAGACATACAAAATGGCAAAACCACATCTAGAAAGAGGTTATGAGGGCCCTAAAACTCACTGAAAAGGGCCTAAAATTAGTCTAGGAAGCATGCAAGCGAAGGCCCCTTTGAAAGGCCTTGAAGAAGATTACTCTACACATGCATAATAGACATCTAATATGGAAAAACCACCTCTGGACAGAGGTCCTCCAGGTCACAAAACTCATCAAAAATGGCCTGGAGCATGGCTTTGAAACATGCAAATAGGGGCTCCTTTGGAAGGCCAAGAAAGCTAGTAAAGAAAACAAAGGGTGAGAGGGTCACCTCTCTTTGATTTTGAGGCTCAAAGACATATGTTAGCCACTGAAAATCCACTAGATTTCAGTGGTAAAAGGCCAAACCAGGGCTGACACAAATGCCCTAAAGCATAGCTCAAAACATGAGAAAATGAAGCATGCAAGGAGGTAGATGACCCCCAACAGAAAAATGGTCTTAAATAAACATGTTTAGAAGATCAAAACAAGACTTTTTTCAGTTTATGACAAAGCCTAAATATGCTTGCAAATAGAGCTAAACTATGAAGCAAAGCAATGTCAAAAAGAGGGAAATGGAGTGTTACCCTTGTAGCCAAAGGAACCAGCAACTTCTGGACCAAGATAGCAAGTCTTCAACCTCTGAAAATGAGCTCCAAGGTGCTTGGATGGATGATGGAGAGGTTAGGCTAAGAGGTGTAGTGCAATGGTGCAAGAACAAGGGACCTTTGGAGCTAAAATGGAGAGAAATAGAGAGGGAAGTGTATGTATGCCTTAAGCAAAATTCTAAACCCTAGCAATGGAAGAGGGCCCTTCCCTTTATAGAGGAGAAGATCTAAAGCTTCTCAAAGAAGCTTAAAAGCTAGCTAAAACATCCTCCATACACGTGTGTGGAGGATGCATTCTGAGGCTTCCAGCTGGCACAGCTGGCTTCAACTCATTGAGACAAAAAAGCAGAAGGCTGGCTGACCAGTTCAGGTGGTCGGCCGACCACTCCCCCTGGTCGGCTGACTAGGGGTCAAAAGGTTCAAGCTGAAAAGGTGGTCGGCCTACCCATATTGGTGGTCTCCCAGGTGAATGCAGCTCAGTGGTGGTATGGGAGACCAGAAATTGTTGCTCAAAAGTGAGGGAGACCAAGGGGTCAAAAGGGTCAAGCAAAAAAGGTGGTCGGCCTACCAAGATTAGTGGTCTCCCAGGTGAATGCAACTCAGTGGTGGTATGGGAGACCAGAAATTGTGGCCCAAAAGTGAGGGAGACTAGCTCTCTAACAAGAAAACCGGGCGGCGAAGAGAAAGGTGGTCTCCAAGAAGAAAAGGTGGTCTCCCACCATAGTACCACCTTCCTAACAAAGAAACTAGGGCCCATGCCAAAAATGAATCCACACCGATGCAAAACGAAGGTTCGGGGGCCAAAACGCGCAGCCGGGTGCCCTGAAAACAGGCTGTTAGGCACCAGAGGTGGCGTGCGACCACAAAGGTGGTCTCCCGGGCCACAGTGTCCCTCTAGGGAGAGGGAACAAGGTGTGTGCCAAAAATCGGAGCAAACGGAGAAAGTTAAGCGGTCCCGAACCGAGGCGCACGGCCGACGGCTCCGAAAACCAAAAACTGGTCTCCAAACGGGAATAGTGGCCTACGACTACGAAACGTAGCCTTTGGCCACTAAGAGATGGTCTTCGAGACCTCTCCCTCCCTTCGGGAAGAGAAAATAGAGAAAACAGGACTTGGTTTGCAAACCGAGACAAAGCACAAAAGAGTCCCAAAGTCCGGAGGCAAGGCTCTCAGCCGAGACTCCGCAACCTCAGAACGAGCACAATATGCATCATCACCGAGCGCTTAATCGGTGACGTCTGAGTCTTAAGGTCGGTCAAAAATGGGGTGTCTATAGCATCCTCCAAACAATGAATATGCAAATTGTGCAATCAAAGAACATAATTAATCTCATATAAGATCATCACAAATTCACTCGCGGTAAATAAAATGACACTATCATGAATCCAATGCACACATGAAAACAATATCTCTAAGAGAACGCAAGAGGAAGGGCTGAGTCAATCTACAGATAATTTCAGAGAGATCAAAGAAGACTAAAGAGAAAGGAAATGGTGGAATCGCATACGCAGATCCTTGGTTGTAGATGTCGATGGAAGCGGATGATAGGAAAAATCAATGCTTCCCCACAAGTAAATCAATAAATGGGAATAAAAACTAATGCAGAAAAATTAAATCAAAGGCAACATAAGAATTTTTACGTGGTTCCCTCAATGTGAGGTACGTCAACGAGATCGAAATCCGATTCCACTATCAACCAAAGAGTTTCCAAACGATTACAAACGAGACACGAATGGTCTCACAAAATCACCCTTGGGTGAATTCCAAATAATCACAAATAAACAAGAGGAAAGACCTCACCAAATACATGAACAAAAATCTTCAAAAATAGAGTTGAAGAAGACCCAAAATAATAACCCAAATCAACTTCAAATCAGGAGCAATAACATCCACAAACCAAGCACAATCAACTCACTAAATTGATCATCACGGCTGCTCCTCCACCAAACAAAAAACGGCTGCCTTTTTTCTTGGGACAAACAATACCAATAATATATTGTAAATCTAGGGTTTTTTTTTATTTATCAAAACCTTAGTTGTTTCTAAACTAAATTGGATCTCCACCAAATTAGATATAATATATGAAAATATATTATACCTAAACCAAACCAAATTAAACTCTTTTTCCAAAACCAATTGGGTCCCACACTCCAATAAGGAGGTATACCCAACAATTCTCCCCCTACCGACTTTGGTGGAGATATCAACCATACCCGCCAAAGTTCGACACTTTAAATGTTTGTCCCTCGACAAAGTATTTGTCAACATATCCGAAATATTATCATCTGTGTGAACCTTTTCGAGTTGTAACAATTTAGAATCTAACACATCACGAATCCAATGGTATCTCACATCAATGTGTTTCGATCTCGAATGAAAAGTAGAATTTTTACTCAAGTGAATAGCACTTTGACTATCACAATAAAGCACATACTTTTCTTGCTTCAAACCCAATTCTTGCAAAAATTTCTTCAACCATAACTCTTCTTTGCAAGCTTCTGTAATGGCAATAAATTCAGCTTCGGTAGTTGAGAGAGCAACACATTTTTGTAATTTAGATTGCCATGCTACAGCTCCTCCTGCAAAAGTCATCAAATACCCCGAAGTAGATTTTCTATAATCAACATCACCGGCCATGTCAGAATCCGCAAACCCATCAAGCATCAGCTTACCATCCCCAAAACACAAACACACCTTCGACGTCCCTCGAAGATACCTCAGAATCCATTTTACCGCTGCCCAATGTTCTTTACCGGGATTAGAAAGAAACCGACTCACCACACCAACGGCGTGAGCAATATCCGGCCTTGTACAAACCATGGCGTACATCAAAGAACCAACTGCTGAAGCATAAGGAACTTTCAACATTTCTTCTTTGTCTTTCTCGTTTGTAAGACATTGATTCGAACTAAGCTTCAAGTGACCCGCAAGTGGACAACCAACCGGCTTTGCTTTATCCATGTTGAGCCTCTCAAGAACTTTCTCAATGTAGCTTTCTTAAGACAACCAAATTAGTCTCTCTTTGCGATCACGAACAATTTTCATACCAAGTATTTGCTTTGCCGGTCCCAAATCTTTCATAGCAAAAGACTTGCTGAACTCCAATTTCAACCTGTTTATCATGGTAGAATCTTGACCCACAATTAACATGTCATCAACATAAAGCAAAATAATAATAAATTTACCATCCGAGAAATTTTTCACAAACACACAATGGTCCGAAGTGGTTTTAGAAAAACCATTATTCATCATGAAAGAGTCAAATTTTTTGTACCATTGCCGCGGAGCTTGCTTGAGGCCATACAAACTTTTCTTCAATTTGCAAACAAATTTCTCTTTCCCTTTCTCTACAAAATCTTCTGGTTGCTCCATGTAAATTTCTTCTTCAAGATCACCATGAAGAAATGCGGTCTTCACATCAAGTTGTTCAACTTCAAGGCTCATACTTGCCACCATGTCAAGTACAACCCGAATAGAAGACATCTTCACAACCGGCGAGAAAATCTCATCAAAATTATTGGAAAAAATGGTTTTTTGGTGACTTTAATTAAATATTAAAGTGGTCCCCAACCATCTATCGAGTTGGGTCTAAGTGGGTCTAGATACTTTGCAATGAGATCTTTACACCACAAATAGAATGGCCAAAAACCATTGAGATTTGAATGAGAAATTGCCTCATGAAGTTAGCTTCATGAAAGGGTTAATGGGGTTTGTAACTCCTGCCTTTATTACAGAGTTTAATAGAGCATTAATGGGGTTTGTAACTCCTGCATTAATGGGGTTTGTAACTCCTGCCTTTATTGCAAAGGTTAATGGTGCATTAGTGACCAGCCATAAAGGCTGGAGGCTTCTCCTCTCTCCCCTATACATGTATAAATTGAGACCCTCCTGTCAAGTCTCAAACACAGAAATTGTTTCTTCCAATTTTTAGTCAGTTTGCTAGAAATTTCTACAGTGAGAGAGTGTTGCCACTGTTTTTGTTCGCTAAGCTAGACAGAAAGTGCTTCTGCCGTAGCTGGTTTTGACCGTCGTATCCTGGGAGACAGACGTCGGGATTCCTCAAGTACTCGACCCGTGAGGCGGCGAAATCTGTTTTAAGGAAACTGCTTCCGTGCAGGCTTCGGTTTTGTCTCTTTACCCTTTTATTGTTTTGTGTATTTCTGTTGAAATTTAGTTGTAATTATTAGCATATGTTCTTGGTATATAATATGATTTCTTCATAAATCTATTTATTTAATTTCACAATTTGAACAACAAGCTTAAAACAGATTTTCTATATATTTTTTCTATGAAATTGATCGAATAGATTTATATAGACAATTGTATAATGTTACTAGGAACTGTTACGGAATTGCTCCCTATTTCAATGATTGTAAATTATGCAATGTGATTCTCTAATTGCTTAGTTTAATTAGAATGCTCTATCATAATTTGTATACTTAATTGTATTACTCTGATCTTATTTTATGCGTATGGTTCATCATTCCCCTTCTATGATTTGCATGAATTTTAAGGTTATAAAATATAATTTATGGATGTTGCAATTTTGACATGCTAATTCTATTCTAGGTTTTAATTTGTTACATGCTTATTATTTTCTAGACTAGATTACATGATTTAATCTTTAGAATTTTTTGCATGTTAATTGTTAAATTGTTATATACTTGAAGTGCTTGGTTATTAGTTTATTACATATAAACAATTCAAATTATTTACATGAACTGCATGCTACTTATTTGGTTTCATCCTATTTGACTAATGTTGCATATATATATTTTGGTTTTGCATGCTTCTAACTTTACTATCTAATTTGCATGTGAAATTGCTTCTACTTTTCTAGAGTTATACACATAAGTTATTTCCATGTTTATGATTTAATAATTCTTATATAAATTTTAAGATTTGTAATGTGTGGTTTTATTTCCATGAATAGTGTGTGATTTAATTGGATGAATTAAAGTTTGAATTAAATGTAGTTCTTTGGAGTTATAAAATTTGTGTAACTTGCCTATATTTATTTACATGGTTATTGTGAATTAAATTCTTATATAATTTATGACAATTAATTTTTAATTTAATGTAAAAGTTATAAGGTTTTGTAACTTGTATAGTATCTTAATTCCTTAGTTATTTTGCTATTCTATGATTTGCTAGAAGGTTAAATAATATTTGATTGTATGTACAATTGCTTTAGATTAGTTGCTTTATATTATGTTGTCGTTTGTTACTAACTCTCTTTGTAGGCATACCTAAGCATAGAAAGGAATTGTATGGATTACTTATAATCCTCAATTGGATTGGTTATTTTTCCTTTATATTTGAAGAAATTTTTTGCTTGAGATTTAGTTGGTTTGTTTACCAATTTGTAGTAGCAAGTTTTATTTGCTTGTATTATTAGAAGCATTTTATATGCATGTATTTGGTTGTAGCAATTTTTAAATTGCTTGTAAGTTTAAATTGCTTGTAAGTTTGGAACTTGGTTTGGTTTTCTGGAATAGAAACCAAAGTATTTAGCCTTGGCTAAAGAGGAGTTCTTATTTGTTCAGAAATGGCAACTATCACTGATGCTGCTGCTACTGCTAATGTTGGTGGGGATCTGAACCCCGGGGCAACTGGGTTGCCAACCCCTACTGTTGTGACCTCTGTGGTCAACCCTGGCGTTACTCCGGTTGTTCCGGGAGGACCGCTTAGTCATCATGAGCGCCTAGAGAAATTTGCTGGGGTGAACTTCAAGAGATGGCAGCAAAAGGTGCTGTTCTACTTAACCACGCTAAACCTTGCAAAGGTTCTGAGCGAGGATCCTCCAGCCGTGGCAGAGAATGAGCCTGATAGGCAGAAAGTCATGGCGCTTGACACATGGAAGCAGACAGACTATCTTTGCCGGAACTATATGTTCAACAGCTTGGCAGACTCACTCTATAGTGTGTTTTGTTCCAAGAGCTCAGCAAAAGAGTTATGGGAATCTCTGGACAAAAAGTACAGGACTGAGGATGCCGGGGCAAAGAAATTTATGGTTGGCCGGTTCCTTGATTTTAAAATGGCAGATTCTAAATCTGTGATAAGCCAAGTCCAGGAGTTTCAAGTGATCTTGCATGAAATTCATGCTGAGGGGATGCCTTTGAACGAGTCATTCCAAGTTGCTGTGATCATTGAGAAACTTCCCAATGGTTGGAAGGATTTCAAGAACTACTTGAAGCACAAGCGCAAGGAAATATCAGTTGAAGAGCTGGTTGTCCGACTCCGGATTGAGAAGGATAATAGAAAGAAAGGAGGGAGTACCTCCTCAGTAAAAGCCAATGTCGTTGAGCATGGCAAATCTTCTGGAATAAGGAAGAAGCCCCCTGTGAACAAGAGCTCTAAACTGGGGCCAAGGGGTGGTGTTGCAAAGAAGTCGGCTTACAAGCCACCAGAACCAAGTTATCGGTTCTTTGGGAAGTGTTATAACTATGGTAGCAATGGGCATCGGGCTAGTGACTGCCACAAGCAGAAGAAGCCATACAAGACTAAACCTCGTGCTCATATGGCAGATTTACAAGAGCACTCCCATGAGGAGGATGATATGCACTTGTCTGCCGTTGTCTCTGAGGTGAATCTGGTAGGTTCAAACCCAAGAGAATGGTGGATTGATACTGGGGCTACACGCCACATTTGCTCCGAGTAGAAGCTGTTTACAACTTTCGAACCGGTTACAACCGGTGAGAAGTTGTTTATGGGAAACTCTGCTACCTCGATTGTTGAGGGGAAAGGAAAGGTGGTCCTGAAGTTGACGTCAGGAAAGGAGCTGACCTTGAACGAAGTCCTGTATGTTCCGGACATTCGTAAGAATCTTGTCTCAGGGTCTCTTCTCAGCAAACATGGTTTTCGCATTGTTTTTGAGTCTGACAAGGTCGTTTTGACCAAGAGCGGAGTGTATGTAGGTAAGGGTTATATGTTGGGGGGTATGTTTAAACTCAATGTTATGACTGTTATCCCAAAGATGAATAAAGATGCATCTTTTTCTGCTTACATGCTTGAGTCTTCCAATTTGTGGCATGGTAGACTAGGACATGTGAACTTTGAATCTTTACGTAGATTAATCACGTTAGATTACATACCATCTTTTAAGATTAATCCAAAACACAAGTGTGAGACTTGTGTTGAAGCGAAGTTGACAAGATCTTCGTTTCATTCTATTGAAAGAAGTTCAGAGCCATTGGACTTAGTGCATAGTGATGTGTGTGACTTAAAGTTTATACAATCACGTGGTGGCAATAAATACTTCATCACTTTGGTTGATGATTGCACTAAGCATTGTTATGTCTATTTGCTCAAAAGCAAAGATGAGGTTATTGACAAGTTTATTCTTTATAAGAATGAAATTGAGAATCAATTAGGCCGCAAGATTAAGGCTTTAAGAAGTGATCGTGGTGGTGAGTATGAATCACCGTTTATTGAGATTTGTGCTCAATTCGGGATTATCCACCAAACCACGGCGCCTTATTCTCCTCAATCAAATGGGGTTGCTGAGCGGAAGAATAGGATGCTAAAGGAAATAATGAATGCAATGTTGATAAGTTCTGGATTGCCACAGAACATGTAGGGGGAAGCAATTCTCTCTGCAAATTACATTCTGAATAAAGTACCCCAGAAGAAGGTGGACAAGACGCCATATGAGTTATGGAAAGGCGTTAAGCCTCCGTATAAATTCTTACGAATGTGGGGGTGTCTTGCAAAAGTGGCAATTCCTACACCCAAACGGGTTAGGATAGGCCCGAAATCCGTGGATTGTATATTCATTGGTTATGCACATAATAGTAGTGCATATCGGTTTCTTGTACATAAGTCTGAAATTCCAGACATACACAGGAATACCATCATGGAGTCAAGGAATGCATGTTTCTTTGAAGACATTTTTCCTTGCCGAACCCATGAAGGGGTTCCAAGGTTTTTGAAGCAATTTGATGAGCTTGCTAGTGATGATGATCATGTTGATGATCAAGGTGATGATCAAATTGAGGTTTTAGATGAGCCTAGAAGGAGTAGAAGGGCTAGGATATCCAAATCTTTTGGTCCAGACTTCTTGACTTAGATGGTTGAGAACGAACCTCAAACTTTTCACGAAGCTGTGACTTCTCCTGAGAGTCCTTTATGGAAAGAAGCGATCGAAAGTGAGATTGACTCCATCTTACAGAACCACACCTGGGAGTTGGTAGATTTACCTCCAGGTTGCAAGCCTTTAGGCTGCAAATGGATTTTTAAAAGAAAGATAAAGGCCGATGGGTCAATTGACAAGTATAAGGTGAGGCTCGTTATCAAAGGGTACAGGCAACAAGAAGGCCTGGATTACTTTGATACGTACTCACCTGTTACTAGGATAACATCCATTCGGATGGTGATTGCGATTGCTGCTTTGCGCAATCTAGAAATTTACCAGATGGATGTAAAGACAACTTTCTTAAATGGGGATTTGAATGAAGAAATCTATATGGAGCAACCTGAAGGGTTTTCAGCTCCAGAGCAAAGCAAGAAAGTCAGTAAACTTGTCAAATCTTTGTATGGTTTGAAGCAAGCGCCTAAACAATGGCATGAGAAGTTTGACAACACAATGTTGTCAAATGGGTTTAGAATCAACGAATGTGACAAGTGTGTTTATGTCAAAGACACTGACAGAGGTTATGTCATTTTGTGTCTATATGTTGATGATATGCTCATTATAGGTAGTAACGATGAAATGATTAAAACTACCAAGAAGTTGTTAAACTCTAAGTTTGACATGAAGGATATGGGCATTGCAGATGTTATTCTGGGAATTAAGATTACCAGAATATCTGGCGGAATTATACTTTCTCAGTCTCATTATGTTGATAAGATACTTGAGAAGTTTAGTGAATCAGATACGAGTGTGTCATCTACACCTGTAGACTTAAGTCTACATTTTACCAAGAATAATAAAGAAAGTGTCTCTCAGTTAGAATATTCTCGGGTAATTGGAAGTTTAATGTATCTGATGAGTTGTACTAGGCCGGATATAGCTTACTCAGTTAGCAGGCTTAGTAGATACACAAGTAATCCTGATGCTTCTCATTGGAAGGGCATTGTGCGAGTGTTAAGGTATTTACGCTACACTCGGGATTATGGGCTGCATTATACTCGATATCCAGCGGTGCTTGAAGGCTATAGTGACGCAAATTGGATATCAGATATAAAGGACTCAAAGTCCACTAGTGGATATGTGTTCACTCTTGGTAGGGCAGCCGTGTCTTGGAAATCTTCCAAGCAAACGTGTATATCTAGATCAACGATGGAATCAGAGTTTATTGCTTTGGATAAAGCAAAGGAAGAAGCTGAATGGCTTTGTCATTTCCTTGAAGATATTCCACGTTGGTTTAAACCTGTGCCTGCTATTTGTATTCATTGTGATAGTCAATCTGCAATTGGTAGGGCACAGAGTAATATGTATAATGGAAAGTCTAGACATATCCGTCGTAGACATAATTCTATACAACAACTACTCTCGAATGGAGTTGTCTCTTTAGACTTTGTAAAGTCTAAGGACAACATTGCGGATCCGCTAACCAAAGGGTTAAATCAAGTGTTAGTCGAAACGTCGTCAAAAGGAATGGGGTTGAGGCCTTTGGAAGTTACCGGAATGGAAACCCAACCTAGTTGACTGGAGATCCCAAGATCTAGGTTCAATGGGACAACCTAATTGCGTGTAACGGTGGTATGTCACTGAGGAGGTTAAACCTCTAGCCATTCCTTCTATCAGTGATACCTGCAAGTGTAGAGGTTAAGCTGAGCTTTTAATGACTCTAGTGTGTTAAGCTCTTGAGTTGAGTATAGCAGGATACTCAAGTAGAGTCACCTATGTGAGTGTGAAGTGGGGTCGCTTCTAGAAGAATTGGGAGGCCAAGATTCTTTGAAACCACTCGTTGAACCAGGCTAGTGTCCAGGGCCATACAGGGCACACCAGTGAGAACAAAATGGTGGTAGGAGTAATTCCCGTGTGAGATCTATTGTCTCAGTTTACATAAATGGCAGAGCAGTTCAAGATGTCATATTCACTGATCAGCCAATAAACTCGATAGGTTTTCATTGGGAGAGGTTCAAAGCCAAAAGCTACCTTCTCTGATGTCGGGGTTAGTTCGTTGTATTCTCTCTCCGAGTCATTATTGTTGAACGGTGTCCGTTTGTTGAGTCATTCGGTCAATTTTTATTCATGTGGGGGATTGTTGGAAAAAATGGTTTTTTTTGGTGACTTTAATTAAATATTAAAGTGGGTCTTGAGTTGGGTCTAAGTGGGTCTAGATACTTTGCAATGAGATCTTTACACCACAAATAGAATGGCCAAAAACCATTGAGATTTGAATGAGAAATTGCCTCATGAAGTTAGCTTCATGAAAGGGTTAATGGGATTTGTAACTCCTGCCTTTATTACAGAGTTTAATAGAGCATTAATGGGGTTTGTAACTCCTGCATTAATGGGGTTTGTAACTCCTGCATTAATGTTGTTCAAATTGTGAAATTAAATAAATAGATTTATGAAGAAATCAAATTATATACCAAGAACATATGCTAATAATTACAACTAAATTTCAACAGAAATACACAAAACAATAAAAGGGTAAAGAGTCGAAACCGAAGCCTACACGGAAGCAGTTTGCAAAATTTAGTTGAAGACCCATTTATTTTTCAATCTGAAGACCCACTTATTTTTCAAAATTTTGAAGACCCATTTATTTTTCAAAATTTTGAAGACCCATCATTCTTCAATTTGAAGACCCACTTATTTTTCAAAATTTTCCTCCCCTTAGGCAACTTCACTAAATCATAGGTGCGATTTTCAAGTAAATAATTCATCTCCTCTTTCATGGCCTTTTTCCAATCACCTTTCTTTGCATGCTCAATTGCTTCTTGGTAGCTCTCAGGCTCCCCTTGATAGGAAATCAACACAAATTCATTGGGAAGATACTTTCTTGAAGGTTGTCGGTCCCTTGTAGATTTCCTCAACTCAAGTTGTGGTGGCGGTTCTTAAGTTGGATGCTTTTCCTCAATTTCTGGCTCAACTTCATTAGGATTAGCATCATCCTCTACATCTTCAATAGGTGGCCGCATATCTCCCCTATATTCATCATCAGCTGAAGATGAAGGAGATGGATCTATGTCAATGAGGTCACTAGTTTTTGGCTCCTGTTGATCACCTTTGCCAAAGTCTTCAATTGTTTGGTCTTCAAGAAACACAACATAACGGCTTCGAATGACTTTCTTGTCGGCCGGATCCCACAATCTATACTCGAATTCATCACGCCCATAGCCAAGGAAAATGCATTGTCTTGACTTGTTATCAAGCTTGGACCTCTCATCCTTTGGAATGTGAACAAAAACTCGGCAACCAAACACTCTCAAGTGCTCATAAGACACATCTTTGCCGGTCCAAACTCTTTCTGGAACATCACCATTCAAAGGATAGGAAGGAGACATATTGATCACATCAACCGCTGTCTTCAATGCCTCACCCCAAAAGGATCTTGGCAATTTAGCTTGTGAAAGTAAACACCTTGTTCTTTCCACAATGGTGCGGTTCATCCTCTCGGCAACGCCATTTTGTTGAGGAGTCTTCTTAACTATCTTTTAGTGCCGAATACCTTGGCTGCGATAATACTCATTAAATGGCCCAATGTATTCACCACCATTGTCTGATCGGATGCACTTCAATTTCTGCCCTGTTTCTCTTTCAACCATGGCCTGAAAATGCTTAAATACTTCTAGAACTTGATCTTTAGTTTTTAGTAGAAAAGCCCAAATTTTCCTTGAATAATCATCAATAAAAGTAACAAAATAAAGTGCACCACTATGTGTTCTAACTTTTAAAGGACCACAAACATCCGAATGAATCAACTCCAACACATTTTCTTTTCTAGAAGTAACATTTTTATGAAAAGAAACTCTATGTTGTTTACCTGCCAAACAATGAACACAAGTTTTAAGATGTGTACCTTTCAAACCGGGTAGAAGTTCTTTCTTGAACAAAACTTGCAGCCCCTTTTCACTCATGTGGCCAAGCCGCTTGTGCCACAATTCGGTAGAAGTATCATCTTTAAGTGCATTGACAATACCTTTACAAATTTTTCCTTGCATCGAATAAAGTGTATGAGTCTTCTTGCACTTAGCCACCACCAAAGAACCCTTTGTAAGCTTCCATATTCCATCACCGAATTTGTTGTTGAAGCCTTCATCATCTAGCTTCCCAGTAGAGATCAAATTGAGGCGAATGTCGGGAACATGCCTCACATCTTTAAGCAACAACTTGCAGCCCAAATTTGTTTCCAAGCAAACATCACCCATGTCGATAATCTTGGACAAACCTTCATTACCCATTCGAACAGAACCATAATCTCCTTTGGTGTAGGTAGTGAAGAAATCAACTCGAGAAGTCACATGAAAAGAAGCACCGGAATCAATCACCTAATTGCTCTCTTGGCCTACAAAATTGATACAATCATCTTCACAAACAACCATGAGATCATCGGTAGTAACTGCCGTTGTGTCTTCTTGCTTCTTATCCACACTTTTGTCACGCCTTTTCTCCTTATTCTTGAGCTTTTGGCATTCTCGCTTCATGTGCCCTTTCTCATGGCAATAATAATACTCAATGTCTTTTTTTAAAAAAGAACCATCTTTTGATTTGTCACGGCTTTGATCATGACCATGAGGAGTCTTACTCCTCCCCCTTGTTTTGCTTCGACCTCTCATAACAAATGCTTCCGAATGAGAGGAACCGGTTGATTTTCTTCTAGTTTCTTCATTCAACAAGCTACTAGTGACTTGGCCCATTGTGACAACTCCATCGGGTGCCGAATTACTAACTGTCACAACCAAAGTTTCCCAACTTTTAGGCAAAGAACTAAGTAGCATCAAAGCCTGCAACTCATCATCAAAAATAATTTTCATAGAAGCAAGTTGGTTAACAATACTCTTTATTTCATTTAGATGTTCCGGAATAGGGCTACCCTCTTTATATTTTAAATTAACCAACTTACGAAACAGAAAAGTTTTGTTTGTGGCTGATTTCCTATCATAAAGGCCTTCTAATTTTTTCCATAAATCATGTGCTGAAGTTTCAGTAGCAACATGATGAAACACACTGTCATCAATCCATTGACGGATAACACCAACGACTTTTCGATTAAGCCTATTCCATTCATCATCTTTCATACCCTCGGGTTTGCCACTATCACCCTCAATGGGTCCATACAAATCTTTACAAAATAATAGGTCCTCCATTTTAGTTTTCCAAGTTACCCAATTACTTCCATTGAAGCTAGACATATGACCCATATTCCCCTCCATTGATTTACACAAATAAATAAATCCAAATAAATCGTAAGCTCTGATACCAGTTGATAGGAAAAATCAATGATTCCCCACAAGTAAATCAATCAATGGGAATAAAAACTAATGCAGAAAAATTAAATCAAAGGCAACACAAGAATTTTTACGTGGTTCCCTCGATGTGAGGTACGTCAACGGGATCGAAATCCGATTCCACTATCAACTAAAGAGTTTCCAAACGATTACAAACGAGACACGAATGGTCTCACAAAATCACCCTTGGGTGAATTCCAAATAATCACAAATAAACAAGAGGAAAGACCTCACCAAATACATAAACAAAAATTTTTAAAAACGGAGTTGAAGAAGACCAAAAATAATAACCCAAATCAACTTCAAATCAGGAGCAATAACATCCACAAACCAAGCACAATCAACTCACTGAATTGATCATCACGGCTGCTCCTCCACCAAGCAAAAAACGGCTGCCTTTTTTCTTGGGAAAAACAATACCAATAATATATTGTAAATCTAGGATTTTTTTTTATCAAAACCTTAGTTGTTTCTAAACTAAATTGGGTCTCCACCAAATTAGATATAATATATAAAAATATATTATACCTAAACCAAACCAAATTAAACTCTTTTTCCAAAACTAATTGGGTCCCACACTCCAATAAGGAGGTATACTCAACAGCGGAGACACGTTCGACACCGGACTTGAGCCTGGTGAGAGTGGCCTTCTTGTGGGCGATGATGAAAGGGGCATCCGAGCTCGCCAGTGTCAAGAACAAAGCTGCTATCAGTACGGAGACCAGGCATTTCGCGATCTGAGTCGCCATGGTTGAATTGAATGGTATGGAATGGTTCGTGTTCAAGTTTTTTATTATCCTCAAATTTCAATCATCATCATAATAAGTACCCAAAAAAAAAAAAAAAATGCTCCTTCATTAGCATGTCAAAAGCCACACACTACCTACCTCCAATTAGATTAGATTTTCAAACAAATGAGCAAATGAAGCACTAATATATAGCAAAAGCACCAAAATACAACAGAAGCATTAAATTTTTTTTAAAAAAAAAAAATCTAAATGATAAACAAGAACAAATGCAGCCATCAAACCCGCAATCCTAATTAGAACAGAGCAGAAAACCCTAGAAGAAGAAACCCCATTGATTTGGGGTTGGGTATGTGTGAAGGTATGCAAATGGAAGAAGAAAACCCTAAAGGTTGAAATTAGGGTAAGAGAGACTGAAAGATAGAGAGAGGGAAAAATAGAGAGAGGACATACCTGGGGCAATGCTCCAATGGTGGATTGACAGTGGTGCTCGTGTGCGATAGCAGTGATGCTCCTGTACCCGATGACGATGGAGACAAAAGAAAGAGAGAGAGAGCTGGAGGAGGGCAGAGGCGTGAGAGAGTGAGAAAGAGAGAGAGAGAGAGAGAGTCACAGAGTGAGAGACAGACAAACGTATGAGAGAGTTTGAGCGTGTGGAAGTGTCTTTTTTAAACCTAATTTATTTTCTTTCCCGACCAATTTTTGTAGTCGCCAATAATAAATAAAGATGTTTTTCCGACTAACGACTTTAGTAGCCAATTAATTTTCCCTCCATAATCTGAAAACCAATTTTTAAATTTTTTAATTATAATCGCCGACTAAAATTAGTCGCTAAAAGTAAATTAATACCGACTAAATTATTTTTAGTAGCTAAAGATTATACATTTAGGGACCAAATTTTTTTTAATCGCCTATAGGGTAAATTTTTAGCGACTAAGTCATTTTTAGTCGTCTATTGAGTAACTTTTTAGCTACTAATTGTATTTTAGTCGCCTATTGGGCTATTTTTAGTGACTAACTATTTTTTAGTCGCTGATTGGGTCATTTTTTAGCTACTGATTATGTTTTAGTCGCCAATAAGTAATATACGGCTACTAAAAAATTTTAGTAGCTAAAATAGGAAACATTGCCGACCAATTCAAATTTTAGTCGCCAAAGGGTTGACTTTTGGCGACTAAATTAATTTTAGTAGCCAAATTTGGTCACCAAAAATGTAATTTCTTGTAGTGGTGGAGTGGGGTAGGTGTACAATATTATAGAGTGTTAATTCTTATTTAATAGGTGAGTGTTCCATTAAATGATATCTTTTAATGTAATTTTACTTCAGGGTATAATTGTAATAAAAAAAATAGAAATTGGGGAGTTCAAAGAATTTAGACAAGTGGTAATAGCATCACTCATATTTAATTAGTTAATATTTTTTTTAATCTTCACGGATGCTACTAATGTTTAAATTTTATGTCTTTTTGTTTCTATTTTGTTAGATTGATTGCGCAATTGAAGTGAATTTAGATCGACCTAGGGCAATTGTCCAATTGGTCATGAAGATGATATTTAAGTGTCAAGATGGGTGAGATTTCAATTTCGAGTCTAAAAAGTATAGTAAAAAAATGATTAAAACACTAAAAATAAAAAAACGTATTGATTAATTTCAAAACCAAACAGAGTGAATGTCCCCATACTCCAAAAGATTAGATTAGATTTTGGGATTATTGTTTCAAAATATTCAAAATTAGATTTATTGCGCGAGTGTCCTTTTTTTATTATATAATTTTCAGTTTTGGGAAAATTATACTCCCGTGGATATTTTCAATACAAATCTCAAAGCAGTTGTAAAACTATCGACTTTAATAATTGAAATTATAAATTTTTTCATAACTTTGCAATTTTTTTTTGTCTTACCATTGACTCACAGTTTTTTTTCTCTTTTTTTGGTACAAAAATAATTTTTAAAAAATTAAAAGCATTTTTTTTTGGTATTTATTTCCATCAAATTAATTTCTAATTATTCAAAATAAATTTTAAAAATTCAACTAAACAAAGTTATTTTTCACGTGTTAAATTATTATTATTATTATTATTAACTAACAGTAAAAAATTCTATTTCAATTTGGTCTCCCAGAAGAGGGGTATTTTCATCCACATAAAATAAAATCTTATTATCCGAAAAATATTAAATTTATTTATAATTTTGTTCATCATTTCCCGTACTAGTAGGAGTACGCAGAGTTATTTATTACTTTCTTAACATGTACTCTTTGGTGGTGTTTGTTTGGAAGGATTCAAGCATGAGATAAGACTATTAGTCTATCTGGACTAATAGTCCATTGTTTGAGAATTTTTTTGCACCGGACTATGAATCCTAAATTTATGGGATTATTCCATCACGGGCGCCGGGGGGGGGGGGGGGACACAATCCATAGGATAACTCATCCCATGAGATTAGGTAGTGAAATTATAATTTTGACCCTCTACTATTTAATATCTTTTTAAAAATAAAATTTATTTATTAAATGATTTATACTTAATAAATTATTTATAATTAATAAAATTTATTATTAAATTATTTATACTTTGTTAAATTATTTATTTCAATAATATAGTATTAATTATACTTAGTAAAGTAAAATAAAATTTAAAAATCTCAACTACAAATTAAAACAAATTTATTTAGTTTTTATTAATATTCTATTTATTTTATTTTTAAAAATTTCTAGTAAAAAAATAAAATTTATAATTCAAACTTAATATTCCTATTATTTAGTAAATAATTCAAAAGGGTAAAATAGTCTTTTGAGCACTTATCATCTTCCATAATATCCCAAATAAAAATATCCCAAATAAACATAGGATTCAATAGAATAGTCCAATCCAAATATCTAATCCGACTAAACAAACATAAGATACAAATCCAGTCCAAACAAATAGTCCGGAGACAATGTATCTCAGGGCTAACAGTCTGGTTAATTACAATCCCCCCTTATCCAATCTGTTCAAACAAATAATATATGATTGCTTAATTCGAAATAAACTTCCCGCTCAAACAATTGTTAACTTTTAAACAATTAAGAAAATCCCCATTGGTTAGCTTTCATTTAACTTTTATTTTATAATCCCACATCGAGAAAAGAAGAAAAAAGTTAATTATTTCATTTACATAAAATGAATCTTATATTCCTATTTATATAAGCAAAATGAGATTTTTAGTGAGAAACCTCATGATCAATATCTCATACTAATTTTTTTGATTTTCTTAATTTTAAACAATTAAGAAAATTCCGATTGGTTGGCTTCAATTTAACTTTTATTTTACATAATATAAAAAAATAAATATAATTATCATATTTTTATTAAATAATATATTATTTTATCCCGTACATAACACGGGGTGATATACTAGTGTTAACAAGATCCAATCTATCTACCTATCTATATCAATCTATACTATTATTAAGTGAAGGCCTAAATTGGTTTAGTGAAACCTTCTTCTCCTCATGTCATGTGGCAACTTTATATATGCTAAAATAAAAAAAATTGTTATACATAGCGTAGGTAAGTTTTGAACCCAAGACCTTGGGTTTCATTAAGAATATAGTCATCACTTAAGTAATATATATATTATGATATTAAATTCTTTATTATTTGTTTTTATTATTAGTTATCTGAATTGCACACGTATCGCGTGTGTCACCCACTAGTATTATATAAGCAAAATGGAATTTTTAATCACAAGCCTTGTGAAAGCTCTAAAGTCTCATTCCACAATTGCTAATTTTTATAATTTTAAAAATATTTGAAAATAATACTATTGGCTAACAAACTAATTATAGATTTAAAAAAACACGACGACCTAAAATTTTGAATTGCAAGTTCCTAAAATCTCTCTCCTTCCTAAATCTCATCTCATAACAAAGTAATTTATACATTAAAGAAAAAGCACTATACATTCAAAAAAAAAAAAAAAAAAACACAAATCTCATAACAAAGCAATTATACATTCAATATATATATAGATTTAAAAAAAAAAAAAAAAAAAAAACACAACCACCTAAAATTTCCTCATTCCACAATTGCTAATTTTTATAATTTTAAAAATATTAAAAAATTATACTATTAGTAAGTCTCATTTCACAATTACTAATTTTTATAATTTTAAAAATATTTGAAAATAATACTATTGGTTAACAAACTAATTATAGATTTTAAAAATTAAACACACACACACACACACACACACACACACACACTACCTAAAATTTTGAATTGCAAATTCCTAAAATCTCTCCCATTATATTTCTCTCTTTCCTACATCTTATCTCATAACAAAATAATTATACATTAAAAAAAAATTATACATTCAAAAATAAAAATAAAAAACACAAATCTTATCTCATAACAAAACAATTATACATTAAAAAAAAATTTATAGATTAAAAAAAGAACACAATCACCAAAAATTTTCCCATTCCACAATTTCTAATTTTTGTAATTTTAAAAATATTTAAAAATAATACTATTAGTATTGGCTAACAAAGTAATATAGATTAAAAAAAGAAAAAGAAAAAAAGAAACAAACAAACACAACCACCTAAAATTTTGAATTACAAGTTTTTTAAAATCTCTCCCATAATATTTATCACTTTTCTAAATCTCATCTCATAATAAAGTAATTATCCATTTAAAAAAAACGTAATACATTAGAAAGAGAGAAATATTATAACACAACCACCTAAAATTTTAAATTACAAATTCCTAAAATCTTTATTTTTATATTTCTCTCTTTTCTAAATTTTTGCTTCTAATAATTCCTTCTTTCACCCTAATCATCTTCCTCTTCTTTAAAACCTTACCTTCTTTGCTTATTAGGGTTGTTCACAATTTGGTTGCGGCTAGAGAACCTCCAATCCGTCCGTCTGCCGGATGAGTGAATTAAAAAAAATCAATCTGCATCTGTTTGCCAAATTGGCGGATGGATGCGAATCAATTTGATGGTTTAAACTTTTACAAATTTTGAACATAATACAACTTGTCAACATTTTTTTTTTTGGGGATAACAATTCAACTCAACATAATCAAAAGATTATCAAGTAAATTGTCAAATACCAATAATAAATACATATAAAAAAATCATGCATTATCAAAACTATTTCATTACTTTTTTTATTCAAAAACTATCTAATTTGATTTTTAAAAAAAATGACAAAATCAAGTCTTATATTTTCTACACAAAAATACCAAATATCAACACTTCCCATTTGATAAAACGATTTTCAAATTGAAAACACAACAGAATATCTAATTTTTTTTTTAAATTGAAAACATAAACATAATATCTAAATAAATTGACAAATTACTAGAATTGCTCGCAGTTTGGCGGTTCGGTTGTGGCCAAATGAACCTCAAATCTGCCATCCGCCCAAAACTAGGCGAATTGAAAAAAATTAATTCGTAATTGTCTGCTTGTTATCACGCATCTATCCAAAATGCAACGGATTAATTCGATTTAGTCAATTTGAATGGATCAAAATATTTGCTGAACTCTCCTACTGCCCATCACTCTCATCCGTAAAGAAAAGATTTTACGGCAATCCGTGTATAATGATAATGTTGTTGGTTGGTCCCACTGCTGTGTCCAACCCATTAACACTGTGTTTGGGTTGTGTTTGAGTATAAAGGGTAAATTATAAAGGGCAAACTTCACTTTACTCCTTATGGTTTGGGTCATTTGCAGATTACCCCTTGACGTTCGAATATCGTCACATAACCCCCATGTGGTTAATGGGGTGATGTGCACAGTTAATACCATTAATATCAGAAGTAAAAAGACTATTTTGCCCTTATATATATAACTTTTGTTTAATATTTCTCATTCAACAGGTGTACATTTGAGAAGTGCAAGAGAGAGAAAAATCAATGGTGGACATCAAAATCAATGACGAACATATTCATTCAGTTCATACCAGAAATGTTGATTTAAGAATGAGCTCAAGAAAAAAAAAAAAAAAAAAACTTGCAAATCGAAGAATTTTTTTTTTTTCTTACTCTCTCTAGTCTACCTTACCTGCTGATTCAAATTCGGATGCCGGTCGCAGGCGTGCACACCATGGTCGAGACTGCGGTCATAGGGGGGGAGAGAGAGAGAGAAAGCTAGAGAGAGTGGAAATATTATAGAGAGAGAGAGAGACCGAAAATATTGTTTCCGGTGGATTTGGCTAAGAAATTTATTTTCTGATTTGTGGTTTTTAATGATGTTCATTCAAAGAAAAAGTTTGATTCTCTTTTGATTTGGGTTCTTTAAGAAAAAGTTTGTTTTTTGTTTTGTTTTTGTTTTTGTTTTTGTTTTGTTTTGTTTTGTTTTTTTTTTTGAGGTGGGTTTGTACTCAGATTAAAATTTTTGGTGAGAAATCAAAGGAGATTATATACACACACGTATATATATACATAGAAATCAAAGTAAAGTAAGTCTGTTTGTTTGTTTGTTTGTTTGTTTGTTTGTTTTTTTTTTTTTTTTTGAGGTGGGTTTGTGCTCAAATTAAATTTTTTAGAGAGAACTCAAAGAAGATTATATATATATATATGTATACATAGAAATCAAAGTCACACTCTGAACAACAGCCTTCTCTAGTACTCCGTTGAACACCCTTATAATCTTGTTGTTTGGAGAGAAATCAAAGAATATTATATATATAAATGTATATACATATATATATATAGCCACATATTATATAGATATAGCTACAGTTTTATTCTTGTACCACATTTCCTACATATATATACATATAGATACATTAATTTTTGATAGAAATTATGTTGTTTAAATTAATTTAGGTTTTGGTTTTGGTTTCTTGGGGGGTTTTGATTTTCAGAAGTGACTACAATTTTTATTCCTTCTTTTTGGCCTTGAGTTGGAGGAAGAAGACGTGAAATTGAGAGAGAGATGTGTTGTGTTTTGAAAAATGAATATCTGGATATTGATGATAAAGATGAGGGTAGGTTTGGAAATTGATGATGAAGATGAGGGCATTTTAGTCATTTAATTCGGAAGAAAAATCATATTTTTATGCCCATTTGCATATTAGGCACGTGTCATGCACGACCTATTAAAATGGATGGAAAAGCTAACTATGCACATCATCCTATTAACCACAGGGAGTTATGTGGTGATATTCGAACATCAGGGGGTAATCTGCACATGACCTAAACCATAGGGAGTAAAATAAAGTTTGCCCAATTATAAATACATCCTCTGAAATTTGCTTAAAATACAGATTATCTTTTGTAATTTAAAAAATTATAAATACCTCATTGTTAGAATTTTTTATTTAATAAAATTAACTAAAAAAATGAAATTCATAATTGCTCTCTTATATAATAATAAAATTACTTAAATTATTAATTGAAACATATTTCTATCGTAATTAAAAACAGTTAATTGACTTGATAATTTATTAATAAAATGAGCGATTTATTATGAAATTAGAAATTTTAGGGAGTAGAATACAATTTCCAAAATCACAGGGAACAAATCGTATTTTAATTAAATCTCAAGAGATGTATTTATAATTTACCTAAGTATAAATTATCTCGTAGGTCGAGAAAACTAAAAAAATTAAAGTTCTTAAATTATTTTTCCTACTTTTTTATATATATTTTTTAAAAGGTTAAAAATTATCAAAAAAATCAATTTATAAATGAATCCTGAGTTGGTGTTTAGAATTTGTGTTTTTTTTATTTATTATTACTTGTATATTAGTTTATTTTTGTTTTTAGTAAGTTTTTAAAAATAAAATTCAAAAAATTATAAATTTTTAGATTCTACTCAACCAGATGAATTAAATTATTTAAAAATAATATAAAAAGGTACAAAAAAAGACAAATAAGTCAAAAATAGTAATTTTTTTTGACATTTTAGATTCGTCTATGTAAGGTGAACTAAAAAAAAAATGACATAGCTTTTTAAAAAAATTCACTAAAGAAAAAAAAAAGGTAGAAAAATGTGGGCTGCGTTCGGTTGTGCTCTGTAAATGTAATTCCACCCCTCCATTTGTATTTCATGTTTCGATAGAGTTTTCAAAATGTAATTCCACCACACATTTCAAAATGTAAATCTCTTTCCCGTTTGGCAGATTTCTGTTTGTTTCGTCTTCTCTATTGGACAATTTTCATTGTATTCGAAGAATGGATTAAAGAGATGAGAGAGACTGTTTGATTACAAAAATCAAAACAGTATATAAAAATAAATAAATAAAAACAGATTCTTATTTTGTTACTAAAACAAAATCAGAATCTGAAAAAAGGAAAAATAATTAAAACTGAAATTAAATTAATTACTTTCCTTATTAATTTCTCGAACAAAATTTTTGATCAAGTCCAGTGTTTAATACTGTGTTTTTAAGACAGATTCATCCTCTCCACGGTGCTTTCAAATTATGGACGTCTATCTTCCAGGATAAAATGATCAACAGTGAGTAGTAGCAGCACTACAAAATATTCACACAACGAACACAGTGTTTACATTCTTTCTTACAAGGAAAATAATGCAGCAAGAATGCAAAGAGCAATAGCAGATTTAGGATGGAATTTCTGAATGAAAAATTAATTGAGGGACTGCCTATTTATAGATAAAAATAGTGGCTATTCGGTTTGAATCCAACAGGTATGGTACCTATTCGGACAGATACAAGTTTGAATTTTAAACAGATAAGGAACTGTTTTGGGTTTGAATTTGATCAGATTCAGATCTGTTTGGACAGATATGGAACTTGTACAGAAATTCTAAAGAGGTGCAAACCAAAATTTGAATTTTATTTCCAACCAGAATTTGAAATAAAAACGGAAACCAAAAAAAAAAAAAATCAAATGTAATGTTTTTGGCCCAAAAAGAAAAGTATTGGGTTGGACAAGTCCAACCCAACCTCACACTATGCACCCGCACCCAAGCCCAGCTTAACTCGCCCGTGTAGACCGCCCGAGAACTCCCGGCTCCGGGCGCGAGGGCGCGAATTCGTTTGTTCTTTAGTTACTACAGTTCGGACTCGTGTCACGGTTCTGAATCTAATCTCACAAAGTATAATGTGAGACCGATAAATCACCAAAGAGTCCAAATCCGGCAAATCGTTTTGGAAAACTGATTTTTATAAAGAAGTGCCAAACATGGACTGCTTTTCCAGATACAGAGTCCCCACCTAAATGTTTTATTTTGGAAAATTTAGGAAACCTTGACTCGTGCCTAAGGCCACATGTCCGTCATCACCAAAGTTGCCTCGGCTCGGGAACTTGGGTACGAGAGGGGAAGGTCATACAATGAGCATCCCCGCTCGCCCGATCAAAGATTAGCCTTTACTAACATGATATTTTATTTTTGAAAACACATGTGTTCTTAATCCAGTTATTAACCTAGAATTACTATGTGATACGCGCAGCATATAAGTATAGACTAGATCGCCTAAGTTGGAACAAAAGATTGCATGTTCGTTTGTGAAAATGATTTGCAGTTTGCTACTCGCAAGTAGGCTAAGTCGTGAATTTCGCCACCCTCAAGTGGGCTTAAAACTCGCATTTCACTGAATTGTTCCAATTCAAGTAATCTAACCTTCACCCACAAGCATTCAGGCAGTTAAACATTTAAGCAGTTAGTCTCATGACAAGCATGCTAACATGGCAACATACACATCTTATGCAGTATGCTAAAGCGTAAACATTTACAGTGTACTCCGAGCCAAAACAGAGAATTAGTTAGAAATCATGCATGATCCTAGTTCATGTTAAGATGGCTAATGCAACACATGCGAAAATGCAACTAAAATAGGCTCGTCTATTCTAAGATGTCATGTGAATGCAACTTGATAACATGCATTCAAATTGGAATTGAAATATAATGCAGTTAGTATGATGCGCCAAGCCCGATGCATGCAAAACAGGTGAATGAATGCACGCATGCATAGCATAAGGATGCTAATTGAAACATGTCCTAAAACTAACCATCGTAAGTGGTTAAGTAAAAGGGAGAAAGAAATGGGGATTGGAAGACATGCATCACATACACGCACGCTTATTACAACAGTTGTGCCCTCTCGACGGAGGGTTCGAATAAGAAGCTAACTAGCTATTCTAAGCTAATTAAACTAATTATTACAAAACAAACTAATTAACTAATCCTAGTTAACTAGCTAGTTATTACAACACAAATTGAATAGTTAAGCGCATTAACTAATTAAGTACAAAAACCAATGCATTAGCTAGCTAAGTAAAGAAGCTAAGTAAAGCAGTAAAATAGGAGCCTCAAGGCGAAAAGTATATGCATGCTCGGTCGCCTCGTTCGGAAATCTATCGCGATGCCCCAACTTGCCTCTGTTTTCAATTGTTCTTAGAACCTTACACCAAGCTCCAGATAGCTTCTAACTCACCTTGGGGACCCTTAGGAGGGCTGCCGACCAATTATTGGTGTTGCCAACTACCTGCCAACCACCTATCTTTGCTGCAGACCAGAAAAAGTGGTAGGCCAGCCACTTTTACTGGTCGGCCGACCAGTTTTTGCTGCACTCTTCTAGTTTGCCGCAACAGAGAACAAGAAGAGGCATGGCAAGGTATTTGCAAGATATGTGTGCACAACTACTCTCCCTATCATTTCATGAGTTTAAAGGAGTGTGATTCTCAACCCTCGGGCCACCAATCACGCATCTCAATGCATGATGGCCAAGAAGCCAAGATTGCACGAATCAATGTAAAATGAATGCATACATAACACATAAATGCCTTAAACTCTATCATGTGTGATCAAGAGTGTCGGCGACCGAGAATTGAGACACGTTTCATCACTTCAAGTATGAAACGTCCCTCGTTTCTCGTGTTTGGACTAACACCCAATCCAAACACATGCAATGCAACTCAAGCATGCTAAACATAATGTAATGCATGCATACACAATGCAATGCAACATGACATACACAATGCAATGCAATGCAACGCAACATGACATACACAATGCAAACAATAACAAGGCATGCACAATGCAAATAACAACACAGCATACACAATGCAATGTAACATGGCATACACAATGCAAACAACAACATGGCATACACAATGCAATGTAACATGATTCAAACAACATGCTTAATGGACTTAAACCGAATATGGACGGACCTTAGTCATGCCAAAACAGTGGCCATGATGCTAAAAAGATGGCATGAAGATCAAGACAAGTATGCTCATGCAATGGTACATCAACTAAGCATAAGTATACAACTCTCAAAAGTGCTCAAGGAGTGACAAATCAAAGAGTGTAGCGACACTATATGAACTTAAATCATGTATGACATGATGCCAAATCATTCAAACAACACAAGCATAGCATGCTAGAAGGCTTAAGGCATGAAAGCTAGTAAAGAGCAATACACAAGGAGCATGCAATACTAAGCTTTAACCATTAAACCAGCTCTGGACAGAGCTTAAGCATGCCAAGTTAAGGGTCAAGAACATGCTAAAATGGAGCTCAAGAGCTTAGGCAAACATGCATACAAGCTAGGCCATAAGCAAGGCAACAATGCACAACCCTTAGAGGCACTCAAAGGGTGAAAGAAGTAGGAACATGGCAATGCTACATGCTCTGAAATGTCATGTTAAGTGATGCCAAATCATCCAAACAATACAAATGAAGCATGCTATGGTGCTCAAAACTCAAAGCTAGCGAGGCCAATTGCACTACAACTATGCAATACATGAAGCATATGACAAATATAACTCAAAACAGTCCTAGAGCATACCAAAATGAGTCTAAAACATGCATGGAGTATCACCAAAATAAGCTAGCATGGTGGGCCAAAACATGAATCATGCGAGGGCAATAGGGAGGATTACACTACACCTACCAAGACCAAACATGAGACGACTTAATCAACAAAAATCAGAGTTATATCATGGCAAAATAACCCCAAAAACATACTGAAATGATAGCTCGCAAGCTTAGGCATGAAGGCATACGCAATGGTCCATGTTAAGGGCATAAAGCACAACCTCTCCAAAGCATGGAAAGAGTAAAAGATGTGAGTGCATGGCCATACTACATGCACTAAAAGCACATATGAAATGATGCCAAATCATGAAAATAGTCCAAGCAATGCATGCTAATGGACTCAATACACAAAGCTAGTGAGCAATATTGAACCATGGCTATATAAAGCAATGCATGCATGACCAAAACAACACAAATCAGAGCTTAATCATGCTAAAACATGGACAAAATCTTCTTAGAGTTGAGCCAAAAGCATGCTAGAATGATGATTAAAAGCATGATACACATTAGGCTAGTGAATGGAAATGCACTACAAGTGCAAGGAGCATACAAGGGGCTATCCAACCAACCCAAAACAGATCTAAGGCATGTTAAAACAACACCAAAAACTTACTGAGATGGACTCAAAACATGTTAGAAAGACATCCTACTTCATGAAGCACACAAAGCTAGTTTGTAAGATTTACACTACAAGTGTATTAAGCATGCATGAGGTGACAAAACCAAGTCAAAATAGTGGTATGCCATGCCAAAATAACCCCAAATACAAGTCAAGAATAAGCCAACACAAGATTAACAAACATGCTCAAACATGAGGCAAATAAGACAAGTAATACAAAACACAAGGAGAGGGGATGACCCTCGTCTATTTGGGACCTCAAAACACCGTTTTCACCACTGAAATTCCTCTGAGTTTCAGTGGTGAGAAGGCCAAAAGGAGGTGGTCCCAATAGCTTAAAAGGATAGCACAAAACAAGGCCAAACAAGGCCTAAGAGGGGGTAGACTACCCCCAACACCAACAAGGCCTTAAACAAACATTCCAAGCATAAAAAATCAGACCTTTTTACAGTAGAAAGTTAGGCCTAAAACAACATGCAAGTGGGGCCAAAAGCTCAATCAAAAATAAGGGATTAAGAGGTTAAAAGCTCACCTTTGTAGAACCACTTTAGAGCAACAACTCCAGCAGCTTTTTCTGACCAAAACCAGTCCAAAAACTCCAAAACCAACCTCAAAGGGCCTTAGCAACAAAAGGGTGGTGTTTGAGTGTGTGTTTGTGTGTTAAAGTGTGATAAAAAGGCACTTTTGAAGCACAAATGTGAAGCAAAGAGCAAGATAGAGACAAAGATGTATGTATATCTCTCAAGCACCAAAATCTGAACCTAGAGAAGAAGGGGGAGGTTCTCTTTTATAGAGAACCAAAGGTTAAGTTTGTTGAGCAAGCTTAGGCCTAAAGCCATCCCTCCATACACGTATATGGAGGATGGTTTCTGTGCCCTCCAGCTATTACAGCTGGCTAGAAAATATCTCCAGGAATGAGCTGGAAAGCTGCCGACCACTTGAAGTGGTCGACCAGCTACTTCCACTGGTTGGCCGACCAGTGGAAGTGGTCGGCTACAGGGGAGGAGTGGTCTGCAGCATGAAAGCAAGGTGGTGGTGTGGTGGCCGACCAGAAAAAGTGGTCCAAAGACCAAGAAAACCAGTTGCCCGACCAGAAAACTGGCTGACAGGAAGGAAAGTGGTCTCCAAGGGGAAGAATTGGTCTCCCACCCTTATTCCACCCTCCAAGCAAGGAAAACAAGGTTTGTACCAAAAACAAATAAAAAAGGATGCAAGACGAAAGTTCGGGAGGCAAGGCGCGTAGTCGGGAGCCTCGAAAACTAATCTACGGGCACCAAAAGTGGTCCACGAGACCACAGTGTCCCTCTAGGCAAAGGTAACAAGGCATGGTTCGAAAACCAAGTCAAAAGGAGAACGTTAAGCGGTCCCGAGACAAGGTGCGCGGCCAAAGACTCCGGAAACCGGAAACTAGTCTCCAAAAGGGAAAAGTGGTCTACGACCACAAAAAGGTGGTCCACAGACCTCTCCCTTCCTCCAGGGAAGGAAAACAAGGCTTGGTTCAAAACCAAACCAAAAGGGAAGCAAAACAAGGCACGCGGCCGAAGGCTCCGGAAACTGGAAATTGGCCTACCAGAGAGAAAAGTGGTCTACAGACCTCTTTCTCCCTCCAGGCAAGGTCAACAAGGCTTGGTCCACAAACCGAGCCAAAACACAAAGAGTTCAGAGGCCTGGAGGTAAGGCACTCAGCCGAAAACTCCAGAAACTCGAAACGAGCACAAACATGCACGATCAGCGAGCGCTCAATCGATAGCGTCTGAGTCTTAAGGTTGGTCAAAAATGTGGTGTCTACAGTTTACGCCGGTCGGACGGGCGGTGGCGATGGTTCGCGCGAGTGTGTTTATTTTTGGGTCCAATGCGTCTAGCCCACTTTGCCCATAACCTCTCCCTTCTACAAACTTGGGGTGCCCCTTGAGGCCCTCCCTAAGTTGCAAACTCAAGCCTTATAAACCCACAAAAGTTTGCCCACCAAACCAATATGGGACAAACCTTTAGTTCAAACCTTTAAAGAAACTTCACCAATATACCATTTTCATGGAGTTCTCTTTGGCTTTAATTTTCCATTCACCCGATAATGGTTTTGAGTAACCAAATATACTATGTGAATCACAATGCCGCATAGAACGCGTTACCACTTAGACCCGCCAACTTTGGCACATGGGTCCTACCTAAAAATTAGACTAAAGTTGAGGAAAAACCTGATTTTTCTAAAACCATTTCTAACAATCCCCCACATGAATGGAATTTGATGACAATAGAAATGCAACAATATATAGAATTTGTCGAAAGAGTATAAATAAAAAATATCTTGCATCATGATAGATAGCTTTGGGCCTTGAACCTTCTCTAGTGATAACCTAGCGGACTTACTAGCTAACCGATGGACGCGATGCCTTGAATTGTTCAGCCGTTTGTGTAAGCCAAGACAATAGATTTCACATAAAATATCTTCTGACACATCGTGGTTCTCACGGTTGTGTTCATTTTGGCTTTGAACGCTCCTGGTTGTTCATGAGTGCTTCTAGAGAATTTAGCTTTTCATTCTCATAGAACCGGCCCCAGCTCGACACTCATAGAGGTGATTCTTATTGTGAGTATCTCTAATACTCGTCTTGATTTTTATGTCTAATCAAGATATAAGTAATCATTAAAAGCGAAATTTATCCTTAAACCCGTGCATACAACACATGTTGTAGATATCACTCTCACCATAGGAATGGGTAAGGAATTTTAATCCCTTGGTGATTTCTGGCGAGCCACACATAACTTAGTTGCCCCTTTGAACTTAGTTCTTGGGATCTCCAGTCATTTAAGTAGGGTTACCTTTATGATGACTCTTATGTAATAGGCTTTAATTCCATTCCTTTCGATGAACTATACAATTGCTCTTTTGTCAAACCTTTTGTTAACGGATCGATAATATTCTCTTTAGATTTTATATAATCTATTGAGATTATTCTATTTGAGGGCAATTGTCTTACGGTATTATGTCGACAACAAATATGTCGTGACTTACCATTATAAATATGATTCTGTGCCCTACCTATTGCAAATTGACTATCACAATGAATGCAAATAGCTGGCACAGGTTTTGGCCACATTGGAATGTCTTCTAAGAAGTGGCGAAGCTATTCTACTTCTTCACCTGCTTTGTCTAAAGCGATGAACTCAGATTCCATTGTGGATCGTGCGATATATGTTTGTTTTGTAGATTTCCAAGAAATAGCAGTACCTCTCAGAGTAAAGGCATATCCACTAGTGGATTTTGAATATTTAGTATCCGATATCCAATTGGCATCACAACAACCTTCTAGTACTGCAGGATATCGAGTAAAGTTCAAACCATGATCACGGGTAAATCTTAGATATGTACGAACCCGAATGATCGCTTTCCAATGGTTTTCTTCGGGGTTACTAGTGTACCTACTCAATTTACTGATAGCATAAACTATATCAGGACGAGTACAATTCATTAGGTACATTAGGCTTCCAATGATTTGGGAGTATTTTAACTGAGACACCGCATCACCTTTATTTTTCGATAAATAAAGACTAATGTCTACAGGTGTTCTAGCTACATTCATATCATTCTTGATAAATTTACCAAGAATTTTCTCAATATAACGAGATTAAGATAATGCATATCCATCAAATGTTTTAGTAATTTTCATTCCTAATATAACATCTGCGACCCCCATATCTTTTATATCAAATCTTTTGTTCAACATTTGCTTCGTTGATTTGATCATGTTTAAACTGCTTCCAATGATAAGCATGTCATCCACATAAAGACAAACGATGACATAACCTTTGTCAGTATTTTTAATATAGATGCACTTGTCATATTTGTTTATTTTAAACCCATTAGTAAGTATAGTATGATCAAATTTTTCATGACATTACTTAGAAGCTTGTTTTAATCCATAAAGATATTTTACAATCCGACAAACTTTCTTTTCTTGCTTCGGCACTACAACCCCTTCTGGTTGCTCCATATAGATCTCTTCACTTAGATCACCATTTAAGAAAGCTGTCTTAACATCCATTTGATGTATTTCTAAATTATACAACACTGCTATGGCAATAAGCATGCGGATGGATGTTATTCTTGTCATAGGAGAATATGTGTCAAAATAGTCCAGACTTTCCTTTTGTCTGTAACATTTTACAACAAGTCTTGTTTTATACTTGTCTATTGAACCATCTGCTTTCATTTTTCTCTTGAATATCCATTTATATCCAAGAGGTTTAGAATCAGGTGGAAGATCCACCAATTCTCAAGTATGATTTTGTATAATGGATTCAATTTCATTATTAACAGCCTCTTTCCATAAAGTTGCTTCAGGACCTGTCATTGCTTCCTTAAAACTTTGAGGTTCATTTTCTAACAGGTATGTTAGAAAATCTGGACTAAAAGATTTTGATGTTCTTACTCTCTTACTTCGTCTTGGTTCATTATCAGTTAAATGCTGCTGGTCGAGACCATTACTAGTCTCTTATGTTTGATTGTCATTAGTCTCTTGACTTTATGTACAATCATAAGTTATTTACTGTTAACTTAATTCTGGTCATTTCTTGTAAGGAAAAACATGTTCAAAAAACACAGCATTCCTTGACTCTATAATGGTGTTCACATTTATATCAAGTATTTCTGATTTAAAAGTCAAAAACCGATACACACTACTATTCTAAGCATGACTAATAAACACACAATCTACTATTTTTGGTTCTATTTTAGTCTTTTTCGGAATAAGAACTTCTACCTTTGCCAAACACCCTCACACTTTTAAATATTTGTAAGAAGGTAGTCGACATTTCCACAATTCATAAGGAGTGCTATTAGTTTTCTTGTGGGGTATTCTTTTAAGAACATATTTAGCAGACAATATTACTTTCCCCTACAAATTTTACGGTAAGCCTAAACATAGTAACATGGCATTCATCATTTCTTTAAGGGTTCTATTCTTCCTTTCAGCAATTTCATTTTGTTGTGGAGAATAGGGTGCTATAGTTTGGTGAATAATGTCATGTTCTGCGCAAAATTCACTTAAAGGTGCATCATATTCACCACCTCTATCACTTCTAACCATTTTAATGGTTTTACTGAGTTGATTTTCAACTTCAATTTTGTAAAGTTTAAACATTTCCAAGACTTCATCTTTACTTCTAAGTAAATATACATAACAATATCTTGTGCAATCATTGATAAATGTTATGAAATACTTTTTACATCCTCTAGTTTAGACAAATTTAAGATCACATACATCAGTATAAATTAATTCTAGAGGTTCGATTTTTCTTTCAACCGATTTAAATGGAGCCTTAGTTAGTTTCGCTTCTACACAAATATCATATTTGTGATTAGGATCAATTTCAAACTTTGGTATATAATCCAAACCAATTAGTCTACACAAAGCATCAAAATTTACATGCCCTAATCTACCATGCCATAAACTTGACTCAAGAATATAAGTAAAAGAAGTGTTATTCTTATTAACAGAAAGTTTTAGTACAACCGTCATTACATTTAACTTAAAGAGACCATCGCTCATATATTCCTCACCAACATACATACCACTCTTTGTTGATATAAATTTATCAGACTAAAAAATAAGCCTAAAACCATTTTTACTTAACAAAGAACCAGAAACTAAATTCTTTCGGATGTCTGGTACATGCAGTATGTTGTTGAGGGTCAATTCTTTTGCCAATGTCATCTTCAAGACTTCTTTCCCTTGTCCAACCACAGCAGAAATAGATGAATTTTCCATGAATAGTTGCTCACCATTTGCAGACTCATTATAAGTAGTGAACATCTTCTTGTCTGCGCAAATGTGTCGAGTTGCCTCAGTGTGAACCCACCATTCCTTGGGATTTCCAACCAAATTGGCCTCAAACACCACAGCAGAGAGATTGATGTCATTTACCTCATCAGAGATGTAATCAAGTTCTGTCACATTGGCTTAATTGGTAGTCTTCTTGCTTGTACTTCTGCGGTCCTTCTTTGGGCGACAGCAATCAGAAGCACGATGTCTAGTCTTGCCACAGTTATAGTATTTTCCTTTGAACTTCTTATTGCCATTGTTGTCGTCTTGTTTAGGACCATCTCCAGCAAATTTCATTTTTTTGTTATGTGGTTTGGGCACATGTTCAACCACATTAGCCTTGAACTCAGTGAGATTTTTACTATTCCTTTTTTCAGCCTTCCGGTTATCTTCTTCAATTTTCAGTCTTACAATAAGTTCATCCATGGTCATCTCTTTGCGTTTAAGTTTTAAATAATTTTTAAAATCTTTCCAAGCCAGTGGTAATTTTTCCACTAACGCAGCGACTTGGAAAGACTCGCTAAGAGACATACCTTCAACACGAATATCATGCAAAATTAATTGAAAACTTTGAACCTAAGAAATTACGGTTTGGGAGTCTACCATAACGAAGTCCAGAAATTTACTGACAACAAATTTCTTTGTACCGACATCCTTTGTCCTGTATTTTTTCTCCAAAGAATAAAGGGCTGTAAACATTATACAGCATGTTGTCAAGGCAATTAAGGATGTAGTTTCTGCATAGAAAATCAGAATGTTTCCAAGCGTCTACAACAACAACAACTTGCCGATCACTTTCATCCTCTTTAACTACTGAAGCCTCTTCTCGAAGAAACCGGGCCAGATTTAGAATTGAAAGATAGAACAGTATTTTCTGGTGCCATCTCTTAAACTTAATGCCATTAGATTTTTCCGATTTTTCTCCATGATTTATTAGAACTTGAACATGGTTCTGGATATAGATCAGAGTCGTTGTAACAATTGGAGTACCACTTTCAGTTGTAGTAGCCATAATATCTGATTACAAAAATAAATAAAAAAACCAAAACACAAATTAATTTTCTAGTTACTAAAACCAGAAAATAAATTATAATACAAAATAATTTTACTTTTCTAGTTACTAAAACTAGAAAAATAAAATATTACACAATAATTTTCTGCATCATTACTACACAAATTAATATTCTGAAATTGTTAATGACACCAGTATATTACTACAAGTTGTCAAAGAAAATAAATAGTATATTACTACTATTTGTATTTTCCAACCAGAATATCACTTTGTAAAAGCACAGAAAAATAAATACAATGAAGACACCAAAATTATTTTGTCTTAAGATTGATGGACAATCTTCACTGTATTCAAAGAATGGATTAAAGAGAGGCGAGAGACTGTTTGATTACAAAACTTAAAACAGTATATAAAAATAAATAAATAAAAATAGATTCTTATTTTGTTACTAAAACAAAATCAGAATCTAAAAAAAGGAAAAATAATTAAAACTGAAATTATATTAATTACTTACCTTATTAATTTCTCGAACAAAATTTTTGATCAAGTCTAGTATTTAACACTGTATCCTTAAGACAGATTCGTCCTCTCCACGGTGCTTTCAGATTATGGACGTCTATCTCCCAAGATAAAATGATCAACAGTGAATAGTAGCAGCACTACAAACTATTCACACAACGAACACACTAAGTGTTTATACTCTTTCTCATAAGGAAAATAATGCAGCAAGAATGCAGAGAGCAATAACAGATTTAGGACGAAATTTCTTAATAAAAAATCAATTGAGGGATTGCCTATTTATAGATGAAAATAGTGGTTGTTCGGTTTGAATCCAATAGGTATGGTACCTATTCAGACTGATACAGGTTTGAATTTCAAATTGATAAGGAACTGTTTTGGGTTTGAATTTGAACAGATTCAGATCTATTTGGACAGATATGGAACTTGTACAGAAATTTTGAAGAGGTGCAAACCAAAATTTGAATTTTATTTCCAACCAGAATTTAAAATAAAAATGGAAACAAAAAAAATAAAATAAATTCAAATATAATGTTTTTGGCTCAAAAAGATAAGTATTGGGCCAAACAAGCCCAACCGAACCTCACACCACGCACCCGCGCCCAACAGGGCGGCGGCGCGCACGCGCGTGTTTATTTTGGGTCCAATGGGTCTAGCCCACTTTGTCCATACCCTCTCCCTTCTACAAACTTGGGGTGCCCTTTGGGGCCCTCTCAAAGTTGCAAACTCAAGCCTTATAAATCCACAAAAATTTGCCCATCAAACCAATGTGGGACAAACATTTAGTTCAAACCTTTAAGGAAACTTTACCAATATACCATTTTCATGGAGTTTTCTTTGGCTTCAATTTTCCATTCACCCGATAATGGTTTTGAGCAACCAAATATACTACGTGAATCACAACGCGGCATAGAACGCATTACCACTTAGACCCGCCAACTTTGGCGCGTGGGTCCCACCTAAAAATTAGACCAAAGTTGAGGAAAAATCTGATTTTTCCAAAACTATTTCTAACATTCTCCACTCTGAAAAACTTCCCAACGTACATATGCTCTCTCTGTGATCTTCTCCATTGCTGAAAAGCTTCATGTGCAAAGAAATTTAAGCTGAAGATGCTTCATGAGTCGTCTTCCACTCTTTGAATTGAACTTTGACTTTCAAATCCAAACCATGTCTGTGAACCGATTCCTTCTCACTCATAAATTTGCATTGACCAGCTCCCACAAATCAACTGACTTTCAATTTGTGCGTTGTGGTCGATTCACCCGCTGGACAACGAAACAACGATAACAAAAAGATAAAGTAGATTAAAAATTTCTCTCGAAATATATATAGGTCCTATATACAACTCATTGATTTTTTGCTTCATTCCTAATTTTTTTTTCTTTGTTCCCAAATAGCCACTAAAGTCATCATTATGAAGTGATGTGTCTAATAAATACAATTTTAAAGAAAGTATCAAATTAGCTTGTTTGATTTTATAATTCAGAATTCACTTTTTAAAAAATTGAATTTTTTTATTATTTTTATTTTCTTTGATTTTTTTTAATATTTCAAGAAATTTTTAAAATTTTTAGATACGTCTAACATAAATACATTTAAAAAATATAATATTTGTAAAAAAAAATTAAAAAATTCACTAAATATCAAAAATTTAAACAAAAATACAAAAATTCAATAAATTTTTGGTATTCTCGTGCATTTATTATTTTTAAAAATATTTTAATTTTTAGATATATCTAAATAAGATGAAGGTAAAAAAGTAAAAAAAATTGCTTAAAATTTTAAAAATATTCACTAAAAATAAAAAATATATATATATGAAAAATAACAAACTCAATTTTCAAAAAATTTAATTTGAAAAATTGAAACCAAACACACTGAATTATTTTTTTGAATTAGCAAAGTTTCTAAAATTCTTCCATGTCATATGATTTTTTTCCCCCATGTATTGTTCTCATTAATAGAATACACCGTTAATGTGGTACGCTGGACCCATGTAATAACTTTTCATGTTTGAGAGTAACAATCATATTTTTATATGTATTGGTGAATGTGAATCTCATTGTTTTTTTATATAAAGTGAAAAAATGAGATTCTCAATAAAATAAATGATTAGATAAGTTAGAATAAAAAATATTGTAGATGGATAAATAAGAGAGAAAAAAAAAAGAAAAAAGAAAAAAGAAGAAGAAGAAGATATATTGATTTCTCTTCTATCTTATTTAGTTAAAATATATAATAGAAAAAAAAATTGTTATTTTCTATATCTAAATGGACAGGTTTAGCATTATAAGAAAATAACAATTAATTGGTTTAGTTTTATCTTTCAATCTCTCTATTTTTGGAGAAATTTAGATTAAAATTATAAGGAAAATGAGTTTTTTACAATTTATTTTGATTTTATTTCATTTATCTTCTTTTTATTTATCCGATCAAGTAATATGAATCAAATATACATATATATATAGTATTTCTTTAAGAGTATAAGTGAATCTGTAGTAAGATGCAAGTGAAAAATTGTGAGGATGCAAATCTAATTTACATCTTTCCTGTTTGTGTATTTTATTTTTTCTGTCTAATTACTAAGTAATTCTCCCAATTTCTTTGTTTTCTTTTCAAATCAATCAATCTAGAAAAATGCTATAGATTTCAAAATTTTTACTAAATATTTTATCAAATGGATGCGGACCCCACACTTATATGAGACCCACCCCATATGAGACATTTGATAAAATATTTTGTAGAAATTTTAGTATTCGTAATCAGTTGGCCCCCACCGGCCTCTTTGTTCTCTTTTTATGTTTTTTCTTTCTCTTTAAAATGGTCATCCGAGTTCGTAAATCATTTTTGTTTTATTTCATTTATAAAAAAATAAAAAAATAAATTGTTGAAGTCTTTAGTGGGAAAATTGACAAACCACGTAAATGTGGTGTAATTTTAAAATTCAAGAAAGGCTGAAATAATTATATTAAAATTATAAGATGCATCATAATATTTCTAAATTTTAAGAGAGTTTTTATTTTTATATATAAGAAAAGATCTTGTTAACAAGTATTCCTAATACAAAATAATAAGGTACAAAAAATTACTTCAAATATTTTTCACTAATTTTAAAAACTTTTTTAACGTTTTAAATTTTTTTTTTACACAAATTTAACTATTAAATAATGGCATATGAGCATTTTTTAGTATTTGTTCACAAAAATAAAATTTAATCAGGAGTACTTTTGTCTTCTTCATGAAAAAGTTATTAAACACCCCCATGTATCGTGTTATTTTGGAAAGTTGGTTAAAAGTTAATTTTTTGACATTTTAATTTTTTTTTAAAAATTATACAAAAAAAAGTAAAGAGGTGATATGATCCTAAAAAGTCAAAAAACGGACTTTTAACCGTGTTGCCAAAATAGGCTAGATCTTTCTGTTAATGAAAAAAAAAATTAATGTTGGAAAATAATGATTTTTTAGTGACTTTAATGAAATATTAAAGTGGGTGTCAATCCTGAATTGAGGTGGATTAGAACGAGTTTAGATTTTTTGTAATGGAATCTTTACACCACAAAAAGAATGACCAAAATCAGCTTGTTTGGTTCCAGTTTTCAGAAAATAATTTTCAGAAAATTCTACTTTTTTTTTTTATTTTTTGTATTTTAATGTTTTCAATGAATTTTTTAATATTTTAAGCAAATTTTTTTTTTTAAAATTTTTAGACACACTTAACAAAAACACACTTAAAAAATATAATATTTGTAAAAAAAATCTTTAAAAAATACACTAAATATCAAAAAATACCATAAAAAAAAGAAAATTTAGTACATTTTCGTATTTTTGTGTATTTATTAATTTTAAAATTTTTTTTTCCACAAATTTTTTTCTATTTAGATACATCTAAGTAAAGTGCATCTAAAAAAGTAAAAAAATTACTTAAAATTTAAAAAATATCAACTAAAAACAAAAAAACACGAAAAACAAAAAATTCAGTTTTTAAAAAACTGAATTCAGAAAACTGAAACCAAACACACTGATTAAGATTTGAATGAGAAATTGACTTATTAAGTTGGCCTCATGAAAGAGGTGATGGGAAAGGTGTGTAACCTTCTATTACACATTGATTATAGATGAGAGCATTGATGGATATTTAAATACCATTTTTTGCCTAAGAGTGTGAGTCCTTTAGGGCATTCAAATTTTCTGAAAGAAAGGAGTTGTGAATGCTTCAAGGATGGGCTTAAGCCAAAACTATGGTCCAAGTTGGATATGTAAAAATTGCCACACGCGCGTGTGCGCGAGGCCAACCCGGGTTCAGGACTATGATCTGTGGATCTTGGGACTTGGGCTAGAGGTTTGGGTTGCGCCGAGTTGGTAGTCCACCAACCTAATTGTCACGACCCAAACCCGCCCTTATGGGTTTAGCGACGTAACCGGCCAGTAATCCGTGGATTACCTACGGCCTCTGAAGACATTAACAAATATTAAGGGGCTGCGGAAGCAATAATGTAGAATAAACAAGGTCCAATGAGCTGTGATGACATACATGGGACGGAAGATTTTAAAACTTATTTATATATATAAACATGCTAGTCAGGTACACCCATATGCACTAAATATTTACAGAAGTACATCCCAAGATTCAACTTAACAAACAAGTACAAAGACTAGCATGAGGTGCAAAACTGCCATGACATCAGGCCTCAGGCGGAACCTCCTCGGGAGGCGCTACAGGTGGCTGACCAAAAACGAAACAGAAGGCCATCAACTCTGGCCAGGGTCTTGTGCCGGCTCACCTACATATATAATATAAACTGTGAGCGAAAGCCCAGTGAATAATAACAGAGTAAAGGGGTTTAATGAATGATGTCCATCACAGAGTTAGAAATCAGAGTTTATATCAGAAACACAATCTTATCAGAAATAGAGTCTTATGCATATTCAGATTTCCAATCAGAAATAGATTCAGATACATGCTCATATTCATAATCAACTCAGGATTTGCATAAGATCATATGTGGTACACCCATTAGCTATCAGATCAGGTAGGTCTAAAGACCACAACAGGTAGGTCCGAAGACCACAACAGGTAGGTTCGAAGACCACAAACAAAGTTGGTACCAACATCCACGGTATTGTTACCCCCGGGCGAGGGCCATCCGGACTAAGGGTGCCACAATTACTTTTCAGAAACACGGGACATTCATTCATTCACTTCCAACATATCATAGCTTTTCCAATAACCAGTCATTTCGTATCATAGTATACTGAAAGTACATAACATTGAACATAACTTTACAAAGCTATTACTCACAGTGGGCGTTGATACAAGTGGACGAAGTCAAAATGGTCAAACGGATTGCGGCACGTGACCTACACAACACATCACGGATACACACTTTGAAATATGCACTCCAATCGTACAAAACTAACATCAACGATTCTAAGTGTGTACCTAACCCCTTACCCTTAGTATGGAGTCTTAATCATGGCCTAGGAATGCCTAGGATGGAATGAGGGTGCAAAATTGCCTTAGAAAACATTTTTCAAAAGTTGCTGAAAATAGGAGCCTCGCTCGAGCGAGCCTTCCTTCGCTCGAGCGAGCTTCCAAAATCAAAGGCTTCGCTCGAGCGAGAAATCCTTCGCTCGAGCGGTCTGTCGAAACAGTAAAAATACTGGATGCTGTGATTTTACGCGCGATGGTCGCTCGATGCTCGCTCGAGCGGAGCCCTGGACAAAGGTGCTCGCTCGAGCGAGGAATCCTTCGCTCGAGCGAGGAAGCCAAATCTGGAATTTCCAGATTTGCCTTCCAAGTTCGAGCCAAGCATTCTTCAACCAAAAACTCAACCTCTTGGGCCCAAATTCTGGAAAAGCACTTTAAACACATAGTATATCAAGTTTCAAAGGCCAATTTGTAAATTCAAGGGCCAAGAGTGAGGCAATTTGAGCATCATTTCCATAATTCTTCAAGAACAATGTTTAAACACACATGCATGAGTTCAATTCCATTCCAAAGCTCCAAAACATGATCCAAGGCAAACTTAAACTCAGAATTTTGATGAATTCATGAACTCTAACAAAAATATTGGCATGCATGACAAGTTGTGATGAAAACAAACTCAAATGGCAAGAGTAAAAGCATGCATGCATGGTATACTACCCAATTACACAATTCCAAGCTAAATCTAGCCCCTAATCCTCAATGGGTCAAGGAATATGCCAAAAACTTGTTCAATTGCATGAATGAAAGGATGAATTCCTACCTTAACTCTTCAATGTCAAGCTTAGAAGCTCTAGTTTGCACACCACCCTTCAATTCTCCAAGTTTAGCCAAAATTCTTGTTGGAGCTAAGTTTCTTCCACTCTCACTCTCTCTCCATCGGTTTTGGGAGCAAGGAAATGGCTGAAGAGAATGTTTGTTTAAGTGTACTGGGCTCAATACATGTTGTCTACAAGACCCTCTAACAATGGCATAATGGTAATTACACTAGATTCATTATTAAAACGTTATTTAATCAGAGTTAAACATTCCAAATCGAAATTTAATTGAACCTACCATAAAATCACATAAAATCTAACTAGTCCAAAACACTAGTCAATTTCGGAATCGGGCGCCGATAAGGCTTCCAATTTACAAATTAAAGTTTAAAACACAAATAGATGTTTTGACACCGAACAGATAGAAACACGTAATTCTTGCAATGCACATGCACATAGATTCCAGATTCCCTCTTAATTACTATTAGGCATAATTAAGTTCGAATTAGCGTTAATCAGGGTCGGGGTTATTACAGTCTTCCCCCCTTAAAAGAGTTTGGTCCCCAAACTCAAGTTACCTTCATTCGAAGCCAACGTCGGGTCTAGAGGAAACAAATCCGGATATCTTTTCTTCATATCTTCCTCGGTTTCCCAAGTTGCATAAGTTCTCCCGTGGTTCTGCCAATCAACTTTCACCAACGGTATCTCTTTGTTTCTCAGTCTTTTAACCCTTCGATTCACAATCCGGATAGGCCTTTCTTCATAGGTGTAGTCATCTTTCAAAAGTACATGTGTCGGTTCGATGACGTGGAGTGGATCTCTCAAGTATTCCCGGAGCATCGATACATGAAAGACATTGTGCATGTGTTCCATCACCGGAGGTAAGGCTATTCGGTAGGACACCGGGTTGATCTTTTCGAGAACTTCATAAGGCCCAACATACCTTGGCGCCAATTTTCCCTTTACACCAAATCGGGTTTGACCCTTCATCGGGGTCACTTTAATGAACACATGATCCCCCACTTCATATTTCCTTTCTCTTCTTCGAACATCGGCATAACTCTTTTGCCTACTCTGTGCAGTTTTCAAATGCTGCTGTATCAATTTCACTTTCTCGGTTGTTTCTTGCACAAGTTCTGGTCCCAACAAAGGTCTGTCACCTACTTCAGCCCAACATATTGGAGATCAACACTTTCTTCCATACAATGCTTCGTAAGGAGCCATTCCAATGCTCGAGTGATAACTGTTGTTGTACACAAACTCGGCTAATGGCAAGTAAGCTTCCCAATTCCCTTGGAAGTCCAAACACACATTCTAAGCATATCCTCTAGAGTTTGGTTAGTTCGTTCAGTTTGGCCATCGGTCTGTGGGTGATAAGCACTGCTCAGTCTCAATTCTGTTCCCATAGCCTGTTGCAAACTTTGCCAAAATCTTGACACAAACTTTGAGTCCCTGTCAGACACAATAGACACTGGCACTCCATGTAGTCTCACAATTTTAGTCATATAGATGTTAGCCAGTCTATTAGCGTTATAAATAGTTTTAACAGGTAGAAAATGTGCAGACTTAGTCAAACGGTCAACTATAACCCAAATAGAGTCCATACCTCGAGAAGAACGAGGCAATCCCACAATGAAGTCCATGGTGATGTGCTCCCATTTCCATTCTGGTATTGGGAGCGGTTGTAGCAACCCGGCGGGTCGTTGATGTTCAGCTTTAACTTGTTGGCAGTGTAGGCATCTAGCTACAAAGTCTGCAATACTCCTCTTCATTCCAGGCCACCAAAAATTCTGTTTCAAATTGTGGTACATCTTCGTGTTCCCCGGATGCATAGCAAATTTACTACTGTGAGCTTCAGTCATAACACGTTTCCTCAAATCATAGCAATCAGGCACACAAAGACGGTTCTGAAATTTCAGCACACCATTTTCAAACACAAATTCGGGCCTCGATTTCGAATCAAACTCCTCTATAATCTTTTTCAAGTGTTCATCTTCACATTGTTTCTGTTTAATCTCCTCAAGTATAACAGGTTGGGCAGAGATAGCAGATATCGGTCCATCTTGTTCATAGTCAGTTGACAAGTCTCTTCGGCTGGATAACAGACACAACACAGTTGCACCAGATTTTCGACTTAAGGCATCCGCCACAGTATTAGCCTTTCTCGGGTGATACAAGATTTGCAAGTCATAATCCTTGATTAGTTCCATCCAACGTCTCTGTCTCATATTCAACTCCTTTTGGGTGAAGAAATATTTCAAGCTTTTGTGGTCGGTGTACACTTCGCAAGTTACCCCATACAAGTAATGACGCCATATTTTCAAAGCAAACACCACGGCTGCCAATTCAAGGTCATGCGTTGGATAATTCTTTTCATGAGGTCGCAGTTGTCTGGAGGCATAGGTAATCACCTTTCCATTTTGCATCAGTACACACCCTAAGCCTTTATATGAAGCATCACTGTACACTTGAAACCCATCAGTACCATTTGGCAAGGTTAAGATTGGTGCAGTCACTAACCTGGTTTTCAACTCTTGGAAAGCTGCCTCCCTTTGATCATTCCAGTCAAATGGCATGTTTTTCTGAGTTAACTGAGTCAATGGCAAGGCAAGCTTTGAGAAGTCTTTCACAAATCTCCTGTAGTAGCCTGCAAGTCCCAGAAAACTTCGTACTTCTGTCACATTTGTAGGCCTCAGCCAATCCACAACAGCTTCAATTTTCTGAGGGTCCACAGAAACACCATTTTTGTCAATCACATGGCCCAGAAATGCCACACTGTCCAGCCAGAATTCGCACTTAGACAATTTAGCATACAACTTCTTTTCTCTCAATATCTGCAAGGCGGTTCTCAAATGCTTTTCATGTTCTTCCCTGTCTTTAGAATATATCAGAATATCATCAATAAATACAACAATAAAATCATCCAGATATGATTTAAACACTCTATTCATAAGATCCATGAAAGCAGCAGGTGCATTTGTCATCCCAAACGGCATTACCAAGAATTCATAATGTCCATATCTAGTTCGGAATGCAGTCTTCTCTATATCTTCGGCTCTAACCTTTAACTAATGATACCCAGACCTGAGGTTAATCTTTGAAAACACTTGGGCACCCTGAAGTTGGTCAAATAAGTCATCTATTCGGGGCAAAGGATATTTGTTTTTGATAGTCACTTTGTTCAATTCCCGATAGTCTATACACAATCTCAAAGACCCAGCCTTCTTCTTAACAAATAACACTGGAGCACCCCAAGGTGAAGTACTCGGACGGATAAAATTCTTGTGTAACAGTTCCTGAAGTTGGGTTTTCAATTCTTTCAATTCAGAAATAGACATTCTATAGGGAGTCTTGGAGATAGGTTGTGTCCCCGGAAACACCTCAACAGTAAATTCAATTTCTCTGTCAACTAAATCCCCCGGCAAATCGGTCGGAAACACATCAGGAAAGTCACAAATGATAGGGATTGTTTCTACAGTAGGACTGTCAGATGATGTAGTCAATATACAACACAGATAACCCCTACAACCCTTCCTAAGTAGTTTTACAGCTTTCATAGCTGAAATTAAGTATGGGGGAGGAACTACCCCAATCCCTCTAAAGGTAAACTCCGGCATACCCGGCGGTCTAAACACCACAGTTTTGTTTGCACAATCAATGGTAGCACAGTATTTAGTCAACCAATCCATCCCCAAAATACAATCAAAATGATGAATGTCCAAGGGTAATAAGTCCACATACAACATCATATCACCAACCACAACATCACATACTGGATAAACATGAGTACACATCATAGAATCCCCAGAAGGTGTAGATACAGATAATACACATGTCATATGTTCTAGTGGCCTAGTCAATTTTCGAGAAAAAGCACGTGACACAAAAGAATGCGTGGAGCCAGAATCTATCAATACGCATGCATTTTGAGAACATACAGAAAGTGTACCTGACACTACGGTATAGGTGTTCGGTACATCACCAGGCACTAAAGCAAACACTCGGCCCTGTCTTAACGGTTCCTTTCCTGCATTGGCTTTGACATTGGTTTTGGCCACAGAAGCAGATCCCACTGAGCTCACTGCAGGACGGCTAGTAGTCTCAGATCTAAGCGGACAATCCCTCATCACATGGCCTGTCTTGCCACAACTGAAACACGCACCTGATATTCGGTGACAAGTACCTCTGTGCTTATTCCCACAGTTAGGGCAATTTGGCATATAGCCATTACCTTGGCTTGAGTTGCTGTAATTCCCTGTGTTACGTTTCTTATTCCCAGAAAATGAATGGCCCTTTTTAAAGCTATTCCCTGATCTTTTCCCTGTCCACTCAGTTCGTGGAGCGGAAGTTTGTTTCTTTGCTGCTAGAATGGATTCTGCCATTAATGCCCTGTCCAATACGCTCACATATGTGGGTAGATTCAAGACTCCCACCCTATCCAGTATGTCCAGATCCAGTCCATCCTCAAACTTGCGGGCCTTCTTGTATTCTGTGTCCACCATATGGGGAGCAAACCTGGCTAGCTCAGTGAACTTGGCCTCATACTCAGCCACAGACATTCTGCCTTGTTTAAGTTCCTGAAATTCTGAGACTTTTCGGTTCCGAAAGCACTGGGGAAAATACTTGTCATAGAAGATTGCGTTGAACTGGGTCCATGTCATATTTTCGTGACTATTTCGAATCAGTAACCACCACCTTCGGGCTTCATCTTTCAGTGTATAGGTAGCTAGAAGGACCTTTTGGGTTTCTGAACACGAAAACACCTCATACAATTTCTCCATTTCAAGCAACCATGTTTCTGCCTTCAGGGGCTTAATCCCACCATAAAATGTCGGCGGTTTCATCTTCATGAATTTCTGTGTCAGATTTATAATGTCATTATTATCTTCCTCAACTTGTACCGGTGGAGGTGGAGGAGGTAAGGGTTGCTGCCTTTGTTGCTGTGTTAGGGTCTCAGTCAAGGCTGCCAACATCTGTTCCATTCGGCCCATACGAGCCTCAGATGATTCACTTGCACCACTTCCCCCTGAGTTCTCCATTTTACTATACAGACATCAAAGGATATTAAGCATAGGTATATTCAATGTACATTCAGTTTTAATATTCAGTTGCTTTACCACACACTTACACATGCAAATGGAATGCCCATAATTCTTACTAGGACATCCTAAGCTCATACGGACCTGTGTGTGCGGTACAACTCGTGCTCTGATACCACTCTGTCACGACCCAAACCCGCCCCTATGGGTTTAGCGACGTAACCGGCCAGTAATTCGTGGATTACCTACGGCCTCTGAAGACATTAACAAATATTAAGGGGCTGCGGAAGCAATAATGTAGAATAAACAAGGTCCAATGAGCTGTGATGACATACATGGGACGGAAGATTTTAAAACTTATTTATATATATAAACATGCTAGTCAGGTACATCCATATGCACTAAATATTTACAGAAGTACATCCCAAGATTCAACTTAACAAACAAGTACAAACACTAGCATGAGGTGTAAAACTGCCATGACATCAGGCCTCAGGCGGAACCTCCTCGGGAGGCGCTACAGGTGGCTGACCAAAAACGAAACAGAAGGCCATCAACTCTGGCTAGGGTCTTGTGCCGGCTCACCTACATATATAATATAAACTGTGAGCGAAAGCCCAGTGAATAATAACAGAGTAAAGGGGTTTAATGAATGATGTCCATTACAGAGTTAGAAATCAGAGTTTATATCAGAAACACAATCTTATCAGAAATAGAGTCTTATGCATATTCAGATTTCCAATCAGAAATAGATTCAGATACATGCTCATATTCATAATCAACTCAGGATTTGCATAAGATCATATGTGGTACACCCATTAGCTATCAGATCAGGTAGGTCTAAAGACCACAACAGGTAGGTCCGAAGACCACAACAGGTAGGTCCGAAGACCACAAACAAAGTTGGTACCAACATCCACGGTATTGTTACCCCCGGGCGAGGGCCATAGGCCACGGTATTGTTACCCCCGGGCGAGGGCCATCCGGACTAAGGGTGCCACAATTACTTTTCAGAAACACGGGACATTCATTCATTCACTTCCAACATATCATAGCTTTTCCAATAACCAGTCATTTCGTATCATAGTATACTGAAAGTACATAACATTGAACATAACTATACAAAGCTATTACTCACAGTGGGCGTTGATACAAGTGGACGAAGTCAAAATGGTCAAACGGATTGCGGCACGTGACCTACACAACACATCACGGATACACACTTTGAAATATGCACTCCAATCGTACAAAACTAACATCAACGATTCTAAGTGTGTACCTAACCCCTTACCCTTAGTATGGAGTCTTAATCATGGCCTAGGAATGCCTAGGATGGAATGAGGGTGCAAAATTGCCTTAGAAAATATTTTTCAAAAGTTGCTGAAAATAGGAGCCTCGCTCGAGCGAGCCTTCCTTCGCTCGAGCGAGCTTCCAAAATCAAAGGCTTCGCTCGAGCGAGAAATCCTTCGCTCGAGCGGTCTGTCGAAACAGTAAAAATACTGGATGCTGTGATTTTACGCGCGATGGTCGCTCGATGCTCGCTCGAGCGGAGCCCTGGACAAAGGTGCTCGCTCGAGCGAGGAATCCTTCGCTCGAGCGAGGAAGCCAAATCTGGAATTTCCAGATTTGCCTTCCAAGTTCGAGCCAAGCATTCTTCAACCAAAAACTCAACCTCTTGGGCCCAAATTCTGGAAAAGCACTTTAAACACATAGTATATCAAGTTTCAAAGGCCAATTTGTAAATTCAAGGGCCAAGAGTGAGGCAATTTGAGCATCATTTCCATAATTCTTCAAGAACAATGTTTAAACACACATGCATGAGTTCAATTCCATTCCAAAGCTCCAAAACATGATCCAAGGCAAACTTAAACTCAGAATTTTGATGAATTCATGAACTCTAACAAAAATATTGGCATGCATGACAAGTTGTGATGAAAACAAACTCAAATGGCAAGAGTAAAAGCATGCATGCATGGTATACTACCCAATTACACAATTCCAAGCTAAATCTAGCCCCTAATCCTCAATGGGTCAAGGAATATGCCAAAAACTTGTTCAATTGCATGAATGAAAGGATGAATTCCTACCTTAACTCTTCAATGTCAAGCTTAGAAGCTCTAGTTTGCACACCACCCTTCAATTCTCCAAGTTTAGCCAAAATTCTTGTTGGAGCTAAGTTTCTTCCACTCTCACTCTCTCTCCATCGGTTTTGGGAGCAAGGAAATGGCTGAAGAGAATGTTTGTTTAAGTGTACTGGGCTCAATACATGTTGTCTACAAGACCCTCTAACAATGGCATAATGGTAATTACACTAGATTCATTATTAAAACGTTATTTAATCAGAGTTAAACATTCCAAATCGAAATTTAATTGAACCTACCATAAAATCACATAAAATCTAACTAGTCCAAAACACTAGTCAATTTCGGAATCGGGCGCCGATAAGGCTTCCAATTTACAAATTAAAGTTTAAAACACAAATAGATGTTTTGACACCGAACAGATAGAAACACGTAATTCTTGCAATGCACATGCACATAGATTCCAGATTCCCTCTTAATTACTATTAGGCATAATTAAGTTCGAATTAGCGTTAATCAGGGTCGGGGTTATTACACTAATCTTTTTGGGTCAAGCCAAGTTGGTGGCTGTAGATATATACATATGTGTATATATGAAGTGTGTAACTCTCACACTTAAGACCTATCAGTTTTGCTGTATTTGTTGGACAATTTTGCAGAGATTAATTCCTGCATTTTTTGCAGGAAGGCTCCTTCTCTCTTCTCCTTCATGTGTATAAAAGGAGACCCTTCTCTTTCAGTGTTTGACCTAGATAAATTCTAGCTCTCTTTGTTTTCTCCAGTTCAGTTCATATATTTTTTCTAGTGTGAGAGAGTGCTGCCTAAGTTCTGTTTGCTGAAGTTACTCAGTAGGTGCCCTGCTGTAGCTGGTCCAACCGTCATATCCTGGGAGATAGATGTCGAACATTCTCCAGCACCCCATTCAGTGAGGTGGTGAATCTGTTTTAATGAAACTGTCTAGTGGAGGCTTGGGTTTGATTTCGTTTCTTGTTTCATTCTGCTTTGTATTTTTGTTCATCTAATTATAATTTTCAGCATGAATTTTTGTTCTGTAATTTGAAATATTAATTATGAATCTATTTGGTTTTATTTTATTACACAATTTGTACAACAATTGAGTTAATTTTTACTTTTGACTAGATAACAAAAACGAGTTATTATGTTTCACTTGTAAAATTTTATTATTATTGTATTTCTTTTTTGAAAAAATTATAATTGTATTTAGATCATAGACTTTATAGCGATCCCGGTTTTCCTTTTCTTTGTATATTGTATTCCGGACTTGGTTCCGTAGTTGTGTTGTTGTCTCATTCTTATTTCCTTCCCTTACTCTTTGTATTTGAGTCTTGGGTTGTGTTGGGCAGGTTTGAAATAGGTTGGTTGTGCTTTGGAACCATTGGTTGATGCCCAGAATTTGGCCTTCATGCTCGAGCGGGGCTTTTGACGCTCGAGCGGGCCCTTCGTTGTTGCTTCTCCGCTCGAGCGGGCGTTTTGACACTCGAGCGTGATTTTCCATCTCCCAGTACTTTTGTTTGCAGGTCTTCAGACGCTCGAGCGGGAGTTTTGACGCTCGAGCGTGACCCTTTGATTTTGCTACTCCGCTCGAGCGGGGAGTTTGACGCTCGAGCGGGGACAATGTCTGCAAAACTTCTAGAAGTGTGCAATCTACGCTCGATCGGCGCTTTTGACACTCGAGCGGGGGTTTCCACGCTCGAGCGGGGCGACTTTTATATCAGTCCGAGATTTCATTTTTTGGATCACTTTTTGATTTCCTTTCTCTCTCTTACTTTTTCCAAACCTCCATTGGAGAGCCTCTCTCTCTAAAACCTTACCTTCTCTCTAAGGATTGATCTAGTAGGAGTGATTTCCTCATCTTGGGCCTTTGTAAAAGTTGTTGAGTTTGTCGAGGCCTATCTTTTGATCCGAAAATTTCTTGGTTTGGAGCACTTCGAGATTTCTTCATCTTCTCCATTGGGTTTCATCTCTTGAGGTAGGGATTCTTACTCATTCTTATGTGCTTTAACATAGACATTGAGTTAGTTGTATAGATGGGTTGATTTGGAAAGTTAGGGTTTGAAATGTGTTATTTTCAAAAGAGAGGTTTTGTTGTTTTTGACTCATATATGTATATTTTGGGTCTTAAAAGGAGGTTGTTGATGTTGTGTTAATATTTGAGCCTTTGAGTCAATATTGAGAAAAAGAGGGAAAAATGCCATGTTTGGGTATATTTGGGTCATTAGTGTAATTAATGACAATTGTTATAGAAATGTGAAATTGAGTTGGAAATAATGGAATTGGCTCATTATGAGTTAGAATGGTGGAGTTGGATTTATTAATCACTCACTTTGAAATGTTGAGATTTTATATCTGTTGATGCATTTATTATCTGCTTAGAAATAATCGCTTTGGGCTATCGGTGGAGGATAGTCTTGATTGTTGTAGACAATGCATGATGATTAGGCAAACTAAAACTAATCAATTGAATATGTCATCGACTATGACGGTTGGAATAATACATTGAATTTATGTATTGATTGATTATGTATATGATATATGTTTATATACATTGTATTGTGTGGGAGGAGATAGGGGATATACTCCACAGTTTAGGGGAAGATAGGGGATGAACTCCTAAACCGGATGTTATGTGGGAGGAGATAGGGGATGGACTCCATTGATACAGCAAATACGTGTATATATTGAATTATTGATACAGCAAATCTGCGTATCATTTGTGAAGTATGGAAGTGTTTTGATATGTTATTGATACATCGAATCTGTGTATCTATTGTGGCTTATGGAAGTGTTTTGATATGAGTTGTTATCTCATTTAAATTGTTGAAATGGAAGAGTTATTGATATGAGACGTATTCTCATATAGAGTATATGGCCAGGTTCTGAGCCAGGATTATGAATTGAGAAATTGGATAAGTATTGAAAATGAAATGAAACATGGACACATTTGTTATGTAATTGAAATGGGTTATGAATTTATTCATGTGAGTTAAACATCTGTCAAATACTAATGTTTTAGTTATTGCTCATATTATGTTTAGCATATCTCTACTGGGCGTTGGCTCACCCTATATGGGACATCATTTTCAGGTACAGGTAGTATGCCACCTCCAAGGACGTAGCTTGGGAGGCTTAAGGCTATTGGACTCTTTTGTTATTTTGGTTGTATTACATGTATATCAAGCCAAGGGCTTATTCTGTGTAGAGTTAGTACTCTCTTTTGTAACCAAGTGTTGACTTGAAAAGTTGTAAGCCTATAGGGCATTTACTTTTGTTGTCAACATTTAATACATTTTGTAATGAATACTCTGATGATATGTAATTATGCTTTATTCTTTTATATCTAAGCATGTCAAGAATGTATGATTTATGGGCTTATTTTGAGGGCGTTACAGACTTAAATAGGGATTTAAAGAAAAAAAAAGAAATAATGAAAAATTTAACTTATATTTTATTTACATTTTAGTCATATATATTTTTTATTTAATTTTCAAATCTCTATTCAAATTTATGATATAAAACACAACGTACACGATTAATTTAGAACATCTCATCAGTAATATTGTGTAATATTTTCAAGGGTAAATTACACTGACAACTTGTTAGATTAAAATGACATATTTGTCTATTAGCCTTTATACGTATAAAATAATAAAATAATACAGATATTTTATTCATATCATTTCAAGGGAAATAACTATCATCTTCTTTAGTTTAACTCACACAAAAAATTAAATTTTTTAAAATATTTTTTGTGTTTTTTTATTTTTATTTTTGCTGATTTTTTTTTAATATTTTAAGTAATTTTTTTTTATTTTTTAGATACAACTAATCTAGATATACTTAAGAGTATATTATTTTGTTATTTTTTTTTAAATTCACCAAATACAAAAAATTAATGCATTTTCTTAAAAAAAGTTATACTTTTTAAATATATTTAGATTAAATAGATCTAATCTAGATATAATAATGGAAATAAAAATGAAAAATTATATTCATATATAAAAATTTATACAAAAAATATTATAAAAATATTGTGATAATGATATTGTTATAAATGTAAATCATATTTATAGGTGTTTTGTTTTAAAATGAAAGATTACCATTAAACTATATCATTGTGTTCGAAAATTTTATATAAAATTTATGCTTGTATATCATCACTCAATAAAAATATGTTCAGGTAGAATTTAATGATGGTAAATTGTAGAATATAGTCATGATGATAGGAAGAAGAAATGGTAGAAAAAAAGAAGGTAAGTTGATCATTTAGAAACTTTTAGGGTATGACATCAGCAATGTAATTTTTTAAATGTGAGGGAGATTTCTATTAAACAGAAAATCAGGGGGTGTCTGTGTAATTTATCCTATTTTCGAGGGAGAATTACATTCCGATGGAACAGAAAAAAATTTATTACAGAAACACAGAAGGATGTAAGTGACATTTGTATCCTCACAATTTTTTATCTGTATCCACCCAACATGTTTTTGAATTTTTTTTTTTCATTGTTCAACTGTGCTGTAATTCTTCTTATTTTCAAACTATCGAATAATTGGAAAATTACATTTCGGTGGGAGAAAAAAAATTTTTTTACACAAATATTACCCCTGCCACCTTTCACTTATACTCTATCATAAAATCATTTGGACTTTATATATTTTTGTAATTTTTTTTTTAATAGTTTATCCACTGCTTTGAAATTCCCTTTTGAGTAATTGTCCTGTGTAACCGTTTGAGAAGAAGAATATGAGGCTTTTTTTAATTATTTTAGTTACAAACGATAAAATAGGTTATTTTAGTCACAAAAATAAAACATCATATCCAACTCATAATCATTACACTCTTCTCTCACAAAAAAAAATTAAAAAGCCAAAAAATCTTTTCAAAATTAAACTTTTTAATCTAGATTAAAATAATTAAAAAAATCAAAAAATTAAAAAATCAACCCACTCCCCAAACCAACCCTAAGTATGATTGCATCATGACTTTGACGGAAGTTAAAGGCCTTACTAACCTATTAGGTACGACAATTAATGTTAGACAATGTGGAGAGTTGCAAGTTACACGTGATTGCATCATGACTCTTAAAGTTTTTTTATTTACATCGGACCACAAATTTATTTACATCTTGCGTATTTTTAGAACTTTTTTTCACTGTTAAACTGTGTTGTAATTTTTTCTGTTTTCAAACTATTGAAAAATGGGAAAATTACGACTACGTTTGAAATGTTGATTAGTTTTTTAATTATTTAATTATTTAATTTAGGATTAAAGAGTCTTATTTGGGATAAATTTTTTGATTTTTTTGACTGTTATGAGAAAAATAAAATAAAATAATTATGATTTGAACATGACATTTTGTCTTATTAGTTTTAGCCTATTTTATTTTTTTACTATTTTAATAAAAAATTCCAAAAAAGCTATATGCCAAATGAAGGCTATATGTCAGGGGAGAATTTTTTTTTTATACTAACATGGAGGGATGCAACCTTTTACTTGCACTTAGGGGTGAACAAATATCGGGTCGGGCCGACTTCGGGTTGAACCGAAACTAGATAATAAGAGATTTTGTGTCTGCTCAAACCTAGTCGAAAAAATAATTATAAATTTCAAACTCATTTATCGAGTTATATGATAAAAAAATTAAAACATTCCATAATTAAATTCAATCACATATTTTATTTATTAAATAAATATATTGACATCATCATGTAGTCATTTGGGAAGTTGGGTTGGGGTGGATTAGAGTTAAAATAGTCACAAAAAGATAAAATAGACTTTTTAGCTTCAAGCTAAAAGTTATCACATGTAAATCATAATCATTTTATTTTTTCTCCCAAAAAAGTCAAAAAAGTCAAAAAGTTTATTTCAAATGAGACTTTTTAGCCCCAAGCTTAAATAACCAAAAATTCAAAAAATCAACCTACACCGCAAGCGATCCTTATAAATTAAAAGATTTTATGTATAAATTAAAAGATTTCTTAAATAAATTCAATTACATGTCACTATAAATGTGAGTTTCAATAAAATCAATAAAAATAAAATTTAGATCCCAACAAAAAATATATATTTTAATGTATTATAAATAATTAAATAAAAAATTTAATAGCGGGCTGGACAGGACTGGGTTGAAAGTATAAATCACAAGCACAACTTATTAATATTTCGAGTTGAAAATATTGATTTAACCTGACCTAATATACTACAATAACATTCTCAAGCCTTAAAAAAATAAGACAAAATTGGGTGGGCTTATAGACCGATCTCCACACCTACCTATATTTTATAACAAAATTATTTATACCTCATATATTTTTATAATTTTTGTATTTGTCCCACTTCTTTAAAAATTTTCCCTTAAATAATTTGTATTGTGTAATATGATCACATCATTATATTAACTGTGGTGCTACATGCATCAATTAGTGTACTAACTAGTGTATCAATACTAGTTATGACATTATTATTAATCTCACTCATTAATCACATTACAAATACTAAAAATCTCTTAAATTATATCACATTATTAATTAATATACTAATTGATACATATAACATTATTCTTACTTTGGCGTAAGTTGAAGGGCCTTACTAACCTACCATGGACGACAATTAATCTTTGATAATTAATGAATGACTTTGAGGTAAGCTTAATAGTTGTTTGAGATATGTTATATAAATGTATTTTTTGACTTTCTAGTTAAAAAAGTAGAGAAAAAAATATATATATTTGGGATAATTTTTTGATTTTTGACAAAAATATGTGTAATAAAATATTATAGTAAAATCAAAATGACAATTTTACCCTTTGACTTTTTAACATTTAACTTTTTGACTTTTTGAGTAATTGAATTCAAAAGGTAAAGTAATTTTGTTCTAGTGACTTCCTCCACAAACTAGGGGTGCAACTCGGGCGGGCTCGGTCGGGTTGGGAGGTTGTCCAAGTCCAGCCCAAGTTGTGCTGAGACCTGCCCAAGCCCGCCCAAGCCCGAATTGTAACCCGCGATTGTTTGCCCAAGCCCGACCCGAGTTAAACCCGAATTGCCCGAATTGTCCGAATTGTAAATGAATTTCAGTTTTTTTTTTCCCAGCTACATTATTAAATTATTAAAATTTAACTCTATTTACAATTTTTAAAAAAAAAATAGAAAATCATTAATACCATCAAAATAAATAATTTATATAATGTAAGAGAGATGCCACTATAGTAGTCCTTACAATTTATGAGTGAAAATAAAAAGAAAAAAAGTAAGATTTTATGTTATTTATATATATAATATATATTCAATATGATTTAATAATATAAATTACTTTAATATCATGTAATGGCTAATAATTTATATATATATTTAATATTTTTATATATCTATATATGTATAATTCGGGTTTTGGGTTATTCGGGTTGCTTGACGTCTTTGCCCAAACCCGCCCAAATTTAATTCGAGCTTCTAAATTTTTGCTCAAGCCCGTACCGAATTTGAAAATATTTTGTCCAAGCTCTAAAAAAATTCAGGCTGGGCTCAGATTGCTCGGGTTGAGCCCACCCAAGTTGCACCCTTACCACAAACTACCCTTAAATAATATAAACATTTTAATTTTTTTAATAACTTTTTGATTTTTTAATTTTTTTTAATTTATTCCAAACAAAGCCTAAATTTTGTTTGTCTAGAAATCCGCATTCTATATTTTTTATTTTATTTTATTTTATTTTTTGTTCATGAGGACCTACCGAAACTGATGTATAATGTCCAAATTACCCCTGTATGTGAGTGTTTGGGAAGTGGGTTTTTATGTAAGTTTTTTTAGTTGTAGGATATTATTGGATAAAAATTTTTTAGTGTTTGGGAAGATAGTTGGATTTTTTTGTGGTTGGATGTAATGTTTGTGAGAGAAAAAGTAAAATGATTATGGAGTTGAACGTGATATTTTGTTTGGATGTGTTTTTTTTTGTTTTGCAAAACTTTTGTCTTTTAGTGAAAAAAATGCGAAAAAAATTTGGGAACCAAGTTCCCAAACACCACAATAAACACTGTTAATCTTCCCCAACACACCCACACACACTCTCTCTCTCTAGCGACTGTTGCTGACCGCTGTCTGACAACGATGATTTTCGGGTGGATCTGGACCAGCGTTCGACAACGGTCACGAGTCCTCTCTCTCTCATCGCTCTCTCTCCTCCATCTACTCTGTCTCTGTCTCTATCTCTCTCTCTCTCTCACTCTCACTCTCACTGTTCGCCGCCGACACCACCACCTCTGTCGATGAAGTCTCGCCGCACCACTGCACCACCGCACCACTACTTCTGCTCCGACGATGAAGTCTCACTGCCGATTCTCCAGTGGACTTTGTTTCACATCTGACATTACAGGAAGCCATGCGCAAAGGTAAAGCTGTTGGCAATGAGAATTGCCCTATGAAAATTACAGTTGTTGCTTCTCCATTGTATGTTCTTAGCCCTCAGACTCTTAACAAGGTAACCACATATCATTAGATGCTCAGATCTGAGATTGTCGGCCACAGATAGCGTTTAACTTTCGCCGTCTATAGCGGTGACGGATGGTGGTTGTGGTGGTTATTGTTGCATCCACCGTCGATGTAAAGCTTTCGTAGTAGATGCTTTATCTCGCCGAGGGGACAGTGTGGAGATGTGACTCTCTCTCTCTCTCTCTCTCTCCTTCTCTTAGATCTGGAAGTCTCACTCTAAAAACCAGAGATCTCTCTCTTTCTTGTCGGAAATCTAGCGAATCATCAGTGGAATTGCTCTAGATGCTACGATTTTCTCAAAAACCCTAATCTTTGGAATTGATCTGAGATGAACAGATCACCACCATCGGGGACGGTGGGAGCTCGAGAACAACATCATCACCATCAGAGGCTTTCAACAATGTAATTTTTTCTTCCAAGAAAACACCTCTCCAAATTCCAACTTCGGAATTAAGAGGATTTTCACAAGATGATTTTGGTTCATTTTTGCAGAGTCGTTTTAACTTTTTTTGTGTGGATCTGCCTTGTTGTTTGTTGTTGATGACACAAATCTGATAAGTTTTTTGTTTGTTTGTTTTTGTAGTTGTGGTTGTTCTTGTTGTTCATTGGTTGTTGTTGTGGTGGTAGTGGTGGTGGTGGTGGTGGTGGTGATGATGGTGATGGTGGTAGATTTGGGGAGCAAAGGATTCCAATAGATAATGGATTCAAAAAAATTCAACAGATACAGAGAGAACAGAGAAGCGAACAAAGAAACAAATTTGGAGAGAAAACAAAATTGGATAGAGACACAGATAGAGAGAGTTTGAAAATAATATGAATTTGAACCGAAAGAAAAATAAATTATAAAAATTTAACAGATAAATAATATTTGAACAGATAGAAAATAATTTGTAATAGATAGTCATCGAAAAAGTCAACAGATAAATTAAGAGATAAAAATTAAAAATAAAATATCCTTTAAAATTAATGAAATGACTTCTTACCAAATTATTTTATAAATTGTGGACTTCTTATTAACCAAAAAAAAAAAAAAAAATTGAAACGACTTCTCACCAAACTATTTAACAAATGGTGAATTTCTTATTAATAAAAAAAATGCTCACTAAACCTGATACTTTATATCCACTTTAACTTACATTTTTTAATAATTTTCTCATAAAAATATGCTATAAACCACACAGATATTTATCCTAATTACAACGTAACAAAAACTAGGTAAAGTCATCCCAACAATCCTCTTTTGTTGGATCCCAACAAGCTTTTGAGAGTGAGTAATGCAAGTTTCACATTGAATATATATTTGCTACACTTAAAGTCACGTTTGTTTGGCGGATTAAGTTGGATGAGATTGTTAGTAAGAAGATTGTTAGTGAAGAGATTGTTAATGTGAAAATTTTTAGTGAGGGGACTAAGTAAAAGTGCATTTATTTTGATGATAGTGTGGGAGATAGTTAGTGATGGGATTGTTAAATTATTTTTATATAAAATAAATAAATAAATTATTTCTATATTAAAAAAAATTAAAACAAATAGGTGCACTTGGTAAAAAAAAATAAAATTAAAAAAATAAATTTTTTATATAAAATAGACTCAATCCCCTTACTAGTTTCCTAATTTACTAAAAATTCATCCAAGCTAATCCCCCTACTGAGAGGGATTAGCAAGCCGGTTGGAGTATGAAGCCGCTCATCCAAACCATCACCAAACGTGTTGTGGGTGAGACCCATAGCGTTGCTAGTCCAATCCGGCCTCCTACACCGCAAAACAAACGTGACCAAAGATCTCAGCTTCACGGTGAATTGAGATTTTGGGCTATCTTGCCTACTTTTATTTTACATTTTACAATATTTTTCCTTTATTTTTTACAATAGTTTTTCCTTGATTGTTGGGAAAAAAAGAGATAGTAGATTTGAAAGAAAATAAATTCATCAATAAAAATTCTATTCATATAAAATTTTGGATAAATTACAATAAACTCCCTTAAAATATGATCCATTTACATTTTATTTTTTAAATTTCAAAACTCAACAGTTAATCTGCTTAAAGTATTATCTTATTATAGTTAACTCTTTTTGTTAGGATTATGTTAGAAATTTACACAAAATCATATCACAATTATTGAATTTTTAGAATAATAATACTCATTATTGATTATTTTAGGATAATAATACTCTTATTTGATAATTTTTATTTTGGGAGAATTATTTATAAGTCCTATTTGCAAGACTTATGCTACATGTGGTCTTAAGTAAAAACTTATGTTCTCGTAAGTTCTGTGGGAAGTTGGTTGACACATTTACCCTCAATATTATTTCTTAATATCATAAATAATGGCAAAACCATATATAGGAAATTGAATGTTACCATAGATCATATCTATGTAGATGTGAATTTGAAATTCAAAATACACGTTATATTTGGAGATTACAGCTTTGATTAGGCAAACTTTTAGGAAACAAAATATATGAGATATGTTTTGTGTCATTATTCTAATGTGAACGGTTGGTTCATTTCGAAACATTTGGAAACCCACCACCGAGAGGAAAAGGGGCGCGATTCGACGGTGAGGTTTGACGAGATGGTGGGAACGAAATTCCATCTTCGATGAACGACGACGAAGGATGGCTCCAAAATGTGTAGCTTTCTCCCTGTTTTGCAATGTTCGTTCATTTCATGTTACGTGTCGATGTTGTCATGTTCTTACCAAATTTAAATTGCTAGATCTATTATCCGGAATGTGAATGTGAATTTATGAGAGTGTTTGTTCATTGTCATAGGGAGTCGAGAAATACGACTAACACGACTTCGGATTATGGTTTGTGTTGGGTAGATTGGTTCACGTTTCAAATGGAATATGACACATTGTCTTTCAATTTGTCACATTTTCAAAGTGTCACGTACCCATTGTTCATGCTATCACATTCGACGATCTAGGTAAATATCTTGTTCAGCTAAATTACTGACTGATAAATGCACATTATAGTCGTTAATAACAACGTTGTAATTTTGCATAATGTAACGTGACGTGGTTCAACCCACATCAAATTAAAAAATTAAAACCCCAGTCGTTTTGTGTAACGTAATGTGACATGTATGTAAACATTAAATACAACAATGACACAATACAAATTGAAAGACAAATACAACCGAACGTAACACCCAAAGGACATAACAACGTTGTAGATGTGGGTTAACATTACAACCTTAATGTAACTTCATCGAAGGCTAATGAAAGTGTGTCAATGGATGGTTATAACAGATTGTCAAAGCCATAAAAGATAAGATGTCAATGACAAATGAACAATTGGCAAACAATTAACATTTTCAAAATCCACTAGAATCAACGAAATATGCGACATTCACGCCCACGGATGTGTCTAACACAATCCACTTTCCTAAAAGCCTCCAAAACACATAATATGTGAATGATATAATAATCAATAATATAGAAACATATAAGGGTATAATAGTACACTAATACTATTTACTTACAACTCATAGGATTTTATGCAATACATTTCTATTTAAATAGGACTTGAAACTCTATAAGAAATTACATAGGCCTTGACATTAAATAAGTCTCTCAAATAGGACTTATAAATAATTTTTCCTTTTATTTATACTTTGTCTTAGTAGCAAAGTGCAAATAGGATCACCAGATAAATACATTATTACCTTAAAAATTTAATAAATGTGTCATGTTTTTTACATACGATCTAATTTTATTCACAACAAAAAGTGTTAAATGCAATAAGATAATAATTTGAGAGGATTAACAGTTAAGTTTTGAAGTTTAGAGAAGCAAAATGTGGGGACTAGATTGTCTCCAGTCCACTATTTGACTCGACTGTCCAATCGGAACCATTGGGCTCACTTGTGGTCCTTGTTTCTTAATGATCCAAACCGTTTACATTTTAGGGTTCGTCGAATACATTGCCTCTACAAAAAATCAAGTCGATCGGATAACGGAAATCACATGTTCGGATTAATTTTGTATGAATCATTTACTTTCTCACTGTCCATTTTTTTCATATGAAATTGATCTGAACACGTGGTTTTCATTATCTGTGTGACTTGATTTTTTGTATGAATGATGTGTTTGATGAATCCTAAAATGTAAATAGTTTGGATTATCGAAATGGGGCCCACAAGTGGGCCCAATGGGCCTAGCAATATCTCTCCAATCCGATTCGGGACTGGAGAAAAGCCAAGCCCCAAAATGTTAATGGGTCATAGTTTAAAGGATTTTTTTATAATTTAACCGTAAAATTATTAGAGAATATTGTTGAAAAGTCCAAACTAATAATTGTTCAAGATATTAGATTCAGTGAATATTTTTTATTAGTGTGATATTCATGTTTTGTGAAATAGTTTAGTGAAAAGCCCTTTTGTTATTTTGAAGGACATTTTGTTTTTAATTGTACCCTTTTAATTTTTATTAACAATTATCTGTTGAATCTTTTTTCTATCTATTGAAATTTTTTATTCTATATGTTTAAATTTTTAATACCATCTGTTGAATATTTTTTGTTTGTTGAATATTTTTTTTCTACTTGTTTAAATTTTTTATTCTATTTGTTGAAATTTTGATTTTATCTGTTAAAAACCCATCTAGGTGAAATTTTATTTGTTAAAATTCAAGCTTATTTCCCCTATCTATTGAATTTCACAAGCCTATTTTTTTTCCATATGTTTTTTTTTTTTTTTTTTAATCTTTTTAAACTCTATATATGACTGATATATATGTTGGAATTATTGTTTTCATAGGCTTATTTTGGGTCACTTTTGAGCCCAAATTTGAGTGGGGTCCACACGTTTTTTGAGGTGGATCCAAAGAGGTGATATGTTCCTTACCGAGTAGCAAGTCACACGGTGAAGATGGTTCGTCAAAAACCATTTATAAGTGAATGAGAAGTTGACGTTATTTTTGGATTCGTGAAATGGGAAGTTGAAGAGTCAAATGTGGGTTTCCTTAAATTGGTTGTCCCACATTGAAACTTTAATAGAGCTAGTGTGAGTATATAAGCTCTAGATGGACACACTTGGATTGAGCCCCAAGGGGCATCCCAAGTTTTGTAAGGAGGGGGGTTATGGACAAGGTAAGCTTGACCCAAAACCACCACACACATCCCACCGTTGTTCGTTCGGGCGCGAGTCGGGTTCTAGCTTTAATTTTTTGGACAAAATTTGTTTGAGTTATTTATTTATTTATTTTATTTCCGTAATTCTTGTGGGAAAATTTGAATTCCTAAAAGGAAAAATTCAAACACTTGCGCCAAAATTTCAAATTCAAACCTAAACAGTGGCATTCTTTCCTTTTCCGGTCACTTCTCTTCACTTCGGCAGTTTCTCAATTTCACACCTATTCAGAGGGCTTCCAAACCCATCCGAACAGTCACCTTATTTCCTATAAATACAAACTTTCTCTCATTCGTTTTTTCTTCATATTCTCTGTATTACTCTTCTGCATTCTTATATATTCTGTAAAAGAGAGAGATACAACTCAGTCTATTCGCCAGACCTAGATTGTAGTGTTGCAATTATAGGATATAGTCGTTGCATCCTGGGAGGTCGGCGTTATCTGTTCTCAAGCACTGTACGT